>CAWUFW010000193.1:580000-1180000 GCA_963921515.1 Calotriton arnoldi | reverse complement strand
TTCAGTGTATGGCATTTCGGCGCTGCACCCCTCTCACTTCGCACTCGAATCGCAGCCCTCACTTGTGGCCTAGCTGCGTCCCACCATCCTCCCCAATACTCTGCTATTGCTTTGAAGGCTGAGCGGACTGACCGTTGCTGCTAACAGCCAGGGGCGCTAGAACTGGGCTCTTCACCCTTGCCCATTGGATGCCGCTTCTGCCCACGTGGCCATTCGCACACTGGCCTCAGCTGGGGCCCACATTTATTTGTATGCCCACCGCCCTGGAGGCAGGTATCACCTGGAGGGGAGCTGTGACAGGCCCAGCTCGGCCTTGATGCTTTGTGAGACATGCATGTATGGGGAGACGTGAATACAGTGTTGGTTTAAAAGTACTGCCCCACCTTTCTAAAAAGTGGCTATATTTGCGGGAGATGCTGGCAGCCCATCCAAGATCTGGGATTGTGTCCCTCAGTACTGGCTGCTCCTGAACCCACACTGGGCGGTTATCCACAGCCCCCCTTTGCAGACCTCCAGATCAATTCTACTATTCCCTCCCATGGTGTCTGTATGAGGCGGGGGTGGGGGGGGTCATGCACCTGGCCGGGAGGGCTTCACAGCTACGTCTGTCATTTATGACTGTGGGGTTAACACCCCTGTCATCATACCTGCCAGCTCTTTTGAGGACTTGGAGTTGCAAACCCGTAGGAACAATATTCACATACTGGGCATTGTGGAGACAACAAATATGGGACACCAAGATACATATGTTGAACAATTGTTTACGGATCTTTTCGACCGCAACAGCTTCTCATCTGTGTTTGCAGTGAAGCGTGCACACCGCTCCCTTGACCCACGACCACCGGTGGAGGCACCTTCACGACCGATCCTAGCACGTCTTCTAAATTACCTGGACAGAAACACTGTGTTCCGACTGGCCCGTCAACACGGCTCTCTACAATATCAAGACTCCTCCATCTCATTCTTCCCTGACTTCACCATCACTGTACAAGAGACAGGGTGCAAATCGATGTCAAGCACTCACTACGCAAGCCCTCAAATATTCCATGCTGTACCCGGCATGACTGTGCGTTGAGGTCAATGGAAAATGTTGCTTTTTTGATACTTCGGCGGAGGTGACAGACTTCTGCAAACAGTATGCTGCGAACGTGTCCACCTCCAGGCGAAACACTCCGGGACGCACAAGCCCGTTGTTAGAACGGGGAGGGTTCAAATCCCCACCCGTTGCTACCCTAGGTTAGAATTGGGGGTCCCCAGTTGGCTGAGGTAGGTACCTTAGTCCAAATAGGGACCCTTGCTTCTAAGTCAGGGAAAGGAAGGACACCTTCTCAGATAGCCCCTGCTCACCCCCTCGGTAGCTTGGCACGAGCAGCCAGGCTTATCTCCAAGGCAATGTGTAAAGTATTTGCAATCCCGCTCTCAGTAACCATATGATGACACCACAAATGGACTCCACACGAGTTTCATAAAAAAACAAGTATAAGTTTATATAAAAAGATATACGATGAGACCACACGATAAAAATCCAACATATGCGTATTTGTAATATTTCACCTGGCCGGTTATTAGGCCAGCAAGCCCTTGTAGGTTCTTGCGGTATTATTGAGCAATTCTCAATGATCCAAATGCAGTCCTAATGCAATGCTATGCAGTTCGTAATGCAAGAATCAGGCACTTCATAATGTAAAAATAATGCAGTTCGCTATGCCAAAATAATGCAGTGCGTAATGCAACAATCGGGCAGTTCGTAATGCAAAAATAATGCAATGCGTAATGCAACAATCTGGCAGTTCGTAATGCAAAAATAATGCAATGCGTAATGCAACAATCAGGCAGTTCGTAATGCCAACAATAATGTACTCCAGCACCGTTCACTGTGCTCTGGACGGACTCTATGCCACTCGTACTGACTCGCGGCCACCTACTGCCAAAATATGCCCCCAACACTGGTCTGGTGTAAACAAAGTGCAGCTCCACACTCCGGCCCCGGTACTGCCACTCCTCGGCAAGTACGGGCAGCGATTCTCACTTGAGTGGGGGCTCGCACTGCAAGGATGGGAAAGGCCGAGAGCGTTTCTCTCCGAGACCGCACCCCGCCCCAGGCGGCGACACACGCACGCTCGCTGAGCATTACCTGGGGGGTGCGATCTCGCTCTCCTCTCCTCGCGGCTTGCGCCTCCGTGGCGACTTCGTTGATCTCGGGCAGTGGAACACGGACCCCCGACGTGATGTTTCGAGGTCTCTCCTTGGCACAGGCAGGCTTGGGCCGGCGGCACCGCTCCTCTGGGGATGCCGGTCCGAGCCGATGGCAATGATGAAGGTCTCAGGCTGCAACAGGGCACACGCACACAGCGTCGCTGAGACTCACTTAAGCTTCGGGTGTACACGATCACAGGGCAATCCTCACGAAGGTCTCAGGCTGCACGAAGCACACGCACACAGCGTCGCTGAGACTCACTTGAGTTTCGGGTGTACACGGTCACAGGACAATCCTCACAAAGGTCTCAGGCTGCACGAAGCACACGCACACAGCGTAGCTGATACTCACTTGGACTCCAGGTGCCCACGATCACAGGGCAATCCTCACAAAGGTCTCAGGCTGCACAAAGCACACGCACACAGCGTAGCTGAGACTCACTTGGATTCCGGGTGCACATGATCACAGGACAATCCTCATGAAGGTCTCAGGCTGCACAAAGCACACGCACACAGCGTCGCTGAGACTCTCCTCTGGAAACGTTTGTGTTCCTGAGTTTCCACAACAGGGAGCCAGCTCTCCTCGGGCCCTTGGGGACAAGTTACTTCAGGACACAGCACACAGCAAAGTCCTTTCAAGCAGGGGGACACAGCACACAGCAAAGTCCCTTCGCCTCTCCTTGGTTAAATCAGCAAACTGCAGGCCAGCCCCAGAACACACAGCAAGGGTCAGTCCTTTCCTTCAGTCTCTTCAGCTGTTTCTTCCTTGGCAGAGGTTCCTCTTGACCACGAAGTAGTTTCAATCCTTTACAGTCTTGATCAGTCCATTGCAGTCTTGGACAGTCCAAAGTTCAGGGGTTTCAGCTCTCATAGTTATACCCCTAAATGTCTTTGAAGTCTTTGTGTTCAGGGGGCACTGACCCCTGTCCAAATCAGTTCTGGGTGTCTCCCTATGATAGTGGGGGTCTGGATCCTCAATCACTCAGCAGGAGATGGAGCCATTGTTTTATGGCGGCAGCCCAGGCCTCTTCACCTCCAGGGGCTACTCCTCCCCCCTACACTCCAGATGCAGGTCAGCCTGTTGCTGTCTCACCTCCTCCCCTGGGTCAAGACATTCCCCAGATCCTATCACTTTCAAATCCAGACAGTCAATCCACAGCCAGGCAGAGACACACAGAATTGTTAGAACACAAAAAACCAGCCACTTCTAAAAGTGTGGTTTCTAAACACACAATACAAAAACCACCTTCACAAAAAGATGTTATTAAATTGTGAGTTCAGGCACACTAAACTTCACCCCTCCATCTTAAGCCTATGGGAAGATAGGCTGGAAACATATTACACAGCCTCCCCATTCTGTCCTATGGGCAAGATGGGCTTTCAACAGTGAAAAACGAAATGGAGAGTATTTCACTGTCAGGACATGGTACACACCTCAGTACATGTCCTACCTTTCACATACACTGCACCCTGCCCAGGGTTGTACCTTGGGCCTACCATAGGGGTGTCTGATGTGCATAAAAAGGGAAGGGTAAGGCCTGGCAAGTGGGTGCACTTGTCAGGACAACATGGCAGTTTTAGCAAACTGCGCGCAGGCACTGCAGTGGCTGGCCTGAGATCTCTCTATAAGGCTACTGGTGTGGGTGGCACAATTAGTGCTGCAGGCCCACTAGTAGCATTTGTATTACCAGCCCTGGCACACAGAGTGCACTTTACTAGGGACTTTACTAGTAAGACAAATATACCAATTATGGACAACCAATTACCATTACACTTTACACAGGGAGTACTTGCACTTTGACACTGATCAGCAGTGGCAAAGGGCCCAAAGCATCTAAGTTGGCAACACCATGTCAGAAAAAAGGTCTAGGGGGAAGGCAAAAAGTTTAGGGAACTTTAGCCAAAAAGGGCCAAGTCCAACGTCCGTCTGCAGCGCAGCCCCCTCCTGTCTGACTCTGGATTTCTCTGCAGTCTCCCCGCATCTATGGCTAGTCGCTCGCGGGTGCCATGCCTAGATGCTGACACTGTACTGAATCTCGACCAGCATTGTATTAATGTCATTGATAACTGTCACTATCTTACTTGTGATCCTGACTTCCCTTTTGAGGTAACTTCCACCATGTGTCCACACCCCAGTGGTATATACCGACTTGTTATAAATGGAGTTGTTTAGTCTGATGTTAATTGTTGTAGGGATTCGCTGGATGTCTTATTGTCTGGAGTGGGTGGGGGCGGGGTGCTATATTCAGTATGTTCTAGTTCTGTTTGTTTTTCATTGCTTGCTGGATACTTAATGTATTGTTTGACATGGCACGGATTCTCATATGCCTCCATTCTGAATGCCAACACATGACAGTTGGGAGAGGGTGGCAGACATCCCCCTCCTCACTGGGAATATCCGCGGAATTAACTTTCCACGTAAGGGTAAACAGGTCCTCTCTTATTTGTCCTGACATGGAGCTAAAATAGCTTTCCTTCAGGACACTTTTCTACCACCTAGAGACTCTCAGACATTTGCGTCCACCTGGGGTACACATCGATACTTTTCTAGTTACAGTTCCTATTCCAGAGGAGCTTGTATCCTCATACATAAGAGTGTCTCTTTTTCCCTCCTCACCAGCCACGCAGACCCCGAGGGTCGTTTTATTATACTGACTGGCATTTGGCAGACAAACGTGCATTATTGATTAATATCTATGCCCCTAATATTGACTCGCCTGAGTTTTTTCATGACATGCACAAATGGGCTAGGCAGAGGCGAAGCAGATTGTAATGGGTTGGAACATTTCACCATGGTTCAGAATCCTCAGTAGTCTCCACCAGTATACAACTGAGTGGTACGCCCCAAACTGGGGGGAGGGGAGCGTGGAAAGCTAGGTCCTTCATCATATCGTAGACACTTATGCTCTCAGCGATATTTGGCGCTCACATCACCCTTCCTTATCGGACTGTACCTTCTATTCCGCTCCCCATGATGTGTGGACACGGCTCGACTAGTGGCTTCTATCTGCCAATGCCTCGCTCTGGACCACAGATGTGAGACTTTTGCCGCTTACTCTGTCTGGTCCTCCTGGTACTGTGTGTTCCCTATTGTGGCGGCCTGGAACGCTTCTGGAGATTACCCAGTGAGGCGCTACATGATCAAGTCTTCCGCACCGAGCTTCATGAAGTTATTGTTTAATATTGTGCTTTAAATACGGGCACAGTGTCGACTCAGACCACTCTCTGGGAGGCCTTCAAGGCCTACATCCGTGGTATCTGCATGTCTAAACATGCTGGCATTCACCGAGATATACGCTCCCAACTGACCCGGATCGAATCTGAGCTGCGAGATATTGACTGAGCCGACTAGCGACCAGGCTGCTCCCTCAGTTACATAGATGCTCGGTCCTAATGACAAAGTTTTGTGACATGGCAGACAGAGAGATGTCATACATGGGAAAACATGCCACTGCCAGCCCTTGCGGAGAGGGGGAGCGACCGGGACGCACACTTGCACGAATACTCTACCCTAATCATCTTAGTGAATATGTCACCGAACTCCACACCATCCCTGGGACCAGTGTTACGGACAGTGAGGACATATTGGCTGAATTCAGCCGCTATTAAGAGCACTTGTATACCTCCCACTCATTGGACATCAAGTCTGCGATCGTGGTCTACCTTGCTGAGGTCGCGATGTGTGGGTGACTGATGGCCAACGATGCTTTTGAGCTGAACCTATAGCGTGTTAGGAAATTATACAAGTAAGAGATACCCCTGGCCTTGATGGCCTTACTGGAGCATTTTACAAAGCCTATAAACATCAAATAGCCCCACATCATCTTGCTATGTACACAGAGTCCCTGGACACAGGCTCTCTGTTGCACACACTGCAGGAGCCAGTACTCACACTTCTCCTGTAACCTGGCAAAACCCCCCATTTATGCTCCCCTTTCCGCCCACTTTCCCTCCTCAACCTAGACAACAAGATTTTAGCCAAAGTCCTCGCCACAAGATTGTCCCTGCTGATAGAGCAGATTATTTCCCTCTCCCAGCCCAGCTTTGTCCCCCATAGGGCACTGTGGTCACTGAGTGATGCAGAACACTTATACAGGAGTGTGGGGTACTATGGATTTATTGGGTATGCAAACACCACTATGTCTGGGAGGGCTAAAAAGGGGAACAACAAAAAGAAAGAAAGAAAAGCAGGAGGCTTCCTTATGGCACAGTTCAGTCACTGTCTGCAGAGTCCTTGTCAGTTGGCGGGGCCTGGGTGCTGATGTTATTTCCTGGTGGTCTCAGCCAAGTCCACTGGAGGAAGGGAACTGGGGTTGTATAGCCCTCGGGGGGGGAAGAAACAAAACAGTAGTCAGTTCTATGACTAAGGAGAGGGAGTACACCGTCACCTGTACCCGGGGAGGTGGTAGTGCAGGGTCTTTAGGGGCTAGGAGTGAGGGGTTTTTGTGCAAACTATCTGCGGTGAGATTAGACTCCCAGTTTCCACCACCCCGCAGTGAGATACGAGATAAAAGGCACTTGCCTGGAGCCACGGCCCTCCTGGGTCGTGGCAGAGGGAGTCTCACTGCCCTCCTCTTCTCCGGGTCGGCTGGACTCTAACGCGTTGCCTCTGGGCGAATCCGGTGGTCGCGTTGGGTCCTCTCCTCCTCTGCAGGTTCCTTCTCCTTCCCCGAGGGTCCGTCGTGATCCTCCTCACTCCGGTTCCTTTCTCGGGACGACGAGCTGAGCTTCTCCTTCCTCGGCGTTCTTTTCAGCCCCGTCTTGCTCCTCCTTACTAGCGCACGTCGCGCTGGGTGCGGTGACTAGAACGCTCACCTCGCGTTCCTGGCTGCTTACTGCAGGCGCCATGCTGGAATCCCCGCTCGGGAACAGCGCGGGATTATTGGCACCTCCCTCAATTTGATGACTATATTTACCGTATTTGAACAGAATCTCCACAACTGCTCCTGCGGTGGTGGCCTTGTTAGATGGTGAGAAGCCGCTCGACTGGCTGGAGTGGTCTTTCCAGAGAGCGACACTGACAAAACTAGGTCTCCCCCGCAGCTTCATCTCCTGAGTTATGCTCCTCTACTCTAACCCTGTTGGCATGCCTTAGGGTGAATGCCTCCCTCACTGATGACTTCCCTGTCACTAGAAGGACCAGGCAGGGTTGCCCCCTATCCCCTCTCCATCATTGTGATGGACCCATTAGTTCACCACCTCCAGGAACGGCACATGCACCGTGGCCTTCAACTCACATATGGCCCCCCTCCTATTCTCAGTGTATGCAGACGACATACTGCTGTTTGTCCGTCATCCATCTGACAACTTCGCCCCTCTGTTCAGTGAAATGCTACATTTTGGGAGCCTTATTAACTGAGCTAAATCTGAGCTCTTACCACTAACTGAGAGCTCCCACCCTACGGTTGCCGACTACCCTTTAAACTGGAACACAGACTACACCAAATATTTAGGCATACACCTACATAGAGACAAGGACCAAATACTCTGGCTCAATCTTGGACCAGCCATTGACAAACTCTCAACACAAGTGGAACGTTGACTCAAACTCCCACTTTTCATAGCTGGGTGAGTGGCGATAATTAAAATTGTCGTCCTCCCTCGCTTCTTGTATCTCTTCCTTAATATCCCAATACCGCTTACACCACAACAGCTCTTCAACACCCTCTGCATTCTCCTATTGAGACTCATATGGGCCGGCCGCAAACCCTGTATCTGGTGGGATACCTTAACTCTCCCTTATGAACTTGCTGGCATTGGAGTCCTAAACTTTCACCTTTATTATCTTGCAGCACAATGCCAATATGCATAGCGCTAGTACCACCCAGACGCTCTTGTCCCTTAACTCAAACCTGAGAGAGACCAGCTTGGAGGTCTATCACCCTTGTCGTCCTTTTGAAGGGCATCCCTATGGATCCTTCTGACATCCAAACTTGGTCTAACACTTGCTGGGCATAGCGGAAGCTCTGCCCTGTCTTAGGAGGGAGCATCCTTTACTCTCCTGCTTTACCACTAGCTGATAATCCCTGGCTCCCCCTCACAAGTGAGCAGCTTGTTAAACGCACCTTACAGCGCCATGACCTGCACAACATAGGAGATGTATTCCCCGAAGGCCATGTCCTCGTGCATACCGACGACGCCGACTTTCAGAATGTCTCCTACATGGACCACTTTGTACTGCGATGGCTCCATAATACCCTGCACCCACGCATGCTTACATATCCCCTAGCACTTGATGACTCACTCCTAACCCCCTCCCCAGCTGACACTCATCATATCCAACACAGATGGATATCAGCTCATCTCTAGGCTGTATTGCACCTGCCTGCCCATTAAACCTGATTCCACCATGCGCGTTAGGGAGGCGTGGAGTACGGACCTGGGCTGTCTTTCAGACAAAATTTGGTCTTATTGTTGCTCCAAAAATAAAGCTCATCTCTGTCAACCATAAACATAAGCTTCTACACTTTAAGTTCCTACATCGGGCATATATCACATCACCCCCACATATATCGCACAATTTGTTCCCACACGCTCGACCCAGTGCCCCAAATGTCACGTCCCAGACACCAGTTTTGCACATTTAACCTGGACACGCCACCATATAGGACAATATTGGACCATTGTCTTCTCCATTATGACGGATGCCACGATCACGCCTGACCGCTTGATGGCACTGCTAGGATACACCCATGACATCCCCAAATCCACCTCAAGATTTACCTCTATGGCACTACTACTTGCTAAACGGGAGCTGCTTTAAATTGGGTCAGCCAACGTGTCTCCACAGACTCTGCATGTCTCAAAAGCATGACGCAGTGTGACAAAATTAGTGAAGACTGCACAGCTAAAGAAAGCCCCTTACCTCTAGATCGAAAGATGTCTGGCAACCTTTGAGAGACTACTTGCTCACCCTAGATCAAAAGACTCAAGTTGAACAATATGCCATTGATATATAGTATGTCAACTCACCATGCAGCATTTTTTTTACACTTCCTGTACCGCCCTGCAGTTGTTTCGTACCATGAGACGTCTGTGTCATACCTCTCTAATCTTCAAAGCTGTTATATTAGCATATTATTTTTATCATATTATATGATACTGGCTTTCATATTATGATATACCATGTCGATGATTTGTGTATCTCTTTGCAATGCTTTTTTGTTGTTGTATGTTCTTGTTTATCACTAAAATTCAATAAACAAATTTTCCTAAAAAATACACAGTTATTCACAATTCCTCATCTTCAACTGCCTGCTCTTTGCGAGGGAAAATCATCGAACACAACATCACGCCGCAAGCACATGACAATAGTGTATTGATATTAGTGAGATGACATAAGATGCTAGCTGCCAAATTGAATGTATCAAATTTGTGCCGATCTCGTTAAACTCAATGTGAACATGCACTGCCATCAAAGGTTGAGAGCAATGCTTTGACGAGAAACAGAACTGTGCCTTATTTATCATCAAGCAAACCACCTGTGATTGCAACATCACCAATTACACTCTAAACCATAAGAAAGAAGTAGACATTCACTATTCTTATTTTCAACAAAAAAGAACTGTGAAAGACCCCTTTATGACATTGCTAATTTACTCACAAGAATTTTGCATCTAGGGAGACATTTAAAGCTAAGGAATACAGCATTGGGTGTGGCGAGAGGGCACGTTTTTCCATATTCTATGAGAATGCCCGGGGATACAGGACTACTGGAGAGGGGTTAATAGTTATGTCCCGGGTGCTCGAGTTAGAGGTCCACATAGATGCCAAATGGCTTCTACTAATGATATTGGGGGAAGACGACTGGCCCAATATTAGAAGATCTGGCTGCATTTGGGGTAGCCAAGCGGGATATAGCAAGAGCATGGGGCAGTGCGGATCCACCCAGATTGATGCAATGAGAAGCTGATCAGGATTGGTGTCAGAGGGTGGAAAAAAGTGTTTTATCGGGGCTGTCCTGGGAAGTGGGAGAAGGTGTGGGGACCCTGGCTAGCTTATAAAGGGTACTGATAGGGGAGGTACAAGATTTAGAGGGTTCATGTTCCGGCTTGAGGGAGGGTTGGTTGATCTATTACACGTGAAGGGCCATAAAAGCGCCCCTGCAGTCTTGATTAATGTCCTGCTTGAAATACTGTCATTTACCATGTATGTACTTTGATATTCGTCATGTCTTGATGCAGACTCTACTGTGATGAGCATGTTTGCAATAAAAATAATTTATTTAAAAAAATGAATACAGCTTTGGAATAGTTGAACTGCTCTTTATAGTTTCTTGTGTTAACTCCATATTTATCATTGTTTTAGTTTCTTTTTGTAGCTAATTGTTTCAGTTTTTGTTGGGCTATCCAAGCAATGGCAGTTTCAGGAATGTCCAAGCCACCTTTTTCTGATTTAAAAGTAGGTGAGCCAATGATAACATAGAAACAGTGAAAGACACTATTAAATTCCTACTTGGTCGCAGTTAGGGGACAACAGTTCTCTCCAAGAAGAAAACAAGGAGTGTTGCTACATAATGTAGGCATTGAAGGCTGTAGATTTGAGTGTAGATTAGTTCAGATGAAATTCCTGTGGGTAATGCTGAAGGCCTGCCCAATCATGTTTGAGATGTCTATTAATATTAAAGAAACATTTTGGAACTTATGTCAATATAGTTTTAGAGCGACATTTTTTTTGCAGCACATCAAGGACGAAGGGCAAAAGTAAGCAGCTATGTAGCGGTGGTAAAGAATTTAGTAAGGACAGGTGAGGTTGGGTGCTTAAAAAAAATTCACAGATTTGTGATTTACTGTTCTGCTGCATGAATAACGTGCACGTGTTGGAAAAACATTTAGCCAAGAATCCTGATTTAAGGGGATGAAACATACTAGCACTTGAATGCAGGGAATGAGCTCAAATACCAACTCCTTTGTGAAGCTAAACCTAATTAGGAAAAGAGAAGAGGAGGTTTGCAATTCCATCACACCATCCCCATTGCAAAATAGATCAGAAAACAAATGAAAATATTACAGGTGTGGGGGTGGCGCACATGGGTGAGATAGCCTGAATTGCTTAGCAAGAGATTTGTCTTGCAGGAAATGTGGTAAGCATGGCCTCTACGTTAAATTATGCAGAAGCACAAACAAAATGCAGCAATCGATAGGTGCGTTTCAGAGAGTCAGCAAAACTGTTGTGTATTGAGTAATGATTTCAACTCAGGATCATTGAAAAAGCAGTCTTTGTTCAACTTCAAGATCACATTAGTGTTAATCTTCACCTGCATCACTCCCAGTCTGGCTTTTGATCACACTGCAGCATGGAGACTGCTACCTTACACATCATACACAATGCCCTCTTCACACGTATGAAGATGTCTTCTGCCTCCTGATATTGCTGGACCTCTCAATTGCCTTCAACACTGTCGACCATCCCACCCTCATAGGTATCCCAGAGTCATGATTGGGATTTGCTGGCAGTGTCTTTCACTGGTTCTCCTACCTTCATAACTAACAACAGTTATTTCAAATAGTTACCTCCAGGTCACAAAAGATCGCTATCACTTTCGGAGTGCCCGAAGGTTCCATACTCTCTCCTGTAATTGTCAGCCGTTACATGGAGCTGCTTGGTGCTCTGCTTATAGATAACTGCAAAAAGAACAATTGATAGACCGAATGTTGAACAATGTCAAACACTCACCCTCAGTCAGAGATCTGGGCCCAAATCCTTGTGTTTTTTGCTCACCACGCTACTCTAGTTTGGATCCAGCCATATACAAGTTAGTCTTGACCCTGCTTGCCATGGGAGCAGTTGAACCCGAACTGCCAGGCCAGTTCCACCCTGGACTGGAAACAAACATCTTGCGACCGGCTCCAGGGTATCACCCATCTTCAGCCAAGATAGCTTGAATCCAGTGGCATGGCAAGCATTGGACACATGTCTGGGCATACCCGTTCCACTTAGGGTGACAACTGCAAAAAGAACAGTTGATGGAAGCTGAACAATGTCACACTCTTCCCCCGGTCAGAGATCTGAGCCTATATCCATCGTTTTTTGCTCACCATGCCATTCCAGTTTGGACCCAGCCATATGCAAATCAGTCTTGACCCTGCTATCCGTGGGAAAAGTCCAGCCCGAAGTTCCAGGGCCAGGTCCTCTCTAGAAAAGTCATAAAATTCAGACTGAGAGAAAAAGTCTAGTGTAAAAAACGAATTTTGAAATCAACTGAAAAAAAGCAAGGAGTACATGTTTCTGACAGTAGGAAATGTTCTAAGAAAACAGGCAGTTTGTCATGGAGACAAACCGTTTGAGGAGTTACCAGCTAAAATGCTTTGGAAGTAGAGTAACACAAAATGTTCTACAAAGGACGAAGAAGTGTAAGAGAAGTGCAAGCGAAAGCAATATATTGAGTGTCGTTGTCAAAGCGTTTGCTCTGAAGAGGAAATTATCTTGATTTTGAACAGAATGAGGGCACTAGACAAAACAGTCTTGTGTATGAAGAAAATAAAACTTTAAAAAATGCTTATTAATACAAATTTTTGCAAGACTTTTAAAGGCGAATGGACGCACAGCTCTAGTACAGAACCTTATTTTAATGAGGAAAGCTATTTACAAGAGAACACACTAGTGCATGCAGTTGATACAACTGGTCGTTATGAGGTAAAAGAGGGTATTCCTATTGCAAAAGAGAAGATGGTTCCTAGGAATGTAGAGGAAGTGATAGCTGAAGAGGTGCAAGGAAGGTGTTGACATGCACTTGTATACAAATGGAACTGTAGTAGTATTTGCAGTGTTCGGCAGCAGTCAGTGACATATTTAGAGATTGTTTACGTCAATTTCCAGATAGAGGTGTCAAGCAAATAATTGCAATTTTGCAAGGATTAGATCTATGCAAAGTGAGTAAGAACAGTAATTTACGGGGACATTCACTGGCATGTCTATCTAAGAAAGTGTGCACAAGCACAGCTGTGCATCACTCTAAAATGCTAACTTTGGTTAGGAGAGTTTACTATGGGAAAAACTCCTGCCTTATGTTTAGGAGTTTCAGACATAGCACTATCAGGATATGGAACTCTCTTCCGCTCTTTCTCAGGAAGATTTCATCCCTGTTTGAATTTAGGAAACACCTCAAGACATGGCTTTTTAAAAATTAGTTTCTCTAACACAGTATGCGAACCAGAAGCGCCTAGACACCTATGATTTTAGTGCGCTATATAAATTGTTATAACATAACAAAACAGGAGAGATGAATAGAACTCTGTTGCATGGCACTCTAGCAGAAGTTGAAAAGGTTTGTTAAAGTGGTTTAGTTTTGTTTCTTTGGTCCGGAACAGGAGCTTATCAATCAATCAGAGATTTGTAGCGTTCACTAATCACCCTGAGGGGTATCCAGGCGCTTGAGTGAGGTGCAGCTACACGAACAGCCAAGTCCTGAGTCTACTCCTGAAGTCAGCGGAGAATTAACATCCTCTGGTTTGGGTACGAAGAATGAGGGGGACAGTGGCGAGGGCCAGGGTGGCAGACGGCAGATGTCTTATGTCTTGTGGAAGGTCAGGTGGTTGTTCAGTTTTTCTGGTCCCGTGTTGTGGAGGGCTTTATAGGTGTGCGTGAGCAACTTGAAGTGGCATCTCTTCTTGACGGGGAGCCAGTGCAGGCTATGAAGGGGGGGGGGGGGAATGATGTGGGCTCGTATGGGCAAGTCCCGGATGATTCTTGCTGCTGCGTTCTGGATTGTTTGGAGGTGCTTGAGGAGGAGGGTGGTGGTTCCGGCGTAAAGGGCTTTTCCGTAGTCAAGTCCACTGATGATGAGGGCATGAGTGACTGTTCTTCTGGTGTTGGTTGGGATCCATCTGAAGACTTTCCGGAGCATTCTGAGGGTGTTGAAGCAGGTGGAGGCAACCAAGTTAATCTGACGTCTCCGGGAGAGTTAGCTGAAGAGGATTATTCCGAGATTGTGGGCGTGGCTGGTGGGGGTGGGCGCTGGTCCAAGGGCGGAGGGCTACCAGGAATTGTCGCACGGTGAGGGGGGTCCTCCGAAAGAGGAGAATTTTGGTTTTCTTGGTATTGAGCTCTCATCCAGTCGGCTATGTCGGTCATGGCGTTCTGAAAGTTCGCTCTGGTGGTGTCTGTGTCTTCGGTGAGGGAGAGTGTGAGCTGGGTGTCGTCGGCATAGGAGATGATGTTGAGACCATGGCTGCGAGTGATGGGTGCCAGCGGAGTCGTGTAGACGTTGAACAGTGTGGTGCTGAGTGAGGAACCTTGGGGTATGCCACTGATGATGGTCTTGGGGTCAGAGGTGTACGGTGGGAGGCGGATTCTCTGAGAGCGTCCGGTGAGAAAAGAGGATAGCAGCTGGAGGGCGTTGCCGTAGATGCCGATGTGGTGAGGTCTTTGGATAAGGAGGTGGCGGGATTCTGTGTCGAAGCCCTCGACATCGCCACCGCCATCCCGGACAGATACAAGATCCAGAGGAAAGACCGCCCTGGCTCCCTCGCCGCCCCTGCCTTCTGCTCATCGTAACCGGTTGCTAGGCTACCGGCCACCCACCATTTTGCGAAGCCTACAACGTTAGTACGTCGCAGGCCTTGCCCCCCCAGGACCGTCCACCGCCCATCCACACCCTCAGGCTACTTAATGCCAGCCGCTGCGCAGCCGTGCAGCAGGCCCACCGGTGACTTGCCATCGTACATAAGAGCTCCCTCCGACTGAGGACCTCCAGCTCGAGCAACAGCCCGCCCACCGTCGAACACCATTTCCATTTCCAGATCCAGGCGACTCCCAGAACGACCCTAAGAGGCCCCCTTGTCTACAGACCTCCAGGACCTCGAACTGAGTTCACCACCACCATCGCCAACCTCATCGCACCCCACGCTATCGCCTCCATGGGCTACATACTCATCGGAGACCTCAACTTCCACCTCGACAGCCTCCGCGACCCCCAACTCCGCCACCCTCCTGGACTACCTTGACAACCTCTGACTGAAACAACTCGTCACCACCCCCACCCACAAGGCAGGACACACCCTCGACCCCATTTTCGAAGGAGGTAACAACATCCACTTCAGCCACACCACGCATCCCCCATGGATGGACCACCACTGCGTACACTTCCACGTCGACAAACCCTCAGCACCCAAACCTGCACCTTGCCCCCCACGAAGAAACTGGAGCAAAATCACCGTGGAGCAGCTCAACTATACCCTCAACCGCAAGGCCCCCGCCTCCTCGACCGACGCCATCCTCGCAGCCAAAAACTCCACAGATGGATCTCCAATTGCGCAGACGAGATCACACCCCTACGTAACCCCGACAGACAGCGCCCCTGGAGGGCTACCTGGTTCACCACCGACCTCCAAGAATCCAGACGTACCTGCAGATGTCTCGAGAAGAACTGGAGAAACAGCAAATCCTCAGAAGACCAAACCAACTACAAGAACGCCATGACAGAATACCACCAACACGTCAGATCCACCAAAAGGGCCTTCATCCAGAACAAAATCCTCACCAACGTCAGCAACTCTAAGGAACTCTTCAACGTCATCCAGGAATTCACCAAAACCCCCAGCGAAACCACGGACATCACCCCCGCCCAGGACCTCTGCAACAAGCTTGGCTCACACTTCCATCTGAAGATCAAGGGCCTCTACGACAACTTCAACGTTCAGACACCTGACTCCGGAACTACTCCATTCTCCAGCAATGCCAGCCAGCCCACCATCTCCTCCTGGACCCCAGTCACCACCGAAGACATTGCATCTACCATGAAAGGCATCCACTCAGGAGCCCCTACGGACCCCTGCCCCCGCACATCTTCAACAGAGCCGCCGCCATCGCACCTGAACTACGACACACCATCAACACCACCTTCGAAACTGGCATCTTTCCCGACGACTGGAAACACGCAGAAGTCAGATCCCTACTCAAGAAGCCCTCAGCAGATCCCACGGACCTCAAGAACTACCGACCCATCTCCCTCCTCCCCTTCGCGGCCAAAGTCACTGAGAAGACCGTCAATGTCCAACTAAAGAAAATCATTGAAGAAAACTCCATCCTCAACCCCTCCCAATCCGGATTCCGCAGCAACCACAGCACTGGGACCGCTCTACTCGCCGCCACAGACATCCGCACCCTCCTCGACCAAGGACACACCGCAGCCCTGATCTTACTCGACCTCTCTGCAGCCTTTGACACCGTCTCCCACTGCACTCTCGCCGCCAGACTTCACAAAGCTGGCATACAGGGATTAGCCCTCGACTGGCTCCGCTCCTTCCTCACCAGAAAAGAACGACAGCTTGGTTTGTTTGTATAATGAAGGTTAAGCAGTGAGTAGTTAGCTGAGCTGTTCTTTTCTGGTGCAGAGACCCCTGACGAAGAGCCTTTTCAGGCTCGAAATGCATTGGGCATAAAGTAATGAGCCTACTTTGGTGCACGTTTTACCTTGATTCTTACGTGTTGCTGTGTAATGTCTGGATGGGCACGCAGGATACATGAATAAGTCAAATAAAGAAACAAGATGGAACTACGCTGTCTCCGCAGTGATTTTATATAATTGAAAAGTTTACGCAAAAGGAATTGTATAATTACTGGTATTAAGTGACGAAAATGGATTATTCAAGAGTAAAGGGTTTAGCATGAGGGATGCTTTCCCACGCCGCAGTGCGACAGACGGGTCCCAATGTATGTGCCTTGAAGTATACCTTTGTATGAGCTGTGATTGGGTGGTTCACAGTATCTGATCGCACGCAAAAAATCATCGATGACAGTATTTTTCTGATCAATGGATTTTTTAAGGGAAGGAGTTCATTCTTATCACATATTTCTCTTACTTAGTAATTCACCGCCCAACTAAGGTTGCACCCCATTGACTAAGGAGTACATCGTGAAATTTTGGATATAGAATAGCTTATCACCACGGAGACAGCGATAATCTGGAGTGGATCTCATGAAGTAATGACTGCATACAGGACACGTGAACAACTGCATCTTATTCACGGGACAGTTGATTTGTGATTGTTATAATGCTTTTCTTATCAGAATTTGGTTACAGTGAATTCTTCAATGGATTATTTCAGCACTTTTTAGTCAATGTAATGGCACTTACTTTTAACATAGTGATTTTGTTTTGAATTTTAGAGGGTGATAGGAGGGTGGAGGAAGAGTAAAAGTGTGTGGTTGTTTTCCTGCACATTGTTTCATTTAGTATAATCATGTCGCAACACTGGGTAGTGCATTATGGGGTTTGGAGTTTGGCACATTTTTTGAATCACGGAGCACAGCTATAGGGTGAATATGTCACGGGGTTAGAGCTGGGAAGCGTTTAGTTTAATTGAAAACACATGAGTGGGTCATGTTCCTTTTTTGATAAAACAACGGACTGACAGGCAACTCGAAAAAACAGCTTTTGAACAGGTGGATGAAGAGGTCAGGCTGCCGGTTGCAGTTTTTGTAAAGACTTTTGAAAGGTAATTTGTCATGGTTTGGAAACGAAGGAACAGGGGTAGTTTTTACATGGGCGAAATTCACAGCTAGATGGGGAGGATTGGAAGTTGGTAGAGGGGTTTGGACTCAGCATATTGGGAGTTGCACACGTTTTTTATGTTCATTCATCAACGGATTATGTTAATGTTTGAGTGAGTGGGTGGAGGGGGTTGAGGATTGGGAGGGGAATGGATTTGTATAGTGTTTGAGCACGAGGGTTTTTCAAAGTCCGAGTCGTGTGGGAATGAGGGTGGAGTGGTTTGTATAATGAAGGTTAAGCAGTGAGTAGTTAGCTGAGCTGTCGTTCTTTTCTGGTGCAGAGACCCCTGACGAAGAGCCTTTTCAGGCTCGAAATGCATTGGGCATAAAGTAATGAGCCTACTTTGGTGCACGTTTCACCTTGATTCTTACGTGTTGCTGTGTAATGTCTGGATGGGCACGCAGGATACATGAATAAGTCAAATAAAGAAACAAGATGGAACTACGCTGTCTCCGCAGTGATTTTATATAATTGAAAAGTTTACGCAAAAGGAATTGTATAATTACTGGTATTAAGTGACGAAAATGGATTATTCAAGAGTAAAGGGTTTAGCATGAGGGATGCTTTCCCACGCCGCAGTGCGACAGACGGGTGTGCAATGTATGTGCCTTGAAGTATACCTTTGTATGAGCTGTGATCGGGTGGTTCACAGTATCTGATCGCACGCAAAAAATCATCGATGACAGTATTTTTCTGAACAATGGATTTATTAAGAGAAGGAGTGCATTCTTATCACATATTTATCTTATTATTAACATAAGCATTTGTATTGCAGAAACTTCAACTTTACTGTGCAAGTTTATAATAAGTAACAATAACTTCTATTTCTGTTTTCTCTCTTTTTACAGAGAACAATAGAACCATTTTTTTCCTCTTATGTAGGTGACTAATTATTTCTTTAAGCTGTATAATACATCCAATAGCACATTGTCAGACATTGCTGGATACACTGTGAAACTCGACCACACACTCATTCAGATACTAAGATACCCAGGCACACACTGATGCATGCACAAACACACCGAGATACACAATTCATACAGTGAGATACCCAGGGACACACTTATACATACACTGACACACCCAAGCACACTCATTTACATACACTGATGCACCCATGGACACAGTGATACAGATACTGACCCACCCTGACATACACTTATGTATACATTGACATACCCAAGCACACATTCATCCATATTCTGAGAAACCCAGGAGCACATTTATACATACAGTTAGTTACCCAGGACACACTCCTACATACACTGACACACCTAGGCACACACTGAGGCACACACTCATTCATATACTCAGGCACCCAGTGTTAGAAGGTGGTTCTGACACTCTGGGCCGCCCAGATTTTTCGCTTTTTGAGCACCTATTTGTTGAGCTTTTACTGTGGGAGAGCCT
The DNA here is from genome assembly GCA_963921515.1 of Calotriton arnoldi. NCBI lineage: Eukaryota > Metazoa > Chordata > Amphibia > Caudata > Salamandridae > Calotriton > Calotriton arnoldi. The sequence continues at coordinate 1,160,901 of CAWUFW010000193.1, read as the reverse complement.
CATAAGTTGGGACTCACCCACAGTGAACTCATGATGAAAGAGACTGCGTGTGGATTTTACTGGTGTCCCCCTAGCTTGACTAGGCCGCTGCGCAGCAGCTGGAGTAAGGGGCACCGGGCTGGTTACATGCATACACCTGGGTACATGCGTGTGCACACGTGTAGGGGCTGCGCAGGGGAGATTCCTGGCGTGCGCAGCCCAGGAGCAGATACAAAGTGAATGGTGTGGCAGGACTTATGCAGAATTGGGTGGTGACATGGAATAGGCTTTATACACTGGGAAGAAACATGCCAGGGAAAGTCAGTGTGTTTTACTGTATTTTTCACTTCATTATTCCCCTATGGGGAAGTGGAGCCCATGGGCTAGTGTCACTTTCCTAAAGCCTACAAATTCCAGACACGCACTAAAGTCCACGGTAACGGGTGTGAGAAGAAGTATTCTGCAGAGTCCAAAGTCATATTTGTACTGCTTTTGGGTCATCCAGAAATGTCATTTCTCTGAGTCAGCTCATAACCAGGGCCTGGCTGGGGTCTGGCCCTGGCAGGTTAGATTAATGACCCTTCTTCCCAGAGCGAAGACCTCCTCTCCACGAAGAGAAGATGGGTGGGGCTACAGGCTCATCTATCAGCAGCTATCACTGGGTGCCAGGCACCAGGCTGCACCAGGGAGGGAAGGCAGCGAGGGGGGAAGGGGCTTTCAGAGACCATGTGGCAGGAGATCCTGGACAACGCCATCTTGAACCAACCCAGAGGCCTGGGCAGGAAGGAGGGAGCAGGGGCAGAGAAGTGATGTGTCGCTGTGTGATAGGGCAAACAGAGACTTCCTGCCAGCCCCCCTCCCCAACTTCTTAAAAGAACTTGCACAGGAAGAGAAGCTCTCTCTGGGGTGTGGTCTGCTGAGGCAGAAGGTGCTGGAGCCTGGTGCAATGGGCAGTTGGAAGGAGGAACCCCCTGACTGCCCCCAGGAACCTGAACAGCGCCAGGAGAAGAGTCCGGGACCAGTGCGCAGAAGCAGGGGCCTCTGCGCAGGGAGAAGAGAGGCCCAGGAGGAGAGCAGGCGAAAGGCTGGCGCAGGGAGCCAGTGAAGACCGCTCCCTGCTGAATCCCCCCTCTCAGAGACCCAGAGGGCGAAGGAGAGTGCTCCCAGTGGCTGGGGAGCGCCACCAGGAGCAAGAAGAGGCCAAAATCGACAAGATCGGTCCCCCGGGGGCTGAAATCGGGCCCCCAGAAGGTAGGCGACCTTTGGCTGATTGACGACGAAGCACGTGGGGCTCCGCCGCCGGCCTAGAAGATGCCCCCGGGTGGGTCATGTCCCGGGGGCTGCCCCCAACACGAAGTAAAGTCGGGGAGCACCGTCGTGCTCCCCGTGAAGTGACCCACAAAGCGGGTGGCCAGGAGCCCACCCTGGCCCCCGGCAACAGAGGAGGGCAGGGGGCGCCGTCGCGGCCCCCGCGAGGAGGTCCCCAGGGGCCCATCCCCGGGCCCCGAAGCAAAACCGGGGAGCGCCATCGCGCTCCCCGTGAAGAGGAGGAGGGGGAGCGCCGTCGCGCCCCCCGTGAAAATGCCATTGCAAGGGGCCCGGGACCCCATCCCCGGGCCCCAAAGAAGAGGAGGAGCTGGGGGCGGGGAGCGCCATCGCGCCCCCCCCGCGGAGAGCGCCATCGCGCCCCCCCGCGGAGAGGTCTCGAGGGGCCCGGGACCCCATCCCCGGGCCCGAAGCAAAGTCAGGGAGCGCCATCGCGCTCCCCGTGAAAATGCCCCAAGCGGGGCGCCAGGAGCCAACCCTGTCCCCCGCCGACGCTGGATGTGGGGGAGCGCCGTCGCGCCCCCCCCGAAGATGTTCCGGGGCCCGGGATCCCATCCCCGGGCCCCGAGTGCTGGCAGGCGGGTGGGGAGTGCCGTTGCACTCCCCCGGAAAGCCGGAGGAGCCGGCGAAGGTCGGCGCGTCTGCCCGCCGGAGCGGGCAGACCAGAAGTGATGTGCCGGTTCCCGCGGCCGCACACGGAGGTGCGGGCCAGGCGGGGAGCCGGCTGGAGCGGCCGGGTGTGGGCTCCCCGAGCCGCCTTACCGGATAAGGGGTCCGGGTGGGACCGGGCCCCCAACGGCAGGAAGAGCGGCCGGGGTGGGCTCCCCGAGCCGCAAGGAAGCACCCACCTGGGCCCCCCCCACCGAGGAAGGAACGAGGCGCGAAGCGCCAGCCGGAAAGGCAGCGCGGCTCTCCCGGAGCAGCGGGGGAGCTGCTGCTCTAGTATTAGAGAGCACCCATAATGCCTTGCAGGCCCGGACCGGCCTGCAAGGGAAAACAGCGTTTCCTCGGCGGGTGGTGGCCCCAGGAGGATGGGGTCACCGCCAAAAGTGTGCAAGGGTGCAGGGGGAGCTGCAGGAGAACGCAGTCTCCCCCAGCACGAAGAAAAGGAGTCCCTCCCTAAGTCTCCTGGGGACTTGAAAAGGATAACCCTTCAAGGGCTCAGCCAGCATTTTAACACCTTCTGGGCTGGAACTTTTGTTCTACAGCTGAGGGTGTATGGAGAAGTGCTTCAAGGAGTGAAGGGCTGAGTTGGGGATGTCTGGAGATGGGCATCCTCTGGAGGTGAACAGGTGTAATTGCACCAGAAGTGCATTTACTATGGTTATTTCTTTTAGAGGGACTGAAGGTCACATGTGTAATGTGAAGTACCTGTGTAAGGTGATGTCATAAGTAAAGTGGGGTTATGTTGCCAGACATTCCTGCTAGGGTGTCTGACTGTATATGCGTAATCCTGTGATTTCATCTGTGATGCCTTAAGGGGCTGTAATTGCAATGCATTCTAATGATCCACAAATGTGATGAATACTGTCATTCTAGAGTGATGCTTAAACATGTATTCTTGCTGCTGCGCTTAAGTGAAGAACAACCCAGACTGTTAGCCCTGAAGATGTAAGGGTGCATACTGTATGGACAATATGAGATGCTCAGTCAGGGTTATGTGTCACCAGGGCAGGTGTACCTATTTTTAATGCTCGTTGAAAATAGGTACACACCGCAGGAAAATCGCTGACACACCCAGGCACACACTCATGCATAAACTTATATATCCAGGCACACACTCATGCATGCACTGGCACACACATACACACTTATATGCACAGGCACACACTGATACAGAGACAAAGTTGCTAAGACATACTAAAGTATACAGTCATACACCCAATAACCTAGAGAGATGCATACAGTACAATAATAAAGAGACTGAGTTGTCTATTTCATTGATTAAATGGTGGTTCTAACAGGAACCTTTTTTTGTAGAGTTTTGTTAAGTTTTTAAAATATTTTTTGTTGTTTTTTATTATCTTATGGAAGAACTAACCAAAATGCAAAAAACGCAAACCAATAAACTGGATGCAACGGCTTGGCATTGCTCAGGAAAAACCTGGAACAGCAACAACAAAATGTAAGCAGAAAACAAAATAACAGCAATGCTTTTTAACAGCATCAAATAAATCAAAAAACATTTCGAATTCTAAGTGCCACAAGTTTGTGACAGTTGGCACAGTGTCGCCATCCCTTCCAACCCCTTTCTGATTTCTTTAAAAAAAAACATACAGTATAGTTTATATGGTTTCAAATATGTTCAGCTTTATGCTATAGTTCAAACAAGAGGCTCTTATAGTTTTTTTAATTCGGCCAATCCGCGTACCTGCATTCTCTGATACATTCCGATCAAATGATCGGAACAAAAACCATAGGCCGTCTATGTTTACGGTTCCGCTGAATACCTGTGGAACCAATTATTTAAAAAAAAAAAAAAATGATATATGCTCACTACTTTCTCTTTGTTTTTTCACCATATTTCACTACCTTCTCAGTCCTTTACTCTTTTTTTTCCACTGCTTTCTCCTTGTTTTTCCCAATTTTTGCTGAGCCTTCTCTTTGCTTTTCCCTCTTTCTCACTGCTCTTGACTTGTTTTTTTACCTGTTTTTTTATTACCACGCATTGGTTTTCCCTCGTTATTACTGCTTTCTTATTCCTTTTTCTCTCATTTTGTATGCCCTCCCCTTCCCCTCGTTTCCAGTGCTTTCTTCTTGCTTTTCCCCTAATTTTTTCTGTGCCTTCTCCTTGCTTCAGTCAACCCCCACTCCGTTTGGAAAAATATAGAAATTCACTGAAAAAAGCAAAGGTTACAGGTACCTCATAGTTAGTATTATTTTTTTTTAAAAACCTTCGAAATTCAGAAACAAAAACAAAGGTTACAGGGACATTATAGTTAGGCTGACATTTCAAATGTACAAACCTATAGAAAGTCAGCAGTGCACTGCTTAGGACTTCACATATTACATCACACATTTTGTTTTTTAAACAAATTTTGTTGAAGGTTTTGTCAACAGTGCAGCAGTTATCTACTTGGGGCTACAGCACCTTATAGGCCTTTTTATAAATCGGGCATCTCCACAATCTGTAACATAGCATAACATTTTAAAAGCAACTGTCACATGTCCAATTCTCCCCCCCCCAACATATTACATCACTCATAACATGGTCAGTGACATCACTAATGACATCTAGTGAGTATTTTGTCAAAGTTTCTGAGATTGTTACACATCGTATAGCAGCCTTCATTGTTTTTTATGGTCCGTGACACCTCGCTACTGTAAGACCAATCCTGCATGGCATGTCCGCGAGTTCTCGCGGGACTTCAGGTTACCTGAGAAACCGGCCAAGTGCAGGAAACCTTGGTCCGATTCTATGTGCTTATGGCACCCGACCTGGTTGAGCAATGGAGAAGGCTAATGAATACATTCTAGGGCCTTCTACTGGCTCTCCTTCCTTGGCATATATACAGCTCATGATTGAGAGAGCTGTGGAGGCCGCTTTTAGGGCTAGGGAGGGACCCACTCCTCCTAAAATCAGAGGAGAGGCAGATTTACATCGGGAGCAGAGCTCTCTGAGTTGTTGCAGCATTTAAGGGACAATATTGGTTTGCCTGCTACTGAACCGGTGGCAGGGGAAGACTACTTTTGCGTCCTCTCCTGAGCCCAAATCGTTACCCATGCATGCTGCTATATGACGTGGATTGGAGCACGAATGGAGGGATGTGGATAAGTCGTCTCTCTCGTTTTCTGGCCAGACGTTACCCTTTTCTTAAGAATTCCCAGCATGGTTAAGGTGGATGACCTTATGTCTGGCCTTTCATCTCAAGGCAATGTTGTGGCTGAAGACACTTCCCCACCAGATCCTGTAGATGAGAAGGTGGAAGGGGCTGTTAAGCGAGCTTATGCAGCCTCTAACTTTGCCCTTCGAGTCAATACGTATACCACCTACTCTGTTCAGTCCCCTACTCAAGGACTTTCATCAGTTGTCAGAGCATATGTCTGAAGGATTAGTCTGTTCATCCCATCTCAGTGCTATGTAGCAACAGGTCTGTTTTCTGTCAGACTTATCGTTTGATAATTTGTGTGCGTCAGCTGCTGCATCAGGGGTGGCTGTGTCAGATCGTCTTCACCTGTGGATGTGGACCTGGAAGGCGGATTCTTTACAAAAGTCAATTATGATGAAACTACCTTTTGATGGTCATTCTCTCTTTGTGGCAACAGCTAGTGGAAATGATCGAACAGACTGTAGAGAACAAGACATTGGTTACACCGGTCAGATCTTTTCCTAAGGGTATAGGTTTAGGTTACAAAAGAGCCTTTTCATCGACTGTTAAGAGAAGCATGCAGCCGTTTCGAAGGGAGGGGTCATGGCCGACATGTCCCAGTCTCTGTCCCCGCAGCCGCCACCAAGTCATGACAATCAACATGAGCAGCTAGTGTGTGGTCGGCTCTTCTTTTTCCAAGGTACTATGGAGGAGGACAATATTGGACCAATGGGCGGTCTCTTCGGTCGTTGAGGTGTATCGTCTGGAATTTCTTCAGCAACCAAACTATCATTTTCAGTTAAACCTGCTATCAAGAAATAAGGTGAAACGTCAAGCTCTTTTAGAAGGAGTACAAGCCCTGCTGGTCAAGAATGCCATTTGCCCTGTGCTGCCTCAGAGTTTCTATTCAATTCTGTTCTTGCCCCAGAAATCGGGCGATTTTTTGTCTAGTGCTAGACCTCAAAGGGCTCAACAAGTTCATCGAACACCGCACTTTCAAAATGACTACATTGCACAGTATCTTCAGGCTGTTAAAGTAGGGAGATTACCCGACTTCCCTAGATCTACGGGACGCATGTGTTCCTCTTCCCATTTTTCCAGGTCACCAAAGATTTGTTCGGTTTGCAGTGGGCCACCATCATTAGCATTTCCTATTTCAGGTGATGCTTGGGTATCCTCTCAAATGTGACTACTCTATCAGGAAATATGGACTAGTAGGTAATGCTCCGGTTAGTTACTGGTAATCTTCATTACTCCGAGTCCAAGTCTTACCCAATATAGTCCTGTTTCCCACCCTCCCTTTCAAGGGTGGGATTGATTATAGTTGCTTTTGTCTTTTTCTCTTAGTACGCTTATAAATAAAAAGTAAGTGATGTGGTGGTGCCTCCGTTTTTCCTCCTGGCTGCTAGGTAATGGCAGCCATGTTCAGAGGCTAGGGAGCAGGTTCTGCCGGACGGGGATGGAATCTCACTTGTGAGGACTGTATCGGGGAAGACTTGGACTCGCAGTAATGAAGATTACCGGTAAGTAACTGGGACATTCATGCATACGCCCTTTGTCAGAGTTTCTCCTTGTTCTCCCTCCTTCTTTCCCCCTGTGTGCTTTCCTGTTACTTGCTCTGGGTTAAAGTCTGATAAGAAAAAATGAGTGCTAGCCACAAAACTGAGTGATGGTGGGCCCCACCTGCAGCTACTAGAAAAAATTAAGAACTGGTGGAAGAGGTAAAACAGCCTTTGCCATACATCCATTACCACACATGCCTTGGCCATGCAGATGCCTTTATGATGCATGTCTTTATCACATATGGTAATAATACGGAAGGTAAGTGTGTGTGTGTGTGTGTATATATGTGTGTGTGTGTATATATATATATATATATATAAACTGTTTTTTGTTCAACAACCAGGTGTTTAAACAGATGCGTGGTATGGTGATGGGCACCTGCTTCACCCTCAGCTATGCTTGTCTGCATATGGGCTGGTGGGAGGAGCAGGTGCTCGTTAATGACTATGGTGAATATTGGGATGAGCATATTGTGTGTTGGCTCCGCTACATAGACAATATTTTTATGGTGTGCAAGGGATCGCAATCGACTGCTACTAGGTTCATTGAGACTATCAATGTGAACAATTTGAATTTACACCTCACGGCTCATGTTAGTTCCACTGAAATTAAGTACTTGGATGTTCAGGCATTCGTAAAGAATGACAGGTTGCAAATCATGCTGTTTAGAAAGAAAACTGCAGGTTACTCTACCCTCCATGCACACAGCTTACACCCTCAGCATTTAAAATACAGCATCTCCTTGGAGAGATGCTGCGTTTCAGGAGAAATCGTAGTTGTATTGAGCATTGGCACGTTGGTAAGCAGGAGATGATAGGTAGATTCCTACAGCGAGGATACCCTAGGAATTCCTTCTGAAAACTGTAGCGAAAGTTGAGCTGAAATATAGAGAATCACTGCTGTTCCCTAGCGGGCAAAAGAAAGAGGAAGAACCCGTCATCCGATTGATCACAACATATAGTAAACAGAACCAACTTAGAAGCATCCTTAGGAAACACTGGCAGGGGTCCTAATTATAGGGCCTGCAATTTCCAAATCCCCTTTCATTTCTTTTAGGAGAGCGTTCTCCATGAGGGACGCTCTGGTCAAGAGTAGTCCTGAGGTGACACAACAGAGTAATTGGCTCCAACAAGCTAGTGGCTTTAATAAATGTCACAAGTGTAAGGCATGTGAGCATGGAGGCAATACAAAAGAATACAAGTCACCTTTTGATGAGAAACCCACTAGGATTTAGGGGTTCATTCAGTTCCAGAACTGAATTTGCTATCTGTGTATTAACGTGGGAATGTGGGCTGCAGTATGTTGGCATCACGATCCTATAGGCGCACAAGCGGATCCTTCAACATCTTAGCACAGTGCAATATAACGATTGGTCGTACCTTGTAGCTACACATATGAATGATTTCCATAAGGATAACATCCGAATCCCAACATATTTTGTAATTGATGCAGTCCCAAGGTGCCCTAGGGATGGCAATGGAGAATGCAAGATAAGGCAACTTGAAAGTAGATGCAGTCTTAGGCTGGATAGCTAAGTCACACATGGTCTTAATCCCGAAGAGGAATTGTATTCTTTTTTATGATTGGTCATATGCTGCCCAACTCTCTCTGTCTATTATTAATTTTTGTTCACACATGCTTGAGGATTCACTGTGATTGAGAATGTGAGGTTACAATGTGAGTGATAGTACTTAGCAATTTGTTACTGTGATTTTTGTTGTGAATGTGAGATACGAAGGCTGACTATTGATTGGCCCAGTTGGGCACAATTTTTATGAATTTGATTGTTTCTAGTGCGCAGCGCATGCTGATTATACATATCTAGAGACTTTGACTCATTAATTTAATGAATATTGAATATTACAATGAATTACCGTTGCTCACTTTGAACTTAATTGTGATTTCATAAATGGTCTTTATAAGGGCAATTAATTGTATTCACTTTCTTTCGACAATTATTGTTAGAAAGTCAGTGATAAACAATTACTGTTGCTCACTGAGAGCTTAATTGTGACTATGTACACTTGATAATTAAGAGATAGGCTTCTATTCTCTCAATGTGTAAGAAATTATGTGACAATATTTGATATTAATTCTGCAATTGCTGTGGCACCCATGATGCAGATGAAGGACAATCATACATGGTATTCACATAAGCATAAACACTCTCATATATATTGGTGTAATTTACTATGTTCTCTTTCGCGTTTTCTTTTACACTTTTTTGTAATTGCTTTTGAAGGCACAATTATACATGAAAATGTTTATACTGTATTTATTCACAGTGTGGAATTGTATGCTACTTCAATTGTTTGAGGAAAGACGATATATGTAGTGTTTCGCTTAGTTTTGTCACCACATGGGCACTTTAATTGATTCAATCAGTATGCGCCACGCGTATGTGAACAAGGTCACTGTGTGACCGAAACCCGTTATGGCTGATATCTGCGATTAAAATCAACTTGCAGGAGAGAACTGATGTCTTCTCCTGGTCCTTTTTGATATCTTTGAAAGACAGGCAGTGGTTATATATCCATATACACACACACAAATATTCACATATGTACATATCTATACACACACACACACATACATTCATATATATATATCTACTGGCGGTCGCCAGTAGATAGTTATAGTTAGGACCTATTTTCCATAGGAAAGTCGCAACATTCTATTTCCAATAACTTTGGCGCCGGTTGATGAATCTTCGTAAAATTTTCAAAACTGGTGGAGCGCTCCGGTCTGCTCCTATCCTGAAAGTTTCGGGGTGATTCGGCAAGCGGGGGCCGAGAAAAAAGGGGGGGTCCCAAAACGTGTTTTCTCCATGATAATTCCCATAGGAAATTTTAGACACGGCTACAGCCCGAACTGCTGAACGGAATTACACCAAATTTGGCAAAAAGGTAGCGCTTGGTTCAGAAAGCGACCTTTTTTTTAAATGGTGTAAATCCGTTCAGTAGTTCCTGAGAAAATCAAAAGTAAAAACACATAAATATCTGGGCGGAGCATAACCACACATGTCATCGTGAGATCTGATTGGCTGTCAGCACTTCATCCTGGAATTGCTGGCAGCCATCTTGGGACCAATATAAATGATAGTACCCCATTGAAATGCATTGTAGTGAATCGAAGATTTTGAGGGTTACCAAAAGGAGAACTATAAAGGGTGATAACAGACTTTAGTTACATTAGAATTCATTTGTTGATGGTACCATACTAATTTCAGGAATTGTGGTGTGTTCTAAGGTGATTTTACCCTGTGAAAAACCTTCTGCTGGGATATCATGAATCATGTTTGAGAGAAAACTATTTTCACATGCTTGTCCCATACAGTTTTGGAAGGTGCTCCAGAAGCTAAAATGAGAGCATATTTAAAGTAAATTCACATTATCTTTCTCAGTCATGTGAGAATGAAGTCTGACATTCTCAGTAAAACATGTACATCCAACAAGGGCAGAGCCTGTCAGTTGATTCCTTTGTGTTCTACTGCAGCTTCCCAGAGTGTTCTAAAGAACAACTAGAGTGCTAACAGCCTTACTTATGACAAAATGATGGCACACCTGAAGCCATCTTGATTGGAATAAACTGGTAACACTTAAAACATTTAATTTAAAAAGGAACAAAATGAGGGGGTTCATTTTGCCATAGAAATTATGGTTAGTGCTGTAGAAAGAAAAATTAGGACATGTTTTAAGTGAGATCTCAAATATCTTCCGGTTATATTTCAACAGGAGCAGCCTGTCAGTTGATGCCTTTGTGTTCTACTGCAGCTTCCCAGAGTGTTCTAAAGAACAACTAGAGTGCTAAAGCCTTACTTATGACAAAAGTATGGCACACCTGAAGCCATCTTGATTGGAATAAACTGGTAACACTTAAAACATTTAATTTAAAAAGGAGCAAAATGAGGGGGTTCATTTTGCCATAGAAATTATGGTTAGTGCTGCAGAAAGAAAATTTAGGGCATGTTTTAAGTGAGATCTCAAATCCTCTTCTATTTCATTAGAAAATTCTGACATGCAGACTGAAACAATCACTTTCAATACCAGCAGTAGACTTCCAGTTAACTCCCTGGTGAGCAGTAGCTTTACTACAGTGATCTAATGAACAACTAGAGTGCTAACATTCTGAATTTATGGCAAATGTGTGACACTTCTGAATGCCTTCTTGATGGAATCAAAGTAAAAACTGAAAGCATTTCCTACTGAAGAGACTGCAGTAAATGACGAAATTAGGAAACTTCATAACAAATAAGTCTCCCAAGATGGCCACCAGAGAAAAAGAGCCCAAATGTAGCACAAATATCACCCAGATGTAGCCCACATATAGCCCAATGACAGAAGTGTGCAAAACACTTTTTATTTTTATTTTTCTGCAGTTTTATATAGTGCAAATTGGTCAGGTATTGGAGCGTTACATCTTACTTGGACCCCTTATTGCGTATTTTGCACGAAGTACATGAGATTGATCTTGCGAAACATTGACCTTTACGATTCTGTTAACCTGAAGTTGCTCTGAACCGGGCTTTGTAACACCCGTTTTTACCTACTGGTTTTAATTAATTCTCACTGTATTGTATTAGGAAAGAGGATTTACTGTTTTTATGTACACTTTTATGATCTATGTTTCTAAATCAGATCAAATAAATAAAGTTTAATGAATTCTATGGCAGGACGGAGGTGAGGATTATGCATATCTTTCCTCACTTTATTTGCATAGCAGTTCAAAGAAAACGTAACACAACAATCATTAAACAAAAGACTACACAACCCATGAACCATTAGGGGGGTAGTCTCCAAGGCAACTATAGTCCAATCATATCACAGTCCATCGTATATAATATCGTGACGTCCCTTCCGCTTCCTCTTTCTTCACTGCTCGTCAGTTAAGTGCATTCCTTACATTCTTGGCTTAATCTGACGTTGTTGCTGTTTGTATAGCGGTTTCTTGTGCACGTTATTAGCATTATTGCCTTGGTATTGTTTCATATTCCCTGCGCAGCAGTCTCTTGCCCGAGCGCGTTCTTCCCTCGCAGTTTCTCCCGCTGTGTGCTCTGCGCGCGGTGAGATCCTGTCAGGCGCGTCTGGTCTGAGCGAGGCAGCTCAGTTGAGCGCTCCTGCTGGTCTTTACGCGCGTTTGGGAATCCGGTCACTCCTTTAGTGTCCGCTTGATTCCCGACCAACCCTCGCCTAATTTTGACACCGCTACGCGGTGATTTCCCCACACGGGCACGTTAGTGACCAGCGCCACCTGGTGGTGGTAATTAGTATTGCGCCTCAGTCTATTCTTATAACAGCTTCGGGGAAAGCCCAGCTGTTGGAGCACCGGCGAGGGGGCTGCCTTAAGGATTTTAAGGGCATTTGTTCGGTGCTCACACCCTCTGCTATCATGTCTTCTCGAGAATACCATTTTTACTCCTCCTACCAGGAAGTGGAGGAGGAATGGCCCCCCCCAACTTCTCCCTCCAGCAGTGGACCAAGCCCTCTCTCTGGCCATTTCTAGGGCGCTGGCTCCTCTTAGGGATCAGGTTGATAAGCTGGCGGAAAGCATCCCTGGGGTGTTCAGTGACCCAGATCTGGTGGTGGCGGGTCCCAGTAGCTCCCAGATGGGGAATAAAAGGGCCGTTAAGCATAACGCGGGGCACTTGGAAGGATTTGATAAACTTACGGAGACCTTCCTCAAGAGTGCGCGAACGCTAAAACATGCACCCTGCCGGGAGGAGGAGGGGCCCGGAGAAAATTGCGACACTGTCACCACTATTGTAGACCCCGACGGCGGGGTTCCCTTAGAGGGAGAGGGTGTATCGGAGGACGATTTCTCCTCCGATGAGGATAAGGACTCGGGGCGTCCCTGGCGTCCAGAGTCCCACTCCTCTCAGTCCCCGGTTGGGGACGGGGTCCACTCGGACATGTTCGAGCCTACCCAAATTTACCATCCTAGAGTATGTGGTGGGGAAAATCCATCAACCCCTTGAAAGGGAGGTCAGGAATAGGATGAGGGGAGAATGCCCCAGGCCCTCACTGAAGGGGAAGGTGGCGCACACGCCTGATGAGAAACTATGTACCTTTTTCTCCAAGTATATGAGGGATCCCAAGAAAGGAATTGATAGGTCTTGGGCGTGGTAGGGCCCTTGACCCAAATTATTCAATTGACGGAGCGTTCCAAAGAGTCAGGATCCCCTTTGTCCACGGATATTGTGGCTGGTTGGGCGCACTACCCTAAACCCTAAAACACTACCCCCTCCACTACCCAAACACCACTGCACTACCCTAAAACACTACCCCCAGCACGACACCCTACACTACCCAAACATAACTGCACTACCCTAACCCTAAAACACTACCACCAGCACGACTCCTACACTACCCAAACACCACTGCACTACCCTAAACCCTAAAACACTACCCCCAGCACGACCCCTTCACTACACAAACACCACTGCACTACCCTAAACCCTAAATCTACCCCCAGCATGACCCCCTACACTACACAAACACCACTGCACTACCCTAAAACACTACCCCCAGCACGACCCCCTTCACTACCTAAACACAACTGCACTACCCTAAAACACTACCCCCAGCATGACCCCCTTCACTATCCAAACACAACTGCACTACCCTAAACTCAAAAACACGACCCCCTACACTACCCAAACACCACTGCACGACCCTAAACCCTAAAACACGACCCCCTACACTACACAAACACCACTGCACTACCCTAAACCCTAAAACACTAGAACCCAGCACGACCCCCAACGGTACACAAACACCACTGCACTACCCTAAACCCTAAAACACTACCCCTACACTACACAAACACCACTGCACTACCCTAAACCCTAAAACACTACCCCCAGCACGACCCCCTACACTACACAAACACCACTGCACTACCGTAAACCCAAAACACTACCCCAGCACTACCCCTACACTACCGAAACATCATTGCACTACCCTAAACCCTAAAACACTACCTCAGCATGATCCCCTACACTACACAAACACCACTGCACTACCCTAAACCACTACCCCCAGCACGACCCCTACACTACCCAAACACCACTGCACTACCCTAAACCCTAAAACACTACCCCCAGCACGACTCCCTACACTACACAAACACCACTGGACTACCCTAAACCCTAAAACACTACCCCCAGCACGACTCCCTACACTACCCAAACACCACTGCACTACACTAAACCCTAAATCTACCCCCAGCATGACCTCCCACACTACAGAAACACCACTGCACTACCCAAAACCCTAAAACACTACCCCCAGCACGACCCCCTACACTACCCAAACACCCCTGCACTACCCTATACCCTAAAACACTACCCCCAGCACGACTCCCTACACTACCCAAACACCACTGCACTACACTAAACCCTAAATCTACCCCCAGCATGACCTCCCACACTACAGAAACACCACTGCACTACCCAAAACCCTAAAACACTACCCCCAGCACGACCCCCTACACTACCCAAACACCCCTGCACTACCCTATACCCTAAAACAAGACCCCCTACACTACACAAACACAACTGCACTACCCTAAACCCTAAAACACTACCCACAGCATGACCCCCTACACAAACACCACTGCACTACCCTAAACCCTAAAACACTACCCACTACACAAACACCACTGCACTACCCTAAACCCTAAAACACTACCCCCAGCACGACCCCTTCACTACCTAAACACAACTGCACTACCCTAAACCCTAAAACACTACCCCCCCACGACCCCTTCACTATCCAAACACAACTGCACTACCCTAAACTCAAAAACACTACCCCCAGCACGACCCCCTACACTACCCAAACACCACTGCACGACCCTAAAACACGACCCCCTACACTACACAAACACCACTGCACTACCCTAAAACACTACCCCCTACACTACACAAACACCACTGCACTACCGTAAACCCAAAACACTACCCCAGCACTACCCCCTACACTACCGAAACACCATTGCACTACCCTAAACCCTAAAACACTACCCCAGCATGACCCACTACACAAACACCACTGCACTACCCTAAACCCTAAAACACTACCCCCAGCACGACCCCCTACACTACCCAAACACCACTGCACTACCCTAAACCCTAAAACACTACCCCCAGCACGACTCCCTACACTACACAAACACCACTGGACTACCCTAAACCCTAAAACACTACCCCAGCACGACTCCCTACACTACCCAAACACCACTACACTACACTAAACCCTAAATCTACCCCCAGCATGACCTCCCACACTACACAAACACCACTGCACTACCCTAAAACACTACCCCAGCACGACCCCTTACACTACCCAAACACCACTGCACTACCCTAAAACACTAACCCCAGCATGACCCCCTACACTACCCAAACACCACTGCACTACCCTATACCCTAAAACACGACCCCCTACACTACACAAACACAACTGCACTACCCTAAACCCTAAAACACTACCCACAGCATGACCCCCTACACAAACACCACTGCACTACCCTAAACCACTACCCCCTACACTACACAAACACCACTGCACTACCCTAAACCCTAAAACACTACCCCCAGCATGACCCCCTACACTACACAAACACCACTGCACTACCCTAAACCCCCTACACTATACAAACACCACTGCATTACTCTAAACCCTAAAACACTACCCCCAGCACGACCCCCTCACAACACAAACACCACTGCACTACCCTAAACCCTAAATCAACCCCTGCACGACCCCCTACACTACCCAAACACCACTGCCATACCCTAAACCCTAAAACACTACCCCCAGCATGAACCCCTACACTACCCAAACACCGCTGCACTTCCCTAAACCCTAAAACACTACCCCTACACTACACAAACACCACTGCACTACCCTAAACCCTAAAACACTACCCCAGCACTACCCCTACACTACCCAACCACTGCACTAACATAAACCCTAAAACACTACCCCCAGCACAACCCCCTACACTACACAAACACCACTGCACTACCCTAAACCCTAAAACACTACCCCCAGCACGACTCCCTACACTACCCAAACACCACGGCACTACCCTAAACCCTAAATCTACCCCCAGCACGACCCCTACACTACCCAAACACCACTGCACTACCCTAAACCATAAAACACTACCCCCAGCATGACCCCCTACACTACACAAACACCACTGCACTACCCTAAACCCTAAAACACTACCCCAGCATGACCCCCTACACTACCCATACACCACTGCACTACCCTAAAACACTACCCCCAGCACGACCCCCTACACTACTGCACTACCCTAAACCCTAAAACACTACCCCCAGCACGACCCCCTACACTACCCAAACACCACTGCACTACCCTAAACCCTAAAACACTACCCCCAGCACGACCCCCTACACCACCCAAACACCACTGCACTACCCTAAACCCTAGAAAAGAAACCCCCACCCCATGCCCAATCCCCCTTACAATACAATACAATACACAACATTTATAGAGCGCAACAGCTACCTCAAACAGAGGTGTCCCGGCGCTAGCATGATCCAGCAGCAAAGGGGAGACAGATCTCCGAAACCGAAACGTAATTAACTAGTCCCGGCTAAAAAGCCATGTTTTTAGAGCTTTCCTGAACTCCCCTTCTTCCGGTATATGCCGAAGTCTAACCGGAAGTGAGTTCCACAATTTGGTCACTCCAACTGAGAAAGCCCTACCTCCAATACGAGCCTTTGCAAATCGGGGGACACACAGCAAGTTCTGTGAGTTAGAACGTAACACTCTCTCCTCGTGGTTCCTGCTTCACGTCGTCTCTGAGGGGCGGTGCACGTCGTTGTGAGGAAACGGAACAGCCTCTGTTTCCTTACAACGACATGGATCGTCTACATGTTTTTTAGAACGCATGGTCATTTACCATACATACCTTTACAACAAAATTCGTTGTAAAGGCATGCGTGGATAAATGACCATGCGTTCTAAAAATGCGTAGTAATGACTTCGTGATGTACAACGCATGCGTGGTAATGCATGCGTTGTAATAGTATCGCAAAGTAAAAAGTGGGTGAACGGCTGTTTACCGATCGAAGCTGGCCCCTGTTCTTCAGTGAGACGTTTATTTGATTAATTAGGAGGAGGGAATGTGTTTTTTTTACCGAAAAGTGCATTCCCGGCTGTTGTATTGTGAAAGTGTCCGCGTGGCCTGGTTTCACTTCCGGTGAGAGAGTGGAAGAGTCTGTTTGGATCTAAAGGAGTTCTGTTGTTGGACGGGGCCGGCGCGACATGTCATCAGAAAACATAGCTAATGGAAAGCGTCCTCCCTGAAGTGTGGAGCAGTGCCATGAGAGGTCAACGAGTGTGCGTCCCACCGCAGTATGACCGTACCGCGTGACCCATGTGCCACCTCCAGGGTACGGGAGGCAGAAGTGGCATCGCAGGTCCTCTTGAAGACCGTTGTAGCACTAATTCTACATTTTGGTACTAGGGCATTTTAACTTTGTTGTTCCTGCCAGATATAAAGAGAAGATCCTGTGTTATTCAGTGCCCTCGTTACCTTTTTGTGGGTTGTGGTGCTTGTCACTTCGCTGCCCCGCCGGTGCACACGACTGGGCACCCCACCTCGTGTGCCATCTGCAGGGCCTCTGCCCTCGGATCACTGGTTTCGGTTTCTGGAGTGGCAACATAAACAGTTGCTCCCAAAGGACTAGCCTGAACACTTAGGTGAATATCCCCTGCACCAGCATTCCACGGAAATTCTTTCCTAGCTCTCCCACGTCAACGAGGACGTCATAATAGCACGGCTCCGCTCGTGACACCGTATGACGTCATCGGAGCCATAAGAGGACCTCGTCGGCGTGCTGACGTCAGTTCCACCCATTTTTCCGTGCCACCGAGGCAAACAGGGGACCGAGACATTTTCACATGTATACATAGTATAATAAATATATATATATTCACTGAAAAAACCATAGGTTTCAGGCACGTTATAGTTGGAAATTAGCATTTAAAAACCTTAGAAATTCACTGAAAAAACCATAGGTTTCAGGCACGTTATAGTTAGAAATTAGCATTTAAAAAACTTTAGAAATTCACTGAAAAACCATAGGTTTCAGGGGCGTTATAGTTAGTTGGACATTTCACTCGTACAAAACCATAGAAATTCCCCCGTTATAGTTAGTTCAGCTAACTATAACTCGCGCGCCCGCAATGCACTGCTGATGACGTCACATATTACATCACTCATGACATGGTCAGTGACATCACTCATGACCACTGATGACATCTCAAATGACATCACTCATGACATCATCCAGTGAATGTGTGTTTTTCTGAAAATTAAATATGTTTTATATATGTATATCTCAAGGTCGATGGAAGAATAAATGGGTATATAAGTGTCTAAATGGATGATTTTTTTGTAAAATTGATTGTATAACTGACTAAGTGTATCTTAGTGAATACATGGGTTAGTGAGTAATGTTTAAATATGAAAATATCTGTATCAGTCTCTCACTTTGTGTATAAGTGGCTGCATGGGTTGGTGAGTAGCTACATGAGTGTCTATATGGGTTATTAGTTGGTTTTTGAGTATCAGTATGAGTGTCCGAGTGTCTGTATGGTTCGGTGGGGGTATTACTTAGTGCATAGATGCATGAATGAGTGACTCACTGTTTGTATGTGTTGAAGACCGCATGTGTGCAGGACTGTATAGGTGGATGAGTATGTGTATGGGTGTGTTAGTGAGTGAATGACTGTCTCAATAGTGTCTTTGAGTAACTACATATGTTTTAAACTAGTATATGTGAGTATTGGTGTATATAAGTGAGTATATGTGAGAGTGAGAGATTGGAAGAGTTCCTGTACAAATAAGTAGGTGTTTCTATAAGTGATTGTTTAAGAGAGTAAGTATGTGTAAGTTTCTGTAGAAGTAAGTGTGGTAGTGTGTGTATAACTGTATATGCAAGTAAATGGATGTTTGATACTTTGTTTGCATGTGTGACTGTGTGTGAGTAACTCTATGGATGAGTGGCGGTGTGTAACAGGATGTATAGGTGTATGAGTACATATGATGAGTGAGTACATGTATGAGTGACTGTATAGGGACTGTTGGTGAATGAGTGGATGTGTGTAGATCTTGGAATTACTGAATGGGTGTGTTGTAACTGGTATTGGTATGTCCATTGTTTTGAAAATGTTAGTTTGTATTTTTAAATGTGTGTATCAAAGGTTATATTAGGGTGAGAGGAGGTCTGCCACTCTATCACAAGGATGATGTCATCAGTGATGTCATCAGTGGTCATTTGAGATGTCATCAGTGATGTCATGAGTGATGTCACTGACCATGTCATGAGTGATGTAATATGTGACGTCATCAGCAGTGCATTGCGGGCGCGCAAGTTATAGTTAGCTGAACTAACTATAACGGGGGAATTTCTATGGTTTTGTACGAGTGAAATGTCCAACTAACTATAACGCCCCTGAAACCTATGGTTTTTTCAGTGAATATATATATATATATATATATATATATATATATATATATATATATTGTATGTATATTTTTTATTTATGGTTCAGGGGTGGGTAGTAAGAAGTGGTAATGTTAATTTTCAGATTTAGGTTGGGTAGAGGTAAAGGGAGGTTAAGGTGATTTTAGGGTTCAGGGGAGGGTAGTGGTAAAGGAAGGTAGGGGTAATTTTAGGCTTTAGGGGCGAGTAGTGTCGAAGGAAGGTAACGGTAAATTTATGGTTCAGTGGAGGGAAGTAGTAAAGGAGGTAAGGGTAATATGGTTCAGAAGAGGAAAGAGGCAGAGGAAGGGTAGTAGTAAATGAAAACATTATGTTTGAGGGGGTATCCCAAAAATAAACAAATAGATTATATTATCTACTGGCGGTCGCCAGTAGATAGTTATAGTTACAACCTATTATCCATAGGAAATCCGCGACATTCTATTTGAAATAACTCTCTTGCCGGTTGACGTATCTTCGCAACATTTTCAAACTTTGTGGGGCGCTCCGGTCCGCTCCTACCCTGAAAGTCTCGGGGGATTCGTCAGCGGGGGCCGAGAAAAAGGGGGTCCCAAAACGCGTTTTCCCATGCAATTTTCCATACGAAACTTTAGACACGGCTACAGCCCGAACTGCTGAACGGAATTACACCAAATTTGGCAAAGAGGTAGTTCTTGGTTCAGAAAGAACCCTTTTTGTTAAATGGTGTAAATCCGTTCAGTAGTTGCTGAGAAAATCAAAAGTAAAAGATAGATATATCTAGGGCCGCGGATCCTCCCGAGCACGAGCTTTATGTTAATTGGCTGTCAACACTCCAAATCAGGAAGTGTTGGCAGCCATTTGTCCCTCGGTAGAACCGAGGGACAGAAACAGGGCAGGGTAGAAACACCCTGACCCCTAGGTCTGCTCAGGGGTCCCACAAGGACCCCCTGGGCAACATTTTTTAATTTTTTTATTTTTTTAAATCGGCAGGATGCGCTCAGGGAGCGCGAATCCTGCCGGTAAAATCGAGCGCGGTCTCCGCGCTCGATAGCTACTGGCCCCGGGTGGGCCAAGTCCCGGGGGCATGCTGGGGGGTTAATTTTATGTGTGGGGGCCTCTAAGGGCCCCCAAGCCCCAGGGACCACCACCCCGGGGCTTTATGTATAATGGTGCGGGAGGGCTCTGAGCCCTCCCGCAGCCCCGGGACCACCACCTCCCGGGGCTTCTTTTTTAAATTAAAAACCTGTGTGGGGGGCTCCAGCCCCACACGCCCGGGACCACCACCTCCCGGGGCACTAAGAAAAATTAAAATGGGGGTCCGTTTTGGACCCTCAAGCCCCGGGACCACCACCTCCCGGGGCTTTCAAAATGTAGGGAGGGGGCCGCGCGGCCCCCTCCTGGAGCCTGTGGTGGCCCTGGGGACCGCCACCCCCAGGGCCGGCTCCTGCAGTGTCCCGGGTGCCTACCCGGGACACTGCTGTTTGCAATGACAGGACGGGAGCCTCGCGGCTCCCGTCCTGTCATTGCAAACTGCTTTGGATATTGGAAGAGAGGCAGGAAACCTGCTCTCTCTTCCAATATCCAAAGCTGATTGCTTTCCACATGGGGAGCAGCATGTTAGCTGCTCCCCATGTGTAAGCAATGCCGGCTCCCGTAGGACACGGGAGCCGGCGGGACTGTGGGGGTTTGGGGACCCCCACAGTCCCCAACGAGAGGCCAGGCCCCGGGGATGGGGTCCCCGGGGCCATAAGTGGCCACGGAGGGGGCCACGCAGCCCCCTCCCAAAGTAAAAAAATGGAAAAAAATTAAAAAAAAGTGCAAGGCCGGCCCGGGGGATGGGGTCCCCGGGGCCAATACAGGCCCCCTTCCCGTTTTTTTTTTTTTATTTTAATTTAAAAAAAAGGGGTAAGGCCCTGGGGGATGGGGTCCCCAGGGCCTAAAAATAGGAAAAAGGAAGGGGGGCCACACAGCCCCCCTTCAGGGGGGAAAAAAAGCGCCACAGAGCTGCGTTGCAGAGAGGTGTAAAAGGGGTGTGGCCTCTGTACATGTCTCTGCAACGCAGCCCCTGGCGCATACTGGAGGTTCCTGGTGGGCTAGTTGGCCCGTAGGGACCCTCATGATTCAAGGGGACTTAATCCCCCAACTTAAAACGCGCCACGGGCGCGTTTGCACAGATGTCACCTCAGGCCCCGCCCCTCCCTTCACCATTGTGCAAATATTCCTCTAAAATCAGCCGAAATACGAATTCCGATTTACTCACCTGTTATCAGGAGAGACCTCAGTGCTGTATCTTTCAGCCCAGTACTGGTCCTGAAAAGTAATTTTAACCGTACTTACCAGTAACTTGAATTTCCTTCATAGGCTAACATTGACTGGTTTCACTTGGAAATTCTTCTAAGTTTGGAGTTTTGGAACTTTAAAATATTCCTCTAAAATCAGCCGAAATACGAATTCCGATTTACTCACCTGTTATCAGGAGAGACCTCAGTGCTGCATCTTTCAGCCAAGTACTGATCCTCAAAAGTAATTTTAACCGTACTTACCAGTAACTTGAATTTCCTTCCATAGGATATCATTGCCTGCTTTTTGCTGAAAAAGTTTCTAAGTGTTGATTTTTGAAACATACAAATATTCCTCTAAAATCAGCCGAAATCCGAATTCTGATTTACTCACCTGTTATCAGGAGAGACCTCAGTGCTGCATCTTTCAGCCCAGTACTGGTCCTGAAAAGTAATTTTAACCGTACTTACCAGTAACTTGAATTTCCTTCCATAGGCTAACATTTACTGGTTTCACTTGGAAATTCTTCTAAGTGTGGAGTTTTGGAACTTTAAAATATTCCTCTAAAATCAGCCGAAATACGAATTCCGATTTACTCACCTGTTATCAGGAGAGACCTCAGTGCTGTATCTTTCAGCCCAGTACTGGTCCTGAAAAGTAATTTTAACCGTACTTACCAGTAACTTGAATTTCCTTCCATAGGATATCATTGCCTGCTTTTGCTGAAAAAGTTTCTAAGTGTTGATTTTTGAAACATACAAATATTCCTCTAAAATCAGCCGAAATCCGAATTCTGATTTACTCACCTGTTATCAGGAGAGACCTCAGTGCTGCATCTTTCAGCCCAGTACTGGTCCTGAAAAGTAATTTTAACCATACTTACCAGTAACTTGAATTTCCTTCCATAGGCTAACATTTACTGGTTTCACTTGGAAATTCTTCTAAGTGTGGAGTTTTGGAACTTTAAAATATTCCTCTAAAATCAGCCGAAATACGAATTCCGATTTACTCACCTGTTATCAGGAGAGACCTCAGTGCTGCATCTTTCAGCCCAGTACTGGTCCTGAAAAGTAATTTTAACCGTACTTACCAGTAACTTGAATTTCCTTACATAGGCTAACATTGACTGGTTTCACTTGGAAATTCTTCTAAGTGTGGAGTTTTGGAACTTTAAAATATTCCTCTAAAATCAGCCGAAATACGAATTCCGATTTACTCACCTGTTATCAGGAGAGACCTCAGTGCTGCATCTTTCAGCCCAGTACTGATCCTCAAAAGTAATTTTAACCGTACTTACCGGTAACTTGAATTTCCTTCATAGGCTAACATTGACTGGTTTCACTTGGAAATTCTTCTAAGTGTGGAGTTTTGGAACTTTAAAATATTACTCTAAAATCAGCCGAAATACGAATTCCGATTTACTCACCTGTTATCAGGAGAGACCTCAGTGCTGCATCTTTCAGCCCAGTACTGATCCTCAAAAGTAATTTTAACCGTACTTACCAGTAACTTGAATTTCCTTCCATAGGATATCATTGCCTGCTTTTTGCTGAAAAAGTTTCTAAGTGTTGATTTTTGAAACATACAAATATTCCTCTAAAATCAGCCGTAATACTAATTCCGATTTACTCACCTGTTATAAGGAGAGACCTCAGTGCTGTATCTTTCAGCCCAGTACTGGTCCTGAAAAGTAATTTTAACCGTACTTACCAGTAACTTATATTTTCTTCCATAGGAATCCATTGTCTGGTTTTCAGCAGAAAAGTTTCAAAGTGTCGATTTTCACAAACTCGCCTGTATGACTTAAACGCATTCTTTCAACTGTTTACAGGAGATGCACCAGTGCTGGATCCAGGATCCAACACTGAGTAAGAAAAAGTAACAATAACAGTTTTTACCTGCTAAGTGAATTTCCTTCCATAGGATAACATTGGTGATTCTATGAGAAAAAGTTTCTAAGTGTCAACTTTTAAAATACAATAATATTCCTTAAAAATCACGACTGTAACCAAAACGCTTTTACTCAACTGTTTACAGGAGATGTACCAGGACTGAATCTAGGATCCAGTCCTGTGGTTAGAAAAGTAATCCATAAAGTAACTAATTGCATTTAACTATAAATTCACATTGAGCTGAATGTTGCATTGTTTGAAAATGTGTTGCCCATTGCAACAACTGTAACTACTGTACAAAAGTCTATTGCCTATGTGCAAAGTATTTAAACTAAAGTAATTCATTCTGAGAAAGTATTTTTGTAATGTAATGTATAATGTAATTACAATGTAATTTAAAAAATAAAATATGTAAAAGAAATTGTTTCTAAAAATGTAGTAAATCAGTATGAAAAAATTAATATAAAAATTAATACATTTAAAAATTGTCATTTAAAAAACCTTTGAAATTCACTGAAAAACCGTAGGTTTCAGGCACGTTATAGTTACAAATTAGCATTTTAAAAACCTTTGAAATTCACTGAAAAAACCATAGGTTTCAGACACGTTATAGTTAGAAATTAGCATTTAAAAAACCTTTGAAATTCACTGAAAAAACCATAGGTTTTAGGGACAGTTATAGTTAGTTGGACATTGCACTCGAACAAAACCCGTGAAATTCCCCGTTATAGTTAGTTCAGCTAACTATAACTCGCGCCCTGCAATGCACTGCTGATGACGTCACATATTACATCACTCATGACATGGTCAGTGACATCACTGATGACATCACTGATGACATCTCAAATGACATCACTGATGACATCATCCACGTGATAATCTGATGCAACTCCTCACACCCTAATATAACCTTTGATACACCCAATCTAAATTACAGAGTGCCATTCGCAAAACCATAGACACTCCAACACCAATAACTACATACCCACTCACTGATTCTTAGGTCTACACACACACATCCACTCACTCACCCGTACAGTCACTCATACTTATGGTCACTCAGTACAGGACCATCATATGCACTCTTACTCCTATATAGACACTCAAACACCGCCACTCATCCATAGAGGTACTCACACACCTAGTCAGTCATGCAAATAATTAAACACACTGCCATTTACTCACCTATACAGTTATACACACACCAGCTCACTTAATCATACAAATACTAGCACATTGTTACGCTCTTATACAATCACTGATACAAGCACACACTCATCCATACAGCCACTATCACAATCACTCACTCTCGCTTATAGCTATTTATATACTCCAATACACATATATACTGCCTTTCACATATGTAGTTACTCACACATGTACCACTGGGACATACATTCACTCACTAACACACTCTTACACACACTTACCCACCCATACAGTCTATCACAGATGCACTCTTGAAACCATCCACCCAGTGAATCACCCACTCACACATCTATGCACAGTCGCACACACCCCATCCACACAAACACTCAGGCACCCATACAGATACTCATAGAACCAATCAATAACCCATATAGACACTCATGTAGCTATTCGCAAATCCATGCATCCACTTACACACCAACAGACGGATACAGACATTCACACAGTTTAGTCACTAACCCATGCATTCAGTAAGATACGTTTAATCACTCACTTGTAGAGTCAGTCACGCACGTACTAAATCATCCATTCAGACACTTATACACCCACTCATTCTTCAATACGCCTTTCCCTATATATATTAAACATATTTAAACTTTACAGAAACACACAGTCACTGGATGATGTCATCAGTGATGTCATTTGAGATGTCATCAGTGATGTCATCAGTGATGTCACTGACCATGTCATGAGTGATGTAATATGTGACGTCATCAGCAGTGCATTGCGGGCGCGAGTTATAGTTAGCTGAACTAACTATAACGGGGAATTTCACGGGTTTTGTACGAGTGCAATGTCCAACTAACTATAACTGTCCCTAAAACCTATGGTTTTTCAGTGAATTTCAAAGGTTTTTAAATGCTAATTTCTAACTATAACGTGTCTGAAACCTATGGTTTTTCAGTGAATTTCAAAGGTTTTAAAATGCTAATTTGTAACTATAACGTGCCTGAAACCTACGGTTTTTTCAGTGAATATATATATATATGTTACGTTATTTAAAAATATAAATATATATACACACAGACACACACACATGCTTGCCTTACCTGCTTTGTAAAGTCATGCATGCTAAAGGTATCTGCGTGGGAAAGGCATGCATGGTAATGCCATGCACTGTAAAGACATACATCCATGGCAGCGTATCTTATACTCAGTGTAGTACATTGTTTAAACTCATAACTGCATACTGAAAGCAATTTCTGTCACAGGCTGGGTCCTCAACATTAGAAACAGACGTCACACCGTAGTGTAATTCAAATGACTGACCCTATTTCTATTCACACAGAAGTCTGAAGTGATTGGATTAACCGCCTGAGCTTTCCCAGCAGAACAAAGTACTTCCTACAGATACTTAAACATGCATTTTCATCATTTAAGGCGTGGGCATTCCACAGTATAATATACAGCATGTTACATGTGAAAGGCCAACAAATTAGTTATATTATTCTTATCTAAGTGTGCGACCCTGCTGCCACACTTGCGGAACCCCTCTCCTGTTGTTCTTAGGAGCAGTTACCATACTTTTAACTACTTTCTGCACTCCTCCCAAGTCCGTGAACATGATTGAAAAATAAACTATTTGATCTGTGCAGCATATCCCAGCAAGTCACCAAGTTATGCTGCACAGATCAGAAGAAATTAGGTGCAAGTGCTCCGCACACATTTTAGCAGCTAGGTTGAGGAGACAAGCTCACGGATCGCTGTCAGGCTCCCACACATGCCTACAGGAAGAACCAAGCAGTGCTATGAGGAGTGGACATCTCTCGTGACACCCTGCTCCTGCAAGAAGCTAAAATGAAAGTTCTTTTTGGCCGGCTCCAGAGAGGCATGCACAGAGACCTTACAAAGTCCGTTCTGCAGACACCCATTAATCAGAAATATGAAAAGCACAACAGTGAAAACAAAAAGAAAAGCTGTTCAGATTTCTGTTTTTAGCTGCCAGAGTGACCAAAATCTCAGGCATTGTGCTCTGTAAATAATTTAGTGAGAAAATATCGGTTCGCGAGATCAAGAAAGCTGGAGGGTCTGATTATTGTTTTGTTTGTGTTGAAATGTGTAATATATAATTACGAAAGGGAATGTGTTGTCGGTTGTTCTTTAAGAATGGAATGTAGAGCATCACATTTGACTTGTGATAGGGCGATGGTGGACCTGGCCTTCTGTGCAGGGTCGCCCCCCCCAAGGTTTTGCCTTCACCCCTTCTGTTTTTTTAACCGGTTTTGTTGGCTTTTAGGACTCTGTGCACATTACACCGCTAACCAGTGCTAAAGTGCTTGTGCTCTTGCTTTTAAACATGGTAAATTTGGCTTATGCTCAGTTGCCACATTTAATTTACTTGTAAGTCCCTAGTAAACTAGTGAGCCTGCAGCACTGATTGTGCCGCCCACTTAAATAACCCTTTTAAGCATGTCTCATGCCTGCCATTGCAACCTGTGTGTGCTGTTTTAACTGCATTTCGACCTGTCAAAATAAACCTTTTGCCAAGCTTAAACCTTCTTTTTAATACATATGTCACCCCTAGGGTAGGCCCTAAACAACCAAGATGGCAGGGTGTGTTGTATATAAAAAGGTGGACATGTACCTTTAAGTTTTATATGTCCTCTTAGTGAAAAGCTCACAAATTCGTTATTCACTATTGCAAAGCCTGCCATTCCCTTAGGATAAAATTATGTTACGCTATTATATTTAATAAGTGATAACTTTTGTGTGGGAGGAGGATGGAATGTCATACTTGGTGTCTGACAAATTGTAATTTGAAACAATCCTTAATGCTAATGTCAGATTTTAAGTCACAATTCTGAAAATGCCACTTTTAGAAAGTTGGTATTTTGTTGTCCTAAGCATTTGGTGTCTGCAGTCTGTTTCCTGGATCACATGACTAGCTGTAGTTGTCAGTTGGCCTTTGTGTATTCCTCCCAGACAATGTCACAGTAGATGGCTGGTTGTAGGTCCGGATGGGCCATCCTGACTTGATGAGGGGACGGAGCGGTCACCTGTCACACTTGGCCTTCAAAGACAGTGCCTCAGCTCACATACAAAAAACTTCATACTAACCTATTGTGACTGCAGACAGACTGGGACTATGGGTAGGGAGAAATGCAATTCCCAACACCTCTTTGGTGGGAAAACTCCAGAAGCTTCTCCCATTTCAAAGCTATCACCTGGTATAAAGGTAGGGCCCTCAGACCTACTTTTTAGATCACTTCTGGACCTGTGGAAGAGTCGGAAGGAGGACTGCTCTGGTGCACTGATGATCGAAGGACTGCCCTGCTGCAAGGAGGACTTCCCTGCTGCCTGAGGAAGGAAGACTGAACATGCTCCTTGAACCCAGAACTACCAGATGACTTCAAGGAGTGAGTGACTACTCCTGTTTTGAGCTACAGGGACATACCCAGCTCCAGAGACCTGTCCTGGATCTGCCCAGATTCAACTGGACCTTCCTGTGCCCTGCTGCTTGCCTCTGCTAAAGTGAGTCCTGATCGCCAAGAGGTGCCCCCAGATCCTGGACCTTTGACGGTTATCAGTGTACTCCTGGACGAACTGTGGGTTCCTTCAGAACCAACACAACTCAACGCAGGAACTTGCCTCGCAGTCCCCACAGCTTCTCATTGGGACAGACGAAGCGCAACCTAACGCAGGACCTTGTATCCCAGACCTTGCAGCTCCTCATTGAAACCAGAAGCGACCCATGTGGTATGTCAGACATGAAGAGCTGCTCTTTAATGGGTGGGCTGGAACTGTAAGCTCACGTTTGAGACCCCTTGTGTGTTGGTAGGTGGCTGGAACATGTGGCGCAACTACAGAGGTTCAAAGGCTGGGACTCCTTAGGGATCTTAAAATTGGGGGATGTCTGAGTCCAACATCATATTTGAACGTTTCAGAACCTACGTGATGCGTTCCAGATGCTGACCTCGCAGTTTTTTCGATATTTTTAGCTCCGCCATGCCCTTTAGGAGTACTGCTCGGAACTGGATGGGGTCCCTGATTACAGCCCATTTGAGGGTCGATTACTTATGGGCTATCTGGGGAAAGGAGGAATCTCACAGATCTACAGATCGCTTGTGATTGATTTGCCTGACCTTTTGGGCCCCCTGAAAGAGAAATGGGATGTGCGTAGGGGATTTGAATGAGGTGGACTGGCGGGATGCGTGCATGGCCCCCTTGGTCCTGGCTATCTCGGCAAAACTTTAACTGGTGCAGTTTAAGTATTTGCATCAAGCTTACCTTACGACTGTGGAGAGCCAGGACTTGGGACAGCTCTGAATTCCCCCTGGTGCCGAGATCCAAGGCGATACTTTTACTATATGGTATGCTCCTGTCCACTCATACACACATTCTGGACTGCTGTACTCAAGGTCCTTTCCCAGGTGGTGGTGTTCCCCATCTAGGTGAGTCCCAAACTTGCTCTCCTCCGCATACTGGATGATGTGGGTGGGCCTAGAGGGGACAGGCTACTGGTGGGGTTGGAAACCTTGGTAGCTAAACAGAATTTTGCTAGAATATGGACCTCTTCAACAGCTCCGCCTGTAGTGGCATGGATTAAGAGCATGAACTGGTGTGGTAAACTGGAGGAACAAACCTATGCAGTGGGGGTTTGCCCCTGCAAATATGAGGCCGTATGGAAGAAATGGTGGACATACCACAGCCTCCAGAACTGGCACTGAATTACTCACCTATTAAGCTTGGGAAAGAGTGAACAGGTGGTGTGGGTACTATTTGGCGATGTGTTTGCACTTAATGTATGTCTCAGAGCATCTGTTTTATTTTTACTACTGTTCTCCAAAAATAAAATTGTTTCTATTAAAAGAAAAAAAAAAGGAAAGGTTTCAGGCTTGCAATTGCAGCCTGTGTGTTCAGGTTTAAATTGACATTTTGACCTGACAAAGTAAACCGTTTGCCAGGCCTGAACCTTCCTTTTTAATACATACAAGTCACCCCTAGGGTAGGCCCTAAACAGCTTCTAGTGCAGGGTGTATTTTATTTAAAAAGTTGGATATGTACTTTTAAGTTTTACTTGTCGTGGCAGTGGGAACACTCTCAAATTCATTTTTCACTATTGCAAGGCCTACCTTTCTCGTAGGATAACAAGAGGTTACCTTATTACGTTTAATAACTGATAACCTTTGTGCAGGGACAGGTAGGAATGTCATGTTTGGTGTCTGAGGAATTGTAATTTAAAAGCCTCTTTAATGTTAAAGTCAAATTTTGTGTTGCAATTCTGAAAATGCCACTTTTAGAAAGTTTATATTTTCTTGTCCTAACCATTTTGTGCCTGTTTCCTGGGTCACATGACTAGGTGACCCAACTGTGGGTTCCCTGAGTACCAATAGAGCGTGACACAACTCTATGCAGGATCTCGATTTGCTGTCCTTGCATCCCCTCATCTGAACCGACGCAGGACATCACATTAAAGCCCTTGCAGTTCCCCATCAGAACCAATGCAGTGTGATGCAACGTCCTGAATCAAGGGCATAAGGTACAGTCCTCAGTGGGGCTAGCCTAGTCCCTGTGTCCGGCCCGTACGCCATTGCTGTTGACCTGAACTTGTGACCTTGTCCCAGCCCAGTGGGACCAGATAAGTGCAGTTGGCTCTTTCTGCTTTCAGGCACTATCCTTACCTTCAACTTGGAGATTGCATATCTCCAGTTCTACTGATTGGATTTTTTTTAGTTTTAGTGTAAAATAATTTATTACATTTTACTCTAGTTTTTCTAAATTGGTTTGGGATTTTACTTGTGTTGTGTTTTCACTTTAATAGTTTGTGTGCTGCTTAAATACTTTACACATTCCCTCTAAGTTAAGCCTGACTGCTTTTGTGCCAAGCTACCAGAGGGTTAAGGACCGGTTAATTTAGTAACTTTGTGGTTCACCCCGACAAGGATTGTAGTTGAGGCTTGAGTAGGGTTTTACCCTGCCCCCGTTAACTAATAACCCAGTTTCTCAAAGGCGACCTGCTGAGAACATTCAGGGGAATACTGTCATTTTACTTCCTTGTGGCCTGGAGGTTGGTGGTGTACATCTGAACCTGAATAAAACACTCTAGAATTGAGCACTTTTCATTTCAGTGGAATTGAACTTGAGTTTTATCCTCTGAAGTAAGGCAAGAACCAGGCACAAAACAGTGTAAGACCAAATGCTGATTGAATTAATTTGAATGGCAGATTTGTACTGCGGAATTAAAGGGTGTACATGTGCAAATGCTGAAAATTTGATGCAGTGTGCGGGTCTTCTTTGCCCCTTGCCTCACAATACCTATGGATGTTTCAGGAGAGAGTGTGTTCCGAATGAATTGATTCAGTGGATGCCTTTATGTTTAAACATATTCTGTTTATACATTACTCTTTGTATGACATTGGTAGGTGAGGTAATTACCTAAGATTACTATAGTCTAGTCAGTGTAGCAAATTAGCTGGACATTTGGATGATAAGAGTGGAGAATAAAAGATATCTCATAGTACATATGGCTCTCAAGTGGAAGGTACTTTTCTAAATAATTGAACTTGAATTATGCTCCATTTGTTCTCTTATTTAAATGTTAAAGAATAATTGCCATATATTGTCCTAATTCACAATACAATTGATAAGACATGTACTGTGATTGTTTGATTAAGTAAAGAATGAATGAAGATGGACCAGAAAAATTAAACATGCTGTGGGAATAAATAAGACATAAAAGTGGTTGGCTCCAGGGCAAACTATGCTTCAGGATGAACTGGGAAAAGAAGAAAAAAGGGATGATCTGGAAATGAAGCAAACAGAAAGGGTGGAAGAAGGCATGTGAATAGAAAGTTGAAGCCAGAGGAAGAGGTGTGATCAACACTATGTTTCAATATTAAATTGGAATTGTACAAGGGTGCTGGTTTGTTATGTGCAGTCCGATACGCATTTAAACGGAAGTCTTCCTTTGCTGACCATGTATAAACATGTATACACAATGGATAACCATGGTTTTCCTATGTAAATGATGGGATCATTACCTAGAGCCATTCTACTAATGGACTGATTGGTATGGCAGTGAGTTCTCTTCGGAAATGAAAATGAAAATGCTGAGGAAAATGCTAACGCCTAAAATACTAAGATTCAGGCTGTACCTCACTGATGAGGCCTAGCAAAGTGGATCTGTAAGATTCAAGCTGTACTTCACTGATGAGGCCCGGCAAAGCTGGAACAGCTCACGGTGTTGCTTGTTTCCTGTTCAGCGAGGAAATAACCTGGCATTTCGGGCTCCACTGCTCATGTTGGACCAAGACCAAAAGCGACTTGCTTATGGTTGCTCCCTGACTGTGGTTGCACAGTAGGCAACAGAGGTGGATTGAGTACTTCCCTGAGTGATTGCCAATGCATGAAACGTTTGCAGCCATTTCACCCATCACCTTTTGTTATTTTATATAATATACCAATACCACTATTCACTGGTTGGCAGCGACACTTGTGCTAGAGGAATGGAAGAGGGGTTGGGTTTGGCTTTGCAGAAACTGAAACAGGAAGTCGGATACCTTAAATTAAACGAACAAGCTCTGTAATGGAAACCACAATGAAAATCTCTAAAAATCCGAACAGTTTTGATGGGTTTGTGTAGTGTTACTGCTCTTAAGTCCATGTATTGGCTTGCATTTTGTAATAAAAACCCGTCCATAAATTAGTCAAATAAATTTGTATTGAGAAAATCTATACTGTCGTGTTTCTGTGCGACCTGAACAAACTTAGTATAACATATAAAGCGTCTTTCACGTGAGGAGGATTTAATACAACTCTGACATGAATAGTTAATATGTGAAATATTATCAAGTGCGAGGCTATTATGTTAATACTGCATCTTGTCTTAATGGATTCTGAACTGGAACGTAATTATGACCAACGGTGCTTTTTTCACTGCTTCTCTGAACACTAAAAGGCTAACGATGTGAAAGAGAACAAACTCCACAGCTGCTAACAGGAACTGTCTGTCGGAACTCATCAAGCACTAATGTGCTGCCCAGGGAAAAAACACGTACTGCCTGCCATGTGTGTCTGGGAAAGGGAAGGAAAAGGCTACCCTTGCAAGATGGGCTTGTCTATTTCATCATATTTTTGTAAAGTTAAAAAGTGCTTTTCAAGCAAGCATACTTTAACAGCAGTATTGGATGCAGGGTCAAAATTGCCTAGTAAGCCGGCTTTCGAATGTTCATATTCAGTGCTCCATATTGCAATACCGGAAGTTCTTTGCGTTTTATAATGTTATACCCGAAGACAGTATTTTAGAATATCATCTTTGTCACAGACATGTTAGACTAATGAACATCTTGTAAATATCGTATGCTTTCTTCTTTTTTTTGTACATCTAAAGCGATTTAGGGGCGTTGACTTATCTGGCAGCAGAGCAGGTGTGGTTGAAGTTCCAGAGTAATTGATGCACACATTTCAGCGGCCAATGTCTAAGACATTCTTAATTATTTTATAGAAAATGTATTGTCAAAGAAAGTACCTGTAAGTCTGTCTATTAATTTCACTTCGGTGCTTGACAGCCACAGACGTTGTTTAAATTGTGACCATAGTCGGTGGTAAGGTTCTGTGGTTAATGGCAAATTCTGACAGCATACATCTCTCCCTGAAGCTCATTTACAAGAACTTACCCATGTGTGGATTTGGTACTAGCATAGCACGAACCTACCAAAGGTAACGGATTTTACCACTAAAACTCAAGGAGGACCATTTTAGGTAAGAAGAAAAAAATATACATCTAAGTATCTTTTAATTGTAATGTTTCATGCACATTTCTTCCTACCTCACCCACCTACTTGGAAAGGTACTCTCTGATCCTCTTGTTCTTCTTTGAGCCTCTTTTTTTAATTTTGCAGAGGCGAACGCAAATCTGACTACTTAGATTTTGTTTGATTAAAAATACAGACAAGTGTGCTTTCCTGTTTGGCATAAGACTGATTTAGCCGTTTATCAGGGCTGTTGTAATCAACACCAAAACATTGACTTAAGCCATTGGTTGTTTTAGGTCAGCTCTTGAGCAGTTGTTTGTCCCCATCACAGTAAATGGACAGTGAAGCGAAGTTTCAGTGTAGTGCACCAGAAGCTGCATTTGTGCTACTAAGTCTTTCCACGCTCCTCTTGATGCCGCCCCAATGCTGGTTTTAGATCAGTGTAATGGGTTCTTCTGTCTGTAGATTGCTCACATTAGAATATTCCACAGGCATCAGACTGGATCTCGAAATTTTGTTAGTAGTGCTCCCACACCGCTCAGTGTTGGTTCCATACTGCCCCAGGCGTGATAGTTTAGAGTCACATGTAAATGCCACCCTTGCGCGCCAACATTGTTACTTTCTTTGGGTGCCTTTCAATGCAAATCTGGAGCTCTCTTATAAAATTTGTCAGTTTTCCAGTGATTTCCTATAGGAGGCTGGCTTAGTATATGGTGCACCCTTATGTAAGTGAAGCTCCTTGCATTAATCCAGACTACCCTTAAGGTGATTTTAGTGGTCTTAGAGAACCTTAGAAAGCTCTGAAAGTGGTAGCTGTGGAGAGCAGCCTTCAGGCTTATCCAGAAGGAGTGTTAAGCAGCGTGTTTTACCAGTACTAATCATGTAGTGAAGGATAAACGGAAAAAAAAACCACACAGAGTAGTTATAAAAGTGACTGTTTATTACACAGCACTCACTAACACATTAGTATTTCTCCTACCCGGAGATATCAACACAAATACACAAGAATACTTCAATTGCAAGAGGTAAGTAAGCACAATACACAGTGGTCTCCAGGGGGAGACCAAACCATATCCTAAAAAAGTGGAATGCGAACTGCGACCAAAGTCGGGACTTGGACCAGGAGACTCAGAAGAGCTGGGGACCCAAGGTAAATACCCAGAAACCACAGAAGCTTTATGTAGAGTGGAAACACACCCGCATACTCTGTAGAAGTCAACGGGACAGTTGCGGTTGCATTTTTGAAGAAGAACCCTTCCTAGTGGACCCTGAAGAAATCCCATGGAAGGCAGAAGGTTGGAGAGTCACCCCACCTTTGGAACCAGGATACCTACACCAGGAAAGTCTGGTGCATAGGTGCGAAGTGAGGTCGGAAACCGCCGTAGACCACAATAGGGGACTTCAGTAAAGATGATGCTGGCGGAGACGGTGCAAGAGTCCTGTGGAATCCAAGGGTGGATTCTTGAAGAGGAGAACCTGCAAGCAGAGGGGACAGAGTCTATGCCACTCGGAGGCGACCAGGAAGCACGGAAGAGCAATGACCACCGATGTCGGAAGATGCAGGAGTGATGACAGTGACCTTGTCACTGCAGCTGTGAGGAGCAGGCGATGCTGAGGAAGATCAGGAGCCGTGCACAAGCTGTCCCACGTCAGAAGTCGAGACCCAGGTGGTCGGTGTCCGGTGGGGACATCGACAAGCCTTGGAAGCTGCAACAGGCGTGAAAAGCGAAGACGGAGCAACGTTGCGACCAGCAAGGTCCAAGGGAATCACCACAATCAGGAGAGTCCGAGCAGGCCCGAGCAACCAGGGGAGCCCACTGAAGCAGGAGAAGACCCTCAGGATGACTACACAGGCCGAAGGCACAGGAGAAGAAAGAGGAACTCGAGCAGCTCACCAAAGATGAAGGCCTACGGTTCAGAGGCTGTGGTGAGGACACTGATCTTGGCAGGAAGAGATGCTGGAGGCTGGAGCTTGTAGCCCGAAGATCTTTGGAGTGTAGGGCCAACAAGCCTTGGCAGCGGCAAGTAGACGTAGTGCACAGGGGTTCAGTCCCAGCGGTTCCGACGAGGGATACTGGCCTCAAAATGGCAGGGAGGACAGGTCAGGCCTTGAGGGAGTTGCAGAACCACCACCTGTGTTGCTGAGCCTTACGAAGTCCGTGGGACATCAGGAGCAGCAGACCGGTCAGCTTCTTTGCGGTGCCTGCAGATGCAGGGGAGTGAGTCCTTTACTCCAAGGGATATTACTTCTGGTGACCTTGATGCCCACGTCTGTTGAAGATCCTGGAAGAAACACAGACAACGAAGAAGACTTGCAGAACGGCGAGACTAGGAGCAGCAGGAATCTTCCTTAAAGCGGACTCTGTTCCAGGCGAAGTCCAAGTGACCAGACGGTCGAAGAGTGACATGGTTTCAGGCTTGAGTCTTGTCCCACGACGAATCCAAAGAGCCACCCACAGGTAAACCTTTTTATACCTAAGAAAGGGGTTAGGATGACTCACGGGTCCCTCCTAGAGGAGAGGCCGGACAGAGGGGAGGATACTCCATGCCCTTTGTCCCGTTTTGCGCCAGAGTGGGAGCCAAGGGCTTCTTGAACTGGCTCAAACCAGAGTATGCAAATAGGGCACCAAATGTGCCCTTGAAAGCAGTCTGGTGGCGCTGGCAAGCGCCCCACCCCAGCCCAATACACTAAGTCCTGTCTGGGAGGTGGTCACACCTCCCTGTGACAGGAAACCTTTTGTTCTACCTTCCCCTGCTTGAGCCCAGCTCAGCAGCTGGAGGGTAGATTCATGTCTGTGGTCAGCAGTAGCACTAGCAGACCCTGAAATGCTGTTACCGGAAGTACTGGGGGTTTCCCGGTGGAGCCCCCCAGTGTATGGAATCATACCTCCAACACTGGTAACGGTGTTGGGGTATAATTCCAACATGTTTGATACCAAGCATGCCCAGGTTCGGCACTGCCACTATATAGTTAGCCATTGCATAATGACAGATGGCCACTATATGTATCAAAATGGCTGACCGCACTTAGCCTGGAGAATTGACTCTGGGGTTTGTAGGGTTGTCTCCTCATGCATGGGCACCCACACATTTATAATCCAGCACCCTGCCTTCAGGATTGAAAGGCCTGCCCTAGGGTGACTTATAGGTTTTAAGTGTAGTGACCTCAGATATAAGAAAACATATCTTTCGTAAGTGGTGCCAGCACTAGCTTACACAGACTGCAATGGCAGGCCTGTAATCACAGTTTGAGTGGTCTCCGATGGATGGCACGATTCATGCTGCAGCTGATGGGAGACCCCTGATGTACTCATACCCTGGGTACCTCAATACCATATACTAGGGACTTATAGGGGTACACCAGTAGCCAATTGGGGAGGTACCAAAGTACTTACCATGTCAAATGTAGGGAGGAAGAACAGTGACTAGGGTCCTGATTAGAAGGATCCCAGTCAGACTAGTCAAAAAAACATACTGACAGCAGCAAAAAGTGGGGATTACCAGAAAAGCAGATTCTACTTTCCTACACTTTCAAACTTCATATAGTGTGCTTGGAAATATGTCCCAATCAAAAATTATAGGACTCAAGCCGTGCTGTCACTGGAGAAAGCAGAAGTTGACCTGGGAGGTCCACATAGTGTGTTTTTGAATCCTGGGATCGAGACACAACTCTTAAGTAATGTGATAAGTGCACCCTTATGCCTTCAAGGGTATTTTTAGGATCAGGATGTGAAGCTGTTGCCAAACAGTGGTTGTGGTCTTTGCTTAGGTCCCTTTCGAAGTCATGGGGCCGGATGCGGTACCGATTTCGGGGCTGTGAGAAATTGGTTTCTTGCTACTCAAGCAACAGCCCCAACCCTTTTCAGCGTGAACCACAAAAAGTCCCTAAATTAACCTGTGCTTAACCCTCTGGTAGCTTGGTACAAAAGCAGTCGGGCATAACTTAGAGGCAACGTCTAAAGTAAAATCTCACACTAATTTAGAAATATAGAGGAAAACGTAATAAATTATTTGACACCAAAACAACAAAAATCCAATCATTAGAATTGGAGATATGCAATTTCAAAGATTTAAGGTATGTATAGCGCTTAAAAGTACAAGGCCCACTTGAGTGTGGCTCAGTGAAAGTCAAAAGTTAAGGCCGATGGCAGGCCAGATACAGGGACCAGGTTAGTCCAGCTGAAAAAGTTACCTTCTAAAGTCTAGCAAAGAAGAGTTTCGTTCACGGTGGAGCTGGCCGCGAGGAGCAGGGAGAGCGTTGTGGATGGTTGTCTCAAAGATCCTGTCAGGGTGTGGCAGATGGTCATTGCTAGAGCTTCATGTTGTGGTCACTGCAGGCTGTTGATGCTGTAGCGTGAAGTGCAAATTTCACATGGCTGGTCGCTGTAGCATAAAAAGTTGAGTTCGCTGGAGCTTCGCGTTGGCGGGCGGAAGATCTTAGCACAAACTGCCCCGTTCACGAAGAACCCAAAACTTCAGGATTTCTCCTTTCTTCTAGGAGTAGCTCTGCTGATGCCACACCAATGGTCCAGGACCTGGGAGGCACCTCTTGGGGATCAGGAAAAGACTCCAGCAGAGCTCAGGCAGGTCCAGTGCAGCATGTCAGCTGTGCAGTTGTATGGAGGCCTCTGAAACTCTGTCCCTGTAGTTCAGAACAGGAGGCTTGCTGACTAGCTCTCGGAGTCACTCAGGTAGCCTGGGATGAAGGGTGCAGGTTCAGTCTTTCTTCTCAGGCTGCAGGGCAGGCTACTCGGGCAGCAGGGCTGTCCTCGGGTAGCAGGGCAATCCATCTGTAGATTCCACAGGTCCAGGAGTGTAATGAAGAGTGGATCTGAGAGTTCTATTTTTCTACCTGGTGCCCCCTTTGAAGTGGGAGAAGCTGCTGGAGTTTTTCGCTTACAGAAGTGCCTGGAATTTCCTGCCTTCCTGCCCTGGTCCCAGTCCGTTTGGGGACAAAATAGGCTAGTGTGAAGTTCTTTGTAAGTGTGCTGGGCCAGTGCCTTTGAAATGCAGTGTTTAGGTGACAGCTCCACCCTCTATCAAGTCAGGATGCCCCATCCTGCTGCAGCCTGGACTTTACTGGGGTAAATGTTTGACATTGTTCAACATTCTGTCCATCATTTGTTGTTTTTGCATTTGTCACCCAGAGTGTGACCGGTGATCCAGCGCTAACAATAAAAATACTTCTCCTATATAACTCTGTCATCCAGGTACAACTATCTCTCCAATACACAGACTATATCCATATGACGGTGGGGCCCATTGACACCGCATATACATTCACTTACTCATTTATTCCCTGGATTACCTCCGTCCTTAACATGGGAGAAAAAACAGTAAAACGATTCGCTGGAAGGAGACGGGATACCTCTTTTTAACACGACATAATGTTTCTCATTGCTTTTAAGGTATTCCGCTCATTGGTCGATGGACCAACTAGTAGGAATCAGTTGATGGTGATTAAGACCAGCTCAATCACAATAAACTCTTTAACATTTTACCTTAATTATTGAGCTAAAGAATCACTGAGTCATTTGATTAAAGATAATAAAGTTTATATAAAGTTTTTAGAAACAATGCATAAGTTTAAGTTTATCACTCAGCTTATTACATTTATCATTATTATAAGAATAAATTGAAATTACAATGCATACCTATTGGATGGAGGATAAAGTTTGTCACAGCAAGAACTTCAAAAGATCGATCTATCTGTCTTGGAAAAATCTAATAGCTCTAAATGAAAAATCTATCATGAATAAAAAGATTCTTAAAAAACAGCATCTTATACCTAAGGAAAATAGCAGCAGCAGCTTCGATCATCCGTAGCAGCAGCTCAGCACCCGCAACTCATCTATCAGCAATCTCAGCTCTCTCTTCTCCTAACAGTACGCTCGCTCATCATCATCAAGAAAAATAATACTACTAATACCAACCAACCCCTCCCGGAGTAGGTCTTCTTATACCCTAATTCTCGCTTACTAAATAAAATGTTGCCTCTTTATGGCGTGATTCTCTCTCATTGGTTCATTCAAGTCCATATACATTTTTATCAAACTTCCTTGTCTTAACCAGTTCTTTGTGGAATGTCCATGCTTGCATCGTTTCCCACAGTTCATGACATTACTCATCAGTTTCGATCAGTCCAATTTGTATCATTTTCTGA
Organism: Calotriton arnoldi; assembly: GCA_963921515.1. Taxonomy (NCBI): domain Eukaryota; kingdom Metazoa; phylum Chordata; class Amphibia; order Caudata; family Salamandridae; genus Calotriton; species Calotriton arnoldi. The sequence goes on along the minus strand of CAWUFW010000193.1, from coordinate 1,121,479 downwards.
TACTTTTAGGTTCAACAGTTCCGTTTGTCCCTTTATTCATTTTGACTTCTCACGCTTCTTGCTGATCATCTTGGCACACATTTGCTCAGTAAGGTCACAATAGCCTTGACCATACTTCCATCCTAGGCTCTCAGCACGAACACGTGGTCATTCTTTTTCACAGCCTTTCTCCTTTTCCACACGGCTTCTTGCACATGCGTACTCTAGCTCATGGCGGCCATTTTATATCGCTGCTCAACAGGCCTAAGCGCACTATTTTCAAAGATAAACAAAATATTGTTAAAATAAAGAATATAAACCCTTTCGTTTCCCTCCCGTCTTTCTACGTACCCCAATTAGGTATTACCTAGCAAAAAGCAACATATAAAGCCGTCCCTTACTTACCATCGCTTTATTTTGCCACCACACATTTTATTTTCAAAGCACAAATCATGCGTTTATTATTTTATTAGTACGCAAATATTAGATTGTTACCCACGTCAACAATTATAAGTAGATTCATTTGCACATAAAATAGCGTGTTACCTTTAACCCTTCACATGTAACATACATTGTTGGTTATTTACTTAAACGAACATGTTTATTAATTAATTTACGTAAATTATTAGGAGGTTAACATTTTTTCATTTATCCTGCTCCATCACCGGTATGGCCAGACATGGGTCCCGTGCTCTCCATGCCACTGGAGTCAAGCTTCCCTGGCTGATGAGGTGTGAAACCCCAAAACCGGTCCCAGTATGCTTGTTTCTGGTCCAGGGAGTATGTGGCCTGGAATTTCGGGCTGGACTGTTCCCATGGGGAGCAGGGTCAAGACTGATTTGCATAGGGCTGGGTTTAAACTGGATTGGCATGGTGAGAAAAAAAAGATGGATTTAGGCCCAGATCTACATACTGGGGTGTGAATGTTTGATATTGTTCAACATTCTGTCCATCATTTGTCTTTTTTTGCATTGGACTTATAAAGGCGGTTTGCCAGTGCTGGCGGCAATCACAACTTGAGTTTAGACACATTCTCCCTATAGCCTACTGGTATGCGCTTACCTGGGGGGCATATGGTTTGGTGCATAACTGGGTGAATACTGGTCCTCATGCCCTGATGAATTTGCCCGCAAGTCCTTGTGTGGCAGTGAAACATGTCAGCCGTTCATAATAAAATGACTATGTGCATAGAATAAAGACATATGCCATATCTGACTTATTTTTAGTATATATAATTTGTTAGGAAGACAGCATAGTTGTTTCCTTGAATGAGGACCTACAGGAGGTTGATGTGTGTGTTTTGCTTTAGAGAAGAAAAGTATACACAAGAAACATATTAGCTTTAGTCTTGGTGTTGGTTTCTCCAGTTATTATAAGAAAGTTGTCAGTGATGATAAAGCAAGCAAGTTGGTGAGTAACAGCCAACTGGTACATTGTAGTCGCTTATGTGAGACACTTCCTATATTTTCATATAATTTTTATGAACTGTTTGATTTGTATGTTCTGTCACTGAGCCTGATAAAAGTATCACACCTGGGGATAATGCTTGTCTCCGAATGGGTATTGGAGCTTGACCTTCCCCTAATAAAGTCTCAGGCTCTAGGGGTTGCCCTTTGAGAAACACTTTTTGTGTGACAAATATCAAGGGCTGTGTTGATACAGCTTTTTTTTTTTAACGATATGTTGTCAAATATGATCCCCATCTTTTTTTTTTTTTTTAGAAACTTTATTTATAAAATTTTCACAACAACCTGAGCGGTCATATACAGAATCCTTTGAGATAATATCCATCGACCTATTTTCTTTTTTGATAATAAATTTTATTGTTTTTAAAGGACCAGCAGAAAACACATTGGCAGCAAGAACAAGCACATTATTGAAATAGAATACATTTAAACAAGAGACGTCAGATATTTGTAAATCAATCTTTAGGATGAATAAAGACAATTGCCTGTAATTATATCTGTACACGAAACATACGCTCCCTTTAGGGTACAAGATTGAACCACTTGCCCCATATCTTACCGAAAAGCTCGGGCAACCCCGGGCCTCGAAGAGGGTTCCTCTTGGGCTCCACACCAGTCCACCCCGCCTCCATTTCCGTACAGTAGGGGCTTGGCCTGAGACCACAGTGCCGCTATGTCACGCTTCGCTACTGCCAATGCTGTTCCCAGGAAGCGTTTATCAGCCCGGGATCCATCAAGGCCATGAAATACCCCCAGGATCAGACGTAGTGGGTCGTGAGGAACCGTCCACCCCAAGGTCAGTGTGAGCTCCAATTCCACCCCCGCCCAAAATGACGCAAGGCTCGGGCATTGCCAGATCATGTGGTAGAAGTCCGCAGGGGCATAGGTGCAGCGCGTGCAGGTCGGGATGGCCGCATGCGAGCGCTGTAGAGGCGCGCAGGCGTAAGGTAGGCCGTATGGAGGTAGTAGAGTTGGACTAGGCGTAATTTGGAGGAGGTCGTCAATTCCTTGGGGGCCATAAGGGCATCCTCCAATCCTCATCCTCCAGAGGACCCAGCCAACCCTCCCAGCGGAGCACGTAACGTATCTAGGGATGAGGAACTGTTGTTTACAAGTGAACGGTAAATCCGCGACACCCCCTTTACCCAGGTTCCCCATCACCACCTGGGCCTCAAGGGGACTGAATTCAGGGAGGGAGGTGGGAGATGGAATATGAACTCGGAGGGCGTGCCTCAGCTGTAAATATTTATAAAATTGAGAGGAGTGGAGGGAGTAGCGCTGTTGTAGGTCTGTAAAGGATCTGATGTGGTCCCCGTCCCAGATATCGCCAAGTAGCGAGATCCCAACGTGGTCCCACCTGTGGAAGTCCCGGAGGGAAGATGCCTCTCTCAGCCAAGTTCCGCACCACAAGGGCGTCTGTCTAGTGAGTTTCCGGTCCCAATTCGTTTGTCGCAGGGCTGTGCGCCAGGCCATGAGCACCGTCCGGGTGATGGGGGGGGGGGGGGCCTGCGGTATGGGGGCCCCGTACAAGTAAGCCTGGAGTTGTGGGAAGTCCAGCGCTCGGAGCTCCACATGGTACGCCGGGTCAGACCAGCCGCCCGCGAACCAGTCGTGGATCACGATGAGTCTCGTGGCTAAATAGTAAAGGTGAAGGTTGGTCACCCCCATGCCCCCGTCATAGGGAGGGATGCGGCAGTGTGCCAGGGACATACGCGATCTGCTGCCCCCATAAAAACCGGGTGAGGGTACTGTCAAATTCGCGGAACCAACTCCCGGGAGGTGAAAAGTAATATTTTGTAAGATGTATAAAAACGGGGAGGACCATCATTTTAAAGAGGGCACTTCTGCCAAGAGGGTTGAGAGGCAGGGATTGCCATCTCCTGAGGTCCGTCTTAGCCTTGGTTACCAGGGGTGTAATATTCAGGGCTCATTCAAGCTCAGGAAGTAGAGCGACCCACACCCCCAAGTACTTGAATGATTGCCGGCGCAGGGGAATTGTCGTTTGCCACTCAAAGCATGCGCGGGACGGGTGAAGGGGGACCAGAGTGGACTTCGCCGGGTTGAGCCGAAGACCCGAAATCCGTTCAAAAGCGGAGAGGGCGTCTAAGCAACGTGGGCCAGAGCTCTCGGGATCCGCTAGGAAGAGGAGGACGTCGTCGGCATAAAGGGCGATCTTGTCGACCTGGTAGGGATCCCATTCCCAGCCTCGGATGAGGGGGTCCTGCCGTATGAGAGAAGCTAGGGGCTCCATCGCCATCGACCTATTTTCATTTCACGCATTAGAGTCCCAAGCACTTAGCACAGTTGAATACACTTTACACTTTTCATGGCTTAGCAGCAGAGTCAGCATCATATAGAAATAGGGTTGACACAAGCACCAGCGTTTACATACTATTGTCACCATCGGACTTACTAGTCTGTTCACTGCCTAACCACGCTGGATTCAACAATTCTCTACATAACTCTCTCCAACTTGCTATGTCTTCCTCCAACTTTCTGTCCCTGCGGCAGGCCATGATATGCAGTTCCTCGGCCAATGACCACTCTCCTACATCTCTCATCCAATTCACAAAAGAGGGGGCCCGCTCACCCATCCAGCAAATGGCAACCCTCCGTTTAGCCAGCGCTAGTTGTAGTAACTTGTTAGCCATTTTCCTCTTCTTGTGTCGCGGTACCAACCCTAGAAGGCACTGCTCGGGCGTAGCTTCCAGCGCTATTCCCACCCTTCCACGCAGCCGCGCTACTATATCAATCCAATACTGATGAACTTCTGGACATTCCCAAGCCAGATGCATGAACCCCGCATGGGCTCCATGACATCTAGGACATTCATGCGAACGGGAGGCATCTATACGATGGAGCCTCGCAGGGGTCATGTACACCCGTTGCAAGAAATTATAGTGCAGCAACTTCAACCGGGCATTGCAAGACACCTTACGTGTTAGCGTGCATACTCTCACCCAATCCCTCTCCAGCAACGGCACCTGCAAATCAGCAGTCAATGCATCCCACGCTCTAAGAGCCAAAGATCCTGAGTCCGCCCTCATGGCCTTGTACAACAAAGACACCAATCTGCGCCCACCTCCACATGTTAGCAATATATCCAAAGTCTCCGTGGTCTGGGGCATATCTGGATACACGGGCCATGTCACCATAGCCATTTCCATCAGGCCAGCATATTGAAGATATTGCCCCTGTCCCAGCCCAAACCCTTCACACGCCTGCTCGAATGTAAGGTAGGTGTCATTAATATATAAATCTGCCAATACCATGCAGCCACCCTCTCTCCATGCCTGGAAAGACATGTTTTCCACCATCCTGCGCACAGGGACTAACTGCCAGATGGACAATTCCGGATGGAAGGGAGCCCGCCCCAGCACTCGTTCCACAACTTTCTGCCACAAGCAGGTTGTTTGCCTAACCACATACGGCAGCTCCTCACTCACCCCAGCACCCTCCATCAAAATCATAGGGAGATCCTCTGGCTGCACTCGCCCGGCAAGTAAACGGTTTTCCCAATGATCACCCTTATCCAACCACTGCACAGCATGCTGGAGGTGCACGGCATAATAATAAAGATCGAATCTGGGTACTCCCAGCCCACCCTCCTCATACCGCTTCTGAAGCATCCGCAGCGCAACCCTACTACGCTTTCCTGCCCAAAGTCACCGGTCACCAGGAGAGAATTCAGTTGCCGAAACAGTTTCGCTGGAATCGGGAATCGGGCACAACGCATTCTGCAAGGCATATAGGCATCTCAGGAGCATCACGATCTTTGCCACAGCTATTCTGCCCATTAAGGATATCGGCAGCGTATTCCAAAATTCCACGGAGCGCCTCAGCGACTCAACCACCTTATTCATATTTAGTTGGAGCATCTTAGCATCCCCATGAGTCACCTACACCCCTAGGTATATAAAATGGTCCGTCTCCCATCTCAATCCCAGGCTAGGCAGCTCCCCAGCCTCGCCCTCTCTGTCCTGCTAGGGGGAACGCCAGGGATTTAATCCTGTTCATGCGCAGCCCTTAATAAGTTGCAAACTGGTCCATTAACCTCAGCAATTGCGGTAGAGCCTCACGGGGAGACGTAACATGGAACAATGCATCATCATCAGCATAGAGCGAGATAAGGTGCTTACTGTGCCCTATTTATATGCCCCAGCAGCCCAATTCCTGTCTTGCCCATATTGCCATGGGCTTAATGGCTAGAGCAAACAGCATAGGCGACTGCGGGCACCCCTGCAGCGTGCCCCGCCCCAGCAACCACTGCACCGACCTAGTTTGACCCATTTGCGCACACACCGCGGGATTTGTATATAGCATTTTAACCCATCTACAAAAACGTGGTTCAATCCCCAACTTTCCAAGTATTTCCAGAAGCTACCCCCAATCCACTGTGTCAAACGCCTTCTCAAGGTCGATAGACACCAACGCCATCTCCTCAGGGGCCCCTTGCGTCTCATGCAGTATATGCGCCAGCCGTCGTACGTTCATTGACTTACTACGGCCGGGGTAAAACTGCACTGGTCCTCGTGAACTAAGTGGGCTATATGTGGCCCCAACCTTTTGGCCAGTACTTTACATAGGATTTTTATATCCGAGTTAATCATCGTCAGGGGTCGGTATGCCGCCGGGTCCCGTACATCGCCACCCAGCTTTGGAATCAGACAAATTTCACCCTTGCGCATCGTAGGGGGCAATATTCCACTATCAAATGACTCATTAAAAGTTTGCAACAAAGGTCGGACCAGTACCGCTAAATATGCTTGGTAATACTCAATGGGCTGCCCTTCACCTCCCGGTGCCTTGGCCATAGGTATGTCCGCTATCGCCTCCATCAGTTCATCCTCTGTAATCTGCGCATCCAGATCCGTCCTAACTTCTTTTGATATCTGCCTCAACTGTAGGCCCTCCAAAAAAGGGATATAAAGGTCCGCACTTACCAGGGGGTCTGCCCTGTACACTGTCTGCAGGTGTTGCCGGAACACCTCCAGCATAGCTCCCGAGCATAGACCAGCTCGCCAGACTGGGTTCGAAGACTAGTAACCAAAGGGGGGCCCTGTTCCTAACGCAATATCCAGGCTAATAATCGACCAGATTTATCTCCTTCTGCATGCAACCGCTGGCGATATTTCGTAAGAATATACTTATCCAACCTATCCCAGGTATCTGCAACCTGCTCCCGTATTACACGCTGTCGTTCCCGAGCGTCATCTTGACCCTGCGGCCCTGATTGGAGCTCAGCCAACATTTTCTCCCTATCCTGTAGCTCAGACTGTAGTTGCCTCCGAACGCCATACGTCCGCCCCATTGCCGCCCCCCTGACCACTGACTTCATCGCATCCCACTCATGGGCTCTATTGCTTGCAGTGCCCCAATTAAGGGACATATACTCTGTCAATGCGTTCGAAATTGCTTCTTTCCCGCCCGGGTCCTCCAGAATATCAGCAGGGAGCCGCAATCTACGGGGGCCCCGCTCCCCCATTACCCACCGCACCGTGCAGCACACAGGCGCATGGTCGGACAAAAAACGTGCCAGGTGTGTGATCTCTGCTGCCATAAACGCTGGGTGCTCTGTTGCTAGTACCCTATCCAGGCGACTGTGTGTTATGAGTGAGCGTAAAACAGGTGAATATTTTCGGAGTCGGGTGGTGCTCCCTCCAAACATCCTGGATGCCTAAGTCTCTCATTAGTTTCTGCAACTGCTTAGTCATACGCGGCTTAGTGCCCCTTCTGGGGGGCATCTATCCAGCTCCGGGTCCAGCACACAATTAAAATCTCCCAACCATAGCAGGGGAGTGTCCAAGTCTACAGCAATCAGGTCCTGCAAAGCCGCAAAGAAATTTGGTTCATCAACATTAGGGGCATAGGTATTCAGTATACTGATATTCTTGCCATCGAGCTTGCCCCGCAATAACACGTAGCGACCTTCGACGTCCGCTTTGGCGTACTGTAATGTAAACGGAGCCCCAGGTGCCACCCAAATCAACGTCCCCCTAGCATAGGTAGAATATGACGAGTGGAACACATGTCCCCTCCACTTTTTAGCCAGGCGTCCCGCCCCAGCATCATCCAGATGCATCTCTTGCAAGCACGCAACCATTATATTATGCCGCTTAAGGAATGAAATGACCCTATGCCGTTTGGTGCAGGTGCCTAAACCCCTAACGTTCCAGCTAAGAACCTTTACCACCTCTGCCATGGCCATACATCCGCACCTCCTGTCTGGCATTGCGCCAGGGCTCAGCACTCTTCTGCAACGACACGCTGTTTTGCACAACACAACGTAAATTCACACAATAAGAACTGAACCAACAAAGCTCCCCCCCCACCCACGGACAATGCTCGACTACCATCACAGACGATTTTGCCCACCCACCGCTCGTGCCAGGACGTGCACAGCATCCCACTAAGCCCAAGAGAGGCAACAAAGAAAAACATCGCATCCACTGTCCACCCACCCAGCACAAATCCAACGTCCCAGAATCATTCTGAAGTACACACGCTTCATATACATTTAAGCCAGGCATTATCCTCCCCCCTGGGTCCCGTCAAACCTATTAGTAGCTCAATTCTCTCCCCCCCACCCCCAAAACCCAGGTCCCACAGCAAAAAGCAGCACCATACAGCAGTACTGCACTCCTGCGTAGTAGTCCTGAGACATCGAGCAGCGCTGTAGCCCAGCAGTCCAGAATGAATCACTTTCTCGGCCACCTTCAGGAAGATCCTCCGACAAAGTCTCGGGCACAACATTCCCCGTTAGTGGCAGAGTCTGATCCTGCGCATCCGGTTCAGCGGACGCAGCTCCCAGAACTCTCCACAAGGGGATTAGACTGCAGTGTTCCATCATCATCCACCGTTATCCTCCTCTGCGATACCTCCGGAGCATTTTGCGATTCCATTCGATTCTGCTGCCGCCGCCGGCCCCCGTCAGGCCGTGTCCCCCATCTTTGCTTCTGGCCCCTTGCTTCTCCAGGCGTCAGTCCATCGCCACGGATCTCCAGCCACTCCCAAACATCTTCCGGGGAGTCAAAGAATTGCACCTTACCCCCTGAGATCACCTTCAACTTGGCAGGGTACAGGAGCATATATTGCATGTTCAGGTCCCGCAGCTTGCGCTTCACTCCCAGGAAGGATTTCCGAAGGTCCTGAACTTGCTTAGTGTAATCCAGGTAGATAGACACTTTATTATTTTCATACTGGAGATTCTGGTGTTCCTTTGCCGCCCTTAGAATGCAGTCTCTATCCCGATAGTTGAGGATTTTAGCTATAATAGCTCGAGGCTGTGCCCCCAGAGGCGGGGGAGGGACGAGAGCCCTATGCGCTCTCTCAATCACGAACACATCCGACAATCCCTCGGGGCACAGCCGGGTACGAATCCAGCGCTCCAGAAACTGCTCGGCCCCCCCTAGTTCCGCCCTTTCCGGGATGCCAAGCACTCGAATGTTACTGCGTCTCGCCCTCCCCTCCGCCTCCTTAGCACGACTCTCCAGGGCCTTCATAACCACAGTCATCTGCACCACCTGCTGCTTGAGGGTAACCACCTCCCCTTTCAGTTCTGCTATATCCCTCTCGGCGCTCGCAACTTTATCAGCTACCTTCCGGAGGTCCGCACGCAGTAGGTTCACATCCACAGAGACAGTGTCTATTCTGTCCTCCAGCGCTTTTCTGGAGCCCTGTATGGCTGCCATGAGTTCCGCCCTGGTGGGCTCCAGGCTCCCCCGTCTCATTCCGCCCCCCCCAGTCTGTCTGGTCAGGCGCTGGGTGCCTGGGCGTAGTGTATTGCGTGATGGTATTTGGGCCAGTCGTCTTCTGGGGCTTGTCTTTGCCCATTGCGACCCCCGGCGCGTGTGCTTGACACACCCACCAACGCGATTCATGTGCCAGAAGAGTCTCCACAGCAAGGGCCCACTAACAATCCAGGCCAGCAGGCGCAGTAACACCCAATGGCCCCTCCCCACGCTAAGTGTCCTTAATCCAGCAGGATGGCACACACCGCTCCTCTGTCCCAGCGCAGCAGGCCAAGGTCAGCTCCAAGTCTGCCCCAGTAAGTCCACACATGCAGCAGCCCAAATCAGCAGGACCACAAGTAGGGTCTTCAAGTATGCAGTGGCAAGTTCTCGTGAGCCCCCACGCTCACCAGGGGCACCGCAGCTGTGTCGGTATGCCAGCATGCATGGCCATTATCCCCACAGCTCAACAACGCTCAGGTCTTTATTCACAGGAGGGGGGGTGATGGACAGTGACCCCCCCACACACGTTCCGCCCCAAGGGCCCGCAGGCCCCCGCACAAGTCCCGCAACTCCAGGGGGGGCACCAAGCGCAGGCGCGACCCACAGGCACCCCGACCAGGCCCAACACGGACTGCTCCGCCTTCCAGGCCCCGGCCGGGGGAGCCGCGCCCGCCCTAGGCCCACCCACCGGTACCTGCTAAAAACGCCCAGGCCACAGCACTCCGTGTCCCCATGTTCTGCTCCCGGACGCCGAAGGAAGGCAGTGCGTCACGGGAGCTCCTTGCACTCAGCCGGGGGTCCGTGTAAAGCCACTTCGCCAGTAGGATCTACAGCTGTCCCCTCACTCAGCCCTGAAGTCACCGCAGCACTCTGTATCCCTGTATTCTGCTCCCGGACGCCAAAGGAAGGCAGTGCGTCACAGGAGCTCTTCACACTCAGCCGGGGGTCCGTGTAAAGCTGCTTCGCCGGCAGGATCCTCGGCTCCCCGCTCACTCAGCCCTGAAGTCACCGCAGCACTCCGTATCCCCATATTCTGCTCCCGGACGTCGAAGGAAGGCAGTGCGTCACGGGAGCTCCTCACTCAGTGGAAAGCCGCTTCGCCAGCAGGATCTTCGGCAGCCCGTACACTCAGCTCTTAGGTCTCCGCTCCTGCACGTCCCGGATCATGAGGCCATCACCACATCCAGCGGCAGTCGAAAGGCCAGGGGGCACAGGGGAGGGGCTCCACCCGCCGCGCCCGCACTCCTCCTGGGCCAGATCCCTTCCGCAAGGCTCCGGGTGTAGCGGGTCGTCCCGCGTAGGCCCGATCGGCACTTTCGCGCTTAGCGCAGCGCCGGGTCACAGCTCGCCCAGAGTCGATCAATCAGACCCAGGGGGGCCCCATATGTCTCTCCCCACGCCGAAAGTCAGGTGTACAGTGGGGCATCAAGGAGAAATGCAGGATATTAGGGCGGACGGACCGAGAGCTGAGAAGGCTCACGTCCTGTCGGCCATGTTGCTAGGCGACGCCCCCCGTTGATACAGCTTTTTGAGTGGATGGAGCCCTTGATATATTTTTTCAATCCCTCTTCAGCTTCTTTTGCATATGGATCTCATTAAGGGGAAACTAGTGCAGGGTCTCCCGGACAACTCCACCACCATATGGAACTGCATCAAGCATGCCGAGGTGGTGTCCTGTGCTAGGAGCCTTTGTATTGCAGGAATTCGTCATTTTGGTTGCCTGTCACCTTGTGGGGTCCCTGAATACCAGGGCCGAAAAACTAAGCAGATATCTGTCAGATCACGAGTATGAGCTGCATCTTGAGGTGGCATAGTGCGCCCTGTCTTCCACCAGTGAAGATTACCCTGGCTAGATCCTTTTGCCATAATCGAGAATGTATAGTGTCAACTGTTTAGCGCATTGGATTTTCTACAAGTGCACTTGTTAGTAGAGGCATTCGACTGGGCCCAAATCATCCATGTGGCCCCGGATTGGGTTGGGAAAAGGTGGTACCTGTCATCCTGAATATGAGTATCTGCCAAACAATTTGGCTGCAACTTCGGGAGGACCTCCTGTCTGAGCAATAGGGCAGAATCAACCATACGAATGTACACCATCTACATCTTCAAGCATGTAGATTGAGCAGCAGCAATTGACTGTTGTATTTGTTGCCTCAAGTGGTGAATGTCATTCTCGCTGCCACTTATCCTTCCACAAATTCCATTTATGCCAGACGCTGGGACAGATTTGTGAATTGGCATGGTGTCTGGCATGTAGACCCCTTACAGGCACAGGTGTCTGTTTTATCTTTAGCCCAGCTAAGCCTTGCAGTTGGAACTATAAAAGATTATTTATTGGTCCTTTTGGCCTTTCTGTATTTGCCGGACCAACCAGCTTTCAAATCCCCTGTTGTGAGGAGACTTATTAAAGGTTTGACACACATGCTTTCTCCCACACTGTTGTGATGTCAAACCTCTATCGCATACTTGTCATTTTGCACCCAGTCTTCTCAAAAAAGTCGTTAAAAGAATCTGTGGTCGAATCTATGTCCTACTCCTCTATTTTAACCTTCAGGGTAGAGCTGCAATTGAAGTCTGCATTGTATAAGAAATATGTCTTCCTTCCTAATAAATCTTCCTTCTGATACTTGCTTGTAGAGAAAACTGAGACTGTCAGTTCAGGCACCATGTGTAGCTTGCCACTTACCAAAGAGATCCTTTTAATATTTGTTTAGATTAAGTTGATTTAATCAGCATATCAATTAATTTTCTTTTTTCCTTGTAGTGGGATTCCAGTCTTGGTCCTTATGTTTAATTTCAGTGGTAGAGTTTTAGATTCTGTAGGTCCTAGCCAAAGTATTTATTACCCTTCATCCCATTGCCCACTTATGCATCCTGTAGACCTTGTGATCTGTCATTTTGAACTTGACCATCAGACTTGACGATGTTGCACATTACTTAGCTCCTCTGCTGGATATGTGGGAAATACAATATACTTTCTGGGTTATAGTCAGAGACTGTTGACGACTAGAGAAGCCAAGGGAGTGGGTAGGGGATGGGATGAATACAAGACCCACCACCTCTCTAAAATTTTAGCTTCATTCACAGTAACCATACCATGCTCCCTCTTTTCTTATTGCAAGAGTTTGCAGTGGCCAGTGTACTTCTGTGGATGTTGCACTGATCTACAATTTCCTGCTTATGCCTGAAACATATTTGTAGCCCAATTTGCTTTAGGCTCAGGCTAGGCACTGGCGTGGTCAGCTAGCCACGTCCTGGGGGACCAACAGCAGGGGAGGGCTAGACCCCTATGGTCACCTGGATTTCGAATTCTGGCGTGACCTCCCTATCAACTTCGTATTTGTCGGCCTACACAACTGTTGCGTATGTAGGTAAGGAAATGTATCTCCAAGATGGTGTGAGGGGGATATATCCTGTTGGGGGTGATCTTATGCTATGTGTTTGTATTTTGTGATTGCCTCCCCAAACAGTTACCCCTCCCTGCTGTTGGCCTGGCCCTTGCTGGGCTGGGCTCCCTGTCTGCGGTGACTGTTGCCACGCGCTAGTCAGCCACCTGGTCCCTGCTGTGTCGGGGTACCAGTTGCCTGATTTCCCTGTGTCTGATTGGAAGCTGCAAGGGCATTGCTCTGGGCTTGATTTTGTGAATGGTTTTTCTGTGTGGGCTGTCCTGGGATTGTGCCTTTTTGTTCGTGGTATGCTTTGAGGCGACATTGATTGACCATGTGACCTGGTCTGTGACCATTGTGGATTTCCACTAATCTTGGCTGTGGCCAGCCTTCCTGGTGTCTGTCGCTAGAATTGGGCGGATATCCCATAGGCTCTAGGGGCGGAGCTTCCTTTAAGACTGGTGCCATTTGTGCGCCAGCGGCCAACGCGGCCACCTCCAGAGCGGACTTCTTCAATTTGTGTTTGACCAATTTGGCGGTGTCTTTAGGGGCTGCTCCTGCTTTTTTCTGTCCTTCTCCTGTTTCTTCCGGTAATAATGCAATATATGGGCCTGGATCTCCCACCAGGGTTTGCTATCTAACTCCACTACTCCATCTAGTCCAATTTGGATCTCAGTGGGTAGTCCCTTTTTGAGGATGTTGTAAAAGAATGCAACCTGGGTACCTGTGTCGATCCAGGGCTGTCCTGTCTCTTGTCCGCATCATTCTCTCATTCTATCTACGAATTTGGTTACGGTCTCCCCAGGCTTCATGCTTTCTGCCATCAATCCTCCTACGTTTGGGTGATCAGGGAATATCTCCCTCAAGGCAGTCCATATTTGGTGTCTAAATGAGTTAAATGCGGCCCGTCATGCTCGGTGTTGATCAGCGTGACTGCGGGGATGCCGGCTTCGAGAAAACACTCTGTCTGCTCCACGATGAGACTGCTGAGCAGACTTTTGATGTCACCTAAAGCTAAGTTTATTCCTGCTGTGTTTTTCTCAAAACGCAAGATCCACTTACCTGCCCTGTCCATTAATGGGGGCAGTTTGTTTCTGAGCCCTTCTTTGTACATCTGTGTCCAAGGCACGTAGATGATCCCTGATAGACCTTACTGCAGTAGCAGACAAATACTTGAGCGGGCGACTCTGTTGGTTTCTCCACAATATAGCGCTCCCATCGTCTCAGGCATTCCTGCATGTAGGGGTAGTTCCATCTCAGACCCTCCCACCACACATGCTGAACACAGTCCTTCGCAACAGCCATGTCCTCTGGTTCGAAGGATCGCTCTTCTGGCCAGGGACCATCATACTGGCCCTTCCTTTTGGTCCAGTAGGCTAGTAGATAGCAGAAAGTTGGCATGAAGGCCTCGCTGTCTTCTCTGGACACTACCTCTCTAGGGGTTGGTCTGCCTGACCGATGCCTTCGGGGGGAGCGGAGAACGTCCTCGTCGTCGCTCTCCTCATTCGTGTGCGACCAGCGTTATTCTACCCTCAAACAAGTGGAAATTTCTCGGGACTTCTTCAGCTGCGCTTTCTAAAGGTACCCAAATAGATCTTCACTATACTAACTTCAAAGTTCCCTGTGCAATATTGATAATACAGCTATTACTCAATACTTGCATCAACAGCAGATTACGCAATTCCACTTAGTGTATGCCACATTAAGACCTGCCCCTTAGGCTAATATCATCCCGGGATCTTAGGCCACTTCGGACCCGTCTCTCTTAAGGTCAATGACGGACCACAACATATACCAGAATACGAAATATTAATAACCAAAATTATTAATTCTGTCCTAATCAATTGCCAATTTAATCAAAATAACTATCAAGTCTGCTACCAAAAACTGATACAGCGGAAGGGACTTTGCCAATTTTTACCTTCTGGACCCAATTTTAATACCTTGCAGTCCCTTTCACGCTGCATGAGTTTAAAACAAATTACCAATTATAATTTTAATCATGTGGTCCTCTCTCTCCGATGGACCTTTGTATGTTGATAGGGATTGGCAAATGTTTTGACAGAATCCTAACTTAGGAGGACCTAAATAAAGAAATATTCATTCAATATAACCTAATGACATTAAAAATGACAGACTCTGATTACTTATCAATATGCTTTTATCTAAATTAATGTGAATGCTCATCAAGTACAATACAGCTTGAATCATAGATCACCACACAAGAGAAACATCAATACTGTAATTCATAATAACATCTCAAAATCATGTTATGAGGGAGTGGATAGGCGAAAAGACAAAGAGTAAAGAACATTTGCAAAATAAGATTAATGCAAATTCAGAATATCATACGAACCTATAGCACAAAATGCTAGTAGCCTGAAAAGCTACTCTCCGGCCGGAAGAGTAAGCTGGGGCACCCTCATGAAGATATGAGGAGCAAAGTCAAAGAGTTAGGATCAGCAGAACAACAACCAGCCAAGATAGGTAAGGAAAACAGCAAAACGGCTCTCTCCTTTCGCGCAGTCAAAAATCAAGCCTGCCTAGCTATAAATTCCAAGACTAGTAATTATACCCTAATTCACTAAAGATCCAACCCCTCATGTATCAAACCCCAAAAATCCTCGAATCTTATTGGACTAAGCCAGAGAGTGTCTGATCACTGCACCTAGCTTCTCAACAGTTCCTTTGTCTTTAGAGAGCTTTCGTCATTGTCCTTCAGCAGAGGAAACTCCCATAATCTCTTCCGCGGCTTTGCACATTTCCATCTCACTAATGTTTGAAATTCTCAGCACGAGTGTCCACATACTCCAGTTGGCACGGAAATTCCATTTAATAACATTCATTACTTCCTCCACACAGCCTTGGCCATCGTCAGGAACTCACAAAGGACAAAATACATTTCTTTGCAGCCTACGTTTTAGAAAGCAAATTAAACCTATAAAGACTCTTGAGGCCTTCTCTGCAGAACAGTAAAATGTGCTCTAGGAAAAACAAATGGACGTGATTATTGTTGTCACTATAAAGCTTCATTATTAATGCTCTATAAATGCTTTGCTTGCATTTCTCTTTACGTTACATACATTATTCAAACAATTGGTGAAAAGGAAAATTATCTCTTTTTAAACTTGTGGCTTCTATCATTATTCTCTTTGGCTGTTATTTCTGCATTAATCATGTGCATTTGCAGCCTCCTAGAAAAGTACTGGAAATGCTAATTTCTTTCCAGCACGCATTTGCGCAATTTTATCTCCCCATTTTAAGTTTTACGCTGTTAATTTTCACACAACTTTGTCAATAATCCACACAATGAGAAGTTTGATCCGAGCAGGTTTTATTTTGCAAAACCCTACTCCATCAGTGTAAATGTGCCAGCCTGCTCCTCCTGTCTCTCAATTGTGTTTCAGTCAGGCTAACTCAACTACTTATTTCCAGGTCGGCCCCTTTCCTGCGCCGACAGCCAGATTGTTTGTGTGCTTTCCTTCTGACTCTTCCCCGTACTCATCCCCATGTGGGGCCCAAGGCCTAGCCCCAGCTTCCTGTGGGGGAGGGGGAGTGGTTTCCCCTCTCTGCTGGGTTTCCCAGGCGAGAGCTCTTTCTTTCCATCCTTAACTCATACTTCTCCTCTAATTCCCACCTGAGCCACCTCCTTCGCTCAGTGCTGTGAACTGTTCTTCTCTAGGTAATGTCTTGGCTTCAAACTCACTCCATGATGCTTCCTCCGCACCATGGGCATACCCTGGGGAGTATAGTCTTCGACTCCCCCTTCATAATCTGATTTTGGAGGACTGGGGACCCTGTCTTCCCTTCCACTGATGGATTCAACTTCCAGGATGACCACAAACGTCCCTCTGACCTTAGGGTGCCCTGTGAAGCGGTTAGGAGCATGTGCATCTGGTTCTTCTCAGACCTGATGGGTCGCGACTTGTGGGGGGGGGGGGGTTGAACCCGAGAGAGCCTGGCACTGGACTGAGTCTAGGATGGTTGGTTCGGTTATCTCCCTCCTCCGGGTCTGGTGGCTTGCTGCCCCGGGAGAGGGCCATCAGCCTCCTCAACCAGTGGATTGGTGAAACCCAGCGCAGGGGCGACTGGGATGGTCGGCATCAGTGGGAGCACATCCCTGCCAGTGTATGCAGAGGAGGTGCTGATGCCTTGCTTACAGGCTCAGGGCTAGTCTTGTAGGACTTGGCCACCTTGAAGATGGCCCATAGTTCAAGTAGGGCCTCTTGTTTCTCCCTCTTCTGACCTGTATATCTGTGCTGTATGTATGTCTTTGTGTGCTCAGTGATGTTTTTATTGAATGTTCTCCCCTCAAGCCAGGGTAATGCATATGCTTTGGTATGGGCATCCCACGCGCAGCAATGTTTTGGTAATTTTTGGGCCTGTGTGGGGAAGCTAGCTTGCATATAGTAGAGTGGAGTCTCAGTGATGGATCAGTGAACTCGTTTTTAGGAATTTACAAACTTTTGATTGTCTAGAGATTTAAAACAATTACAAATTCTACTCTACTTGTGGGGAAAACTGTGTACACGGGGTTGTAAAAGAAACAATCTGCTGGTTATGAGCTCGAAAAAAGCTTGTTTAACAATTTGACAATAACAAATGCAATGAAATAATAACCAGTAACAAAGTGTAATGGTTAGTTCAGAACAATACGAGTTGACTTTTAGCAGTGAAATAGCAAATATGGAATTTTGATTTCTGGAAAAAATAAGTATTACTTCATGATACGCATAAACTTACTAACATGACAACATTTAAACATGAAGCATAATTTGCAAATTTCACACCCAGGTGTTGTGCGTACCAACTGCCTGATGCCCAGCGGTCCAATCGAAAATGTCCACCTTTCAATTCTTTCAAGGACCGTCAGTGTTAAGAAACTGACAGTCCATAAGCTAACTCCCTTGAACTAAAAAATGGGATTCAGGTGGTGACCCTATATAACACACCAAGGGGCGGGGGTGTACCTGTTGTCACGCACAACGGTTCAAGCGGAAAAAACTGTAGCTACCTTTGCCTTCTCTAGTGTGCTGACTAGGGGAAAAGCAACACGCTTGTCGTAGTTTGCCACACGCCACATACTGGGACTAAGGATCAGATGTAGTCTCTCACCCTGTGACGGCAGTCTCCGGACGGACCTCCGCTCCGTGGAATCAGGAGATCTTATAAGCAATTTTGGCATCTGCTCACTGATCTCGTTGCGCAGATGTGAATCAGTTCAGGCCGGGGTCCTTTCTTCGACAGCAGTCTGGCTCGATAAACCAATCTCTCCTGGCTAGCTCGCCAAAATGTTGCTCAAATATGAATTTACCTTAAATAAATGAAAGACAATAGGCATTTGGCAAAACAGGATTAAGTTGGTTTAATTAAATGCAGCGGCCAGGAGAGTATTGACAGGTGCGTCTGAAGACAGTCTTGGAGTACGGAAGTTTTGGCTGCACATATATACATTTTGTGGGTTCAATAAAACACTTAGACATTCTTTGGAAAGCAACATAGTCATAAATAACAAGTACAGCCATCTGCTAAGGGGGGGACACAGGTGGTTCCTGACTTCAGGGAGAGCTAGTGTGGGCCTGTGTGCATGTCCAGATGTCCGGTGTGGTGAGCGTGTGATCACCCCGTGCAGTGTACATCTCTTGTCCTGATTGGCTGAGTGTTCCTAACTACAGGTGACATCTAACTTTGTGTTTGTTTGGGAATGCATGCCTTTGGCCAAACTTGTTTTATTGAGGCCAATCTCCTCGATTCTGTTTGTCGTGTGACTAGCTATCTGTGGGATCGATCAGGGTTTTCCCAGGGTGCACGTTTGTCTTTGGACAAAGTACACTTTGTCCAAAGACAAATGTGCACCCTGGGAAAACCCTGATGACCTGTCAATCGGTAGGCTCGGGTTTAGGTCACAGGGCCTGTCTGACCACGTATCTCTGACTTGGAGTTGATGGGAATGTCATCGCAGATGAATCTGACAGCAATGATACGATTTTGTGAGTGCGTGCATGTGTAACATTGCGGTCATTGATATCATATTTACTGATATTCTCATTATTATTCATACAGTTGTTACATCATACATCAACATTGCATTCACTGTGATTGACGTCAAAATGTGTGCATAAGTTACAGTGTACATCGACATTGGATTTACTGGTATTGACATCGCATGTGTGTGCATGAGTTACAGCGTACATCGGTATTGCATTTACTGGTATTGACATCATTGTGCATGCATAGATTACAACATACATCGATATTGCATTTATTGGTACTGCCGCTGCTATGCAGGCATACATCAGGGTGTACATTGCTATAGTATTTATCGATCTCAACACTCCCATCACCTTTTGTGTGTCTTGGGTCTCACACACACACACACACACCACCACTCCTTTAGCACAAGCCACACTGACCACTCACTACTCTGAATACTCCCTCCCCTCTATGTTCACACTTGCACACTCTGTATCCGTCTTAGTGACAGCCACACCCATGTGTACATCATTAAGTCTGCTGAACGTGTTTTCTGTTAATTGAACCATGAAGGTGTATTTATCTGCCTTCACCCAATTTGTTCTTAGTTTTCCAAAACTGAGCAAAGCTGAATCCGATTTTATTTTTTATCATCGGGTAGGTTCGGTACGCAAGTGTTTATTTTTTGTGATTTAGTGTTTTTATGCTTAAGTCTGTTTATTGAAAAGAAAAACCACAACTTAGTGTAATAGGTTTCAAACTACATAGGTATGTACTAGACATATATTTGCCCCCCAAACCAACCCTCGAAATGGAAGTCCATCTGTTTTTTGGTTAAATTATTAGCCAAATTAGCACTGTCACATTTCACTGAGGCCCGAAGGTCAAAATGGAGAAGATACAATCCAAAAACTCATGCAACTTGGAGACATTCACTGTCCCCAAACCTAAGGATTCACCTCCTGGAAATTATTAGCTACAGGTTCCTCCTTTTCCTTTTGCCCAGGCACTAGACCCAAACCACATCAGTCTTACAAAATCATTAACCAGGATTGGTGGGCAGTCCTGTAAGAATTGCTTTCGCGGACTCAACCTGACAAAAGACAAAATGTTTCGCCCAATGTTCCACTCTGAGCTTTGTTGGGAATCCTGTGGAGGCAACTAGGACCATCCCAACCTTCAACAGTAATTCTTGCTTTCTATACAATGCCTTGGGGTGTAAATCTGGAAGAAAAACACAGCAAGCAACAGTTGTCCAATTTCATTCTATTTGTGAATTGCATTACAAAAGGATCATGTCCCTCCAATCTGAAATGAGTCACCATCACTGTCCCTCTGGGTGTATTATAGCTGAGTTATTGTTGGTTTCTCTCGTTGAATGAGACTGTATGCATGTTTCACAGTTTGTTGGTATTGAGCCATCCTTAAGTCCTACAGTTCTTTTGGTATTTTCTCCATCCCTTTCGGTAGCCACGTGTTTGGAGCATAATTTAAGGGGTGTGAGTGGGTACACACGTTGGGCTACATGTAAAACTGACCAGCCTCATTCAGTCTGTCTTTCACGTCAGCATTTATCATGTCAAGTCTCCAAGCACTTAACCAGGGAACCACCATAACCCTTTCCACGGGGTTTCAGTATCCAAGGACTCTGCAGGTAGGTCCAACCCACTCTGTCTAAAATTATAGGTGTCATTCGTAGGCTTTTTAGAGCAGCAAGTCTTCGGTCCAACACTGGTAAAATCTCTCTGCTGCTACTCCATCAGCCAGCAAAATGGCCCAGGCCTGCCCTTTCTGCTGGGTCACTCCATATTTTGCTTGACCCTATATTATTTGTTGGCTGTTGAACCTTGTGCACCTTACCCCCTCTAACCAGTGATAAAGTGTCTCTGCTTTCCTAATCGACATGGTGAAATTGGCATAACTTTGATTGGCATGTAAAACTTAATTGAAAGTCCCTATTATACAGAGCCAATGATACCAAAGGCCTAAAAGTTAAATGACACTTGTAGACTGTAGCACCCATTATGCCACCCACTACAGTGACCGTGCAAACATGATTGCTGGCCTATCCACTGCAAATTCAACCTGTCTAAATAACCTCCTATGGCAAGTCATAACCTTCCCTTTATATATTTATAAGTCACCCTTATGTACACCTTCTGGCCCATAAGGCAGAATGCATGGTATTTAAACGTAGGACATGTAGGAATTTAATGTCCTTTCAGTAAAAAAGCCCCAAACCCCATTTTCACTTTAGCAAGGTAGGCTGTTTCATAGAAAAACACTGGATTACAATATGACATTTATCAATGCTAATATCAGTTAGGAAACAGCTAGAAAAATTATTAAAAAACTATTTTAATAGTAATAAAAATCCAATTCAATGGTTAAGTCAGACATTTCATGAATATTAAGGGAAGGGTACTTTGAGAAAGATACCTATTCCCTGTCTAAAGCCTCTGGAGTCCAGTTTGCATTTGTTCTCCCACTACTACTAGCCACTAATTAGCATTTGAATAGGTGTGAATGGGTGTGAAATGTCTCCCAAGAGCAAACAATAGGCTGACCTGAATTGGCAGAGATGACCCCACTGATCCTGACATAATATGCAGGGTGGGGCTGTGAGCATCCTTGTTGACATTACAGTTTCAAATCCTGTTTGAATGTCCAATTCTGCTTGAATGTCAAATTCTGCTTGAATGTCAAATCCTGCTTGACAGGTTTGTTGGAGTTTTTACATATAACACTTGGGGCACACTTCAATAAGAGCGAACAGGATGCCAAAACAATTCTTGTGTCCACTGTCTGGTTGCTGCAAAACCCTGCTTTGTTCTTCCAGACTTCTATCTCTGGGTTAATTGTGGGTATAGTGGCTGCCCCAAACTGGATTTTTGTGTAAGATATGGGAGGACACTAGGAATACCATAGCACACTCACCACACTCCTCACCAGCCCTCAGAGCCCAAGTATAGTGAGGCTGAAGTCTTTCACTGTCTTAAAACTGTCCAAGGTGGGTAGGGTTGGCTCTGGGAACATTTACCCCATTAGTGAGGGCATGCATCAAAGGTTCTCTTCATGCCACCAAATCTATAGACATGATCTCTGTACGTTACTGTGCCTGGGGAGAAATCATGCTTCTAAACCTTTTTCTCGCATTGAACGCCTTGTGTGGCAGCCGTGTCTCCAGCGGTATGTGCGTGTCTTTTTGTAAGGAAATGCCTCTTTTTGCATGTACACCCCCACATTTCTGGACTGTTACTGCTAGTTTATCGACTCTGAGAGTGCACTGAGGCCTGCTAACCAGACCCCAGTGCCAGTGTTCTAACCCATTGCAAAGTGTATATTGAATTAGCTACCCCTAATTTGCAGAGACTGACTTACTTATAAGTCCCTAGTATATGGTACCCAGGGCGTGTAAGGCATGGTGTGTCCACCCAGGGCTGCAGCACTGGTTGTGGCACCCTGTGTGTCAAAGTACAAAATGTCTCCCAGCCTGCCACTGCAGACTGGAAAGGCAGTGTTAACACTTCTAGTTTGACTTTGCCATTTAAACCAATGGTAAAGTCTCCACTCACTTTAGCAATATATGCAAGACTCCCCTAAGGAAGGCCTATCGAGCCCTAAGACAGGGAGCTATATATTAAGTGGGACATGTATTTTTGTACATGTCCTGACAGCAAAACGTCCAAATTGTCGTTTTTGCTGTGGAAGAGTTAGTATTCTCATTGGCTAACACAGAGTTACCGGCTGACCACTCAGCCTGGCTAACTTCTGAATGGAACTACTGAATTTTTGTACTTTAGGGTATCAAATTCATTGTGGCATTAAACTCGACTTGAAGCCCAAGTCAAATGTAATTTTACTTTTATGAAAATGCAACTTTTAGAAAGTTGCCACTCTGTGACCAAGTTTGTTCAGTGGCCTCACATGGCCACTGGCCATTAGACAGATTTTTGACCTCTTGGGGAGTATTGTGAATGACTCCCAGGCTCAAGAACAATAGCAGCCTGCTACAGGGTGAGTTGTTATCTTCCCTTTGCAGGAAGCCACTCAGCATGATAGCTCAAAAGGGCGAGCTTCAAAGGCGAAGCCGCCTTTGGTGGGTAAATGGCGATCCCGCTCCTGATGGGCTGCCCTTTGTTCAGGTAGACAAACTGGCGATGGGAAGAGAGAGGGGAGACCAGAGCCCAAACCGGTTTTCCCATGGGCGTGTAGCCCACTAGGGTGTGCTAGCAAGCTCCTAACATCCGAGGAAAGGTTCAGACATCTTGAGAGTGGGCAGAATAGTGCAGTCTGGGATTGCTAGATGCCAAAAACAGCCGGAACTGTGTCACAAGGCGAGAGGGGATCTTGTGGCCCATTGGCTAGTGACCTTATCCCCCAGGGTGCTTTTTGGGCATAAATGTGGCACTCCTGAACCTCCGATCACAACAGAACTGGAGAAAGGACCGAAGGACTGCCCTGCTGGCCCCTGGACTTGGTAAAGGGAGGCTGCACCGTCTGCTGGACTGCACCTGCTGCACCTTGGGCTAGCGAAGAGATGACTGAGCCATTGGCTCCTGGCTTGAGGAAAAGCCGCTCCCAAGCCCCAGACCAAAGAAGTGACTCCAAGGGTCAGTCAGCTGACCTCCTGGAACCAGCACCAGGGCCATCAAAGATGAAGTAGCCAAATCGGCAAGCCAGTAGTTACTCCTGAAGAATCACTGCTGACTGCTGCTGGGCGCCTCAAGAGGCTGATTCTCGATGATCAAAAGTTGCACTCGAGTCTACCAGACCCGGGAGTGTTGTCTGAGTCCATATTGGTCGTCCAAGAGGGACACCAGCCCCCATAAAAGGATATTTTTGGGACAGCTGTGGATGGAGACCGGAGCCCAGCCGCAACTCACCTTTTACTGGCTCAAAGAGGATTACAAGAGACCCTGACCTCTGTAGCCAAAGTCATCCCACCTGACCCGTGAACCGAGAAGTAAAATCGCAAGGACCCCCGCCAAATCACCCCCCTATGGACCGCACAGCCCCCAGACCATCCTTGAGCATCCTCTATCTTCTGTAGCATCAGGACCACTCCATTGAAGTTTATGTCGGCAGTGCTGTAAAGCTGAACACTGGATAACGCTTTAGTGGCCAGGAAACTGTCCAAATACTCCATAGTGATCCTTCCAGATGTTCTTCCTGTTGGATTTTGTCACCCAAGTCGGGCCGGAGTAGCCGAACACAACTCTCACAAACCTATCAAGAGTTTACAAACTTTAAGGTTACCAATGCTTGTCTGCAGGTGTACTGAGATTTAAGTTTTCTTTCAAAGCCTGTGTCTCCGGAACCCTCTGGTGGATTTTGCTAACCATGCATTCTAAAAATTCATAATCTGTTTTTATAAATTGGTTTCGGATTTCTTTCGAGTTGTGTGTTTTTTTTATTTTGTTGTTTGGTACTGTTAAATGCTTAGCACTAGTTCCTTTGTTTAATCCTTGCTGCTCGAAGCCACAGCTACCCAGGGTTGAGCTAGAGGTTTAACAAACGAGCCTGACTGGACCCAACATAGATTGTGCAAGTGTATTACACAGCATTCCATACCATATAATACACCTAAATCTTCACACCTATGAAGCACCAGAACACGTAATCTTGAGCAGTGTCCGGAAGATGCTGGTCAAACATAGTCACTGGAGTATGCTTGTATTAATAATACTGGCATTCTTGTGAGATCATGTACTTTAGGGCTATGTGATGTAATTTCGTACGCTTGGTGCCTAGGACCAAAGCATGACTAAAAGTCATGCAACAAGTAAAACTGCATTCACTTCAAGGACATCAAAGCTAAACTTTTAATGGCGCGGGGCATGAACGTACACCAGGGTAAGTTTTGTCTCTCCAGCTCCTGCCCGGAGTCCCTCTTCGGCTCACCTTCGACAGGCAAATCCTTGAAATAAACTTCTTACAGGGTGCTTGATGCATTCAAAGTAAGCACACACAAGATATAAGAAGGCTTTTCCGCTTCCTCAATGTTGTTTCTGCTCCAGGAACGTGTCTCTAAGGACCTGATTTGGTGGAGTAATGGAGATTTATTCGGCTAGTGAAGCCTTCTAATATAGCTCTGACATTTAAAGCTCCTGGTGCTGATCGCATGCAGATTGTGGCCTCCTTTTGAAGGAGCTACACCACCCCTAGGCTTCCTCTGATGTGCCTCATGGCCCCAAGGAACATTTAAGGCTCTAATTAAGGGCCAGTCAGCAGCTGGTTCACCCCACTGGGACTCCTATTCTACTGTTTTGGTGCATGCTGAGCTGATTCTACGGCAGAAGGCAGTACTGGTTGCCACGCTATAATGTTAGGATCCAATGCAAATTCTGACGAACTTTCTGAAAACTAAAAACAACCTGGTCAGGGCCAGAGGCAGGGTCGGAGGAGGCTCCTTACATGCCTTTGCCTGCGATTGAGCATTTTTGCAGGCATTAAGAGCTT
This sequence comes from Calotriton arnoldi, assembly GCA_963921515.1. Lineage (NCBI taxonomy): Eukaryota > Metazoa > Chordata > Amphibia > Caudata > Salamandridae > Calotriton > Calotriton arnoldi. The sequence goes on along the minus strand of CAWUFW010000193.1, from coordinate 1,096,480 downwards.
CTTTGGCTCAGATTATTACCCCATTTAGATTCTGAACATAGTCTTTCATGATGAGATGGGCCATCTTTTACCACCCACTGGCATAGATGCTGTTACCCACTGAGCTTTTCAGAATGCTAGTGGCATTGACTCCTCTCTGGATGTGGACCTGGAGTGCCCTTCGAGTCCTCCTTTCCCTTCAAGTTGCCTTAGGCACTGCGGTCCTGCACAAGGCTATGGAGGTCCTCAAGCTACCATTACCTGTGGAAGAGAACAGTGCTAATTTGTGAACTGAGATTTTAGAGCCCACCTCTCTGACATTTAAATTATTGCTCTCCTTCAATGAGGCAATAATGGACCCTATCTTAGTTGATTGAGGCAAGCCTGCTTTTTCTTTTGCAGTGAACCACAAGGTCTCCTAACACCATGATGACATGCCTGGGGACCCAAACCTTCTACTAGCTCGCACCTCCTTAGAGAGTCTTCCTTCTTTCTGAACCCTAACTTTTTCCCCACGTTCACTCTGCCAGGGAATTGAAGAAAACTAAGGTCACAGGGAAGTTGGCGTTTTAATTGGGGAGTCTTGCCCTTCACTCCATAAACACAATGTCCCTTTTGGACCGCTATTTCCATGCCTTGTGGGAAATGGCGCTGGTTGTCATACTGAATGTTCCTGATCATGTTTGTGACCATTTCATGGAGGTTGTATGGGATGGACATGATGCAGTGTAACCAATCTTCAGCTCTTGATTGGATATGATGGGATTCACAGTCTAAGGTCATGGACTCCATCTGGGTCTCAGTTGATGCTCAAGCAATTCATATGGACATGCTTTTGCTGGTGTTCGCCTTTTCGGCAACAAGTAGGGACAGGCAGTAGACCAATCCTTGTGGCTAGTTTCCATAGCAGTATTGAAAGTTCAGAGGAGATTCTCATGCTCTGCCTTTTCTGTGCCATCAGCCCTCACAGCTCGTGCAGTAGCTAATCTTCGCAGGTCCTGGGGCATGGCATTTAAAGAGACCTCTGTGAACAGCAGCAGTCCTCTTTCTCCCTGATTGCCCCAGCAAGCCCTTCTTAGTCTGCAGTTGTGGTAACATGTATAGTTTTTGATCTTCTACATGCTGGAATTCCATTACCTCAGACAGCCGGATTATGCAGATTGTTTGGAAAGGCTCTACTTTTCCCCCCTCCCATTACCCCTGTCTCATCAGTCCCCTCGGATGACAATGCTCACGTTTTGCGCACGAGTTTCTAACTCTCCTGTACAGAGAGGCTGTAGAGTCGATTCCTGAGAGCTACATAAGGCAGAGATGATATTCTTGTTTTCAAGTTACCAAGAAAATCGGGGGCCTAAGTCACATTCTGAAACTTTCCATACTGAACAGAATTCTCCACAAGAGGTTCAAGATACTGTATTGGGTGGTGTACCTCGACTTCTAATATGCATATTTTGACGTAGGAATCCTCCAGTTGCCTGAAAGGTGCCTGCGCTTTGTTGTGCGTTCCACTCCCTGTCGACTTGCGGTGCAGTCATATGGGATAACATCTGCACCTCAAATCAACATCTAAGTGGTGATGTGGCATATTTTAGCAGGTCAGGAATCTTGGTATTTCTGTACCTTGACAACTGGGTACTGAAGACAGTCTTGATGCAGCTGCTGTTAGTCCGCCTGAAAGCCACAATCTCCCCACTCTTCAACTTGGGGGTTTCCCACCTTCTCCCCAAATTGCTTCTCCAGCCATCCTAGTGAATCCGAGTCGAGCTGGATCACGGAGTCCTCAAGGCTTTTCCACCTCTCCATCGAGTTTGCAACATGCAGGCATTGATGCTAATCCCAGAGCTTTTCTTTTGGCCCTGACAGTCCTGCGCCTTCTGAGCATAATTGCCTCATGATTCATGCTGATGCTTCACAATTAGTGGTATATGTGTGCACTCCACTGGTATCTGCGGGACCAGCACTGGGACGTCATTGAGTACAATATCTGGCTTTCCCTGGCGGTCTTGGGTAGTTTCACTGCTGTCCTAAGCCAGCAGTGGTCACAGTGGTGACCACTGCCTTCTCCCTCAGTTGGGGAGTTCATCTTGATGCGCTGGAGATCAGAGGCCTTTGCTTTCTCTTGGATCAGTCTTCAGGCGATCAGTCTATCCATCAAGGCATTTCTGCTGTGTCTGTTCAGGTCCTACCAAACAACACAGCTGCAATGTTGTACGCCAGCAATTAAAGTGATATGCTTTTGCTCCTTGTGTTTGTAGCACTAAGGCTGTGATCTTGGTCTGAGGGGCACATTGTCTGGCTGGTCGTGGGCCATCAGGCAGGCTGCCTGAACATAAAGGCTGACGATCTCTGTCTGCATCATCTTGCTTACCACAAGAGGCATCTTCATCTCAGAGGCAGTCCAGTCTTAATCCTTCTGATGCACTCCTTTGGTGGAATTATTTGCCACTCCCGAGTACGGTCACTGTCCACTGCAAGAAGGTATGGAAGGCATGTCTGTGATGAGAGTTCTATCTGCACTACTCATTTCATCCCATTCTTATGATTCCTGAGGCTTTAAGGGAGCTGTACCGGGATCGTGCTAAGATAATTTTCACATTGCTGGACTGGCCATACAAGGTAAGGTACTCTAATCTGCTCTGCCTGTCCCTGAGCCATACTCTTCCTCTTCTTCTCAGGGAAGACCTTCTCTCGTAGTGAGAGGGGCAGGTTCTGCATCCAAATCTCCAGAGCCTCCACCTTCATATATGTAGATTATGCAGGGCATTCTGAGCTTATTTGATAGGCAGGCTGAAGTAGTGGAGCTGATTTTGTCGGCTTGTAGTCTGTCCACCAAATTAGTTAATTCTAGGCATTAGTTCAGTTTCTTTTCTTGGTGCACCAAGACAGACGTTGACCCCCTCGAGACTTGCTTATCTGATGTGTTTTGTGCTTTTCTTGCCAAAGCTCATCTGTGGGCACTGGGCTATTTGTCGACCTATTTGATTTGTGCACCAGATCAGCTGTTGTTGTTAGTCTCAGTGAGGTATGAATTTTCTGAAGGGGTTGATCCATTTATTTTCCCCTTCCCTCTTTGTTTTTAATAACTCAACTTTTATTGTGTTTAGTTTTGTTTCATTAAACACACACACACACACACGTGGGTATATATATATATAGATGTATTAACATTTCCGGTGACCCTACAGTGTTCTACTTGATATGGATGTGTTTCTATATGTAAGTATTTTTTCCATGTCTATGTCTAAGTATCACAGCTGATGCACAGGAAAACGTCACACACTTGCACTTTAAATGTTGAAACCGCTCCCTCAACTGTCATGTGATCAAGGCCCCACGCGGGCTGAAACGCGTTATGGCGGCGGTGGTGTTGGGCATGTATTAAACATCAAATTGCACCATCATTTGGATTCGCTTCGTCTGTTCAACGGATTCCTACCTTGGTAGAGAGACGATTTTTACTGTGTATATATATGTGATCAAGGGCAAGTGTTGCCCGAAACGCGTAATCCGAGGAAACAAATAATTTATTTGCCTTAATATCCAGTGGTTCGTGGTTCCTTTTCGGCGGAAGCAAGCGAGTGTGTGGAGTCGAGAGAGGACCGTCTGGTGGTTTATTTATATATATATATATATATATATATATATATATATATATATATATATATATATATATATATATATATATATATATATATATATATATATATACACCCAAGATACATCCGTTATTCATGGAACAGTACATAATAGCTGTACATTTGATTGCACACAGCTGGTATTAAGAATAATGTCCCTGGGTATTAGCTGTCAAGTCTATAACATATACCTTTAGCTGTGTGTACGTGCACCAATCCTTTCTCTTCTACTGCTCCAGCATAGGTTGTCTATATTATATTCTTGCACCACATTCCAATCATTCATTGCTATTTCATGGGTGATCTCAGCACCCCGAGCTTGTATTGCTAACCTTCACAACTCTAATTTAAACCTAACTAATAACTACATGACGATCATGGCACCTATTCTGTAACATGTCAGCGGATCACAAGGTAGAGGTTTCTGTTTTTGTCCTTGAGGGGCCAGCAGGGGCACCAGCCCATCATTGCTATCAGGGCCTTCGATGTACATACCATAACCCATATAAGTTAGTATGTACTGTCTCTTCTGGTGGTTTCTTTTGAGGGCTATTACCGGCCCATTAACATCTAGGATGAGTTCTTTCAACTGACAACAATTCGTCAAGTCTTATTGCGTCTACCAGAAACTCCCATGCTCTAGCAGATTCTATTTTTCCCTTACCTGTTTTAGCTTTCCTGAAAATTATACTCTCATAGTTTGCACTATTGATGAGGCTAAAAAGCTCAAAGTTCAGGTCCGTGAGTGATTTCCACTTCAAAGTTATTTGAGTCTTGGCCAGGATCTGGGGAGGTCCAGTAAATCTAGTTGTGTGATTTTATACTTTGAAGGGTGGGGTACTGCTACAAATGGGATTTCTAGGTGGCTGAGGTATGCACCTAGGACAGGCAGAAACCACTTCTCTAGCCAGGGTAAGCTAGATACACACTAAAAGATAACCTGTGCTCACCCTCTGGTAGCTTGGCACAGTGTAGTCAGGCTTATCTAAAGAGGCAATGTGTAAAGTATTTGTGCAACACACACTCAGTAACACAATGAATACACCACAAAAAGACTCCACACAGGTTAAGAATAATAGAGAACATTTATCTGAGCAAATTAAGACCAACACAACAAAAATCCAATCAGTGGAAGTCGACATATATGAATTTTTAATGATTAAATGCAAAAACAGTGCTTAGAAGTCACTAGCTCTTAAAAGGTTACTTGAGGTCGCGAGAGACCGGTGCAAATCCAAAGTTCAGGCCGAACACGATAGATGACAAGCCGGCTACAGGACCCATGCATGGCCTGCTGAGAAAGTACCTTGGATGGAGCAAGACGTCGACGATGAAGGCACAAAGCACCTATCTTTTCCACGCAGTCGGGTCTCTGTCGTTGAGCTTTGCTGAGGCATCGTGCCGTTCAGAGCATTGTCGTCGGGCCACACAGAGCGTTGTTGTCGGGCCACACAGAGCGTTGTTGTCTGGCCGAGGCTGTAGAACAACTGTCGTCAAACAGCCTTTGCATCGGCGTGCGATGCGTCGTTTTCGATCAGCGCAGAGGTGACAATGTGTTAGTTTTGTAGCAAAGCAGCTGCAGAACCCACTTCTGAGGCCTAGAACCTAGATAGGGCTCCTCAGTTAAGGGTAGGACTCACAGAAGGCAGAGTCCAGCAGCACCAGCAGTCTTTTGTGTCCCTGAGGCTTCAGGAGGCAAGCGAGCAAGCACTTGGAGATCACTTGGAGGGAAGGCAGAGTCCAACTCTCTTTCAGCAAAGTCAGGGGCCAGCAAGCAGAAAAGCAGTCCTTCCAGAAAAGCAGTCCAGTTGAGTTCTTTAAGCAGCATAGCAGTCATCTGACAGATCCAGAAGTATCTGATTTTAGGGGGTCAGAGATCTAGTACTTATACCCAAAAGTGCCTTTGATGTAGGGGGTGACTTTAAAGCAGCTCTCTGAAGTGTTCAAGGATCCCTTTCAACCCCCTCCTGTCTGCCAGCCTATCTGTGGGGGGGAATCAGTGCTTTGTGTGTTGACAGGATGCTACCTATTGACGTGTAAGTGTCAGCCCCTCCCATTCCTCTCTCCCCAAGATGACCCATCACAATGCAGCTTAGTGCTCAGAATACAGATTAGCCTCACCTTCCTGTGTTCGTGGCTGTCAAGGGAATGCGCAGCGTGTAGGTCTCACCCAACTCAGATGTGTTTTGGAGACAGGCTGTAAGGTACAAAGATCAGTCCGTACAGAGAAATGTCCACTTTCTTAAAGTGGCATTTCTAAAATGGTAATGTTAAACCCAGCTTCACCCATAAGAAGGATTTATCTTTACTATTCCAAAGATATGAAACCAAAAAAAGCCACTCCCCTTTGATCAAGAATTACAGTTTAAAAGTGTATCAAGAAATCCCCAATGCTTGCCTATGAGAGGGGTGAAAAACGAAATAGGTTGTTTGTCACTAACCGGGCATGGCAAACATAAACGTACATGTCCTACCTTTTACTTACATGGCACCCTGCCCTTAGGCTTCCTTAGGTCCTACCTTAGGGATGACTTGTATGTAATAAAAGGGGAATTTAAGGCCTGGCAAGTAGTTTTAAATGGCAAGTCGAAATGGTAGCAACTGCACACACAGGCACTGCAGTGGCAGGCCTGAGACAGGTTTAAAAAGCTACTTCTGTAGGTGGCACTATCAGTGCTGCAGCCCATTAGTAGCATTTGAAGTACAGGTCCTGGGTATATGGTATACCACTTGACAAGGGACTTACCAGGACAACAAATATGCTCATCAGGAATACACAAATGTCATCATGGTTAAGGGAGAAACACATGCACTTTAGCACGGATCAGCAGTGGTAAAATGCTCAGAGTCCTAAGGCCAACAAAATGAATTGGCACAAATGGGAGGCAAAAAGTCTGGGGAAAGACCACCCTAAGGATGACCGGTCTAACAGGTACATTCAGAGGAGGCATATCCCTGGAGAGGTCACTGTATTTCCATCTGTGACCTCGTTAATAAGCATAACAGCCCAGTATTCTGAAAGATTACCGTAAGCCTAAATCATATAAAGCAGTTAAGCTTCCACCTCACCACATATAGGGCATGTCGTTTGTGCATTTGGGAAAATGTATTTACCTTTCCTGGTGTGAGGTAAGCTCTGTGTGTAATAAAAATTGATCAGTTTAAAATGTGCATTTCTAAATACTCTAGGGGCATTTTCTAGTATTTTCCCCCAGTCCGGGGCCTCTATTAGTTGGCTGATATCTTCTGCCCATTGATCCCTGAGTGTTTCCAAGGGTACATCTATATCTTTTTCAGTGCCCTATACATTATTGTTATAGCCTTGCATTTGCCTGTAGTGTGTATGACTTGCAGTACCTGGTGTTTAGTGGGCTCGCTAGAGCCTTTTCCTCATTACTTCCTAACCCTTAACAACACCGCACCTTTTAAAAGGAACTGGCCAGCAAGGATGCTAAATTCAGCCATAAAGTCCTCAAATGTAAAAACTTGCCATCTTTAAATAGGTCGCCCAGTCGTTCAATCCCATCCCATGAACATGTTTGCAATAGCCTCCAGCCACCTACATGAGCTAGTGCACTTGGACGTTTCAGCTGAATCTCGGGTGAGTATGGGACTGATATTCTTGTCTTCAGTTGGAGCGTCACCCAACAATATTTAATCGCTTAACAATCTGTTCCATTCCTTATTTTTCTGTGTACGGTCCACCAACAACTTTAAAGGAGACCCCCTATCTTCGGCCTCTGCCTCGTCAGTCAGCTGCTCTGCCATCCATTTAGTAAGCAACTGCATTTGTGCCTCCAGGTAGTATGATTTAAAATCAGAGGCAGCCAATCCACCTTCGTTTGTGGAGTGCTGTAATTTAGCGTTCGCCACCCTATGAGCCCCATATAAGTTCTGTAAGAAAGATGTCTATTTCACGAACTCTCCTACTTGGGATCAATTCTGGTAGTGTGGCAAAAAAAATGAGTCTAGTTAGGCTTATCATTTTGACTATTGACACTCTGCACACTGCAGAGATTGGGAAAGTTTCCAGAAAATTATCCCTGTTTTCAGTGCGGTCATGGCATTCCCTATATTCCCTCCATGAGCTCCCATAATAGCCCCGTACAGTGTCTTTCCTGGACCAGCCCATCAGAAGGCGGCTTGATTCGGAGTAGGCTAGTTTTATGCCAATTTATACACAACCTACAACTGTTGCTGATGTTATTTTGTAAGTGAATTGCCTTCTCGGGATCGGTCATACTGTCATTTAGTGAGATTAGCAAATAATCTGCATACAACAAAATATAATGTTTGACAAATGTATTCCAGCGTAACTAGAGCCCCTACGTGCTTTACTTAATAGGGGTTCAACCGCCAAGGCAAACAGCAGGGTTAACAATGGGCACCCCTGTCTTATTCCTCCTTCCATGTTGTAGCTGTCAGATATTACTTGACCCTTGCTATGGGGCTGGTATACAGCAGTTGAGTCCAACTTTGAAACCATTGTCATAGGCCACCACTCAAATTATTTTCATATTTCCCTATACTTATTCATCACTAATCCTTTTTGAGGTCCGGAGTAGTATGCTACTCTCCGAAAAGTGCTTCAACACCTCATCAGGGGTAGCAAGTGCTATATAAATGCAAATCCTTCCATCTTCTATCCCTCCACTATCCATTTCAATCCAAATAACAGACTAAAATGTCCACCGCTCAAATTAATTTCATATTTCACTATACTAATTCACCACTAATCCTTTCTGGGTTCTGGAGTAGCATGCTACTCGCCGAAAAAGTGATTCAACGCTATATAAATGCAATTACAATAGGCCTAGTGTATCCATGATAGCATATAAATATCTCCATTCTAGGCTATCAAAAGTTTTTTCTATGTCTGCCATCATCACTAGGCCTTTATGATAAATATTTGAGGCTTCCATTTACAACTCCAAGCCTCTGTATGTTCAATGCAGAATTCAGGTCCCATATAAACCCAGTTTGGTCTGGTTGTATCAGCAGCCACATATGGAGTATTAGTCTTGTAGCCAGCACTTGACTCAATATTTTAAAATCAGTTTTCCACATTGATAGAAGCCAAAACGTCATCCTGGCTTTTGCCAGGTTCAAGTAAGGGAATCCCTAGAGCCTCCCTTCTTGTGTGGGGGAGGGAGCATGCCTCTGAAGTCACATGATACAGTTCAGTCAATTTAGGAGCCAGAGTATCTATATATGTAGCTAAAATCTCGACTGGCAGACCATCTAACCATGGTACCTACCTCCATGCCATTCGCTTCATAGCCACTTTCATCTCTTTCTCAGTTATCTTTCACCCTAGATCATCTGCTTCTTGTTGAGTGAGTCATGGCAAGGAGATCCTCTAGAATTTCCACTATTTCTCTCCCCCCAACTAATAATATAGAACCTAGCCTAGTAATGTTGAAAGACCTCGTTTATCTGTGTATGAACCCTGTCTCCCTGATCGTTCATTAGACCCAAAATTTGCGAGCTCCGGTTATGAGGGTTCACTAGCCAAGCTAATGATGTCACCACTTTGTCCTGCTAATCGTGTGCCCTAATCATGTATTCCTTTTAACCAAAATAGCGAAGTTTTTCTACCTTTTCAGATAGCTTTTTCCTGTTGCTCACCCTTGTGTGCTGACAATTTATAGACTCCCACAGTTCCTGCTTCACATTGTACTTGATCACTATTTTAATAGCCTCCATTCTAGTAGGATTGAAGAGGCGATGCCTTTATCCTCAGCAAAGTAGTTCTGAATACTCTCCCTTATGTGTTGTTAAAAGCTGAATCATCTAAGCTTTCGACCTGTAATGTCCAACTCTCTATCAAATTCAGTATGGTCTTTCTTGTGAAAGTAATAAGGATAGGGTTGAAATCTGACTAGGTTCAAGCCATATATTCAGTACGTGCCACCTCCTCGTGCATGTCTGCCGGGCATACAAGCATATACAGCCAGACATGTAGATCGTGCAGAGCTGAAAGTTACGAGTAATCTTGCAGTGTAGCTCTCAATTAATCTGTACTCCTATTGCATTGGCTAGTCATAAAATAATTTCACCAGCCATGGGGAGGGTGAGTCCTGAAAGGCAAGTTGTGATCTATCTAATGTTGTATCGGTTACACAATTATAATTCCCCCATTAAATACCTGAGTGTAGCATGTAAGGTGCTATCATCTGCGAGATCTGATCTAAGAACGCCGCCTGGTTTGTATTGAGGTTGTATACACTGAATACTGTAGACTGTAGTCACATCTTTTCCATTGAGACGGCCGCTAATTATAACGCCCCTCTTTCTTTCAGCTAATGCCTCAAACGTAATCCCAGGTTGTACCCATAAAAGCCCTACGTAAGAATAAGCAGAATACTCATAGCAGTACAATGGACCCCTCCAGTGTTTGGCAAGTTTTTAATCTTTACGTCACTTCTTTGGCTTCATTGATTAAAGGTTTTGGTTTCTCAGTTGTCTCATACGCTGACTACACCCAGATAGTATTGTCGGTCACAGAAGATCCTGAAAAAACTGCAGAGTGCTTTCACGATTGTATGCTACAGATCGGGAGCTGGATGTCCAATAATTGTCTGAAATTAAATTGAGACAAAACGGAGGTGCTACTTTTCTGCAATCGTCCTTCATTCTGGTCTCCCAGATGGTGGCCTCAGGAAATGTGAGTTCCTCCAATTCCCGTCTACAAAGAAAAAAATCTGTGAGTCCAATTCAATGAAAAACTTTCCTTTGTGGGACACGCCAAAGCAAACACCTCTTCGTGTTTCTTTATGTTCAAATCACTTAGGAAGATTTTTTCTTTCATTCCTCTGGACCTTCGCAAAGCTGTGATTACTGCACTAGTTTTTTCTAAACTAGACTTTTGTAATGGGCTTTTCTTGACCGCCCACAAGAAAGCTCTGCATAAGCTGCAGATGGTCCAAAACTCAGAGGCCAGACTGCTTTTAGGGATACCAAAACATCAGTCGGTCTCCCAATCACTACCCCTACTTCACCGGTGAGAAAACAGGTAATGTTTAAATCTTTGTGTATAGCTTTCAAGGCCCTCCATTATGATGTGATGTGATCACCCAGGTTAATTCATAAGAGGGGTAGTACCTGTATTAAAGAGAAAATTTCCAGCTGGCTGCCTCAACATTTTTTTTTTTTAAACCATCTTTTTATTGTTGAAATCAAGCAGAACAGTAGCATAACAGTACCATTTATACAGTATTCATCATTACTTAGTTACATAGTATGATCGGTTATAATCTTTTACATATACTTTGTTATATCGGGTTATATCTCTTTTCTTTTCCCTAGTGCCCTTCCCTATTGGAGAGGTTGAGTCCAGGCCAGGTTGTCTCCTCCAAGGGGGGCGTGCAGGGGTACCCTCTGTACTTATTCCATTTGTCCCAAAATTTCCCCCATTTCTTCAGTCAACCACTGCTAATATAAACTGCTTTCTCAGCTACCATACACCAGTCCATATCTCGCTTACATTCACTTCGGGTCGGTAGTTCACCTGATCCCCATTTACGGACTACATTTTGTTTCGTTACCATCAGTCCCAGCGTGACACAGGTCCGATCTGCTTGTCCCAGATCAGAGTCTCCCCATACATTTAAAATACACCACTTCGGAGCTAAAGTTAGTTCCACTCCTACAACCCTTTTCATACAGGTTAATATAGCTTCCCAGTATTGTTTGATTCTTTGGCACTCCCACAGGATATGAAAAAATGATCCCTTATCTCTGCATTCTCTATAACAGAGAGTATCTGGTTTTCTACCTATTTTGTTAAGTGTGTTGCAAGAAATATATGCTCTGTGAAGAAGTTTTAGTTGGATCAGTCTGAAGCGGGCCCGAATGGCCACTTCTTTGGGGGATGCCAGGGCTTCCGGCCAGTCCTCCTCTTGTAGATCTGTAATATCCAGTCCCCATCGGTCCCTTAGGGTCACCAAAGTATCAGGCATGTTATTTATGAGGTTCTGATATGTCATGGATATCGCTTTTCGGGTGAGGTGCTCCTCTAGGAGACGACACTCCAACGGCGAGGAGTCGGTATTGACTCTCCCCGGGGCACCACCGCTCTTATGGCGTGTCTGATCTGTAAGTATCAGAAAAACTCCTTGGGGTCTAGCTCATTTGATTGTTGTAGTTGCTCAAATGATTTCATGTGTGTGCCTGTGTGTAGGCCTCCCACCTTCGAGATTCCAGTCAGGTCCCACTTGTCAAATCCCGATTTTATCCCCATTGTGCCTAATTGTTGTGAATCCCACAGTGGGGTTGCTTTGGTAATTTTATTTTCCACCCCAGTTTAGCAAGGGTTGTTTGCCGGACTTTAACTGTCAATGCTGTTGGGCCCTCCAGGGGATGAATCCTAGGATCAGTGTATAGCGCTCTGAGGTATCCTCTCGGCTGGAGATTTAAACGGTCCTTTCTATAGGCTGGTTCCGAGTGTGGCTGGTGGACCCATTGGTTTATAGTCCCCAATTTGGCCGCACGGTAGTAGGATTCTATGTGAGGCAGAGCGATTCCTCCTTCGTACCAACTACGGGTCAGCTTTACAAAAGCGATTCTGGGGGCTCCCCCATCCCAGAGGAGCGTTCGGACCGCCCTATCTATCAACTTAAAGTATGATTCCGGGACCCAATACGGGGTGTTTTGTAACATATACAGAAATCTCGGCAGCGCCATCATTTTGAATAGCGCTGCCCTTCCTAGAAGAGACAGTGGGAGAGCCCGCCAGTGTTGGACGTCATTTTGAAGTCTAGTCAGGGGGCCGAGCAAGTTCTTATCATAGAATCGATTGGGGTCTGGCGTTACAAATATCCTAAGGTATCGGAATCTCTCCGACACGACTATAGCCTCACATTCCGATGGGAGGTTAGGCCTTTGACCACTGAGGACAAATACTACTGATTTTGCCCAATTGTATATCCCGAATATTTACTAAAGGAGTTAAAAATATTGAGAATTCTGGCGATCGATGCCCTGGGAGAGGCCACGTATAACAATAGATCGTGTGCATGCAGCGATATTCTATCCTCCCAGTCCTCCGTCCAGCAGAGTCCTCTTATTATGGATCCATGTTGCTACTGGCTCTTAACATCAATGCAAATATTAGTGGAGACAAGGGGCATCCCTGCCTCGTTTCCCTACGCAAGGAGAACCATCTTGAGGTTCTCCCATTGACCACTACCTGGGCCTCTCATAAAGTAGCTTTATCCAGGACAAAAACCGCAGCCCGAACCCCATACGGCTCAGGACGGAGAACATGTATGGCCATTCGATGGTGTCGAAAGCCATCCGTGCATCGAGAGAAAGGATTGCTGCGTCTTCCTGGATTCTCTGGGCCCTCCCCAAAACTCCATGTAGGCGTCTAAGATTTAGTGCAGTGGAGCGACCGGGCATAAAGCCCGACTGATCTGGATGGACCAGGGTCGACAATAGTAGCAACAACCTCATGGCCAATAATTTGGCTAAGATCTTAACCTCTGCATTAAGGAGCAAAATTGGTCGATAAGAGGAGCAGTTATCTCTGGGTTTTCCTGCTTTATGAATTACCATTATTGTCCCCAATTGTTGGTCTGTGGGAAGACAGCCTTTTGTTCTACTCTCTTCAAGCATAGACAGGAGATATGGCACCGTTTTGGAAGCCGCGAGCTTATAGAGTTCTATAGGGATTCCATTTGGCCCCCCCGCCTTACCCGAGTTAAGGGCCATGAGCGCTTATGTTACTTCTTCCTCTGTGATGTCAGCCTCTAGGAGTTGTTTTTTCCTCTGCCGGCACTACTGGGAGAGGAATATCTACTAAGAATTCTGAGGCATCTTGTGTTGTTGCCTTGGAACCTGAAGTATAGATCTTTGAGTAGTAGTCTGCGAAGGCCTCTGCAATCTCCTGTGGGTCTCGCAGAACTTCCCCCATGTCTAGTGTGATTTGCGGCACCCACCGGTTTGCGCGCTCCCTCTGGTCGAGCCGGCCAATAGCGTTCCAGTTTTATCTCCCACTTCATAGACGCGGTGTTGAGTCGCTGTGATTTTGTTTCTGCACTCCTCCGTCACCCAATATGAGTAGTCCTGTTGTTTTATTGCCAATCTATGTTGTAAGCTATCCTCTCCACCATTTACTATTTGGCGTTCAAGGTCTAGGATTTCCTGCTCGATTTCTACCACCTTCGCTCTCTTCTCTCGTTTATGTCCCGTAATCAACAAAAAGGTCTGCCCCCGGACCACCATCTTATATGCTTCCCAAAGTGTCTGAGCTGACTCAACTGAGTGTACGTTTTCTTGAAAGTAGGATTTAGTGACTGCAGTGATCCCCTTCCTGATTGTAGGTATTTTCAGGTACCAGGGGTTAATTGGAATTGAGCCCTTATCGCATGGGGTACCAACCCTATATCTCATCCAAAGAGGGGAGTGATCTGAAATTCCCCGTGCCATATGTGTGACATCAGTGAAATGTGCGAGTTGCGAAGCTGAGGTGATCAAGTAGTCGATACGTGATTGACTCCCATGAGCCCCGGAATAGAAAGTATATTCCCGCTTGTTCGGATTCAGTGTCCTCCAAACATCAAGGAGGCTCGAAGCCTCGAGGAACCTCGCCAACCGTGTTGGAGTGGGGGTTTGGGTTCTTGCGGGACAACGGTCTAAGCCTTCACATCCCATCCTATTGAAATTCTCCCCCACCCCCCCTCCCCCCATGAAAAGTCGGCCGGTGGGAAGCGTTAACATCAAGGCACCTAGATCTTTTAATGTTGATTCTCACAGCGTTGGGGGGACATATATTGAGAGTATGTTTACTACTTCTCCCGCCCATGACCCAGATAACACTGCATATTTCCCTAGTCTATCAGACCAAGTCTTATCAATTATCAAGGGGAGGCTCTTCTTTAAAAGGATTCCTGTGCCCCTGGGTCCCGATGTATATCCTGCGTGTACCTTCATTTCATATCCCCCGCTATTGGAGAGCTCCACAAGTGTTCCCCATTAGATGGGTCTCTTGCAATAGCACCACTTCAGGGCAATGCCTCTTAATGTATTGCAAGACTATCCCACGTTTTATCTTATTACCCAACCCGTTCACATTCCAAGTCATCACTGTCAGTTCCGCTGGTGCCTGCTCTACTATATCTCTGTTTGTAGTGCTGTTATTCTGAAGCTATATTTTGTCCCCATCGGAACTATGCCCTCACCGATCCCCTGGGGGATGTAAACCTGGTACTGTATTTAAATACTGCACATTTGTATTCTCTGATTGCCCTGCCCAATATGTGAAAAACAATAACCAACACGCTATAACCTGTGAAAGTCTTCCTCTCCCTCCCTTTGAAACCCCCCCACCATTTATTTTTTTTTGCAGAGTTTTATATAGCGCGAACTTGACCCGAATCGGGTATCAGAGCGCTTTACATAGCACCAGTTACGTTACATGAGGACACACATTCATTTAGGTTAGGCACGTGGAGATTAAGTGATTTGCCCAGAATCACAGCGTCATTGTCGAGACTCGAACCCAGTTCCCCAGATTCGAGGTCGGCCGCCCTAGCCGTTAGGCCAACTCCTCTCCCCTGCATCCCTGGTTGACGGAACCCGAATTGCCTGCCCCCCCCCCCCCCAACTCAGCAGAGAGCCTGTCGCCCGCGCCCCCCCCTTAACTAACATCAGGAACGTGGACCTGCCCCCAACCTTTTCCCTCCCATTCCCCCCCCATTTGATGTCCAATTATTCCACCTGGACTAAGGCAAATGTCCTGCAGCCAGAGCATGTTACTCTTACCCCCTGTTGGGCTCATCTGCTCCCGAGATCATGTTCAGTTCTGCCATAAGTCACAGGCCTTCAAAGGTCCCCCAGGCCCGGTAGCTACATTTCCTTTAGTTCTGTCCGAGCTTTACATCGTCCACCCTTCAAATCCTTACATATGTCTCGCCTTATTCTGTTCCTGATCTCTCTTCCGCTTGCGGGTCCTCTGCATGTTGGTCGTCTGTTTCCTTCGCCGTTCTCCTGTGCCTCCCTCGCTGCCACTTTGCTCTGGGGCCTTCCCCTGTTCTCCAGCCCTCCAACCATTCCCAAACTGCCTCCGGTGTGGTGAAAAACCAAGCCTTCCCTTCCGCCTCCACCTGCAGCCGTGCCGGGAAAAGCATGGAATACTTTATTCCTTTTTCTCTGAGTTCCTTTTTTGCGGCCATAAAGCTCCGTCTGAGCACTTGAGTTTTAAGGGTGAAGTCCGGAAAAAAGCTAATCTGGGTGTTCTCTATTAACACTGGTGGGGCTATGCGAGCCTGCTGGAGGATGACATCCCGGTACCTGTAATTAAAGAGACGTGTTATCATGGGTCGGGGTGTTGCCCCAGGCCTTGGACGCCCACCCGGCACTCGATGGGCCCATTCCACAGAGAAAGATTTTGAGTCTTCTTGGTTGGAGCCGTTGGAGAATCAAATCTTCTACAAACAACCCCGGTTCTTGCCCTTCTGTCCATTCCGGGATCCCGATAATACGGACGTTATTGCGCCTTGATCTTCCTTCCTGATCTTCAATTCTGGGTTCCAAGCCAGCTTGAAGCGCTTGCATTTCTTTCATTTGGGCCTTCAGTGTTGTCGTGTCCTGGACCAAGGTTTTGGTGGTGCTTTCTACCTCTTGGACCCTCGCCCCATGTTGCGTAGATCTGCACTGATCAACGACACTTCTGTCGAAACTGTGTCCAGCCGGGTCTCCAATGCAGTTTGTACTCCTTGTATGGCGGCCATCAGGGGGTACCTCAACATTTGGCCAAATACTTTCATCTGATCTTGTCTTGCAATCATATCTCAAAAGGGTAGATCTCAGTTTATACATCAGAATTATAGTATGAAGCAATGACTCTCTTCCTGTACCACATTGCATAAAGGAAACTCAGACAGTGTCATCAGCTGATCTTGGACTATATTGCGGTATGTCCAATTGGCTCCCAGAGTCTAGTCAGACTCTGGACCAGTTTCCGTGTTAACTTCTGTTTCATCAGTCGGCAATTTTCATTTCATCTCAAGAAAATTTCTTAATTTTGCAGCAGCTGCTGCACCTGACCCTTATTGGGGTAATCCCATCTAACTGGCTTGTTTCTGGGTCTTGGTCATTTCATGGAGTGTCCACTCTGCCGATTTGTTCGTTTTTTCTCTGTGTTGTCTGGGGGCCTCTCCAATCCCATTCCTAATGTGGATCTGTAAGAGCCTAGTGCCAGTGTCTTCATAATTACTCTTAGCTGTGCTAGGAACAGCATATTTTATACCAGTTTGTCACAGTTGTGTTTTAATTCAATGAAGGATGCCCTCTGCTGCTGTACTGCCAGAGTGAAATATGGAAACACCATCATTTTACTACTCTCAATTCGGAGTTCCACCCTTTGACGTGTATGCTTCAATATATTTTCAGGGTCTCTATATTGCAGAGTCATTTGGCCACCACCGGGCATGGCAGTGCTCCAGACATAGAAGTTCTTACCGGTATTCTATGGGCGACTTCTAGTACTAAATGGAGGTACCGCCCATACACGGCCACAGCTTCTTTCAGCCATATATCTGGGAAGGACACCATCCAATTAAATTCTATGTGTTCTGGCAGGCCAATCACTAATATTATTTCTTCTAGCACGCACCTCTGCATCTTCTGCTCTATATTCTAGAACTTTTACTCTTCCAGTTAGATCCTTCATTTGCACTGATATTTCCTCAGTAACTGGTTGTAGCTTGGATATTGCTTTCTCCGATTTAGCAATTATGTCCTCCATCTTGCATTGGTCGTCACTAATAGAGTACAGTCATTTCTGTCAATGCTACTGTGTTGATGTGGGCCTGAGTAGTGGGACGAGACCTCTGTCCCCATTCTCCGCATACTGCCATCAGTGTTTGTGTCTTATCTAGCTGGAGAGCACTAATAAGACAGGTCATGTAAGAGTCATGTTTATTTCTCTACCGCCGACTTGCTTCTCAATCCATCACATGTCTCTTCGCAGTCCCCCTGTGCTCTGGCCCATCGGTCTTATTTGCCGTTTGTTGCTGTTGCCCGGTCTTGAGGCAGTTCATTCACCTTCTTTGTTTCCTGCGTCGGGTGCCTCGTGCACAGCCAGCTTTGGGTAGCAGGTGCCGTCCTGCTCTTGACCTCACCCGCTCTTGCTGGGCTCTAGTCCCCCCTCCACACCTTCTTTGTGCCCTACCAATCAAGTGGTAGCAATTGCTCACCCCCTGCAGCCACCGGAAATCATTTCTTTGGTGTCTGAGGCTTCTGGTAGTCTCCCCTGTTAATGCTAAGGCCGCTTCTTTCCAGTGAGATTGAGGGCCACCATCTTGTTTTCTTTCCTGCGATCATACCATCAGCCGCATTCGTTTCATTCCGCACCACAAACATGTAGTTGTCATGGGCTCTTATTCCCCCTGTCATTGATCCAGCTTTTGGGGAACAAGGTGGATCAGTATTTTTGTTGCAGCATCCCGCTGGGAGCTCTGCAAGTTGCTGCTTACTTTATGGGTGTCAGGCCACACTACCCCTATTTGGTGCTCAATTCCTTGATGCATTTACCAATGAACCTTTGCAGTTTGCTTTTGTTCTAGACTGTGTTCTTGATTGTCATTACCTTAACGTATTTGCGAGCTTCAAGCATTGTCTGGTTTTTCCTCTTTTTACCACATTTCTTAGGATCAAGGCTTCTTTCTTGCCGAAGGTTGTCATCCTGTTTCATGTGGGTCAATGTATCACTTTGCCAGATTTTTTCCTGCCTTATCGTTTCACCAAAAAGGAGAAACTGCACTACCTGGGTCCTGGCAGGGCCCTCATTTTTTACATTGACAGGATCTATACTGACTTGGTGGCCAGCTTTTCCTTGCTATGTTGGTTCCAAGAAAGGCAAGGTGATCCAGAAGTGCCCCATTTCCTCCTGGATCATGGTGTTCATCAGTCTGATGTGCTTCTGCCAAGAAACAGCCGCCTTAGTGCATCACAGGCCATTACACAGGGTGGGGGAGGCCTAATTTTGAGGCTGTACAAAGTAGGATGAGGAAGGGATGTCAGTGTGCCTGGCTGCTCCTTGTTTGACTTTGTTGCATTGTGTCAAGGGGGGTTTCCAGAGCCAAGATGGAGTTGTGGCGCTACATGCTGGCGCAGGAGAACTTTTACCATTTAGGCCTGGGCAAAATTTAAATTACCCTGGCATAATTTGCTTACTTCGGGAATCTCACATTATGCTGTGTGATATTCCAGAAGTAGGCCACTTTGCATAAATTATGCAGTATTCATGGTAAAAATCTGCAACAAATGGTGCAGTTCACTGTAATTCATGGTAAATATTTACCTCAAAGTGCTGGAACAACAGAATGCGAGCAGCTGTTATTTGTGGGGCTTTTATTAGATTACATCCTTGTGTCAAAAATTGGTAGGAGGATGCTTTTCATGCTAAAATATGGTGTGAAACAACAGATTTGCAACCTTTTGTCAAAGAAAGGTGGGCCCGACAAGGGTGTTCTTTCTCCAGTAATTTTCGTGCAAGCTGTAGAACCGCTGGCTGCCATGCTGCGCATCAGAGGCCCTGCTTGGGGCATCAAGGTGGGGCTAGATTGGCACACTGTGTCCCTACATGCCGATGACGTGTTAGTATATTTAGGAGACCATGCACGCACTCTGCCGGCCCTTTGTGATTTACTTGACCTTTTTGGAGATGCTGTATAGCCTTCAACTGCTAAACAAGACATCTGCATTTATGGGCATGTTTTGCTTGAGCATTCCTGATCTGAGCTTGAATGAGGAAAGCAAGGCTGCTGATCATAAAGGTACTAAGTGATAAGAGTCTGAGACACGAGTCTGAGAGAAATATACTAGAGGCCTGACAAAAGAGCAAGATAGAGGTGGGAAGCCGCCCAGCCCACTTTCCTTGATGTATCTCTGGATAAAGAGGAAAGAAGAAAAGCATTAGAGCTAATGTAAGAGAAGAAATGTTGGGAGGACAAGCATTTATGCAATTTTTTACTTGGTTAGGTATATCAGTGGAGGGTAAACATCTCTCTTCTGGAATAAGAATGATGCTGAGAAACTGTTCAAAGTCATTAAAATACTTATCATTATATACCAACTTCGCCTTTGCAAGACTTTGCATATACACACATAAGATAACTGAATGAGAGAGAACCAAATCTACCTTGATGATTGAGGTCCGAAGCAATGATATGGAACAATCTACAAAGATAATTGCCATTTGCGAGAGTAAGTATTGTGAACTTTTATGCAAAATAGGCAGAATTAACAATTAAAGAGATCGGGTATTAATCAGAGAAAGCAAAGATAGTGTATAAACGTCAATACAGACCTCCCTATTTGAAATCGTTTTACCTTTAGGTCTCTTTAAAAATAGATAAATCTGGTATCCATTGGATTGATTCCGTGATGGAATATAAAAGTAGCAGTCAGAATTTTCTTATGTCAGGATTTTCGTTGAGTAAATTCTTAACTGCATGAAGGTGAACAAGAAATTTGAAAATGGATAAGATGGAATTAAAGAGGGATAGAAGGGGAAACAAAAAATTGGTGAAGGGAATACATAGATCATTGTTTGAATTATCCGTCATTGTTAGATATCAATTGCACGACATACATATTTTTTAAACACACTTTGGAGTTACACAGTCAGAGTGGGTAAACTATTTCAGTTTTCGTTAGTGTTTAGAATGGCCAAGGTTCAGTTCACAGAAAGGTTACTTTGGAATACAGAAGTTCAGGTGCAGCAATATGATGCCAGTAATCAGTGTAGAATTCCATCCTTCCAAAAGGTTACTCTGCTAACTAGATCAGATGAGCGAAGGCAACTTGTTTCTTTCCAGAGTGTTACCTGTAGATGGGGTGTTTAGGAACAGGCACTTGCGCTAAGTCATACAGCACCTTCAAGCACTGTTTCTTGGAGCTTCATTACAGGACACCTAATGAGTTGGAATGCTTCAACTGGTGGAGCTGGGCAATAAATGCCGCTACCTTTTCAGAGTAGCAGCGCAACCTTCCTGGTACCTGTGTCTTTTCCCATCGACAGCCCATGGCAGGAGCTGATGGTGTGTTCCGGGTGCTGTATTGCTGACCCTGCGATAACACCAAGCTTCTGCCTCAGATTTTACCTCCTGCTTTCTTGAGAGATGGTGCCCAAGTGAAAAAAGACAGCAAATACAAAAAAGGAAGGATGGAGCCGTGAGTGGGAGGAATGCTTCAGATTCCCCTAGGCTGCACATGCTCAAGCCCTGGCCTCCCAACAGCCTCTGTTGTATTCCTCTTAGGGTGTCCATAAACGGGCTTTCCAGTATCATGTCCTTATATAGGCACAATTCGCCCTGCCCTTATATAGGCATAAAATCCCAGCCCTTATTTAGGCATTAAACCGTGCACTCCAAATACAGGCATGGTCTCTGACATCCGTCCACCCTAACGTCACAACGAGTTCTTGAAGAACAGACCCTTAGGCTGCAGGAGTTTCCCTAGTCCAGGACTATTGATTTCTTCAAGGACTCCTATATTATGCATGAACCATTATTCCTTAGGGGTTCATTCATGACGTCTTCCGCTGTCCGACTCACGTCAATACTAACATTCTTAGGTGCTTCTCAGGTATAAATATACCTTCCCTAGCCCCTGTAAATCAGAGGAGACCTCGACTTCAGAGGAGCCCGTTTCCCGGCCTGACGCACTGAGAAGACGCTGTCATCCCTGCACGCAGTGTGTCCAGCTTCCAGTGATCTGACTTCCCTTGCGGGGTGTTGGAGTTCGAGTCTGGCAAAGAGATTCCTACCTCTCTCATTCTTCAGGTATGGAGCAGACTAGAACCTAGAGGGACTCTTGGCATACTAGGCATACTGGGGTTAGCGTACTCTTAGTATACCATAGTAAGGAATACTTCACCTACTTCATACCTCGTCCTATACCTAGGTTAGGTACGTTGGGGTAGAACTAGATTAGAAACGCATCGTATGAGTACTCGCATTTTTAGTCTGTTATTTATGCAAAAGCATATGTACTAAAAGATAATGCTCTCGCAGTATTATTTATTTCTACTGCTCACACTGTACATTATTTATCTTGCATACTGTCTTGTGATCGTAACAGCACATTTTACTTACACCAGAAACAAGACTGTTCAATAAATCTTTTATTGAAACGCCCGTCTATTTCTTTCTGTGTAACTTGGAGAAAACTAAGCATGCACGACTGAGCTGAGTGAAATAGTTATCTATTGTTTCCACGACTCTGGGACACGTTCTGATTCTAAAGGGAAACACAGTGGTCATGTTTTGCGACTGCCAGAAACTACTCCCTTCTTGTTGTCAAGGAGTTTCTAGTGGCCTCTGAGCTAGCTGGCACAAGTAATTAAGTTTAATATACTCGATAGGGACATACTGACCTTAGTCCTATGTCAAACCTATAGGATATATTATTCCAATGCGCAGAGCCTATTAGGGAAATAGGAGCTACACTACACCTCCAGATCCTCATAGCAGAGAGGCAAGAGAACTTTCTCTGGCAGTTACTTAATAAAGGTGAAGGTGCTGGGAGCACACTGAGCCTAGCTCACTGGTTTGGCTAGACTGGATAGATTGGATGCAGTATGGTGAAGGGTGGTGTTGAACTGAACTTAAATGGGCTTAAGATGCTGAAACTGGTTTGCATTGCTGACCCTCTGATCCATCCCCTCCTGCTTGAGCAAATGACTCTGGAGACAACACAGATGCAGTGCAGAGAGCACACTGAGAGTTAAACAGGATCTGCCTAGGAATGGTAACAGCTAAAGCTCCTGTGTAACCAGAGGGTTTACACTAGTGTTTTGCGTTCTTGGGGTGTGCCCTCGCCGGATCTCCGTTGCATCCATTCATTACTCTGGCACAGGAGTTTCAATAAGTTGCCATTAATGGCTTGGCCCCACCCCTCGTTATTATACAGAATTTGAGACAGTCCTATAAAGCTGGTGAGAAGGTTCCACTGACAAATTTAGATATTTACTAGGTAAATACAGGTAATTGCATATTAGGGTCCATATATGAGATCACTCTCTACCCCTGTTCTACAGCATAAACCGTTTACACAAACCTTGCCACCAAAGTCTCCCAAAATTAAACCCATGAAGTATGGAAAACAGCATGAGGTGATCTCCAAATCGAGTTCAAGCTTTTTTAACCTTCTGCAAAAGCTATGAGATCTGGCTGGAATACTTTAAGTACTATCTCAGGTCACTTGAAGTCCCTCCAAACTGCAGACGGACATGTATCCATCCCAGCCTCACCTTTAGTCTCAAACTCAAAAGCCTCAGAGTTGCCTCTTGATGGGGGTGTTGTTTTCTTAAGTATACCAAATACCCAATAAAGAAAACAGTCTTTGTTCGGCTCCGTACAGAAATCTTTGGAATCACATGGCATATTAATCAGTGGTGCACCAATCAGGATTATCGGATCACATATCCTATGGAGCCAGTCAACCAGGCTCCGGAGGTGACCCAACCACCACCCTAAACGCAGAGTTGGTGGTAGTATTCCTCCTCCTGCAGTGGCTAGCCCAACAGACATGCAAACTGGAAAAACTATTATTCTGGATGCTTCTCCCCCAATTTCATCATCCCAGTCATACCAGCTAAGTTTGTATGCAGCCACTATGACTGTAGACTGCAAAGGAGCCGGCAAAGCGACTACCTGGAGTCTAGCTGCAGTGATTATAAGCCAGCCAAGTATTCTGGGACCTCTCAGGCAGGGTCCCAGTGAGGCATCGAACCCCCAATGCAGGCTTTGAAAGAGGTACTCGGAGAGATCAGAATGATGAAGACGCTGCAGATCGAAATGACAAGCAAGATTAAACAGCAGTTGAGCAATAATGAGGAGCCGATGACTCATTTTGCAGAGAAATGTGAGAGTTGGAATGGCTGTAGAATCATTCAAGGCGATCTAACTTTCGAAGCATTGGAATGCCTGAAAGAAAGGAAGACAATGTGGGGCAAGTGTCATCTGTGAAGTCCTTAATTAGGTCATATGTTCTTCTGTAGTTTCTCCCAAGATTTGACAATGCATGCGCACAGGGTTCCATCCCACATCCCAACTAATGCAAAACAAGATTAATATAGTAAATGCCCTAGTGGGACAAAGGAGGATGATTTCAGGCACTATGGCACTTTGTCCCCAACTTAAAATGTATGTTTGGGTTTTTCTTATTCACTTTATTCTGAGTTTGTTTGCGCATTTATGCTCACTTATGCACTTTAAGCGCTTTAGCTCTTTAATCACTTTTTTCTTTTATGGCATGATTTACAAATTGAAGGTTTTCGATCAATGTCAATGGTATTAATAATAGGCTAGAAATAAAATACTTTATTTAGACGCTCAAGTCCATTAAAATGCAAAGCAGAATAATTTGTTCAGATCATATTTAAAAAACACACATCCCTTATAAAACACTTATCACAGTTAGTCAACACACAAGGCTTTAAGACACCGGGATCATTCAGCTCATATGAATTAAAATGCATCTACTGTAAAAGGACATAGGCTAAGAATGATCTTAAAAATATCAAAGGCTGCCAAGAACAGTTCATACAAATGCATCACTGCAGTACTTCACAGAATCATCAGGATGGAGAGCTGCTAATGTGCAAATTAAAATGCAGATGAATATTAAAGTGGTGGAAGCCGCTCTCCAAGACGCGGGAGTAAGGTCTGCTAAAGTGCAAGTTAAGGTGCATGTGGGGGTTTGTATGGAGGGGTCGCTATGTTCCTTGAGTCAAGGTACGTACTGTCCGAGTAGGTTTTAGTTTAAAGGTCATTAGAACTTTCCCTAAAGTGTTCTTCAAAGATTATTTCAAAGTAACTATTAAACAGCACAAAACCTGTTTGCCCGACCACAAAAACCTATTTAAAAACTCCATTCCAAGGAGAAGTCAGCTTCCAGCAAGTATCAGGAGCCACATCTGTCGAAGTTTGTGATAGACGGGTAAAAAGAAGTACATCATCGGTCAAACTTTACTGTAGCAGATTTAAAATTTTTTAGTAAAATTAGAGTGCCGTGAGGCAGGCAATAACCGCCTGCCTGCATGATCATATGCCACGGAGATTAAACAAAAGCCTTACAAGTCGTCTTCTTTACGACAATAAGCCAAGGCACAGACATGTTATGTGAATGATTTCCTCCTCGCCATTACAGAGTCTGAAAAATGCGTCCCTTGGGGTTCTGAGCCAAGGCATGGTATGAATCAGGCCTGGGAGTATGCCAAAATGATGTCTCAAAAAGAGTCCTTTTAGGTGCGTTGAGCAACCATCTTCCAAGTAAGACTGAGGCTTAAGAACCTTGAATTTGCCTAAGATTGTCCATGCAAGAGTATCCATGAGTGAGATCTAGCTGAGAGGGCCTCTTTATCTTTTACCTGAGAAATATTGTTCCGGACACTGTTAACAGCTTTTTTAAATGTTTCTAATGGCAATGTACTTTCCCACAACGAACGAAGAGCCAGGTCATCAATTGCCTGGTCCAGGTACTGCCAGGCAGGCAAGCATTTGTCTGTACTTCACACCACAAGGCTTGACATAGTTGATTATTTGACAGTGGTTTAATTCTCTTCCACACCTTAACATAAGCCCCTTTTCTTACTACTGTTTGGTTTAATAACCCAAATTCCAGTCTAATCTGGGCCGATAAAGCATTATGCGGGATGCGAAAGAGAGTCCTGAATGTTTTTGCAATGATGTTTAAGGTGGATGCATCTCTGCCTCGTAAAACCTCGCCCCCATAGGATATAGTCGGCAGAGCTTTGCTGCAATTACTTTTAGTAGAGGCATATAATTAGGACCTCCAAGAGATCTCCATTAGGTGCGAAATTCTAAAAGTAAGTTGTTACGCTCCCTCTGCAGGTCCTGCTTATGTTGGAGAAAGAAAGCCTTATCAAAGTGGACCCTCAAGATATCTGTAAATTTTAACTTTTTCCAATTGACGACCTTGTAAAAATCAGATGCAAGGTATCCGTTTCCTGTTGCTCACTTTCATCACCTTTGTTTTTTTTTCATTTATGGTCAGCCCATTGGCAGAAGAGTAGTGAGATAATGAATCTATAAGTCGTTACATAGCAATTTTTATTTGACTTAATAATATTACATCATTTGCATATAAAAAGTTCGATAAGTGAGCGGCACCTATTCTTTGGGGCTGAGCGTTTACTTACCGGAAGGTCGGACAGGAAGAGGTTAACAAGTACGGAGCCAACACGCATCCTTGTTTCAACCCCTTGGTGGTATTTATTTTCCTGGACAAGGCAGAACCATCACCTATTTTCACCCTGGCCCAGGTTCCTAAATTTAGCATCTGTATTGCTTTCAGTAGGTTATCCGGAATACCCCAATGGTCCATCTTTCGCCAGAGAATGTTACTCTGCACACAGTCAAATGCAGATTTAAAATAATTAATAACAGGAAGAAAATCTGGGCTTTTGAAATGTGGGAAATTGCACACAATCCAGCGATTATATTGCTACAGAACACCCACATTCCCTACTTATTTATGCAGGTTTAAGAAGTTCATAGTTTGGGTAGACTTCAAGTGCTTCTCTTTGACAGGGGCTGCACACAAGGGAGTTGCGATTTTTATAGCCAAGAACCTTATTTCTACATTGCACGTGTGGAGCGAAAATAAAGATGGTCACTGGTGCTGGGTAAATTGTATGATAACGGTTTGTACAACTGTTGTCAGTTTTTATGCCTGGTGGAAGTCAACACAGATCCTCAGGGGGATGGAGGGTTTTAGGGGGACTTTCACTTTTTACAGTAATCAGCACTTGATTTATCATCCCTGCATAAGGAATAACTTAAGCCAAAGACTGCAAAATTAATGAAATAATATCAGACTAATCTGATGCTGGTTGACGCCTGGTGCACACTGTATCCTCACAGGTGCGAATATACATTTGTGTCAGATAGGTTTAAGTTGTCCCCCTGAATTGATCTTTTTCACACCAGTACAGATATCCAGCTAGCCGATATGAATGTTTTACCAACCACAAGCCACTTTTATTGCAGTTAGGGGATTTTGAAGGGTCACAGACACCTAGGAGATGTTTCTTTTTTTTATTATTATTATTATTATCTTGAAAATTTGGATTTGTCTGCAGAGATTAGAATCGATATAGGGGGTTATTTCCAGTCTGCCTCTGGGGAAAGCTGCTGGGTCAGGTGGTTTTCCAACAGAATTTTTTACAACTTTCTTCCTGGTTTTAAACAGGCACTTACTCAAATTAATTAATGTTATACTTTCTGGGGAGGGGAATAACAACAATCCTTTCACAGTGGGATAATTGTCAGTTTCTGGAAAAAGGGGAAAAACCCGCAAGATGCAAATTTGTACCGACCAACTTTACTTTTAAATTCGGATTTTAATATGTTTACAAAACCATTAGCAAATATTGACTCATGAGGACCAAAACGGTTTTATTCCGGGAAGGATTTTTAAACCAATACAAATTGCTTGATTGAGTCCCTGAATTTCTTAAATGTTAATCAAAACCGGCTATGATATCTATGTTAGACGCTTAAAAGGCCTTCTATTTCAGTAACTTGGACAATGCTTTTTTATTTTGTACAGGAATTTAATTTCCCTGATCAAGTAATAAATACTATTCAGAAGCTTTATAGTGGAGCTGAAGCTAGATTAATAATAATATCCTCAGAGGCAGGACATTTCTGGGTCAAAAGAGGAACAAGGCAGGGTTGCCCTCTTCCCCAGTTGTATTCTCCTCTTTATAGAACCCATAGCAATCACAGTACAGGCAGATGGTATTATCTCCCCTCCGGCAACTTGCCTGCATAAAATTATATGCAGATGATATGCTGTTCTTGGAGCCTATCCTGGGATGTGGGATTTTTAAAAACAAAATCAATTTGTCCAAGGGACAAAATGCTACAGAAATCCACATGTCCTGTAAATAAATCCACTTGTCCAATCTGCTCTGTAAATCAACTATATGAGTTGAGATTCAAACATTAAAAAGATTTTTTATTTACTCTTAATGAAACTGACCAAAATGATTTGCAACAATGCAAAAGTATAGCATTATTTTATACTGGAAAAAGTGGAATTAATGTTATCTATCCAGCAAGTAGTGGGAGACAACACTAAAACCTCATGCATAATTAACTTCAGTGCTGTACTTTGGTCACCACATAAAGAAAGGAAGTAGCTCCTTTACATGGTACGGAGCTGTAAAAGGAATCATTCTGAGAATGACTATATCAATCAATTATGACAGATGGGGCCTCATAAGGCTATTCACATACTTTTGCAGTACCAAAATGCATAGGAAAATGAAGGTTTGAAAACGGAGCATCCACTAGATCATGCGTGTGTGAACTCTTCAGATTACATTTTCTTTTTAAATAAGCTAAGTTACAATGCATGAGAATTGGTCTATCGGACACACACAGAATTAAGAGTTTTTCCAGATGAAGATTAGAAATTCTGTTCTGGCAAAACCTATCTGCCCTTTACCTTAAATACTACCTTATCACCACCAATATTGTTAAATTTCATCCCTTTGAACTGTCAACTTGTTAAGGTTGCAGCATTTGTCTCAAATCAGTCACCGCTCAATGGATACCTAGCACGCTTGCTCTCTGATTATGTCTGTATTTTCTCTTGTGATTTGTGACCACCTCAAAGAGCACTAAATACTTTCTACAAGTTGTAGATCTACTCTGGTTGTACCATCTTTGAAAAGAACAAGGTTTTGATTGATCTGAGCCTTCTCGCGTTCAATTAATTTAACTTTTGCATGAGGCAACTAAGATTATTACATTCTGTGTTCAATCACAAAGTCAGCTAGACTAGTTTCATACTGTTTTTTTTCTCTCAAACACAGTACAGGATTTTTCCTTGGAATGGTTTTGGGTGTTTTTCATCTAATGCCCGCTGTTTCTGTGCACTATTTTTGCTAGATCAGTCAAGGGCTTTTGATACTGCCAACAATGCAACTGTTTGCCGTGATTTCCAAAAGATTGCAAGCAGGGGAACTTTATTCCAGTGGGTGTGTTTTCTCTTGCTCGAGTCGGTTCAAATACTATCCATACCTTTTTATCAGATATGCACATGCCTTCAGTTGTGGTGTTGCTCAGTCTTCTGCTGTTACCAAGCCTGTTTATCACCTACATTGAAACACTAGGGCACCTTATCCAGTCATATGGTTGCCATTTTTACCTTGATGGTGGGACCCTTAGCAGCCCTCTTCAGACAATTTAAGATGAAGATTAGTGTTAGATTGGTAGTCATCGGCTCAGTTTGAATCCCTTTAGAACTGAAGTAATTATGGTCAGTAGTTGTGTGAACCTCTGGGGCTTGAATTGTGGTCAAAAGTGTGAGAGCACTAAGCCTGTAAAATCAGTCAAGAATTTGAGCTATAAGACTGAAGCATGTTTATTTCATCTAAAGCTGTTAGCAATATTATTTTGTGCCTCCCTTTTGAGGGCGGCTTCTGCAGTTATGCTTTTGCTTGTGGATGAATTACAGTAATGGACTTCATCTTGACCTGGAAAAAGCATATGTTTGTTCTCTAGATGATTGAGAACTCTGATGCTCAAACACTCATAAAGTTGCACGAGCAAGACCTATTCTGCATAAGCTTCTATGGTTTGCTGTTGGCATTTGTATTTATTCAAATATACAGTGTAATGTGCATAAATCTTTAAAAAAACATAGAAATTATACCACCAGTCTTGACTTTTACTCAGCTAACCAGGGTTTACTTTCGGTCAGTGCTGTAATGAAGGGGGATCTAGCCAGATTCCAGATCTGGGATCCATCTGATCCCAGAGAAATACGCAAATTTGTCCTGGTATAATTTGCTAACACTGGGACACAATTAGTCAGCTCCCGCATTATGTCAGCTTTCTGTTCAGAGCAGCAGCATGCTTTACTATTTCAGATTCCAGCTGGTCCCAAAACAAAGTCCGAATTTAAGGGGCCCTTTTTTTGTTTAATGCTGAATGGAAGGTATCTGGAGTCTAACACCAAGACACCAAATAAATGGAGGGGAAACAAAGGCACATAGTTTATCACTTCACAAGTACTTAAGAGAAATTATGATTTGGAGGCAAGCTTTTCACTTTCTTCAATCTCTATATAAGAGAGATGCATGCACTGTAAGAATATCAGATGTATTAGTTTGTACGAGTATTTACATGAATAAATTAAATAGCAATTGCTAATTTTTTTAAAAATTGATTAATAGCACTACTCATTTCAATGTAGTGTGTCCCTAGCGCTGTACATCAAAAATATTGACAATAAATCATACAAGTATGCTGTTGGACTTGGCCCTCTTTGCAGGGTCACCCCAATCCCTTTTTTCCTTTATCCCTTCTGTTTCTTGAACCCATTTTGGTTGGATTTTAGGTCTCTGTGCATTTTACCACTGCAAACCACTGTTAAAGTGCTTGTGCTTACTCCCTAAAACATGGTGAACTTGGATTACACCTGATTGGCATATTTAATTTACTTCTAATTCTCTAATAAAGTGCTATACCATGTTCCCAGGGCTGGTAAATTAAATGCTACTAGTGGGCCTGCAACACACATTGTGCCACTCACTTACGTAGACCCTTAAAACATGTCCCAGGTCTGCCATTGGAGCCTGTATGCTGTATTAAACTGCCAATTCGACTTTTTGAGCAGAATGAGATTGTGGCACACTTGATAGAAGATGTGTTTAAACAAGTCCATGTGGGTGAGCAAATCTTAGCACAGATTTAATGAGTAGATTCCCTCCCAGTAATAGTAACCAGATAGCTTCAACAGTAAATCATAGTGTTAACTACTGCAGTATGGAAAAAATGAATTAATTTAATTTCTCAGTCCTGCGGCAATCTAATTTCAACAGGATGCAATTTTATGCAAAATGGATGCTCTATTACACATCAGCACAGCTTAACAGAATCAATCCAGGACATTTGAACATGTGCTTTAGATGCCAAGCACCAGATTCTGGTAATCGATCTCATATAACTGGGCAATGTTTTATATTAAATGTATACTGGGATTTGATTTTCTGTTATTTAAAAATTACTTTAGGTGCACAGATTAAACAAGACCTAATCACTGGGTTATTAGGGTTTTACTCAAGCCTAGAGACATTGGGTAAACACGAAAATATTATGTATATTTCTATGTTGGTAGCTTGTTCTTTGATACTGGCAGACCGGTTCGATTCTGCGATTTTTCCGAATGGTTATGTAAAATGTTTTGAGTCCTTAAACTATAAGAATTGTAATTGCAAAAAGATTGGCTGCTAATTTGAAATATTCAAAGCTGTCGTGGGGTTTGTTCATGGAAACCAGCAGCAGTGACTGCATTGGTACGTAATATATTCACGATTAGGCTTCAGGTCAGGACACAGTGAATCATTTTCTAGAGCATTAATAGACATTTGTATGGATGTTATTTATTGCGGTCCCAACTTTATAAGTATTTATTTCAAATGTGTTATGTGATCAGGACTAGTTGCTGCACTTCTCAACTTCTTCCTGAAAAAGGAGAAGGTCCCAATGCTCACCTTAACTCAAGTTCTGTCTGCCCTGGATTGGATGATAGCGTCCTGCCTGCCCACAGGCATTACCTGCGGTACACAGTAGTCCAAGAGCACTTTCAGTTTGCTGTGGTCCCCTTTATCCTTACCAGCACCTCTTGAGTGTTCACCAAGGTGATGGCGGTGGTTGCAGCACATCTTTTGAGGTTAGGGGTTCCAGTCTTCCCCTACCTCGATTATTGGCTGTTGAAGGCGAACTTACCCCAAGAAGTAGTCTTCCACCGGTATACTAATGTGGACCTCCTGCACTTGCTGCCGAAGTCACACCTGACTCCCACTCAGATGCTCCCTTTCATCAGATCTGTTCTGTTTCGGGCCTATCCTCCAGAGTGGCGAGTCCAAGATATTCAGGCTATTATATCGATTTTTCACACTGTAATGTGGATTCCGGTGAGACTGATCTTGAGGCTGTAGAGCTTTATGGCCACCTGCATCCTGCTAAAGACACAGGCCCGTTTGCATATGCGGGCTCTGCAGTGGGACCTGAAGTTCTAACAGGCACAACATCAGGGGAGTCTCTCCGACATGGTCCAGTTCTCAGAGGGTACTGCAAAAGACCTGCAGTGGTGCCTGACAAACCGTGATTGGTTAAGCGGCAGACACCTCCTCCCTTTTTATTTTATGAAATGTGGGTTGTTGTTATATAATTGTATATTCGGTCGCATTACACTACAGCTAGAGATTTTATTGGTCTGTAAATTAAAGATTTGACTAGTGATAGCAGTTTTTAATACTTGATGTTTGAAATATATATATGTATGTCAAAGATTTTATGATTATTTGAAAAAAAGATTAATTACTTTTTTTAAAATAAAGATACATTTTTTTAAATAGTTTTGAGTTGGTACATTGTGTTGCATAAACTGTGTGGATTTATTATTGGTTTATTTTTAAAGGACTATACTGTGCCATTATTTTTATTTAATTGCCTAGGAATTTACTATTCACAATTGCTGTTGCCCTGTCCTAGGAATTGCTATATTTACCTTACAGGGTGTCCTTGTTATTTTCAAAGTACCTCTCCCTTATTCTCCAGAGTTGACTTTAGAAATAGATGTGTTACTCCTGGGCTGGGGCAGCCATCTGGGAGGGGTGGAGATCAGATGACTCTAGTCTCCGGCGCAATACGCACTCCACATCAACTTCCTGGAACTTTGAGTGATCTGATTGGCATTGAAAACCTTTCTTCCTTTGATCAAAGGAAGGTTGGTGCAGGTGTTCAGACAAAAAGACCAGGGTCCTGCGTCTTTGGACCTGGCTTGAATGTCGGTGCATTTCCCTGGTTGTTCAATACCTGGCGGTCTCTCTGAACACCAGGCAAGCTGAACTCCTGCAAAGATGCATAGCGGATCAAGGATGGCATCTCCATCCCGTGGTGGTGCAAGGTGCCTTTCAAGAGTGGAGAGATTGTTTGTTAGATCTGTTTGCCACCACAGAGAGTGCGCAATGTCAGCACTTCTTCACAATAGAGTTTCCAAGGTGGCTCTCACTTGGAGAAGCTTTTCGTCTCGAGTGGAGCTCAGGCCTCATGTATACCTTTCCTGCTTATACTGCTCCTTCCCAGAGTTCTCAAGAAGATCAGAAATGACGGTCCCAAGTCACCCTTGTGGCCCTGGAT
This sequence comes from Calotriton arnoldi, assembly GCA_963921515.1. NCBI lineage: Eukaryota > Metazoa > Chordata > Amphibia > Caudata > Salamandridae > Calotriton > Calotriton arnoldi. The sequence continues at coordinate 1,063,671 of CAWUFW010000193.1, read as the reverse complement.
TGGGAACAAAGAATCTGGTGTTCTGAGCTATTAAGCATGTGCATTCGTCATCTGGTCAGGCTGCCTCTTCGGGAGGATCTTGTATAACAGCCACAGGGGAGGGTTCTGCACCCTCACCAGCACACTCACCGCCTTTATAGGTGAAGATTGACCAGCGACAGTTGACAGCTATTAACCTCCCTCCCCTCCCATAGTCTGCGATGTTATTCTGGAAGCCAGGCTTTCCTCCACAAAGATGGCCCATGCCTGCCACTGTGAAAAATGTGTATCTTGGCTAGTGCTCTGCATAAAGATATGATTGGCTAAACCCCCCACCTCCCCCCCGGACTTGCATTCTCAGTCCACCAGAGCCAAGGCTGCGACCACTGTGTTAGTTCTTGGAATCGCTGTCCTGGACATCTGTCAGTCACCTACATGGGCATCTCTGCACACGTTTACTAATGGATGGTCAGGTCCGTCAGGATGGGCATTTTGCTTGTTCTGTCCTGCAGGACTTTCTGGTTTAAAATCAGTTTCACAGACCCACCTCCGAGGAGCTGTTGCTTGGGTATCTATTCTAAGGTAAAGAATCTGCTGCTAGAAATCTCCACCAGATGAACAAGTTACTTGCCTTCGCCTTATGTGGTAGAGACTCTATTTATCTGCTGATTCCTTACTCATATATTGAAAATATATGGCATTTAAATTAATTTGTTGTGAGCCATTGAATAAAAGGGACAGTCAATAAGAACATGGCCTTAGAACATTTGGTATTTTAAAAATCAAACATACAGTTTCTTTCCTGAACTCTCATATAAAACTTGTCTTAAAAAAATTGCATTACATCCAAAACAGATCTTAAGAATTTCTAAATGCAGCCTAGGGTCAGATAAATTAGTAGTTAAAGAAAATGGCCCGCACTACCTAATCTTTTGACAGTAAACATAATTGATAGTGATGGAGCAGAGTAAATAAAAAAATTTAACCCCTAACAAATTTTATAAATAATTAATAAATATGTTCGTTTAAATGTATTAATCAACAATGTACGTGAGGGAAGGTAACACGCAAGTATATGTGCTGAATGATCTATTTACAAATGTCTGTGTGTCTAATTATAACCTAAAATAATTGCGTACTAAATAAATAATAAATGCATGATTTGTGCTTCATAGAATATAAACGTGACGTTGCAAAAACAATAGTGATGGTAAGTAAGGAACAGCTTAAATGTTGCTTTCTGCTAGGTAATAACTAAGTGGGGTACGTAGATGACGGGAGGGAAACGAAAAGGCTATGTTTCTCTATTTTAATTATGTTTTGTTTATTTCTAAATAGTGCTTCTAAGTCTAATCGAGTAGGCGATATAAAATGGCTGCCGTTTATTAGAGTACGCATGCGCTGAGAAAACACATGACAAGGGAGAAAAAGTTGGAGAAAGACTGACCACGTGATGGTGCTGAAAGGCTAGGATGCAAGAATGGTCAAGGCTGATGTGACCTATTTGAACTGATAGTGTGCCGTGGTGATCAGCAGAGAATCGTGGGAAACAGTTTTAAGAGAAAGGACAATGCCTGCAGAGTTCTCGAATGTATCGAAAGAAGTTACAAATGTACTGATCGAAGCGGATGGAAACATGTCTTGAACTGTGAGAAAGGAAATGAACATATGCATTCCAGAAGAACAAGCTGGATCCGGGAGAACTTGATTAAAACTGAATAAATGAACTGAGTGGACCAATGAAAGAAAAGCGCGTTATTAATGTTGCAACAATTTAGTTAGCAAAGTTAGAATTAGGGTATAAGAAGGCCTACTCTTAGTGGGAGGGGTAGTTGGTGTTGGAGTTGGTGGCTTCCAGTGCTTGGTGTTCCAGATCGATCCATTTTTACTGAAGCGGGAGATGCTGAAAGACTGTTAGATGAGACGGGTTGCGGTAGCTGATGCTGATGAGCTGAAGGGTCTGTTGCTGTCTTATTTTTCCAGTTGAGTATGAGAATCAGGTTATTTTTCAATTTTAAACTTAGGTTAGAAATCATTAGGCTAAATTAGGAAGATAGGCAGGTAATTAGGATTTTTCCTCGTGACAAAATTTCCTTTCTGCAATAAAATTGATTAAGCTTAATAAATATTTGAATAAATAATGTATGAATAATTGAATAAAAAGTCTAAATTCTTTTCCATGCCTTTAAAATTATATAAATTTTGAGATTCTTAAATCAAACGACTCAGTGATTATTTACTAAATGATTGTGAAATTAGTAATTAGTTATTGTGATTTAGCTGGTCTTAATCACTATCAACTGATTTTTTTACTAGATGATCCATCGACAAAACAATGAGCAGGAATATCTTAAGAAATAACTAAGAAAGCGATAGGTTAAGGTAATAAGGTATCCCGGCTCCTTCCAGCGGTACATCATGGTGATTTTCATTTAGTTTTCTTTCTCCTAGGAGTAGTAGATTCGTAAAGGTGTAGAGGAAATCCAGGTGTGTGTGTGTGTGTGTGTTTGTTTGTTAGGCGATGTTATGAGCCCCATCGTCATGTGGATGTGAGAAAATATAAGTCGCGCCTGGATGACCGATAAGTGACCTAGGAGGAAATAGTTTTCATTGTATCCGCTGCATCAATAGTTTCTCAGATAGGTATATTCTTCTCCGAGATAAAAGGGACCATTGCAAAATGGAATATCTCAAGGAATATTTAAATGGGAACGGGTTCCAAGTTCCTACACTTTCATGTTGACTGTGTCTGGCTTTAACATTATTGATCCATTGTACCAAGAAGATAACCTGCTTTCTTTCACTGGTTTGGATTACTTCCTAGCAAATTTGGGATATTTTTGAATAATTTTCAATCAAGGTTCATTTATTTAGAAACCTTAAAGGACTGGTCCCTACCAACTGTAATAGCATGATGCAAGATTTTGTTCATAGGAAATACTTTGGAGCATAGTTCCATTTAGCAGGTTGAGTATACACATTTTAGTAAAGCACTCTCAACGGGCTCCCAAATGTTAGAGGAATCTAGGAATAAGATCTCGGACGCATGTAGGACCAAGGGGGGAATTTTACTTGTGTATGCTTTTAAAAGTGGTGTCAATGACAACCCCCCCATAAGTGTGGTTAAACTTCGAAAGGGACCCTGCTTGCAATAATACTCTGGCCTTTACGGTTTTCATGTGTTCACACCAATTCAGATTTCTGTTAAAAAGTAGCTCTAGATCAGGGATCTCCAGCCTTTTCTGTAACAGGAGCTACTGATGTTTAATAAAAATCATCCAGAGCTACTAATATTAGAGTTGTAACAGTGAACATATTAGACAATTACATTAGTAGCCACCATATTAAAGATTACCAGCAGTGATCACCTCGGTGCATCAGGAGCGACTGGCAGCAGTAATGTAAAAAAAAAAATGCTTTGTCAGTTTGGAATGCCTCTACGATGGTAGAGCATAACAGCCATAGCTGCAGTGCTTCTGACCCCGAGGTAGTAATATTAGTAATAACTCCCCCAAGCCACATGATTTATCACTCAAATAGCAGCCTAAATAGATTTTGGAAATCCAACTAGTTTTTTCCTATCATCAGCTTATGCGTTTGGAAAACACACAATTTTTCATTTATAAAACACAATTTTACATTTTGGTATACATATATTACTTTCAAGCAAGCAAAAGTGTCTAATTTATACGGCTGTGAATTACACAGGAAAGCTACTTACAAGTATCTGAAGAGCTACCAGTAGCTCACAAGCCTCTTGTTGGAGAAGCATGCTCTAGATTCTTTACTTTACTTCTAACCTAGTAACATCTATCCTATTAACATCTTCAATTTAGCAAGTACAGCTTTGGTGATAAGTGAGGATCCTAGCCTCTATATTATTTCTCCTTTCCGAAGTTTACACTTCATTTGTTGACCTGTACAATCATCCAAAGCCTGTAAAACACTCCAGAATTGAACTTAGGCCACTTCTGGAAGCTTTTTTATATTGATTTGTATGCAAGCTGGCATGTTGGACTTCAAAGAGGTGTACCATAGAATTTTATTCTCATAGGTTGGAGAATTTATTATTAAAGAATCTGAGGCTTGATACTTTAAAAGCTGTTGAAGGTGCATGGGGTCGAATTTAGTACTACGTCTTGTGGGATGTCTATTAAGGAATAGAACTCTCTCTGGTGTGGGTGCTTCTTTGAAGAATAATTTTGACTGAATTGCACAATGATCACTCCCTTTACAGTTCAGCACGTTAAAGTTTTTGAAAATACCAAATTGCCAGAGTAAGACCAATATTTATAATCAATCGGACAAAAATGTTTACTGAATTGAAAAGCTGGTATAGCCAGAATATCATCTGGGGAAAAGCCGTTCAGACAGACTAGCCAGTTTTAGCCAGCCAGTTGACCGTAGTATATGCCTATTTTGTCCTAAAACCAGCTGGATAGCTGGCCACAGGTATATAATCTCTACGGGTTTGGAATAATTTTACATTTAAGTCACCTACTATAACAAGAATAGAATTAGGATATTTGCACATTCATTTGTTTTACGTGTTCAAGCTCTTTCATGATATTTCTCAATTTAGAGTTTTCATCTTTATGCAAATACATATTTTTCAAGTTAAACACTTTTATTTCAGTATTGTTTATAACTAATAGTAGATACTTGAAATCCACTTGAATTCACAAGGACTTCAGCTAATCCCTTGATTATTTTAGTTGAGAATAATGTTAGTAGGCCTCCAGGTATTTGCCCCTGTGTTTTTTTTTATCAGTGATATTGATGGCCACACAACCATCAACATTGTGGTTCTTTTGTAACCAGGTTTCTTGTGGTAGTAAAGTATGATATTCCTTTAATACATTGTTTAGGACCCCCTTCCTTTTTGATTCTATCATAACCATTAATTTTCCAACTTAATAGTTTTAGGTTACAAGAGAACCAATATTCTATACATATTCTACACATCATTGGCCCAGGAGGATCATGACTGACCATCAGGATAATTTCCCACTACGACAAAGTAGTTATTTGGTTGTACAAAAGAACTGTCCTCCCACAGTGTTGTGGCCCACTACTTTCAAGTTAATTGTAGATTCTCTAATTATCGGGGGCTTCGCCCCTTATCCCACATTTTATGATTTGGAGTTAAATTGAAATGTTTGATTAAAAAAATTGTGGGTTGATCTGGACAGTGGAGACATTTTATTAGAAACCTTCTCCTCTGAAATAGTTAACTGTTCCCTCAATTGAGTTCCACCTCCTTTCTCATTCTTTTCTTTTTTCCTTACTTTTACTTTGGTTGATTATATTACTATTATTCCACTTGGATCTTAAAAGGTGCGGAAAGCAGGAGGAGTGTTTTTCCTTCTTTTATTGTGATTAAGGTGCTTTCCTAAAGTATAGGGCCTAATATTTTATACTTTAGAATTAAGTTGATACTTGGCTTTCAAGGGTCCGAGTACACAACTCATTGCCTTAATTCTCCAGGTGTCCTGTTTAAATGATACCAGAGTAGGAGTGAGTTCCCTAGAGTTCAGTAAAAGTTGAACAAGTCAATTGTATAGAGTGAACTTCACGAAAACTAACCTCCTCCCTGTTCACTTCTTCTGTCGCCACCACCCACCTGCAGAACCTGAACCACATTAGGTGGCTGTGGCCACACAAGAATGGAAATGCAGCTCGCACACTTTATGCCAACAAGTATAACCTCCAGAGATAAAATTGTGTCTACCTCTTCTTCCAAGTAGGGAGCCAAGCCAAAAGATAACGTCTCTGGATGGGGGTTGCTGGTGGCTGCACACCAGTGCGCAGTGATACCCGGTACTGGTGGCTTTCACGATAGCCCAGCAGTTTATTAGCTTTATGGCAGTTGGCAGAGCTGGAAAGAGTCAGAGGAGTCCCAAGACGATGGGTGGGTAAGACTATGTCCCTAAGGAAGCTATTCATGGCGGGTTACAGTTAGTATGTCTACTAAGTTATCCTAAGAGAACGTGAGTAGGCAGTTTGTCCAAAATTGGTTAATTATAGACAACATAGGCATTTTAACATTTGTCTGGAAAAAGAACCAGTTGTCTATCTAATGCCATTCTCTTTATCTGCTTTTCAGTTGTCAAAGACTAATTGCTTTCCCAGGGTTAGATCTAATAACTTTACAAGCTGGGTGAACTTATTTTGTAAAAGAAGAGAATTTGTATTTTCTGATCCTTGCTTGACTTTAAGCTTTCCTTATTTATAATCCGAAAGAAACTATGTAATGAGAAACATGTTATGCTTCATGAATGTAAATATCAACAATAATATTGCATTTTTGGTATTCAGTTTTATGATCTAAAATGTAATGCAAAATGAATAAACATTTGTTTCTGTTATTTTTTGTTTAGGTTTCTCAACAGGTATTTGATGAACCAATGATCAGCAGAGAGTTATATGAAGTGGCAGCTTCCTTGATTCAGGTGTTTGATAATATGGAGACGAAAGAGAATGGGTAAAAAAAGTGGATGTTTTCTTTGCTCTGCAAGTTCAACTTTAAATACTATGGTGAAGTGTAAATTGAAACTAATTAAAAAAAAATAATAGTAAATTATTCATTTTAATTAGTGTACTGTCCGATGTAGGTTTGCTCAGCCTTATGTCAAACATGGCGTAAAAGGAAAAAACCATCATTCAAAAGAAATGTTTAGGTGTAGAATTTGTTTAAAAAGACCCATGAATGTTGTCGACGAGTCTTTTTTGTTGTTGTTAACCCAACATTTTCAGGAACATGTCTATCTAGGAGGCCACAATCTCTGTGAGAGTTCTGTACCGGTTTCTGGGTGCGCTGCCCTCAGCCTGGCTGGGGACCATCACTCTGAGTGAGATTTTCCAAACCTTCTGCTGTTTCACAAAGCTTCCAACCAAAATCAACAAGAAAAAGGTTTAGTGTCCTGAAAGCAGTAATAATGGAGAACATTCTTAGGAGTAAAAGGCAGTTGTTCCACTTTATTTAATTGGATTTTAGGGTGAATCAGTGAGTCTTTCCCCATCTGCATTGTATCACAGCCATTGTGAAAAAGAAAAACAGATGCCTGGCAATGGTATTTGTGCAACCTTTTAACTCATATTAATATGAATATCAAATGGTAGTGTGGAAGACATGAACTGTACTCAAGTCCTATTTACAAGTACACATTTAAATTTCATGTGACCTGCGTGCTGTACCTTGACAATTTACAGTAAGTACCCAAGTCCATCCTGAAATTGTGTAATCTTCTGAATAGAAAAAGCAAGAAAGCAGTACAGTCCAGGTAATGAACACCTTCTGCAACTAGATGTATTTAGAGCATACCTAAACTACATACTCCTAGGTGACGGATCTGCGCATGAAACTCGTCAATTTTAAAGGTAGTATCTGCTGAGGTGTTGATGCGCTAATTTGAGTTGAAGTTTCTAGGCCTCTGTGGCTGTTGAATGAGTTACGTCAAGGGCCCAGTCTCTGGAACAGCTCTGTGGTCAAATACCGTATTTGTGGTTCCTATCTGTGAAACGTGTGCAAGATCTTGGGTCTTGAGTGGAAACTGCTGTTTCTGAACTCTTGGCCATGCCATCTCTATTTCAGCCTCTTCCAGAAGCTTACAGGCTCCCTAGCTCCCAGGGTGTCTCTCCTCCAAGACTTGTCTGCAAGTTCAGAAGACAGGTAAAACTTATGCTTGCATTCTGCAAACTCTGGTAGCTGTCCGTTCTTTCTTCTTCTCCATGTGCAAATTTCTCAATCCCCTCAGCTTTGGTATATTAGAGTCACTTCAACCAGGATGTTTTCTTAGGGCCCAATTACAGTACAAATGGTGTAGAGGTCTTTGATGCCACCAACACTGTCATTCATCCACAGTACCGACAGTATGTTTTCAAGGGACTAGATGCAGTCACAATGAAATTAATTTGTCTAGGATAGCATACATTTTCAAAAACAATTGTTTATGGCTCCAAGGAATCCAAATATTTCATTAGTCATCATTTCGCATTGCAATAGCACATTTGGCACACTTTCTGTGGGCCCCACCTACTCTATTCTGCAGGGTCCAATTTTTGCCTTTCAATTTCCCTTTCTTTTGCGCTTCCCATGTAACCAGTTCTTGAGTGAACTAGTTCATTGGACACCCCCCCCCACACCTTGCCAGGAAGAGGGTTTCAAAAAAGATGCTGCTGGTCATCCGCAAAACCATCTGTGCCTGTCTGCTCCTAGTCTGGGCCGGGCTCTGCTTAACTTAGCCTGTCCAACTCGATCGAAACCCGAGGCTATCAACTACTCAAAACTGGAGCTTCTTTCTGGCATCCTGATAAGTGTATTGTATTTAACGACATCTTAATCCATAAAAATATCTACCCCACCTGTTGCTCAGACTGGCACCATCCTCCTCAATCCACCACATGCCTGACGAAAGTCACTTGCCCTTCTAACACTGTTAGGGATATGCTTTTGAAATGCTTTCTACTGAATGTTAGTTCTTTTCCCAAATATAAATCGGAGGTTTGTGTTTAAAGAATTTAAGCCAGATGCCATATTTCTTACAGAAACCTTAATGAATGAGCACTCTGTGCCATTTATCACAGAAGTTTGTCTTACATGTTCTTCTATAGTACATCTCAAACGGGAAGTCTGGCTGTTATTTGTAAGCAAAGTTATTTGTGTTCTATTACCCCTATACATGATATCTCTAATGCTAGTGTCTTTATCTTTGCGCTAAATCTGCCCCCTCCCCAACTTTACTCTTTCTGTGCACTTGTGTATGGACCACCTAGGTTATCTAGAGATGCCGTAGATACCCTATCATCATATCTCAGTAGAGTAATGATTTTAATTATCACATTGTAAAGGATTTAGACAGCCCAGTGAATCGATTCTTAGATGAATTATCCACCCTAAATCTATCTCCGGTAGTTACTCATGCTACACATGTAGTGGGGCAGTTTTTAAATCTCATTTTTTACTAATGTTGATAATCTTAACTGTGCAACACCTACACATCCTGTCTGAAAAAACAATTTGTCAGTTTCCTTTTAATCCTGGCACCAGTTAAGAATAGTAACTGGATCCTGACCATCGCAGTGTTTTGATCCTGGTACCAGATAAGAGACAGTACTCTATTTAACTCAAATTGCCATAAGCCAAGGCTTAATGACAATACGGAGACTAACTCAAAATTATTCCAGGACTGTCTTCTACTCTAAACATCGTAGCTCCCCTGAAAAAGAAAAATAGCTTATCCTGGAACAATTCAAGTGCCTTGTTTAATTCAAACCTTATCACTCAAAAGAAAGTGTTGCCAGTTAGAAAGGAAATGGCTAAATACCCTCAATGATACAGACAAAAATCTACACGTAGTGATCAAAGCCTACCACAAGGCAATAATATAGACAAATCCACCTATTGTGCAACTAGGATTGAATCCGCTTAACGCTTCTCCTAAAAATATTTTCAGTAGTGAAAGCAATGACTCTTCCTAGTTCCATTAATCAAGCGATCTCTCATTACCAAGCTAGATGCGACTCGACACCTCAGTATTTTAAAAGTAAAATTGTTGACATCCTGAAATCTTTTGTGACGCTGATAGCTTGTGCTATGTCCCTTCAAGGCCCATTTTTTCAGTATGTCTTAGAGAACTTGCACCCATCTCATCTTTGGAAATGATCAATCTCATGCAAATGCAAATCTGATTAGTCCACAATCCTTGTCCTCCTCCAACTCTGAGCCTTGGAGCTGAGATAATTGCCCCTATACTTTATTGGATTCTGAATCCTTCTATTCATTCGGCTTACGTACCGGATGATTGGAAATTGGCTTATTTCACTCCAATCTTTAAAAAGAGTAATGCCGATACCAACATCCTGGCCAATTATATGCCCATCTAACTTCTTTCAACTCCTGTAAAGATGTTGGAAATTCATTTAAATCACCAATTATGTGGATTTCTCGAACCCAACAGCCTATTAGATCCAACACAATTTGGCTTCCTTGCTGCTCATAGCTCCGAGTCCAGTCCACTTTCAGTGTTAGAACACTTTAATCAAACTTTGAACACCAATAGTACAGCTTCCCTCCTCTTATTAGATTTGTTAACAGCTTTTGACACCATATCCCATCATATTCTCATCCAGAGACTAACAGAAACGTGTCGGAAGATCTGCTCTTGCTTAGATTTCCATCTTTCTTACTAATAGATTCAAACTGTGCTTTTTTCTCCTTTTTACTTTGAACCCAGTTTCCCTGGATTGTGAAGTACCAGAGGGGTCATCCTTGAGCCCTACACTCTTTAACATCAATATGACTCCCCTGGCAACACTTATCCGGGGTTTGGTTTCGAAGTTCTATCCTATGCTGATGACACAAACTTAATTGTGTCCCTGACCAATGTATCTATCTACTCTCTGTGCAGGTTTAGGCAGTGCCTTGCATCAGAAGCTGCATGGATGAATGAAAACTACCTAAAATTAAATACTGAGAAGATTAAAATGCTGATAATTGGAAGTAACAGTCAATTCTGTAATGACCTCTGGTGGCCGGACAAACTAGGACCACCTCCTAGAGGTAGACAGGAACCTTGGGGTAAAGTTCGATAATCAGCTCTTTTGAACATCAGATTCACAGCCACATCCGCCTGTTTCGGAGGACTACTGAAAACTCTTCATAAGGTGTTAGACTTTCCCCCTTTCAAGGCTTGAAAAACTGCGATTCACACTCTTTTAAACTGTACGCTAATTATGCTATTTCACTTTATTTTGGCCTCCCAAAAAAAAAAAACTATTCAACAAACTTCACCTGCTACAGAATTCAGCAGCCAGATTACCACTCCATCTTCCTAGACATGGTTCTGTTTCATATAAACTAAAGGACCTCCATTGGCTTACCTACTGAAAAGAAGATTCATTTTAAAATCTTATCCCACATTCACAGAGATCTTTATCGTTTTGGCCATCACAGTTTAAAAAACTGATGAAGTTTCACATACCTACGAGCTATTGAGATCCTACAATACTTTTAATATTTTAAGACCTAAATTCCATACTATACAAAGGTTGCTGCACTGCAGCAGGAGCTAAATTATGGAAAACCCTTCCCATAACTCGAGATTCTATAGCTGACTGCATGCGATCCCCAAAACATATTACAGCCTGGCTGTTTGGCCTCTAATCCTATCAGTGTCTTATTCCCTTTTTTAATTTTGATAGTTGCTTTCTTTTTTGAGATCTCACTGCCTAGAAGCTCTTACCCGAGCATTAGTTGCACTCTACAAATCAACTCCATATCAATACCCAATTATATGTTAGTGCAAGGACACCAAAAAGAAATGCAGTGACACATTTGGCTGCTGATAATCTATGTTAAATTGAATTAAAAAAATCAGAAAGCCAGTTTAATCATGTTCTCAATGGTGAAGAGGTTTATGTTCTTCCCGTGCTTGTTTTTATATACTAACTTCCATTGAGGGAAGACCATGGTTCTCAATGTGTGTCCACCTTTGGAGAAAGTCAATCCTAAACAATGTTTGTTTACTATGCATCCTGCTTAGAATTTCAGATCACACATTGCACCTCCTGATGAATTGTGCTGATTTGCAACACTCTTAGTGAAAAAACATGAACTATCTGACAAATTTTTACTTTGGACTACAGTCAAGAACTTTGTACTTACCCGACAGGCTGCTCTTATTGATGTTCTTTCTGGTCTCCGTAGATCTTCTGAAAACGGTTTGTCACTTTGGAGTGTGTGTCGTTTCTTGAAATAGACCATTTCATCACGATTCTACATGAGCTGCAGTGGTTTCCTCTTTATTTTAGATTTCACTTCAAAATGCTCTATGCCACAACCGGGGATTTTGTTCCAAAGGTATTAACCCACTAATTGGATTACTGCTTTCATTTTCAGTATTTGGACCAGATAAAGGAGTGTAGTCTCGAGTTTGTTTATTGGAAAATACATATGGATTCAATAGAAGTAATTTTGTGTGATTTTGGGATATTTTAGACGATACAATTATTTCGAACAGAGCCATTCGCCCAGTTAGTGACATTTGTAGCGGTTCCCAGTGTGCCAGACTGTTTAAGCGTGCCAAGAACCTGAATCATGTTATATGACCAAACCTGTGTTTCAGACCTTTCTGCAAACGTCCCAGGGAAGTGGAATCCTTCTTCCACAACTGTCAAGGCAGAGCTCAAGGTCCAGTCACTAACTGTTTCTGGTATTCACACTCTGAGTACCCTGTATTTGGCCATCATTTACTCAAAGCCTGTATCACTAACGGTTATGTTTTATGTCAATCAGCACTTGTAATATAGAATGGAACTACCCCCTTTCAACGCTTAATCATGTGGTGAGGCATAATCTCAGAACACTGAGAACGTATTGCAGCCTCCCTTTGGCTGTGAGCTCTGGCACTGAGAGTGCCTCTCCCCCTAAGGAGCCTTGTCTCCTCTAGGCAGGTGGCTTTAAACCAATCTTTCTCAAGTAAAACGGTGATCCTTTAATTCTCTCAGGAGAAAAGGTACAGTCATGGGGCCTATCTGCAAACTCCCCTCTTCTGGATTAAACGGTTCATAATCTCCAAGATACAAAGTTATGACAGCTGCTCACACGAAAGGCAGACGTTAAGAGAGCGGTATAGGTTATTGAATAGCAGTCGGCATACAGTTTATGTGGTTGACTGTGTTCTGCACCAAAAAGCTGGACGGTGTGCCTTTTATAGAGCAGGTCAAACAAAGAATAAAAAAGTGCACATGCATAAGTAGTACTTTAACATCATTAACCGTTATCTTGAGGGAGGAGGAAACGCTTTTTCTTGTGTGTACTCGTGTACCATCTGCCCATGGTACAACTAGTTTGGACAATAAAGATTAGAGTGAAGATGGTGATTTCTTTTTATATATAGACAAGGCCCACTTCAGCACCCCACATCTCTAGGGATAGTCTTTAAAAGCACGTTTCAGAGCCGATGGGATGGAGAGGAATGAGCTAGGCCTTATATGCAATGAGACAGAAGATCAGGGTTGGAGCCTATTGGAGACTATTTTAACCTCAACTTGTACATTATAGAAATCTGAAATGTGATACATGATTATATACTTAAATGTAATATAATCTATAAAATATAATATGAACTCAATACAAAAGCCTATAGAAGATGACGATGATTTTAGTTTTGTAAAGAGCGGTGTCTGCCCTTAGGCGTCTTGGCGCTGATTTTCTCAAGGAGTCAATGGAAGAAGTTATTGGGGAGGGCTGAAGAGCCAGGCCTTCAATGATTTTCTGAAAGTGAAATGATTGACTTGGTTCCTCTAATTCCAGGGCATTTGGTTCCATAATGTAGATGCATTGTAGACCAGACATCTGCCTCCCCAGGACACTTTCCTGATGTAAGGGATCGGTACCTTATTAGCCGATGAGGTCCTCAGTACTCTTGTAGGGATAAACTCTGGGCCTTGCTGATGGAGAGCCCTGTGCGTTAAACAGAGGGCCTTACAAACTCACCTCTTTTTGACAGGGAGCAAGTGCAGGTTTTGTCTGTCTTTGAAGACGTGATCAGACTTTTTTGGCCTAGTGAGAGCGCGGACAGCGGCATTTTGCAGCCTCTGCAGTCTCATTAGAATGCCTTGCTGAGCTCCTACGGACAGGGCATTGCAATAGTCTAACTTTGATAGTACCAGTGCAACGACCACTGATGTTTGGAGTTCAGGTGGTAGGAAAGGGAGGACTTTCTTGAGCATTTTCAAGATCAGGAAACTGGATGACGTGAGATGTTTTATCTTGTACCTGAACGTGAGGTTGGTGTCAAAATAGACACCTAGATCCCTAACTTTTGGGACTGGGCAGGGCAAAGCTCCTAAGAATGTTGGCCACCAAGAGGAGTTCCAAAAGGAGGAATCTTGCTCGAATATAAGAGCCTCAGTCTTATCAGAGTTCACTTTCAATGCATGGGAGCTCATCCAGTCTATTGTTTTGACCATGCAAGCGTTGAACCTAGCAGAGACTTCCTCTAAGTTCTCCTCAAGAGAGATCACGATTTGAGTGTCCTCTCCGCAGGATACCGTGGAAAAGCCAAAATATGTAATCAATTTCAACAGGTGAGTCATATAAATATTCAAAAGTGTCGGACTCCTAGATGATCCCTGTGGGACAGCGCATGGTAATGTAAAATGTTCTGAGGCTGATGATTTGCTCTCTATTATCTAGGAAGGAGGATAACGGACTAAGTGCTGGACCGCAGACACCTATGTCATGCAGTCTTTGATTTAAATTATCATAATATACTGTGTCAAAGGCCGCAGATTGGTCTAGCAAGACTACAAACATTGCATGTGGAGTTGAGGTTATGTAAAAAAAGAGTATCTTTTCATCTGTCCTAGATGGGTTGTAGCCTTCTATGCCATTTATACTAGTAGTTCCTCAATCTCACTGTGTTGCATCATTACGTTTGCACCGCTCTTACCTTGAAGGGGTTCCTCTTGTACTTGTACAGACTTGAGTCTTGTGATCGAGCATCAGTGCCCACCCCTCCCTAGCCCCCCACCCAAATTAGCAACCGTCCTTCAATTTCTTGGGAGCCCAAACTGGAATATCGCCTTTGTCTGCTTTTGTTTGCTGTATCTATGCTGCTCTCTTGAGGGATTAGGACTTTGATCAGTTTTTTGAGATAGGGTGTCTCACAGATATTCCTTATTTTCTTCCACCAGGTTCTAGCCTGTAAAAGATGTGTGTTTTTTTTATTGAAGCCAGATTTTCAACTTAGCTTGGTACAGGAGCATATGATGCAGCCCCATAGCTCTCAGTTGCTCTTTCACTGCTTTGAAGAAACTGCGATGTTGAACTTTCCTGGTGTAATCTTGGAAAATTATGATTCTTCAGAACTTGTACTTGACGGACTACAGGTATGTTGCTGTTTTACGGATTTCATCTCTGCCTTTGTAATTGAGAACCCTGCCATTTTTTGGTTTAGGTTCCCTCCTTAAGGGAACTCCCTGTGGGTTCATTCAAAGAAGTGTCAAGCTGATAGTCTCTCTACTGCAGTTCAGCTCTTTAGCCATCTTTAGGAACTGTTCTGAATGTGTGCCCTTCTTGCCTCCGGAAATCCCCCGTAGCAGAACTTTTTATGACTGGTTCTATCTTTTGCATATTTGAATCATTCCTCCAATAGTTTGGAAGTAGTTGTTAGGTGTGATACTGTCATTTATGTTTAGTAAACAGAGTCTTCAAGTACTGCTATCCTTCATCCTGCCTA
Organism: Calotriton arnoldi; assembly: GCA_963921515.1. Lineage (NCBI taxonomy): Eukaryota > Metazoa > Chordata > Amphibia > Caudata > Salamandridae > Calotriton > Calotriton arnoldi. Next base: position 1,048,447 of record CAWUFW010000193.1, on the reverse strand, counting down.
TGGGACTCGATCAATTGCATTGATCTGGTCCTACTGGATGAAGGGCAGTTTGTGATGCATGGGTCCCCTATAGAATAACATCTATGGAGGAGGACAATTTTATCGGTCTGCTGTCTGGTCCCGCCTGATTCACTGCTACCTAAGAAAATCCTCCACCCTTTTTGATTTATCAAATGTGTCTTGGTTCGGGAGAAGGTCTGGCTTACCTCTAAATGTTTACCCATGGAGTCCTTTACAACTGCGTACTAATTGTTAATGCAGGTCTGATTGTTGCTAATCCAACCCCATTCAAAGGACCATCAGTATTTAGAGCAGTCCTGTATCAGAGACAACATCTCAGGCCACCCAGTGGTTATATTTATCTTGGTTCGTCGCTAGGTTCACTGATGTCCCTAGTGCTTTTGTCCCTCTCTACCTCCAAGAGGGGAAGTGGTTTGTGACTGGTCTACAGTAGTCTACTGGCTTTTCCTGTCTCCAGTGCCATTCAAGGAGTGATCACAGTTTCTATTTATGACACCTACTATCATGTTGTGCAATACAATCACAGTGTATATACAAGGGTGAGTGTTCAATTTTGTTTGCAGTTTGCTCTAGGTATATAGCATGTTGTGGCTTTACCGCATACAAGGGGCAGGGCATGAGTTATCCAATACCCCTCAGTTTTTCCTGCAGGTGTCTGCTGCCTCTCTGCCTGTTTACTTGTGTGACAAGTTAGTAAAAGGAATATTGCGTTTGTATTTTGCCAGTGGGGTTGAGGGGTGTGAACTGTCTTTCTTTGTGACCGGTCCACCAATCGGGCCCAATCTCCAGGGTCTGGCTCGCTCCGATTACCCTAGCTCCAGCTTCTTACATTGGTTTCCCTTGCCTGTCCCCACCATCTTCAAAACCAACTGCTTCATTTACAAACCCATCACAACCAGCACTAGCAACCCCCGTTTATCTTGGAGACAAGTGCACCACCTCTGTTGTTACTTGGCACACTGACTCCAAGACACCATCAGACTGCAGAGTAAGAAGGGCAAAAATGAAAAAACAAATGCTGCAGGCCTTTTCCATCTGTGCCCCCAGGATCTGAAACAACTTCCACATCAGGAGCACCCCAGCACTACTCTGATTTAGGATATAGTGCAATACTAACCTCTTTAAAGAACACTATATCATAATGCAGTAACATCTCACTAACCAGCTACCTCTCTTATCACTCGTTGACTTTATTTATGCTTGTCTTTGACACAATACAGCGCTCTGCTGCTTTTGGTTAAGTTTGCTTTATAGAAATACCACATACGTACATAACGTTAGCCTCATCGGTGTCACTTCTGGAACTTTTCCCCTTCCCTCTTTCCAGATTGATAACCCCTGTCTTCTGTGAACTCTTAACAGATATTACTAGCATTCTTTTTGCGCCACTGTATGAAAGAACGTCTGCCGAAGTTCCGTGAATTTCCTATTCCTTGCAGAAGAATGGCCATATTTCTTTTTCAAAACTTTGTTCTTTTGATGTTTCACTTGGGCCTACTTTCAACTTGGAGTACTATGATTCTCACTTACACCTTCACCACTAACTCTACTCGTTTTAATTAATTTTCTAAGACATTTTGAGTGCTCTTGCCAGTATTTTATTTTTTTTTCAATTTTCTCCGCTTTTTTGGGAAACCTTCACTTGATTGTCAATAGTATGTATGTTTATTCTTCCTCTTCTGCTGTTTAGTAGGCATATTCTAAAAACTTTAACACCTAATTAACAAGCATGACACAATTCATGTTTTTAAGTGTTCATACCTTTACAAATGTCAAGCATTATAAACGTTCTTCTATGTAATAACAATGTTTTAGTTAATATTTATTGCACAGAGGATTCACATTATTAATAGAACTTATTTTGCTGTGGTGAGACTGCTATCAATATGAAGAGTTTGGTGCATAATAAAAGCTGTATGTTGTAGTAGCTTTGACAACTAATGGGGGATGACTGTAGTGAGCGACTGGCCTCTCTTTGAAAAGCTCTGTACAGGGATAACCCTGTGTGCAGTATAGTCAAGGCTGCATACTGAGGCTTGGTGTTGAAAGGGACTTCCATCTCTGTGTAGAACTTTCTATTGGTTTACAGCTGCAAATAGTAGAGTGTTATGCTTCTAATAGGGCCTAGATGTGACACAAAATGGACTCTGTAAACAGCTCACTGCAGGGGTAAAGCTGTGTATAGTATGAGCTTGCCCAGCTAATTGGGGATGTGTGTGGTAAAACCGTAGTTTAGCCATGAGCAGTTCTTTACTGCCTATTGGCACTTGTGCCATGGCACTATAATCCGTGTTTACTGGGACACAAACAAACCAGTGCCCCTGTACACTTACGCCCTATTATGTGGCACGCCTCTACTACTTGCACCTTTTACCCTGAACAGAGCTCTTCATTTAGAGGTCAGTCCCCCACCACAGACATCACTTATTAGTTGGGCAAGCCACTTTACACATACACTTTAACCCTGAGCATAGCTCTTCAGGGAGAGATCTGTGCCCCACCAGAGACATCACCTATTACTTTGCCAAGCTTTAACATACAGCTTTCACCCTGAACAGAGCTCTTTGCTGATAGGCCATTCCCTCACTATAGAGATCGCCCATTAGTTGGCCAAGCCCCTTCTACATACACTTTTACTCTGAGAAGAGCTCTTCAGGGACACGCCAGTCCCCCACCACAGACATCTCCTATTACTTAGCCAAGTCTCTTTCACATACAACATTTGTCCTGAACAGAGCTCTTCAGGGAGAGGTCAGTCCCCAGTAACATGCATCAAATGTTACTTAGCAGGCAACACCTCTTCTACATACAGCTTTTACCTTGAACACAGCTTTTTACGACGAGACCTGCTCCCCACCACAGACACTATTACTTGGGCAAGCCTCTTTACACATACAGCGTTTGCTTTTAACAGAGCTCTTCAGGGAGAGACCAGTCCCCCACCACAGACATCTCCTGTTCGTTGGTCAATCCTCTTCTACATACAGCTTTTACCCTGAACAGAGCTCTTCACGCAGAGGCCAGTCTGCTTCCATGGACATCACCTATTACTTGCTCAAGACTATTCTACATACAACTTTCACCCTAAACACAGCTTTTCAGGGAGAGGCCATTCCTCTACTACAGAGAGAATACCATCTTATTACAATCTGTTATGTGAGAACTACAAAGGACCTTGTTTAAGAATTTGCTTGATAGCCTTATTTTATGCACATTCAATTTGCATTGTTAAAACTACCTTGATGTCCAATAACTTTACTATCTATTATATAATCAGATTTCCAAAGCGGAAACCTGCAGAATAACACACATAGATACCTAATATGATGTAGAAAGTCACCTAAACTGCATATCTAGAAAGAATGCTGATAAATACTTTTGTTCTACCAATCATAACCTTAATCATTACTATTGAACAACAACAAACGTGTGCTAATATTAGGATAGCCATGTTCATTGTTCATCTAAAGTGATACCGAATATTTCCAATACATAACCACTCGTACAAATACAGAAAGTACATATAATCATACACACACACACACACGCACACACACACACACACACACACACACATATGTATATATATGAAAAGAAAGGGTTGCCCTGCATGAGACCGCACACACGGTAAGTAGACCACTTTATTGAGGACTTGGCAGGTTACACAGGCTCACAGCACGAATCCTCTCTGGGAAGCCTGACGCGTTTCGAACATCCTTGTTCTTATTCATAGGCACATCACAAGCGGAGCCGCCACAGCATTGCAGAGCAGTTATTCAAGTTCGCCAACATCCCGCCCCCATGGGCGTGTACCAAAGTGCCTTCTGGAAGTTGAAGTTCTGCAATGAAAATTAAAACCCAAGTGGGTGTTGCTGGCATCCAAGAATTTTAAAACAATCCCCAGCAGTGAGTAAATTCTTAACTGCAAGTCCCGAAAACACTGCCCATGTAATCCAACAAACAGGGGACCTCACCGCTCTGTCGGCAACCTCATTACAAAGTCGCCACAGATCCGCATTTCCCTCACGGCAGTGCGGTCTCGCGGCTGAGCCCAGCCGCTATATGTGAAAAGAAAGGGTTGCCCTGCATGAGACCGCACACACGGTAAGTAGACCACTTTATTGAGGACTTGGCAGGTTACACAGGCTCACAGCACGAATCCTCTCTGGGAAGCCTGACGCGTTTCGAACATCCTTGTTCTTATTCATAGGCACATCACAAGCGGAGCCGCCACAGCATTGCAGAGCAGTTATTCAAGTTCGCAACATCCCGCCCCCATGGGCGTGTACCAAAGTGCCTTCTGAAAGTTGAAGTTCTGCAATGAAAATTAAAACCCAAGTGGGTGTTGCTGGCATCCAAGAATTTTAAAACAATCCCCAGCAGTGATTAAATTCTTAACTGCAAGTCCCGAAAACACTGCCCATGTAATCCAACAAACAGGGGACCTCACCGCTCTGTCGGCAACCTCATTACAAAGTCGCCACAGATCCGCATTTCCCTCACGGCAGTGCGGTCTCGCGGCTGAGCCCAGCCGCTATATGTGAAAAGAAAGGGTTGCCCTGCATGAGACCGCACACACGGTAAGTAGACCACTTTATTGAGGACTTGGCAGGTTACGCAGGTTCAGAGTTGAAGAATGAAGAGGTGTATTCTGCACTCAAATTAGGCACACTTCTGGAAACCAAAAGTAAAAGAGAGTTCCCCTCCTCACCTACCAGAGGCAAACTCGAGAAGAACAGGTTATGCATGGGATATGTGTCTGTATGTTTGAACCCTTCACCCAGTCATATTGCATAATTTTTTTTTTTTTTACTGGGAACAGTTGCTATTGGTGTAACCTAATTTAAACCATCTTCAAAATGCAACTTCACTGTGTGAAGCTTATCTATTCGGATCTGCTGATCCATCGCTGAACCACAAAAATAAATGTAGAAGGCTAAGGAAAGGGATAGAGAGAGGTTGCTTTTATCTATTCCGATTTTCTCCATTCCACTTGAAAATTGACCAACATAACTCATTCAGTTCCTTCAGTTCTAATATAACTATGCACTCTCCATTAGAGTCTTCCCCCATAGACCTTTTCACATCCTCCGTTTCCATGGATTAGAAAATCCTTACAAGCAAGCTACTGGCCAAAAGTCCAGAAAGCATCGTCAGCTCTGCAGGCCTATTAAGATTCTGATTGGAAGTCAGCTTCTACTGTTAATAAATATGAACCATTTGCCAACAACATTAATTGTTTTTACTCCCAATCGGCATACACAATGCAGATAGCAGTTATTGACTAACCTATTATTCAGCACTCCAACATCAGCCAGTGAAGACCTCTACATTGACTTTTTTTTGTTGGAAATCTTGAAACTTCATGCTGTTCGTGAAAATTTCTAATTCTGCTGCCGACTCCTCCTGTGTCTTGTTTCTGCATACCAGCATCCTGGTTAGAGTGTGGATTGTGGGCCACAGCTTTGTCTTATAGGTTAGAAAGCATGCCAGAAATTGTGGCATTTGCGGGGATCTTGGAATTCCCCAGGTGGCCATTACTTTGATTGGCCACAGAGATATGAAATGGCATCAGCTGCTGCCTATGATTCAGAGCATTTCGAGTTGCGAGCATCATGATCTCATGATTGTGCACTGTAGTGGCAACTATCTGGGCATAGTCACAGGGGTTGGACTTGAAATCCAAATGAAGGAAACATTGTCACATTTGATAGCTCTCATTCCTCGCACTGCCTTTAGGTGTCCCTACATATGCCAAAGGCAGAAGTGGCAGTGGTCAAGTCAATTTTGTCCAAATATTTAGAAATCTCAGAGACATATCAACAAAGCAATTTTTGCGTGTGGTCCATTTACCACAATAATAGCTGCTTTGACATGCCTGAGTGTAGTGAAAGGATGAAGTCCATTTCACAGCTGAAGGGAATCTGATCTTCGTTAACAACACCACAGAATGTATCCAGTTCTTCCAATACCCTGGGTTTCAGAGCCACTCAATCAGCAAATGAAAACTTTTTTCTTTAATTTTTTAAAAATGTATTTAGTGGTCCTGCGGATCCACAGCTATGCTAATAACCGGTGAAATAACCATGTTTCCAATAATTTAAGGCACCGTGGTGGATCGAATAAAAATTTTATTTAACAAACACTTAAAATTGTATTACAAGCTCCCACTCAAAGTCACAACTACATATGTGTCTATACATGTTGATATATGTGCAAGGATATATGTATGCATGTGTGTGGGGCGAGGTATGTGTGATTGTGTGACTGAGGTGGGTGTAGTTTGTGTATGTTGGGTGTGTGAATGTGGCATTGTGTGGGTGGGTGTGAATGTCTGAGGAGTGATTTTTTGTGTGGGTGTGGTTAGGTGTGTATCTGTAATGGTGTGTGTCAAGTTTGTGTGGGTGTGACGGAATGTGTGGGAGTGTATTTGTGGTTGTGTGAGCAACTGCGGGGTGTGTGTGTAGTGTGTATGGGTGTACATGTGGGTGTGTTTGTGAGTTTTGTTGTGAGTGTGGGTTTAGTAATGTGTGTGTGAGGGAATGTGTGTGTAGCTGTGTGTTGCTCTGTGTGTGTGACACTGTGTAGGTGTTTGTGTGTGTGTGCGCTCGAGGGAGGGAATGTGTCAGTGTTTGGTGTACTTGTCTGTGTGTACATTTGCTTTTTTAAATGGTATTATGAGATCAGCGGATGAATTGCCAAGCCTGTAGGGGACGCGCTAAGTGGAGCGATGGATCTGCGGCTCCTCCGAATGGTCAAAACCACCCTCTCCTTTTTAATTTTTTATTTATCCATTTCCATATCTTGATGTTCAGGTTGGGGTCAACTAGTCACAATGCTAGTTTGATCCATGTTTCCATAGGGAAAACATCCCCCTCAGCATTAAGCAATTTTTTGTTTGCTAATAATTTTCTCACCGTTTGATTAATCATTACAAATCTTTCCCCCAAAAAAATTCATCCACCTCAGAAAAAGGGGGTCCCAAAATGCGTTCTCCCTGTGAAATTTTCCATAGGAATATTAGACACAGCTACAGCTAAAACGGCTGAACGTTATTACACCAAATTTGGCAGTAAGCTATATCTTGATCCAGAAAGTGTGCTTTTTGTGATTTGGTGTCAAAGTGTATGTTTATTTCATGTTGCGCAAGTTCCGTGGAGCTGGCAGATCTAAAGATATAATCTGATTAGCTCCCACCACATCAACAGAGATGTGTTGGCAGCCATTTAAGGACTCGGGGACTCAGTCCTTGCCCTGAAAAAAAGTAAAAACCTATAGGGGCAGGGTAGCCATACCCTGACAGGCTCCTTCCCTTTTCTTTTTTAATGACCCCTGGGTGGGTCAGGGTCCAGGGGGTTGGCACAACTTTTTTTGTTGGGGAGAGGAGTGTGCGTCCCCCTCCGAGAGCCTTCTTTAAGACCCGGGGACCCTATGCTTAATTAGTTTTAAGCAGAGTGGCCATGCGGCTCCCTCCCCAAGTCGCAGTCACGCCAGCGCCCGAACCCAGAGACTGAGGCGGGGCGGCTCCTTTCGTTGGGGGACACCACCACTGACTTTCGTTGGGGGACACCACCACACACACACACACCATCACACTTACGCAGAGAGCGGAACCGGCGGTGATCGCAGGCTGGTGGGTTCCTGCTTGACGTGGCCTGGTTGGAGTGAGGCAGCCCGCATGCCGTCTGGTGAAGTGCCAGGCTTCAACCGCGCCGACCCTGTGAAGTAGCTGACCAAGTGGGCCCGACGCTTTTTACTGCTTTGACAGGGCCTGCAGGGGGACTGGTGTGGGGGCTGGCCCCCGGGGGCCCCTGGTGAATGCTGAGCGCCCTGGCGGGGGTGCGAGCGACCCGGAGTGAGGGCAGAGCGAGGCCAGGACTTACCAGCCAGCAAGGAGCACAGGAGGCCTGAGCTGGGGGGAGGCTCGCTGTGTCCCCTTCCTACCAGTCCAGCAGCGGGTGGGGCTGCCCCGTGGGGCCCCTGCTGCCTGGGGATCCCTCTGGAGGTACTGGGCTGGAGACACGTGACTGGCTCTTGGATTTCGGCAGCATTGCCACAGGGCGGCTCCTGATGAGGTGAGCCCGGTCTGGACTTCAGCCACTAGAGGGCGGACTGAGCGACTTAGACATGTGCCTGAATCCTGGCAGGCCCCTGGTGCCTGAAGGGCCCGGTGGATGGTACGGCACTGCCTGCGGGGCCTTGTCAGGGGGCACACAGGGCATTTTCGCTGGGAGGGGGTGGTGTGACTCCCCTTCCTCCCGGATGTTTGGAGGGCCCTGAGGTGGAGCGGTGGCTCCTGGTTTTCCCCACTGGGAAGCTCCTAGCGCGCTGAGTACTTGAGGAGTGGTCCTGGCCATCGGACCTTCGGCGGAGGCAATTGCCCATGACAGAGGCGCTTTGAGCAAGCTGGATACTGCACAGCGGGGAAACACCTCCGGCACATCCGACGTGGACAGTTAGCTGTCCCTTGGGTCGCTTGTCCTTTCTTCTGGGCCTGGAGCTTTCTCTGGAGTTTCTCCTCCAGCTGGTCCTCGGGTGAGGTGCCCTATGAGCCTGACCGTCTCTGCTCTTGTGGGGTATCTTGGTGCCTGAATCCTGGCAGGCCCCTGGTGCCTGAAGGGCCCGGTGGATGGTACGGCACTGCCCGTGGGGCCTTGTCGGGGGGCACACGGGGGATTTTCCCTGGGAGGGGGTGGTGTGACTTCCCTCCCTCCCGGATGTTTGGAGGGCCCTGAGGTGGAGCGGTGGCTCCTGGTTTCCCCGCTGGGCAGCTCCTAGCGCGCTGAGTGCTTGAGGAGTGGTCCTGGCCATCGGACCTTCGGCGGAGGCAATAGCCCATGACAGAGGCGCTTTGAGCAAGCTGGATACTGCACAGCAGGGAACACCTCCGGCACATCCGACGTGGACAGTTAGCAGTCCCTTGGGTTGCTTGTCCTTTCTTCTGGGCCCGGCGCTTTCCCGGGAGTTTCTCCTCCAGCTGGTCCTCGGGTGAGGTGCCCTATGAGCCTGACCGTCTCTGCTCTTGTGGGGGATCTTGGTGCCTGGGATTTGCGGGTGCCCCATGGTTCCTGGGTCTGGCGTGCTTGCAAGGGGACCCTCATCATGTCTGCTGTGGGATCTAAGAAGGACCGGTGACTCAGGGAAATGCTCTCCAGACCTACTGCTGCCGGGGTCCCCTCCAAGCCCCCTACTCTCGACACAGACCTCCAATTAGGGTCCAAGGATACTGATGGCCCGGCCATGAAATCCTTCATAGCTTCGCTTTTCTCGTCCCTAAGTGAAGACTTAGAGGCTATGGGGACCCAGCTCTCTGCTGATCTGAAGGTGTGTCGGGATCTGGAGGAAGTTGGAGACGGGGTGTTCGCAATGGAGGAACGTGAATCTGAGAGGAACGAGGAGCTGAAGATGGTGCAGCAGGAGTTCCCCCGGCGTAAAGAGCAATATGTCGAGCTTCAGGCCCACATTCAGGACCTGGAAAACAGGTCCTGTCGAAACAACATTCGAGTCCGTGGTGTTGAGGCCCAAGCAGAAGGAGAGGTCTTATGTGACTACATTGGGGCCTTGTTCCGCCACATCCTGGGGGGTCCGCTGAAGGTACGGAGATTAAGATAGACCGTGTCCATCGAGTTGGCTTGCCCAGCTCTGGAACTGCCCCTTCAGTGGACATTCTTGTGTGTTTGCATGATGTTCAACTCAAGGAGTCAATCCTCTGTCGGGCCCGTGGATACCCGCCCGATCCAGTTTAGAGGCCACTCGCCAGTGCTGTATCGGGACTTGTCTGCAATTACACTTCAGAAGTGCAGAGAATTCCGTCCTGTCACAGCACATCTAAGAGAGGTGGGGATATAGTATTTATGGGGGCACCACTTCCACCTAATCTTCTGCTACGAGGGCAAGTTACGGGAAATGCGATCCCTCAGGGAGGCACTTGGTGTCGTCGGTCCCAGGGAGGAGTCGATTCCGGAGGGGAGGGCCAGCTCACTGGACAACAAGGGCCGCAACCAGCACAGGTGGCACAAGAGGAAAGGAGTCCCCGGGAGGCACAAACTGGACACAGCCACCATTGCTAAAGAGAGGCAGGCAGTACTCACCACTCTGGCAGGTTCGTCAGTGCAATCAGAGGCTCCCTGAAATTGCTACGGAGTGCCAGGGAGGAGGGCTTCAGGTTGGCCGAGTCGGAGAGGTCCGCCAGCCACGCAGATATCTTATTCCCTGCTTTTTCGTTTTGGGAGCTATGATTCCTGGAGGAGGCGACTGAACCAACTGGCTGATTCCCGAATGGCCGACGTTCCACAAAAAATATCTCACTGTGACGAACTGTTGTCACCACATGTTTCACTTAACGTTACTGGCTTGTGTTTGGGTTTATTCTTTTCTTTTTACTCCTCCACAGCAACCGACCGCAGCGTGCCCCCTAAGAGGCGCTTTAACAATTCCCTACTGCTTAAGCTGCTTGTAATCTATTTTACACCTCAAAGCGAGGCGCGCCACTCGACCCCCTTTATCCTCAATCCATGTCTACGGAGTTACGGATAACCAGCCTTAATGTCTAGGGATTAAATCATCCAGTGAAGCGTGCAGCAGTGCTCTCTCTCCTGGAGCAGTCGGGTGGGGACATATGCTTGCTCCAGGAGACCCACCGGCTTCCCAAAGACTCCACCCGCATGTGCTCCTGCTGGTTTTCCCGCCACATCTGGTCCTCGGCCCCCACTAAGAAGAACGGGATAGCTATCCTCTTTTCTCAGAAATTTATTGGCAAGCTAATATCCACGATTGCTGAAACTAAGTGGCGCCTCCTAGTAGTGCGCATGCAATGAGGCTCAGTACATTTCTCCCTGGCTATTATCTACACCCCGAATGAGCGACTGGAACCCTTTATCCTTAATGCGCTAGTGATGGCCCTCGCTACCCCAGACGCGGCTGTACTGATGGGAGGGGTTAATTTGGTTATGGATCCCATTTCAGACCGCTCCAACCAATGTTCCTCGCAAATGGGAGCTTTCAGGTCTGATGGCCTCCGATGGCTGGCAGATGGGGAGTTAGGCTAGCATAGAGCCCCGATCCCTTTCGGACCACGCCCTGATTTCTTCGACCCTGCGGTCGGTGGACTCCCAGCCCAGCGCTTCTTGATGCGCTCCTTCAACCTCCTTCCTTGGTAAACGCTGTGCTCTTGGTAGTCTCAGATTATCTTCGCACCAATGACGTAAAGGGGACCCCCTTGTCATCGATTTGGGAGGCGTTGAAGCTCGTAGTAAGAGGCGCATTTATCGCCATCTCGACGGCTGTAAACTGGGTCCGCTGTGAGAAGCGCCTGCAACTAGAACAGGCGGTCTCTGAGTTAGTTGATCCATAAAGGTACGGGTGCCCCCATGGTCTGTCGAGACCGGGAGCAAAAGAGGCTTCTTTCGAAGCGTCTTGACCTGAACAGGGCGGAGTACGCCCTCCTAGGGCTTAGGCATAAATTCTACTTGAATACCGACCGCTGTGGAAGCTTGCTGGCTCATAGGCTACGCAACAATATCCTTTCTGGCTCAGTAAGCTCAGTTCGTACGGGGCAGGAAATGGAGCTCCACATGGATGAGGAAATAGCGGTGACCTTCAGAGATTTCTATAGTCCCCTATACTCCGACTTGAATGGCCCTCACGGCGACCCGATGACTTATCTACAAGGGGTTCCCCTGACTCGTTTATCGTCGGAGCTCACGTCCCAGCTTGACCAACCAATACGTATCAAGGAGGTGATTGCAGCAATTGCACGCCTTAAACCCTCCAAAGCACAGGTTTACGGCCCAATTTTATATAATCTTCTCTCAGGAGTTAGCGCCCCCCCCTAACTCGACTTTTTAACTCATTCTTCGATTCGGGCATCCTGTCTGACTCGATCTTGGAGGCGTCCATATCAGTGATACTTAAGCTGTCAAAAGATCCTGGAGATAGTGGGTCGTACAGACCTATTTCTCTACTCAAAATAGATGCCAAACTTTTTGCCGGGATCTTGGCCTCCCGATTAAATCGGATCATGCAGAGTTTGGTCGATCCCTACCAAGCCGGCTTCATTCTTACGAGGCAATGTGAGGACAATACTAAAAGACTTCTGCACCTAATCGATATCATCCAGAGGTCGTAAAAAGAGGCTATCTTCCTATCTATTGACGCGGAGAAGGCGTTTGTTCCTGAAAATAGCTCTCTAGTGACACCAGTTGGACCAATTTATACACATTTGCAGCTCTATCCAACCCAGAAGTGATGACTCTGACCTATGTAAGATGCTGCCTGGCAAGCTAGCATCAGCTCCTATGTCTCAGCTCCTTACTGAGGTGGGTTTGGAACTCTAAAAAAATTCTCAATGTTTTTTAACTGATTAGGTTAAATCTCACTTTCTAAGTTTTCCGGGTTTGAACCCTGTGGGTGTAGTAAACAGAGGTGCTCGGTTGACCCTCATGTCATCTGCATGTGTTGCTCGGGCCTGATCAAGATCCCTTACCCTGCTATTCATGCGCTTCTAAGCATCTAAAGACCATCAGGGAGCAGGAGGTGAAGCTTTTTCCTGGCCTGGGCTAATTAGGAGTGGAGTCCCATGGAAAAAAGTGACCTCCCACAAAAAACACAAGAAACGCCATATGATGTACAGTTCCTATTCTTTGACTTCCAGGACCTGTCGGAGATTTAATGACTTTGTTCTCTGCTTCTGGCCTCTTCATCTTCCTTCCTCTGAGTTGGTACTGGTTTTAAAGGAGGTTTATCGAGTTTGTGCTTCCTTTTGCTGACCTTTCTCTTGGGAGACATTTCAACATGTTATGCTGGAACTTTTCTGTGCTTTGCTACCTGTTTCTGGGCCCACACAAGGGTGGGGCAGAACCTTGGGATCTGATGATTCCAGCAGTTTTGCCCCTGAGGCAGCCCAACTGTATACTTTTACAGGCTTGGCCTCCGCACCGCTTTTTTATTTTTATAAGCCACAGCCACCATCCAAGATGTTTCTGCATCAATTCTAAGAGCTGCTTTCAGTGCCTTATTACTGAACAGGCTACAGAGAAGATAAAAGTATACTTTGAAGACTAGCCTCTTGCAGGTCCTTTACCTAGAGTCCAGTGGTTCTCCTGCATGAAATAATTATTTAGCTCATATTCAGGAGTGCTGGATATGCCAAATTTGGAGTTCCAGCACATAGAGGAAAATTCAGAAGTTGCTAACCTCCCTTCCCCTCCAGATATATTGTGTTGATGCTGTTGTTGGCGAGGATATTCAGAACACCATTGGCATTGATGCGTCCATAGAGGTGGATATTTTGTATGGTATGGTCCTTCCTTAGAGATGCCTTGTTAATTCGGAGCATTTTACGCAAAGCTGTAAAGGTGCTCGATTTGGTTTTGTGTTTTTAATTTTATTTAAAGTTTTAGTACCAAGTGTCAAACGTACACTAACCTGTTTCTTCGAAGATTTTGAGGAGGCCACATGGCTTCTGCTATCAACTGAATTATTGTCAGTGGGCTGCTTGTGAAATTACAGGGTCCTCCAGTTGATGATGCAGGGCTAGGGTTAAAAGGGATTGAAAGGATTATGGCAGATTCCTGCCTTCCCTTTTGGGTGACTTTCGTTCCTTCTGAAGGGCTTGGCACATTTGTGGTACTACTCAGTTTTTCTGCAAGCAGAAAAAATAGGTTTACCCTTTGGGTAACCTTTTAATGACCCGCCTCCCAGCTATTTCCCAAATGGAAGTCCATAATAGCATTAACACCATGAGCAATATTTCAAACTGTCTTTCCTGGAAGACTAATGGTTTTTCATTCAGGCCTGTTTTAATACAAGCAAGTTTACATAGACAAGGGAACCCAGAGGAGTATCAGGGACCATGGGTACAGTTATTTATAGAGGAACAAGAGGTCTCCTCCTACAGATACATTACAAAATGCACATTGTTTAAGTTTCAAAACAGATTTTGTCATGTGGGACTTCCAATACATATTATTACTAAAGATGATACCCAAGTATGAAACCCCCCCCCCCAATTCTATTCCCTTTTTAAGTTTTTAGTGGGGGTTAAGTCATCAGCTTAGTTTTAGTCATATTGATCTCCGAGCCCCTGTTTGTACTTAATGTGTCTTCTAGTAGGTGATGCCAGGGGTAAATGAATGTTGGTGAGGATTTTAATTAAAGACAGGACTTGTCTCCAGAAGACCCAAAGGTGCTCATATGTACGTCATATATGAAATTATGAGCTAACCTTTCGCTGCACCACTACCCCCCCAACCCCACACCCCAGGACATCATTGCTTCCAAACGTTACTTTCAGTCGAACTGGCATCAAATACCACCTGACCATTATTTCTTTACATTTTCTTTGAATCATCTGGATATAGCAGATCTGGCTGCCCTCTGCTAAATACATATCAGACATTTCTTGGATGTATCTGCTGTCAATTAAAAAACAATATAATTTAACTCAACACGGGAATTTGAAACGGTTAATAGATAAGTCAAATAGCTCCTCTCTCTGGTGTGGCTATAGTGACACCTTAAAAATAAGGAAAAGGTAAGCAAAGAACAACATGCCCATCAAAATGTAAGGCCGACCTACATGAGACCAAGGCTTTATAGTTCCCCAAGCGAAGCAACATCCCGATGCGAAATGGTTTGCAAGACCACTGTCTAACACAAGAAAACAAAAGTAAAGAAATCAATGTAAAGAGAACTATAAATTAGGCAAGCAATAAGAATGCAATTGTAGCAGTATAAATGTCTAATATTGGATGGGTGAGGAGTCTCCTTCATTTCTTCCTAAATTTGTCCTTCATCTGTAATGATCTCAGTCCGTTAGATTGCTCCCCCCTGTGTCTCATTTCCATTCACTCTTGCATCCCACGGCGACAACATGAGGTGAGGAACATAAAGCAGTATGTTGTGATTCAACTAAAATTCCAGGCCCTCCACTCGGCAGTGTTTGGTCCTGGCTTTCCTCTGTGCCAATGAACAAAGCTTTTGCCATTCTATGCCTCTGATTTTCAGAGGTCTTTCCTTCTCTATCGCGCTCTGGTTCTAAGTTAAAACAGTTCCCTATGACACCAACTGCCTGAGAGGGGAGCACTTTATCTAGCTCTTCATCTAGCACAGTCCATGTCGTGGTTAAGCATTTAAAGTAACTTTCTGTACTATATTCTGTGGCCAGTGACTGATTGCAATTCCTTTCAATAGCTGCAGTTTGCTGTTTTAAATGTGACATTGAAGTGACCTTATTAGTTGTGTGAATATGTGCCAATAGTAAATTTGCCAAGTGTGGATGGGTCTCAGGGGCCGATGGTCAATAGAGGTGGAGTGAACCAGCTGTGTGACTGTTACCTTCAGGAGAGACAAGGTTATCCTTCATGTCTCAGGCTCCCCCTTCAACCTCACTCTACAGTCCCTTCTGACCACATGCCAAAATTTCTTGAGTATCATATGCAGTGCCATGTGCCTCCTCGGAATGGTATCCCCCAAGTCTTGTGGGAATTGGCGATACTTGCTACCATCAGTCTCCAAGACCATTTGAAAACCCTGTTCTCTTAAGCATGATCTTTGATGGCAAGACGCTCTTTAGAGAAAAGGCTGACTACTCCTGGGGGATACTCAAGAATAGATGTGCTATTATGTGCTTCCTAGGGTTAAACTCTAGTGTCAAGTACTTCTACCTACAAAATAACACCACTTTCGTTTTTCAGATTTTGAGCCTTCTCAGCAAAGGCCACTTCCCAGCCTCATAAGGTCTTCTGCTACTTTGATCGTAGAGGGGGATTGTAGGATCGCCAACAGCTTCAGTCCTCTGACTCAGCATTTGGCATCAAAATGGTGCCATTGGAGGAGAAAAGTACAGGATTTTACTTCCTGTGCTTCCTCATTCCCAAGAAAGACACGGACCCCATATCCATTTAGGGCTTGCAGTTCATGAAAGCTTTTATCCCATATGACAAGTTCAAGATGATATCTTGGAGTAAGGTTCTCTTCACTCCCAATGAACAGTAGTGGATGGCTTCCTTGAACCTCCATTTTGCCTGTTTTTGTATCCCAGTCCGTCCAGCTCATAGGCGTTACCTCTGCTTCACAGTGGGGTCCCAGTATTAATTTGCAGTGCTGACCTTTGGCCTTGCGTCTGCTCTCCCAAGCTTTCAACAAAGAGCTAGTGGTAATGACACACTCTCTGTGAAGGTCATGAGTTCACTTATTTCCATATTTGGATAACTGGCTGGCGGATGTGTTTCCCAATTTGTTTCAGACCACTTGACATATACCATTGCTTGCTTCACTGCCTGAGACTTTTCCTAAACTAGCAAAAGTCACACCTCGCTCTGACAGCCAACTTCCTAGCCATTTGAGGGCACATCCACCTTAACATTGTTGAGGAACAATCTAGACTTTGTGCTCTGTTCCAGGAGAAGAACAGGCGGTATGTGCTAGATCTTTAAATGTTGGTGGACCCTTCATTGGTGGTATTTTTATCACACATTAGACAACACGATCCCACATTGTCAATTGTGTGTTTATATTATTGAATAAAACCTGCAAGAAAGGAGTTATATCGTAACATTAACTGCCCCTCTAGCTGAATATCCCCCTTGCCCAAAACTATTACAGATTACGTTAGACAGCTAGATACACTTAGTAAGAGGAGGCCCTCAATTCTAGTTCAAAAAATATTTCTAAAGCACTGAAAAAAGAGGATCAGTGATAATTGTTGCCAGCAAAGTAAACTGACTTAACTTGTTATAGGCATACACTGCTCCATGTTATATTTCTACACTGTGCATACTAGACTCCCATCAGTCTGCCTACATTTTACCCAGCATCTGAGTGTGGCTGCACTATACCCTATTTGTATGATTGTACTCCAGAGTTTTGGACCAGTGCCTTTATACAGTGGGGTCGTTGGTGGAGTTGAAATTCCCCTGCATGGCTTTTTTAATTTACTTTGGATTATGGTCGTGTGATGCCTAAAAAGAGCTACTATTGTAAAGCTTTAGTCTTTAATTGACTAAAGGGTGAATTGGTGTGACTAAATTCATGATCTTATGATTATTGAGGTATGACTGTTTGATTTAATATACTTAATTGATGCAGCAGATGCTATACTCTTTGTTGATTGCCATAACAATATGCCTGTAACAGGCCCCTGAGTGGTCCTACAGAAGTCTAAACATTTTCTACCTCAGCTTCTGGCTTTGGGGATTCCCTAATCTGCTTTTAGTCCTCCTGCCATTACCGTCCTGGCAGTGTACAGAAGTAAAAACGCAGGATCATTCAGCATCCATTATACTGCCACTGAAAGAGGGCTGAGGTCTTAAA
This sequence comes from Calotriton arnoldi, assembly GCA_963921515.1. NCBI lineage: Eukaryota > Metazoa > Chordata > Amphibia > Caudata > Salamandridae > Calotriton > Calotriton arnoldi. The sequence continues at coordinate 1,031,113 of CAWUFW010000193.1, read as the reverse complement.
AGGATGTCAAGCTAGTTGACACTGCAAGATGACTGCTAAAAAAACGGGACGATATGGGAAATTATAGTGGATGAGGAAAGGAATGATGAAGGGGACCTTCAGATGAGAGGTGTCATAGAACATCTGGAGGAGAGAGAGGAGGAAGAGCATAGCAAGAGAAGAGGGGAGGCAGAGAGAATACAAAGAGAGAAGGGAGATAAGAAAGAAGTGAGGCATAAAGGACATGGAGGAAAAAGGCAGGTGAAAAGAGGAACAGCTGAAGTGGACAGGACCAGAAGGACAGAGGCTTTGATTCCCAGCTGTAATGGTCCAGCGGAAGGTTTAATTGACGAAGGCCAGTTTTGAAAAAGGCTAAGAGCTTTTCAAAATGTTTTTGTAAGGTGACCCTCATTTTTCCTAAACAGAAGCACAACTCATGGGGTTTTAGGAGTTAACTTAATGATTTGCTTACTTGTTACCTAAAAGAAACCCAGCATTTTGTGAGCCTCAGGCAATGATTCCTGGTACTAGCACACAAGAACAAATTAAGGTGTTTGATGTACACACTTTTAATCTGGGTTACTTTACAGTATCTTGTGTAAGTGTATAAAATGAGCCCCTGCTCTGAATTAAGTGGACATTGATAAGTGCCTTAAAATCTTTTGAGGCATGAAGACATTGATGGACTGGGGGTTCCTATTGATAGTCAAGGCAACCGTTGACTCCTTAAATATGTACATTATTCTACATCTGTGGTTAGAAAGGATTACTTCAAATCAGACTATAGCACTCTATAAGCAAACAAAATCTGTAGATTCCTTGCTTGTTTCTAGGCTGTACCAGCATTATTAAATATTTTTTTGGAGTACAAAATACACTGCCAAGTGCGCCAAGTAGATGCTGATTAAGGAAATGTATAAATATTATGACTTATTGTATAATACTAATGAAACGAGATGTAATTCTCTTTTAGTATATCCTATGGCCAGTGCTTAATTTGAGCCAATGGTTTCCGGTGCTCTGCACCGGCACTTAATTGTCAAAACCGGTGCTTGTGACAGTCTGCCACAAGGTGGTGCTGTCTGGCTAACTTAAAGACGACCACAACAATAGTTAATTATTAATTCAATATACATTAAAAATGACTACCACCTGCCGCCCAAGCCATTCTTATAGCTTTGGGGGTCTGAAATAGTCCTAATTGTCACACTTCTAGGAGTGTGATGGGTAGTAGTCATGCTGTTCTTATCATTGGCAGCATAGCAGGGGCAATGTGTGGTGCAAGCTGCAGTGACCTCCTGACGAGAGCACTGGCACCTATTTTTTTTCTTCTTCCAAACTAAGCACTGTCCTCTCCAGGTAATTAAGGCAAGTGTCACATATATGTCTGAGTTTTTTTTAATTCAAAATTGATAAACATTAATAAATAGTTGTTCTTTGTTTATGCAGTATGGTCACTTTTTTTTGTTTGTTAGTGAGGACAAGAAAAGCCATGTGTTTGCTGAACCGAACAGTGTTTTGGTGTTTTTACCAGGTAAATGGTCCTTCTTTTCTGACTTTGAGACTATGTGAGAAATGTATTTTGTTGCTGGAATTTTTCAAGCTGGATTTATTGAACTTGTGACTTTATTTGCTCAGCTTGTAGTTAAGAGAAACCTAAATCAAACAATAGAACGAAAAAGTAAACTGATGTTTTATTTGCTATTTAACATTTTAAACTGAGGCGGTTTGAAGGGATAAACCTATTTTGTTAGGACAAATGCACCAGCTTTGAGGTTCTCTGTACTTGATGGATAACTGTAAGTCGAGGGATAACCATGGACCGCATCAGTAGCATTACTCGACCAATTTTAATATTATTCCTACTTTGATTGCTTTTTGACAGATATGGTCTTGCAAAGATGCATTGTCCAAAGATCTTGACATCTCTAGAGACCTACGATTGGATCACTTGAAATGCCAAATTTACACTCCTCAAAAATATTTTTCTCATCACTTTCCATAACACGGATAACAATAGTCCCTAGTAAATAATATTTTTTTTGACCAGGAAGTATATCTTGGTGCGAGTTTGCCTATCTCATTTGATATCTTTTTTACACTGCTTAGATGGGCCCACCTTATCAGAGAAGACCTCACACTAAGTTTTCATGACGCTGCTTTTATGAATTGTTGATTTCGACATCATTGTCGGTGCTTTTAACTAGTAAATTAAAAGGGTTGAGACGCAATCTTGGGGACATGCGAGCCTCAATAGATGGAGGCCCTTTGCCATTAAAGAAAACAATCGAAGGACAAAATTCAAAGACAAACAATAAAAGGGTTATTAAAATGTAAGAATCACTGCTGATGGCAAAAAGTAGGCAGTCGGATTCAAATCAGCATCAATAGTGCATTAAATAATAGCAATTGCGAGGAGTAACAACATAAGGTCGACCTCCAAAGCAAGCAAATCGCCAGAATCAAAATATATATCAGCAAGAGGACTAGCATAAATGTGCTCAGTTAAAAAGTCAAAGAAAGTATAAATCAAATTGTCATACCAACTTGAAGTCTGCATGGTTTAGAAAGCAAGAAAAGTCTAAGTATAAATCATTAGGCAGACTAGCGCAGAGGCTGCACAGTTCAAAAGGCGAGGTAATTCTGGCACATCTCCCAAAAAGGGCACATTTTATAAGTTTCAGACATTGAAAAGCACACTCTTAGCATGGTGAGATCTGGCATCATAGGGCTGTACTAATAAAGTAACTTGCACACAAACCAATAGTAAAACAAGAAAATGTGATACATAAAAATAAGAAACATTTATGAACACCAACTTTCATGTATATTTTTAATACGGCGTACATAAATGAGAAAAATAATGTGACATTTATGAAACAAGTAAAAACAATACACAGTGCAACTGCTTAGCGATGACCTGTGCAAAGGGCCTTGAATATGTTGCAACTACAGGAACACTCTTATCATGGCTTCCGTCTTCAGGAACACAAATTAATACATTTCTGCTCAGCAAATTAAACAACACCCGGAAATGAATTCTGTTTTGCTTCTTTTCTGCAAAGGAAAAACAGCAAAGAGAAATTTGCACATTTGAAGCTCATCCATGTAATTTTAAAAGCTGAATTTGTTTCTTCTGTTGCTGCAAAATAAATATCAATGCAAGCAGACTTTGGCCTAGTCATGTCAAAATAAGCATGGGTTATCCCAACTAAAGCACATTTCAGTAAAGAATTGGTTAAAGAACATTCGAAAATCATCAAAACGATTTATTGGATTGCAAAGGTTGATAATTGGGTGCAGGTTATGCTTTATCTTCCTCACATTTGTTATTTCTGAAACAGAACTTGCAAAGATAGAATTGCAAGGATAGATATATAGATAGAATTTCAAAGATAGATTAACACAAATAGGTGGATATATGGATACATTGATAGAATAACAGACTTGCAAACATAGATCGATCTGCAGATAGACTTGCAAAGATAGAAGTTGCAAAGATAGAGGCAGAGAGAGGTAGAGGGACAGACAGTAGATAGACAATAGATAAATGCTTTAAATGGGCCAGTACCGAGTGCCAGCACTTATTTATTTTTTCCCCTCTGAGTACCGCAATTTCTCTGTGCCCAGGAAGAATAGTGGTACTCTCTGCAGCATGTTGGGATTTCCTAAAGAAATTGTCATCTTGTGAGCATGCACAGCATTTCTACTCTGCAGTGAATTCTTGCATGATTAGCATTTCACCCTGGCAGTGACCATTATCTTGCCATCAGCAAAATGTGTAATGTCACCATACAGTCGTTGTGTGGCGAAAAAGAAATGGAAGCCCTTTAAAAATTTAGTTTGCAATGGCTTTCTCTTCCTTATTTGCCGTGCAGCAGTAAGGATTTTTTGAACAAGGAGCCAGCCAGAAGCAGCACCGGCGGAGCTAGTGCAAGGCGCATCCAATGCCAGCCGGGACCCCGGAAGCAAAGATCAAATTCCTGCAGTTGGGCCACCCATCTATTTAGCATTGCTTAGGACCCAGGACACAAGATGGGCATTTTGTCACCCCTTAGTCTGCCTGCTACTGGGATCTGACAGTGTCTTTGACCCAACTCCTTTGCCCCTTGCCGAGCTGGGACATTGAGCCCATGATGGGCGGGGAAGAGGTGGGGGAGATGACTTGTGCCCCTCCCTGGAGCCCAGGTAAGATTGGAGGAGGCCTCTACCCTGGTGGTCTCTGGATATGCCTGGGACCCTTGAAGGAAGTGACCCGACTAGGGCCACCCGGTTCACTCATGACCACCTCTCAGCCTTCCACACAAATGAAGAGTCGGTCAGACAGTAGAGAATACAAACCAAGTATATTTATTCAGGTACACTCGTGCGGAGTCCAGTCTGACCAGCCTCCTGGGATTGCTGCAGAGGGACTGACTTCAGCAAACATGGTGATACATTATGTACAATTCAGAACCAATAAAGACACGCCCTGACTGGAAATTTCCAGTTGGAGGCAGCTAGACAAAGAAGGTACTGGAGGATGAGTTTCGATCCTGAGACTGGGCACATGCTATCTTAACGCCAAGGTTGTTCTGCCTGTGCCCGCCGCTCTAAAGGTGGGAGCGGGCCTATCTAGTAGGAAAGGTATGCGCTAATAAGAACAATGTATTCATTAGTACAGCAAAGCTCAACCTTGGAGAAACGAAAGCTATCGCAGCTGCTTTCAGTAGGGGCGCAGAGAGAGGAATTAGTTTCGATCATGGCTCAAAATGGCGGCTAAACATAAAATGGTGCTGCGAATGCTAACTTAAGACATACAATGCATAAACAGCACAGTTAAAACATTTTTATTCCAACAGACCCTCCTTTTAGCAGTCGCTAAACTTTTATGTTACTATCTAGAAACAGATAACATATTGCAGAAATAAGAGCTATCACTATAAGCTGATGCGTACATAGTCAGTATTCAAAGATACCTTTGTCGATCTGCATGATGTCATCAATGTGTTTCTGCAACATGATCGCAGCATTAGTGTCATGAGCTGATATTTTTGGTTGAGGTGTCAGAGCACTTACACAATAGGTGCAACAAGCCGGGAGACAGTGTATGCAGAGACAACATGTAAAGATGATACCAGCAACTACAACCAAAAAGATAAGGATCTTCCAACCCCATGTTGCTAGCATATTCTAGAACCACCCTGATAGTGTCCAAGTCTGACGAAATTCTATGCAATTTTTGTATGGCTGTATACACACTGGGGGCGTGGTCATGTATGTAAACACAACAGCTGCTGCCAATGATGCGACAGGCCCCTCCCCGATCAGCAAGGATGACGTCTAACACCATCCGGTTTTGTAAGGTAACTAACCTCGTAGCCTGGAACTCGGCGGTGATGTTTGTCAGTATCCCAGCTGTTGTATTAATAACTCCTCCCACAACCCTTGTTAGCCGACGAAGCTGTAGACTATTAGCCATGGGGCCCCAGAAAGGTAAGAGACCCCGTGCAGCATCGTCAAACTGTTGCCAGGTGGTATCTGTCTGATCTATATTCGCAGTGTCAACAACCCTTCTGACTTGGGGCAAGTATATACTCCTACGTTGCAGCCGATGGTCTTTATGGTAATTGGACGGGGCAACATACACAGGGGGAAGAAGGAAAGAGAGGTAACAGCTGCCAGACCACCCAATCGGAAGCCAGACGTGAGCTTGGGATCCACAGACAAAATATACTTTCCGGGATAGTATTAAGGGTGGACTATTAATCGTGCTGTCTGTAGGTGAAGTTGCATATACTTTACCCCACCTTTACCTCCCCTGTCCCCTGGACACAGAAACTTGCTGCTGTATTAACCACGGACACCGGCATCGGTTTGTCCTTAGTAACATTACGATCTTGAAAAGATTGGAAATATTCTGAGGTGTTGAACCTTTGGAAATCAGCCATTCCCATCCTAGGCCATGTTTCTTTCTTCATTTTATCATAAATTCTCATACAGGATTTTGGGGCTAATGTACCGGAGGTCCCGTTTCCTGCCTGTCCTTTATGAGTAAATCCGTGATGAAAACGTACATACTCTACAATAGTACGAGAGTCACCAGATGTCATAACCTGAGCAGAGAGTTAGAAATGGTAGTGCACCATAACAAGCAATTCAAACCAACCTTCGCAGCTACCAATATATGACAATGGCATGGACAACAAATGATCGCTCTTGTGAGTAACTGAGGAAAGCAATCCACAAACCCAGCAATTAGTTGTATTGGACACATCATGGGCTTGATGCAACATCTGTATAAATACATTGTCTGTGTAAGTCTTTCTATGCTCCCCTTTGTGAGGGGCCAAAGTAACAAACATATGCTCAGGGAAAGTGGGCGTTGTACCAACCAAGGAATGTACAGGACACTTTTCCTCCAGAAACCAAGCTATTCCAAGTACAGTTATTAATGCAATCACCAATATGAAAACTATTTTACTCTTTGTGGACCAACCCCGTGCTGGACGCGGTGGTGCAAATGGTTGTTCCTCCTCATTAATAGGCCGACCAAACGGATACATTATGAAGCAAGAAAGAGGAGCAATAAAACTGATAGAGGCAATTGTTCCCAGTGTCCGTCTGAGCCTCACTGGTACAGGCTCCTATTGTTCATCAACGTTGGCGCTCTTGAGCACCGGCGGTGGAGCTGCTCAGTCCTAGCTCTCGATGAATCCCACGTCGCACAGGATAGTTAACAACCCCCCAGGGAGCACATTCGATTTATCCTGTCCAATGTCATAACAGTGCACCAATCTCGCCTCTCCCTAAACCAACACCGTTGGTACTATAGCAAAGTACACCCTAACTTGCACAGTCCATCCCTAACTAATCTGACTTCTCCTTTGGTGCACCATTCCTCAGCCAAGGGCGCAAATTGTACCTGGGGACTCCAGGCACAGAGGGGTCAACAAATAACTGCTCCTTAGCAGCTCGAATCTCCGGAGGGACCGCTGCATTTAGTACGTCATCATTCTCTGCATCCGTTTGGGTCCATGTAAGCTTTGCGTTGCCAAAAGGGACAAACTGGGGCACTTACCCTCCGCGTCCCCAATTCCGTCCCTTACTCATTGATCATAGGGTAAGGGTAAAGGTATCCTGCGGCAATGACTGGAATGAATCCAATTCCTTCGGCCGGCGACCTTCACAGCGGTCCTGGTTGCAAGGAGGACTTGCTCGGGCCCCTTCCACCGGGGATCCAAGCTCTTCTTCCGCTGAAAAGTTCGGAGCAACACCCAGCCCACAGGCTGGATGTTATGACCGGGCCCCTCCGGTATGGGTGGGAGTGACTCTCTAATCTGTTGGTGAATAGAACGCAGATTTTCAGTTAACTGGCACAGGTAATCTGTCAACAAAGATGAGCAGGCTCCATATCAGTAATATACACATGATCCCTAATATCTTATATGATCTGCGGAGCTGCACCATTGAAACACTGCTCCCAAAGACCAATCAAAGTAGCCGACATATGCTTAAGGGCATGCTGCTTTACAATAGGCTCATAATCCTTCATCACACTCCACACATCTTCCACACTGTAAATGGGGTTACTGCGCAGCCTGATCAGCCGCCACCATTTTCTCCTCATCTCCCACATCAGATCGGGCTAACGTCCGTCTCATACGCTCCTTAAATGTCGTCCAATCTCTATTCACAGGACTGCGTACTGGTGTCCCACTACTTAGTAATGTCGGGGTAATGGAGGAACACAGTGGGGGTAGCAGCAGAGGGAGCAAGCACTAACGTCATTGTCGGCTGCGTCGTGGGTGTAAGAGCTGGAGAGAGAGACGCTGAAGCAATCGTTGTTGCAGGAGTACGAACAGTCAGAGTTGCCACAGACGGCACGGGCAAGGAAAGGGCAGGAGGTGCCGTGGCCAAGGCAGTCTGATCAATAGTAACAGAAGCAGAAACAGCCGAAACAGAAGAGCCGGGTAGCTGGGCCTGTGAGGGAAGAGCGGGATATATCCTCTGCGGGGCATATGGGGGTGGGGGTCGAGTATCTAACAATTGTTCCACAAGCGTATCATTTTCTTCTTGGGCCACATAAGATTGATCAATTTGTAATCGGAATCTCCTATCTTCGCGTTCAATCCTTATTTCTTGTTACTCTCTATCATGTGCTACAGCTTTCTGAGTCAATGTTTGCATTCTCCCCTTCCGGGCCTCTTTCTCTGCTTTCATTCGCCTCTGTTTAACCTCCTGCCATGTTCTGAGGGAGTCAAACATACACTGCCAACTTCTCCTGTAAAAAGGCAATTTTTTGTTCATCAAAAGTGCCTGTAAACGGCCACTGCAACTCGATATTGTCCCTCGTATATTTGTGCCATAGCATACTAAACATAATGGGGCCAAGGCCATGTTTCACATACATATCAAAGTTCGGAGTGCCTTCTGGAGGCGCTGGCTGACTTTCTTCCAGTCGAGCATCAGCAGAACAACAACGACAACAAGAAACCAAAAGCCGGCTGATCCCAGGCATTTTCAAAAATAAGCCAAATTCGTTATGTTGCCTGGCAAAGTGTTCACAAACATTTTGTATCCAAGTCAGTCCTCAGACCGTACCGAATGCAAACCAAAACGGTACCATATCCACAAAGGACCAAAACAAACTCACCTGGTGCACACAGGTCAAACGAATTTATTCTCCACTGCCGACTCTTCGGACCAAACGGTCAGATCCAAGGGTTTCGCCGTTCATGACCCCAGTCGGGATGACCGCTGGGCGAGGCACCGACCGGTCAGACAGACGGGGCAGCTGCGAGTTCAGGAACTCTCTTGTGCAGGGATCCCTGGTCTGCCCGTCCGACCCGACGATGGCCCGACCTCCTCACCCGTAGGCGGGCGAGGATGGGTCACCCGATGGAGTCCCTGTTCGGGCGTCAACTGAAGGAAGTGACCCGATTAGGGCCACCCAGGTCACTTGCGACCACCTCTCAGCCTTCCACACAAATGAAGAGTCGGTCAGACAGTAGAGAATACAAACCAAGTATATTTATTCAGGTACACTTGAGCGAAGTCCAGTCTGACCAGCCTCCTGGGATTGTTGCAGAGGGACTGACTTCAGCAAACATCGTGATACATTATGTACAATTCAGAACCAATAAAGACACGCCCTGACTGGAAATTTCCAGTTGGAGGCAGCTAGACAAAGAAGGTACAGGAGGATGTGTTTCGATCCCGAGACCGGGCACATGGGTACAGCAAAGCTCAACCTTGGAGAAACGAAAACTATCGCAGGTGCTTTCAGCAGGGGCAGAGAGGAATTAGTTTTGATCATGGCTCAAAATGGCGGCTAAACATAAAATGGTGCAGCGAATGCCAACTTAAGATGTTCAATGCATAAACTGCACAGCTAAAACATTTTTATTCCAACACCCTGCAGTGATCACACTCACCGTTACCACAAGCTCTCCTGTCGTGGGGCCTTCTGATCCCAATCGGACTCTTTCAGGGGATCGAAAAGGGTAAATAAGACTCACCACTTTAAGCGAGGTCTGTGCTCGTGCTCAGTGAGCACAATCCGTTGTAGTATATTGTGGGGGTGATTTTTTTATTTTGTATCATTTGTTTCCATCTGTTAACCTTTCCCCGAGAAGTGGCATAGGCGCTGGAAGTACGCAGTGACATCTGAAATAACCGCTCTGGAGCTAAGATAAAAGATCAAAAAGATGCCTTAAAATTTTGTTTTTTCTCTTGTCACAGAGGTTATAGGTCAGACGATACCATCTGACAAACTGCTGCTTATTCTTTTAACATGAGATTTAGGTTTACTTTTCTTTCCCTGACTGCAGAGTGAGAAGATTTTTGAAAATGTGCAAACATAAATACCTGTAAATGAAATGTACAAATATTTCAAAACTGCAAATAAGAAAGGACAAATGAAGCAATCTTTTTCTAATTCTGAAGTGTCATGGAAGAATTTAATGCGATCAAAACAAAGTATGATACTTTACTGGGTGATGCGCAAAATATAAATATTCTATATTGCCAGGGGCTTAGCTTCCATTGGTGCAGCAGGTGCAGTGGAACAGAGGCCTGGGACCCCAATTACACCTGTTTTTTGCTGTATTTCACAAATCAAACCGGGGCTGGCCCGTTTCCTTCCTTGCATTCAGGTCCGTGACACACGGGCTTCACCACTGTCTGATACCCAATTCCACAAATTATATATACTTGGTGCGCTGCATAGTTGTCAGTAAAGCTACATGTCTGCGCAAATTTAGTGGTCATGACGCTGGAAAATGTGCTGTCTCTGAAAGACAGTACACTACCACACTATGCACCACCAGGTACATACCACACCGATTCGCGGTAAATGTTTGCCAGTAGCCCCCACCCAGGCCCCACCCCTAAACCCGCCTCCTCACCATGCTCTTTGGGTCATAGCTCAATTTGGTGAGAACCTGCACGTTTTTCTCCTCATTTAATACACTGCAGTAGACCGGTAAATATATACACAAACAGACAGGTAGATAGGCGCACAGATATGTAGAAAGGCAGATAAGGTTGCAAAGATAGCTAAACGATACAGGTGAGATTCAAATAGTAATATGATAGTTAAATATCTATATAAGCACGACCTACAAGAGCTCTGAAAGGAAACTAGAAAGACATACAAGCATGACATACACACTAAACTGGTTTACAAGTACAACCGTAATCCTCAATTAAAATTGGATCAGAAACAGGCACGCAGTGATATCAAGGTATTAGACAGGAACCTCCATGTTTGTTATTTTGCCAAACAAAACTCATTGTTCACTACTTCGATTCACTGTACGACAGCGATGTTATCTAATAACCTCGTGGGATAGAAGGCTGTGAGGATAGGGGATTTATTAAGGCTTTTTCCTTGTGAAAAACTCATCTGCACCAGTAAAAAGGCTCAACACGTGCGAGCATATCTATGCATGATTTGCTTGGGTGAAATGTACACGCATGTATAGCATTTATTACAGAGCCAAATGTCAGAAAAATTAGTGCAAGTCGCCATTGCATGTAAATTCTATACTGCATTATCAAGCAAACATTGCCAAAGTCAATAAGTCTCTCTTTAATGTGCTAATGCATACAAGCAGAATCGCATGCCTTTGTGTGTGTGTGTGTGTGTGCGTGTGTGTGTGTGTGTGTGTGTGCGCACGTGTGTGTGTGTGTGTGTGTGTGTGTGTGTGTGTGTGTGTGTGTTTTTTTTTTAAAACATTACAGGCAGACCTGCTGGCTTTGCCAATCCTTGTTCATGTCCATATCGTGAGCTTGTACTCCATGCGTGTATTTGCGACCTATATAGACAGCTCACACTTTTCCAGAAAAATAACAGTCCTATACTCTTTCGAAAGGCACAACTGCCAAGCCCGCTACTTGACTTCCTTTCTTTTAACTTATTTGCAGAGTGTAACATAACATAATAGCACACAAATACATGGAGTCAGCATAATTATTTAATGTAAGCAGTGTTTGACTCGAGTCGTACAGAGTAATAGCAGACAGTAACTACAAGTAGCGTAACATGGATTATTCAACCTATCAATCGGGATTTGTAGAGCGCAGCTACTTCACCCGTGAGAGTATCAAGGCGCTGTGGGATCGTGTTGTGGGATCACGCTGCCTGTTCCTGTTGGTTGAACATCCAGTTCTTGTGGTCCTTCCTGAACTGCTGGAGCGATGGGGAGGCTCTGAGGTGCAGGGGGAGGGAATGTATATCACATGATGCTCATCAGGAATTATAAAACATTACACTTTTACTCTCTTCCCATGTTCCATTCTTTGCCCCATACCTCCTTTAAACAATTTCTCTAGGTACTCCTCCCAGTTGTGTCGTAGCGGTTCTTTCACTCTTCTTTTCTGTTTGCAGACCCGGATACCGCGATTATCACTACGTAGGAACTCATGAACGTCTCCGTTCAATCTGCTGCTGTGAGGCACATCACCCAGCTTTCCCCTGGTAAATGCCACTAAGGATTTTCCTAATGAGCATCACTCTGTGCTTCCCTGGGGGATGTCACCTTGAGGTCCCCTGCACCAAATCACCTCATGCTTCATTTGCAGCACACCACTTCATGCTTCATTTGCAGCACATTATCTTGTACGCTATTCGAGCAAATCATTTTGTGCCCTATAACTCATATTACTTCCCCTGTGTTTCATATAACATTGTGCCCATCTCCTGCACATCCCCCTATGCTCAATAATGCACATCACCTCCCCTCTATGATGGATTATTTCTAATAATACATTTTTTACAGCAGAATTTTTCATATCAATAAACCCGCATGCCAGCAAGTCGTGCCATATGACTCTGATCTCTTCACATCCAAAAGCGACGGTGTCATGCTGTACGTAGGTGCCACTCCTGCCCAGTTATGTCAGTTCCTTCCTTTTCATGCCCCTTGATGCAAAGCCAGAGCTCTTCTCCAAAATTTGTTGATTTTCATCTACACCAGAACCATATTTGTAACTAAACAATGTACTAGGGAAATGTCCCCTTCAAAAACCAGAGATTTAAAGCAGTGCCACGAGAACTGGAGGCACATGTCATCAACGGATCCAGACAATGTTTGCTTGTGATGTTTATTGTGTGGACACGACTCACTTATGCAACAAATGCTCCCTGATGCACTCAAAGGCAATCAGCGAATGGGAGGTGAAGCTCTATGTCTTTTGAATTGACAAATCGGGCAAGGTCATGCTCTTGATAGTAGACCCTCTCTGAGCCACACACCCCCTGGTTCAGCTCTTAGTCCTGCTCCTGATCATAAGGATGAATTAGAGGGACAAGTCGCCGCACACATGGAATAATTCTAAGCAGGACCTGTGCCCTTCTTACCACTCTACTTCTGGGGCAAAGCCATGCAGTTGGTGCTCCAAGTACCTGACTCTGATGCCATTGTCCGACTCTGAGCCAGCCTGTTCAATGTCTGGTCTTTTCGTGACCGGAGTTCCCCTGGGCCATCGTCAATCCTGCAGCTAAATGGACTCTTTTGGGGAGGCCTAGGTGCAACTTTTCATAGCGAAGTGAGCTTCCTCTGGAGCTGCCGGGACTGACTATGATTTACCCCTTCGGGCAGCTGGCCATTTACCTGCCCACACTGGCTGATTGTGCTGCACTTCTTGTGGGATCTTACTGGCTAACCTTGACCAATTTATGAACACTTTTGCTCAGACAATCCTCGACTGGCAGATGCAACAAGATAGGATTTGAGAGTCGGCCTGGACACCGTGGAGTATGTGGACCATGCCATTGCCACTCATGTGATTATATATTACCCAGTTCTTGGTCTTACTATCTCCAGACTGTCTGTTCCACCAACAATACTGAAAATACTTCCAGGTTCTTGCTTTTTGCCATCGTTGCCCTTTTGTAGTTCAAGAGGCCGTACTGGCAATAGTGGCCAAGGACACTACAAGGGACTTCAGTGGTCTTCCTACTCCTCCTTTGCCACAACTGTGGCCAAGCTGCTTTGTTTTCCCGGTTGTGCTCAACCAGTAGGGGACAGAATTAGATTTTTCCTGCCTGGCTGGTGTGCTATAACTTGAGACTAGTGGGTGCTGCAGATCGTTCAACAAGGTTCCATCTTCGCCATAAAGTCCAGTCCAATAGTCCATTTGTTTGTGTAGACTTTAACAAATCATGCATCCTTACTTGTGAAGGATGTGAAGTGGCTACTCTCCTAAGAGGCCATGGAGTGTGGCCTGGAGCCAGAGAAGGGCAGAGTGTGCTACAGGCATTATTTTCCAGTCTCCAAAAAGATAGAGGGCTCAGGCTGATTTGGGCCTGTCACCTTCTGAACAACTTCCTTTGGAAGGACAATTTCAAGATGTTGACTTCGGCCTAGATTCTTTCCACCCTGAATTGTGGGGACTGGATGGTGACCTTGGACGAGCCTGATTCATACTTTAATGTATCCATCCTGCATTCAAACAGATGTGTCCTGCAGCTTGTGGTGGGATTGTAGCACTTCCAGTTTGCTGCTCCTCCCTTCAGCTTAATCTCTGCCCCTCCGGTGTTAACGAAAGGGATGGCTTTGGCACATCTTTGCAGTTTGAGGATACGTGTTTTCCTGTAGTTAGATGAGTGACTGCTGATGGCTGGCTCACTGGACCACCTACAGGAAACAGTCACTCTTCTGTCATCCTGAGGGTTTTCTATCAAAAAAATTAAATTCCATCTGCAGCCAGCGTAATGGATTGCCATCATAGGAGCAATCTTGGACACAGTGGTGTTCAAGAGCTTTTTGCACCAACAGCTATTCTGGGACTTTTAGATTATGATCCCAATTTATTAGGCTCACTTCGCTGTTCCAGCGTGGATTGTTGTGAAGATTCTTGGCCTAGTGCATACTGCTAGTCCTATGTTGCCCTTCAGCTCATGAAGGCCTTGCAGTGAACCTCCATCTGCCATGGGCCAAGCACTGCGTCAGCCTTTTGAACAGCATCTGCATTTCTGAGGAGGCAGCCTTGGACCTTTAGTGATGGCTGTCAGACACCATTCTGATCTGTGGTTGATTTTTCGCTCTACCTCAGCCAGAACACACGATATTGATGGATGCATTTCACTGGGTTGTGGTGTTCATCTTTGAGCGGTGGCTATCAAGGGACTTTGATTTTCGATGAAACAAAAGCACCACATAAACCTGCTGGAGCTTTGTGCCATTTGATTAGCCGGAAAGGCATTCTCCCATCTATCAAAGGGATTCTGATTGAGGTCTTAATGGACAATGTAGCTGTCTTAGGGCAATGTGGGGTCACAGACTATGTTCCAGGAATTTCTGTTTTTACGGAAATGGCTGGAGCTTCAAGAGGGTCTCCATGATGGATAATCATTTGATGGCTCGCTGAACACCTGGGTGGATTTGGTCACCAGACATGAGGTGGTGGAACACGAATGGCAGACATTTGTGGCTCAAGGCACCTTCAACAAGAGGGTTGTGCCTTGGTTCAGTGTTTTTGCCAGCACTGAGAAAAACTAGCCTCTAGCACGTTGAGCTCTGAAGTTCTGCCAGGTGGCTCCAAGGGTGCCTCATTCAGTCTGCAGTGGGAAGCACACCTCTCGCACACCTTCCCAGCTCTGCCTGCCCTCTAGTTGAAGAGGATTGAGATGGACTGGATTGAGATCATCCTGACAGCTCTGGATTCTGTCCCGATCCAGATACCTCCTCGTTATAACTGCCTGTCTCAGAAACGGGGCAGAATCCTGCACCTGAATCTCCACAACGTACACTTCCATGTCTGAAGATTGAGTGGCACCAACTGAGCGTTTTTGGTTTACCTGCTGAAGTGGTGGAAATGATCTATGTGGCTAGGCGCCCATCTAACAAATTTGTTTAATTTTGTTCATTGGGCAAATCATCCAGGATACCTAATAGGGCCACCATAGGCATCAAAACCACCTGTCTCTTCAAGATACAAGCCAGGTCCCTTCTGATAGCCTGCCAATACATAGCATTTTAGGTCCTAGCCAGACCATATTTAAAAAGCCCGCCTCTGAGCTTGGGCAGTGAAAGAGTTGGGGGTGGGTATCTTACCAATATGCCAGAGAAGTCGGAAGTGTGAGATAATATGCCGGTATTTCAACTGGACCATTCTAAGATGGGAGGCGATGGCAATTTCTTGGGGAGCCATCTGAACTTCTAGCCAGTCAATTTCCTCGAGAGGTTTAGTCCCACCTGTTTTCGCTCAAGAGCCACAGCCACAAATCTGTCTGGCGCATTGATAATTAGTGTAGGGTAGATCTGAAAGATTTTGCCATTCCCTATACTTTTCATCAGGAGTTTGACCTCTAGTGGGCTATATTCTTGGAGTTCTGAGAGGTCAGCATGACAACTGTTGAGAGCGGTATAGAGTCGTAGGTATTTTTCGAATTTAGTAAGGGTAAGTCTAAAGTGAGTCTGCAAGCCTTGGAATAATTTCATGTGTGACCCTTGCTGCACATTTCCAAGGTAAGTGATACCTATTTTATCCCACTTACAAATATCTATAGTTGGGCAGCGTGTCTCAGCCATTTCCCAGGCCATAGTGATGTTTGTTGTGGCAAAATCTTGCCTGAAGTAATCGAGCTCACTGCCAAGCATCAGCTCTGGAGGTCCACCATTGTTACCTCAGGGTGGTGGTGCGGACAGGTGCACCATGGAGAATGGTCATGCCATTGCCGTGACCTAACAGGGGATAGCTCAGTTTAGTAGGCCGGGTTGTCACACCCACTACTCAGCCACTCATTAATAACCAAGGTCCGAGTAGCGCAGTAGTACAACCGGCTATCCCCCATTCTAATCCCTCTGTCATAAACCGATTTCCTACATTAATCTAGAGACTATCATCTTTATTGGTTTACGAGTTCTAAGAAGTCAAATTATTCCAGATGCGCATCTTGTCTTGCTGGAACGTCCTGTGCATAAGCACATGCTATGCCCTGACCATAGAGAAGCCTCTTAAGAGCTTTCAAGTACATTCCACCAGGCCCAAGGCTGCCACAACCACAATGGCAAGAGGTGTTCCAGTGATGGACATCTGCCAGGCTGCTACATCGATGTACATTCACACCTTCATTAGGCATTACTGTCTGGACAGTCAAAACTGCAGGGAGGCATATTTGGCCGTCTTAGTTTTAGTGCACTCCTCATAGCCCCCCCTCCCCCAATCTACCTTTTAAAAGTTGGCACTTTGGCATCTACTGAAAAGATGCGGAATCTGCAGTTCAAAGGATCCATCAGAACATAGTACCTTCGGTAATTCTTTTCTGGTGGGTACTCTGACTCCAGATTTCTCACTGCCTTCTTGCTCCCCATTCTGGTGAAAGGGATTTTTAGCGTTCTGAAAGGTCCGACTTTAGATTTTGCTCACTGTCATTCTTTGTTTGTCAGTGATGATCCTCGTATTAGAGCTTGAAAGAGTTCAAATATAAGGTGACGTAGTCATGCTGGGCTGGCACCTTTGTGTGGCTTTGTGACGTTGCTTCCAGAGGTGGAACAAGGTCTCTACAAAGTCCAGTGGTGCTACCTGCCAGTGCGCTGGAGCAGTTTCTGTGAATGGTCACGTATAGTCTGATTCCAAGGGGAAATCAATAGGTGAGGAATCTGTGGTTATAACTCTGTGCCCCTTTGCACATCATTCCTCTGCTGCATTTCACTTTGTGCTCCTAATCTGCATATTCCATTGTGTTCCATATTGCACATTACCTCCCAACTGCTCTGCTGCACATCATTTTGTGCTCCTCCACTACAAATCCCTGTGTGCCCTCTTATTGCTCAACATTGTATTCTGTTGATGCGCTCCACTTCTTGGCCATTGCTGTACATGGTTATGCAAGGTTGTTGGGTTGCGTACAATTATCTCTACCTATCTGTGTATGTGCGCGTGCATGCAGCGGAGACTGAATATCTGTATAGATAATAGTATCTGATAGAGCCATCTAGCCGCAGATTCCTTAACTTAGAATATCCCCAGGGTGTCAGACTAGATCCGGAGAATTTTTCTCAGCAGCACCTCTGTGCGCTGGGGGACGGCGCCGCATGGCTCCGCCCTGATATCGTCCACAGACATGATGTCAGTGGAGCCATACAAGTCCCTCCCGGTGCGCTGACATCAGTTTCCTTCTTTTCCGCGTCCCAACGCGGATCCAGGAGTAGTGGTTTCTCTGGCCTGTTTTGTTTTCAGGCCTTCTCGACGCCTTCACCGTCCGGGAACAGTGTGCGATGCCTTCGGGCTTCAAGTCGTGTACGCAGCATATGTCAGCAACGGATCCGCACATGATCTGTATGTGGTGCCTGGGAGAGCACCACGACTCCGAGGAGTGCGACGCCTTCCGGCAGCTGAAGCCGAAGTCTCTGCGGGAGCGTCGGATGAAGTTGTTGACCACCCGGATGTCCCATTCGGAGTCTGCGCGTCGCCGGTCTCAATCTCGAGCTGGGGCTCCTGTTCAGGTCTGGTCACGGAGTCGTTCCCGCGGACGTCGTTCGCCTGACGCATGTAAGCACAAACACAAGTCACGGAGGTCGTCGGCCTCGCATAAACGTGACAGCGGGGCCCGCTGCTCCCGGTCTTTACCGGGCACTGGCGCCCAGGAGTCGGCCCCCTCCTACCCACCATTTCCTGGTGTTGGGGCGACTCGATCCCAGATGGAAGCCTATTCTCAGGCTCTTCAGTCCATCTTTGGGTCACCCCCTCTCCCTGGCGCCCCTTCGGGCCCCACAGAAGGGGTAGGGACTTAGGTCGGGTCTTCGCCGGCGGGTTCGCCCTCGGCACCGATTGAGTGCCCTGACTCTGGTTCCGGAGTTGCTGCGACGTCGGGACACGGCCCGGAGGGGCATTCAGGTCGGAAGTCAAGCCCTCCTGTGACGTCTCTGCATAGCCCTGTGAGGCTGCCGACGCTTGATGCGGCTGCAGCACGGTGCTTGACTCCGAGTCGACACCGTTCTTCTCCGCAGTTCCCCATCTCGATGGAGGTCGAGTCGACGCCAGGTAGACGAGTCACCTTCGGTGGTCATCGACGTGGATATGACGCCGTCTCGACGTCGGTCGACGCCGGTGCTGGCCCCTGCTGTTCTTCTGTTAGCAGAGGATGAGGCCCCTGAGGGTTCCCCGCACCCAGGGTTGTTGCTGTGCTCTTCGGAGCAGGTGCCCATAGGACAATGGTCCTTTGATCGACCTCTGGCTACTGCGCCTCCACTGTCTGGTGGACGGTTTATCCTCCAACCGTCCCCTACAGATGGTTTATTGTCGCCACCTAGAATGGCCACGGAGGCTAGTGCGGCATTTGCGAGGGCTGTTCTCAGGGCTGCAGATATTTTATACATGCAGTCTCTTTGCCTTCTGATCCTTTATTGGATCTACTCCACCAGGATGCCTTTGAGGTGGAGCCCTTGCTGCCTTTTGGCGGGTCGTTATTTGACACCCTTCTTGGGACGTGGGCGCGGCCCTCATCCGGGGACCCAGTGAATCGGGCTATAGCACATCGTCATCGCCCGACTCCAGATGACCCTGTCTGTTTGTTCCTCCATCCTAGGCCTCAAGGACTGGTAGTCCAGGCGGCTTCAGCCTCGCTACCTTCCTCTCCTCCCCCGCTGCTTCCTCCCACTAGGAAGTCTCGCTGGTTGGAGTCGTGTGGCCGTCATATCTTTGCGTCCACCAGTTCGGGCCTCTGTGCTCTAAATACGTCTTGCGTGTTTGCACGGGCTACTTTTGCCCTTTGGGACTCAGTCGAGCGTCTTCTTCCATCTCTTCCAGAGGGTCCTCGTGCTGACCTGGATTGTCTGTTGCATGATGGCCGGGAAATGGCACAGTTTTCCATTAGATCAGCCATAGACACCACTGACTCTGTGGGTCGGGCGATGGCCAGGTCAGTTGCTCTGCGTCGCCATGCTTGGCTGCTCGATGGCAGTTTCCCTGAAAATGTTCAGGAGCGTCTTGGGGATCTGCCCTTTGATGGGGTTGCCCTTTTTGACAGTCATGCTGACTCAGCGGTCCACCGTCTCATGTCTGAGCTTCTATGACTTTGTATTTTCTAGTCCTTCTGCAGACTTTTACTTTCATATGCAGTGTTGTCTGTTTGTTCTGGTATCCGTCCATGGGTTCATGACGTTAATTCCCAGGCGGTCTGTGCGGCTATTCCACCATTTTTGCCCTTATTTGGTGCAGCTGGTCAGCTGGTTCTGCTTTTCATTTCGCGTCCTCTGCCTATGAGTTCGTCTCAAGAGGTGCCCCCTTGCTTATGGGGATGACACTTACCCTATGTGGGGTATCCGTTGGCTATTGTATAGCTGTCCTTCCTTGCCGGAAGCTTCGTAGGCTCCTGCGGAGTCTTCTTAGGCGGGGTTGTCCTACGGATCAGACTGTGGTCTTTTCCTGCTACTGTGGGACCCCCCTCTTCCTTCCCTCCCCATGTGAGGCCCACAGGTTGGCGTCGCTCTCTTCTAGTGCTTATGCATTGTGGTCTGCGGTTGGTCCGTAGCACTCCACTGCATCTGTGGATGCTGACTTCTTCGAGGTGTTGTTGGGTTTCTGCCACGACTGGCTCACCCCGGCGTGTTCTTTCAGCTTCGCTGTGCTCTTTTCGTCTACGTTGGCTGTTATTGCTGTCAGCAAGTGTCCCTTGGGGGCCTGTTGTTCTGTTCCGGTACAGTTCTTCCGTGTTCTATGCAGACACGTCATGTGGGTACACCTAATTATGTTCACTGTCACGGTGTGCCTGCGATATCCCTTGCGCCTCTGAATTTGCTGTTTCTACTCTCCACCCTTTGAGGTGGGAAAGTGCTTGGTCTTTTCTCATGGCCCAGACCCTGTCTGGTCTTTGTCTATGGGTGGTGGAGTCCCCGCCAGACATGTCAATGCTGTACGTTGCCTTGTGCCCTACTTTCCTGTGCACTTCCCAGGCAGGGGTTCAAGTTCCTCTGCTCATTGCCGCGCAGGAGTTCAGATAGTTTCGCTCCGGGCTTCTGCTACTGTTGTCAGTGAAAGTGCTCTCTTCAGGATACTCACTGTCATTGTACGGTCTTTGAATATGGATCTCTATACAATTTCCTGCGACTCTATCTACGTGTAGTACTAACTCATTCCTCGTTCGTTTGGTGGTCAGTCTCCCCGTCTGTCACACGGGAGACCGGGGTACCCCTCCGACAGGTAGCTGATGTCGCCTTACGTGTCTGGACATTGTCCTGTCCTGCTGTGCTTCTCACTGGTACTGTTGGTACCTATGGTGTGGCCTTCTTTCTCTAGGGCATGCTCTTCGAGCCCTTTTCAAGTTTTTTCATAGTTGTGTACATGTCTATATGTATATCTGTCTTGCGATCTACACCCAACGAGAGGTCACGCATACAAGGTTTTTCCTTGCTGCTGTATCTGAGGTATTTTGCCCCAACCTCTCTCTCTCGCTCCATCTCTCTCTCTCGCGGGAACGAGCCTTCTGTGTGTGTCCGGCTTGCCGGGTCCCCTTCGCCGGTTGGCTGGTTGACTACCTGGTGATGCGCCTCGCTCTGCCTCTCTGCTGATGCATCTGTGCTGTTAACGCTTCATTACATTGGGCATTACATATATGTGGTGTGGTTTTTACAGTACCCACTGCCTGCTCATGTGTACTCCTGTCCTCCTCATACAGGTATCGGTAGTCATGTTTCGATATATACTCT
This sequence comes from Calotriton arnoldi, assembly GCA_963921515.1. Taxonomy (NCBI): domain Eukaryota; kingdom Metazoa; phylum Chordata; class Amphibia; order Caudata; family Salamandridae; genus Calotriton; species Calotriton arnoldi. The sequence continues at coordinate 1,009,997 of CAWUFW010000193.1, read as the reverse complement.
GCATGGTGATATCTGTCCCCTCACATGTCATTGTGTATTCACTGTTGTGCATGCTCAGCCTGTATGCTCTGACTCTGTCATACCGTCTTGTCCCTTCTCTGGGTCTTTATCTCTTGCGGATCCATCGGATCCTGTGCTCAGTTCACCTTCTTTTGCAGAAGTTTCTGGACTCTCTCTCGTTCCGCACTACCATTCTGGTTCTGTGCTTCCTTTCATCCCGGTCTGGACGAGAGAGGTTTCGTACCGTCCCTTCACGGATTGTGGTGCCTTTGCCTCCCCTTGGTTTTCTGCTCCTTACAGAGCTTAGTGGTCTGGTGTCGACCACGCTGGCATTGCTGTCCCAACCGTGTTTTGGTCAACTTGTTGACGACTAAGTTCTTTTTGGAGCTTTGTGGGTTTCAGTCGCAGACCCTCCTCTAATAGGGTATGGCTTTGGTATCTTTTCTAATTTAAGGAATCTGCGACTAGATGTCTCTATCAGATGAACGAGTTACTTACCTTCGATAACTATGTATCTGGCAAAGACACAGTCTAGCTGCAGATTCCTTAACGCCCATCCATCCTCCACGCTCTGTGATGTCCTTTTCAGGTTGGGTTTTACTCACTCGTCTCCTCTCAGGGGGCTTTGTCTTCCTGCGGGGTGGCCTCTTTCACCTCCCTCCTGGGCAGGATGGCTCATTCGGTTTTATCTGTTATTTCTCCACCTATTATCGTGATTGGGTTGTAGGTTCATGTGTCCTCCTTCGCTCCTACACCCTGGTCCTTCCAGTATGGGGCTTACTCATGTCCTTCTTCCCTCCCACCATCCCCTGTCTTTTCTCCATTGCTTGGGGTCTCTTGACTCTGCTACAGTCAATTAGTTTGGGGTCTATTTGACTGTGCCTCAGTCCATAGGCCTCTTATAGGGGATATGGTTGCACATTCCCTGTTGATGCTGACCTGTGGGCCATTATCGTGAGTCATGTTGTTCCGTTCTTGTTGCCCTTCACGGTTGCATCCTTTGGTTGCAGACTTCCTGTCGTTTGTCATGACATTCATTTCGAATGCCGTTTTACCTCATAGATGGGCATAGTTTTCGCTTTTCTAAGAGTGGGTACTCTGCTCTTTTCCTTCAATTCCTTTCAGTATAAAGTGCTCTTTCACTGTCAATTATGGTGATTTTCTCACCATTCTATTCTTTGTCATTGTTTCAATGTTTTTTCATCTTTTTTGGCACACTGTTCCCACACTCTCACAGTTTTAGTAGTGGCTCCGCGTTGTGGCGCGGAAAAGTTTCACCGAAGTAAACTGACGTCAGCGCGCCGGGAGGGACTTGTATGGCTCCACTTACGTCATGTCCGTGGACGACGTCAAGGCGAAGCCATGCGGCGCCGTCCCCCGGCGCGCAGAGGTGCTGCTGAGAAAAATTCTCCGGATCCAGTCTGACGCCTGGGGATATTCTAAGTTAAGGAATCTGCGGCTAGACTGTCTCTCTATCAGATACATCGTTACCGAAGGTAAGTAACTCGTTCGATAGGGGCAAAAGAATTACAGCATAACTGGAGATGGATTAAATGGAGCATGGAAGCGCTAAATAGTACATCAATTGGAAAACACCATTAGCTGACCAGGGGAGGCCGTTAATCGATACCATCAGTGACTGGGAAAGGCTAGCACAAATGTTACTCGCCTCTTTGGCCAGCAACCAACAAGGCTCTGCTCCCTTAAATCTCACAGACACTAAACCCTGGTACACAAAAAAGCTGAGGATGTTAAAAAGAACACTGAATAAAAAGGGTTGTTTGCTTATAACACAAGCAAATCCCACCTTGCTCGCTGAGGTCGAATCCCTGCGCAGACAGTACAAAAACCAAATCTGGCAAGCCAAACAAGACCACGAGGAACTGCTCCAAACCGAACTGTTTATGGCATGTAGGTACAAAAATGCAAGACGTTTCTAAATGATTATAAATCGGCTGAGCAGTGGCTCATCCTTCATTGCTACAAATGGGACCTACGTCATCGCAGAAAAATGGAAAAAGCACGTTATACAAAGCTACATCTATAAAGCCCAATGAAGTGCCAGCCATAAGCAAACCAAACCCTGCATAGCTGTCGTCATTACCAAGTGTGGCCACAAACCATCAATATGCAGTAACCTTCGACGCTAGCAGAATAGCAACATTGATTCGAAAAAGTAGAGGAGATAGTGCACCAGGCCCCAGCGGCATCCCAGCATCATTCTACAAACATGACATCGACTTTTGGTCGGGCATACTTGAAAATGTATTGGAGATGCATAGTTCAGCACACAGATCCACCATCCTGGCAAGGCTTGATTCGTCATCCTATTTACAAAAAAGGCCCCACCTCGCTCCCAGACAATAAAAATATTTTGCCTTGTTACTACTTGAGGATTTACAAGATTGGGCAACGACAAACAAACTGTTTTCCCTCAACCAAACTGGGTTTAGAACACAGGCCGGCACCATAGATAACCTGGTAGCCGTAAGGGGGCTTGTTACCAGACAAATACAGAAAAAAGAAGAGCTGTACTCCCGTTTTATAGACTACAGTAAAGCCTTTGACTGAGTCAACCGCCGCTTACTGCGGTCCAAACTTACAGCCTGGAAAATCCCAGAGCCATTACTACAAGGCATCAGGTTGCTCTACTCCAACACATTGCCAGAGTAAAACTAGGACGTCACACCGCGGTTTCGGAAAAAATCAGCATGGAACAAGGGGTCAAACAGGGGTGCGTATTAGCACCCACCCTTTTTAATCTGTACATGAGCGATTTGGCTCCTACATTAAATCAAGTAAACAGTCATGCTCCTAAACTAGCCAACCAACACATCTCTTCCGTGCTTTATGCGGATGACGTCGTCCTGCTCAGCCAAACGCCGGTAGGGCTTAAAAGACTGCTAGATGCCTTAGATACGCACTGCCTGGCAAATGAGATGAAAATTAACTACGAAAAAGACAATATTATCTTCGGCCGGAAAAAGAAAAAACATCATTTTTGGCATCTTGACAACCATTGCCTGACCATCGCGAACAAAAATAAATATTTGGGCTGCTGGTTAGACAACAAAGGAGGTCACTTACTGCATCTGAACTCATTAAAACCAAAACTTGCTACGTTGCAATGTGCCTTTGGAACAATTTTCAAGAGCACTAACAAGTTTTCCTTTGAGGCACTGCTGAAAATAGTCTCTGCCAAATTAGCGCCAACATTGTCCTACGGGTCAGAGGCTTACCCGGGGAAACTGAAGGCCTTCTTAAAAAGGGCACAAAATGCAGTGTTCAGGTCTCTATTACAATTACCATGTAATACCTCACCAGCTCAGATCAGGATTGAATTTGCACTACAGGACCAGCTGTTTGTACAGATGTCCAGCATAATAAAATATCTGCATTCCACAAGGTCTTTAGTTATGCAGCACAATATCCTTGGTGCAACAACATTAACTGTTGCATGGTTAAACACTTAGAAGGCCCCAAAGGCGAGACCTATTGGCTATGCCAATGCTTGTTACTCTGGTACATGGCTCATGATGTACGGACCCCTGCGGTCAACAGCCACCTAACTTCTACCCAATCAAGCAAGACTGCCACTTACCCACACTGCTAACCCATCAACCAGGACATCGGCTCACTCTCCAGCGATGCTGGGACACACACTTGTTTTATGGACATTTCCGCCCACGTAAAATAACTCCTCACAGAATTTGTGTCCACCAAAACTACGCACTTCGATGTTGCCACAATGTGACAATTTTGCTGCTATACACCTCATATACACATCTTTTTTCCTTTCCCACAGTCTGGCAAAACCCTACTCTTTCCATCCTACGCATTCCCAGGCAGCCAAACCACGTCCCTAAATAGTTTGTCCCTAAATCTTTACACAACTACCAAAACCTTGAACGGTAAGAAGGAACATACTAAAATATATATGCATACTGCCATAATCGCTGCTAATACGTGTTCGTGACTGAATGACAAAGAATTTAGTAGTCCAAAACAGCATGTTCTATATTCAGCCATAGCTAAATTCGTTCTCCAATCGCACTGATTTCCCTGGTGTGTTTTGTTTCCTATGCCGGGCTGCACCCCTTCAAGACCAGAGTATTCAAACCTGTGCCACACAGTGCACGTCTTAGGTCCATTTTACAGGAAGACTACCGTGGGGCAAAAATATATTTTTTCTTTTGTTACAAAGGATGGAGGAAACAACTTTGCTCCAATACATCTTAAAGAAAGAAAATTGAGGAAATGAATTGTGGAAGCTTTACTAAACATTAATAATACGGTTATTGTTTACAAATGGTTTTACGTGTGTGCTCACATTTTTAAATGCAAATTCTAAAGCACGAATGATCTAAAAACACAGTGAACTGATTTTGCAGTGTTTGTGCAGCTTGTGTAATAACATTAAAAAGTTCTTGACTCAAATTCACTCTCAATTTTCATATTAGAAAGGTGGCAAACATTTACGTTCTCAATATCTTATCTAACCACAGCAAAAATGCTGAGAATTCCGTTTTCTCCATGTCTTGGCCGCTTGTAAAAGTTTAATTTGGAGCAAAACAATTTACTCCACTCCTTAATATAAAAATTCCCAAAAACTAGTGCAAATGGATTCTACCAGCTTTATTCAGTTACTTTTTGGACGAATGGGGGTGTATATTGACCCTGGTGAACCCCAAGTTATTAACCTACATATCTGAAAGAGACACGTTAGTGACAGATTCCTTACCTTAGAATATCCCCAGGCGTCAGGCTGGATCCGGAAAGTTTTTGCGTAGCAGTACCCTTGCGCGTCGGTAGGCGGCGTCGTGCGGCTCCGCGTCCGTCGTCGGCATCGCCGGGATGATGTCGCGGGCAGTACTTAGACGCCGCCCTTGCGCGCTGACATCAGTTTCCGCGCCAGTAAGCGCAGATCCGGGAAGAGCAGTGCCCTAGTCACTTTTTGACTATCCTTTTTTGTGAATTTTTTCACTGTTTCTTCATCGAGTCTTCACGACTCCTAAGGTGTCGTAGGGATGCCCGGCTTTAAGCCATGCGAGGCCTGTGGTCGCATGATGTCGATCACGGACCCGCATCTCGAGTGTCTCTTCTGTCTCGGCCGAGACCACGACACGAAGTCGTGCCCTGACTGCCGGAAACTTCATCCGAAGGCTTTGCGAGAGCGGTCTCGAAAGCTACTCGAGGTCCGGCAGTCGGCTCCGCGCCGCACCAAGCCCCGGTCCCGGGAGAGGTCGAGGGGCTGGACGCGGAGTCCCCGCCGTTCGTTGGAATCCAAGTCATCGCGCTCCTCCGGTAAGTCGAAGCACAAGAAGTCTAAGCGGCGTCATCTCTCTAAGACTTCGCCTCGCCGGTCTCGCGACTCGGCTGAGGCCCCAGTCTGCACCGTCCCCGCGGCCCCGGACATGCCTGTAGAGCCGCCCCCGAATTACCCGTTCTTTCCGGGTTCGGGGGCGACTCCGGCCGAAATACAGGAGTTCCTGTCGGGCATGGCCCGCCTCTTCGGGCCTTCAGGTCCCTCCGGTGCGCCTTCGGGCCCCGCGGGCCCTGATGGGGTTGCCCCGGCGTCGCCGTCAACTCCGGTCCCGGCGCCGCCTGTCCCACCAGCCTTCATCCCGGCCTCGGCTCCGGCCCCGGCCTCGATCCCGGCTCCGGTGGTACCGCAACCCCCATCGACGCCGGTTGACCTAACCACGCCTCCGCCTCCGCCGATTTCCCCGGCTCTCTCCGGCTCCGGACATGGAGCCGGACCGACGTCGCTCGACGCCGGCTCCGGCGCCGATGAGACCTTGGGTCCCAAATGTCCCTCCTCCTCCATATTTTGAACAAGAGGAGGACCAGGAGAGCTGGGAGGGGTCTGAGGACCCTCTCACACAACAGTGTGAGTTTGATCCGGACTGGGCTGAGGAACTTGGGGATGCCAGTGGTCTAGACACCTCCCCTGACACTGGCATGCTGTCTCCTCCCGTGGCCACGGAGGAGGGAGCTAATTTTGCAACGGTGTTGCGTAGACCAGCTGGAGCCTTACATCTCCAGTTGCCTACTGTGGCCGTCAGGACTAACCTCCTGACAAAAGTGCTTCAGCCGGCGGCTTCCTCTTCGGAGACTGTGCTGCCGTTTAATGATGCACTCACTGACGTTCTTTTGGGTGCCTGGTCCAAACCCACCACAGGGGCTCCTGTGGATAGGAACGTGGCCCGACGCCATCGCCCTGCTCCGGGCGACCCCTTGTTTCTCTCCCAACATCCCACCCCTGAGAGCTTGGTTGTCCAAGCCTCTGCCTCCCAAACCGCCTTCCCTACCGCCCCTCCGGATAGGGAATCCAAACGCCTGGACCAATTTGGGAAGAAGGCTTTTTCTTCCTCCAGTGCTGGCTTGCGGTCCGTCAACACCGCTTGCCTTTGGGCCGATATACCCACTCCCTGTGGGATTCGGTGGCGGCTGTTTTGCCGCAGTGTTCTGAGGAGGTCCAGACACTGCTTACCCGCGCCATTGCGGAAGGGCGAGATGCGGCTAAATACACCATCCGTTGTGGCCTTGATACCGCTGACTCGCTGGGCAGATCGCTTGCGACGACGGTGGCGCTACGTCGCCACGCCTGGCTGAGGACAACTGGTTTCTCGGGTGATGTCCAGAATACACTCATGGACATGCCCTTTGATGGAGTCGGTCTTTTTGGTTCAAAGGCAGACCATGCGCTGGAGCGGTTTAAGGACTCACGGGCTACGGCCAAGTCCCTGGGCCTTTCTGTTGTACGCCCTCCGCTCACCTCTGCTTTTCGCCCCTTTCGTGGCCACGGAAGGGGCGCCCAGTCACGTCAGCTGCCCAGCCACTGGCCCGCGCAGCAAGCGTCTACGCGTGGCCGAGGACGTGGATACCGCCGTGGCGGTTCGGGCAACCAGCGTGCGGGTCAGGCCACCACCTCCAACCCGTCCGCGGCCTCCAAGCCCTCCTAGTCGCTCCTTTCCGGTGCACAGCACGCCAGTAGGGGGCAGGGTCCGCCATCACCTTCACCACTGGCGTCCCATCACCTCGGACAGGTGGGTCTTGGACATTGTCCGAAGGGGCTACTCCCTCCCCTTCGAGACCACCCCCCAGCCATGCCACCTCAATTCCACCGCATGTCAGGGGATCACTTGGTACTTCTGCAGAAGGAAGTCACGGCCCTCTTGGCCAAGAGGGCCATCGAGCATGTTCCGACCCCAGAAGTAGGACGTGGTTGCTACTTCCACTACTTTCTGGTGCCCAAAAGGGACAAGGAGGACATGCGTCCTATCTTGGACCTCCGGAACGTCAATCGCTTCCTCCGGAAGGAGAAGTTCAAGATGCTCACCCTAGCTCAGGTCTTGACTGCCCTCGACCCTGGAGACTGGTTGGTAGCGTTGGACTTGCAGGACGCTTATTTTCACATCCCGTCCTGCCGGCCCACCGGCGTTACCTGCGGTTCACGGTAGGCCTCGAGCATTTTCAGTTCACCGTGCCCCCCTTTGGCCTTACAAGTGCCCCTCGGGTGTTCACGAAAGTGATGGCGGTGGTCGCAGCTCACCTGCGCCGGGCAGGGGTTCCAGTCTTCCCCTACCTCGACGACTGGCTGCTGAAGGCGGGCTCGTCCCAGGCAGTCGTCTCCCACCTCCAGACTACGGCCGAACTCCTGCACTCGCTGGGGTTCTCCATCAATGTGCCGAAGTCGCATCTGATTCCTTCTCCACAGCTCCTTTTCATCGGAGCAGTTCTGGACACGACGCAGTTTCGGGTCTATCCTCCCGAACGGCGAGTCCGGGATATTCAGGCTATGATTCCGATCTTTCAGCCTTTATCCTGGGTTTCGGTACGGATGACCCTGAGGCTGCTGGGCCTCATGGCCTCCTGCATCCTGCTGGTCAATTATGCCAGATGGCATATGCGGGCTCTGCAGTGGGACCTGAAGTTCCAGTGGGCGCAGCACCAGGGCAACCTGTCCGATCACGTCCAGATCTCGGAGGGGACTGCAAAACAGTTGCAGTGGTGGCTCTCGAACCGGCAATGGGTCATGGGCAGATCCCTCTCCCTTCCCCAGCCAGAGCACACAGTTGTGACGGACGCGTCCCTTCTGGGATGGGGCGGTCACATGGGAGAGGCGGAGATCAGGGGCCTCTGGTCTCCGGTGGAGTCCCGGCTCCATATCAACCTTCTGGAGCTCCGGGTGATCCGACTTGCACTCAAGGCATTCCTTCCCTCTGTCAAAGGGAAGGTAGTGCAGGTGTTCACAGACAACACCACCGCCATGTGGTACTGCAACAAACAAGGCGGGGTGGGGTCGTGGACCCTTTGTCAGGAGGTTCTGCGCCTCTGGACATGGCTGGAACATCAGGGCATGTTCCTGATGGTTCAACACCTGGCAGGTTCCCTGAACGCCAGGGCGGATGAACTCAGCCGCAGGTGCATGATGGATCACGAATGGCGTCTTCACTCGGAAGTGGCGCAAGGACTCTTTCTACAGTGGGGAGAGCCTTGGTTAGATCTATTCGCCACCGAAGAGAACGCGCAATGTCATCAGTTCTGCGTGTTGGAATTTCCAAGGCGGCACTCGCTTGGCGACGCTTTTCGTCGCGAGTGGAGTTGCGGTCTGTTGTACGCCTTTCCGCCTATACCACTTCTACCCAGAGTGTTGAAGAAGATTCGGCACGACCCGGGCCCAAGTCATTCTTGTGGCTCCGGACTGGGCTCGAAGAGTTTGGTATCCTGAGCTACTCAGTATGAGCGTAGATCCCCCGATCCGTCTGCCTCTTCGGGAGGATCTTCTGTCGCAGCAGCAGGGGACGGTCCTCCACCCGAACCTGTCCAGCCTCCACCTGCTTGCGTGGAGATTGAGCGGCGGCAGTTGATTCCTTTCGACTTGCCTCCCGAAGTTTGTGATGTGATTCTGGCAGCCAGGCGTCCCTCCACTAAGGTGGTATACGCCTGCAGGTCGAACAAGTTTGTGGCATGGTGCACAGCAAAGGCTGTAAATCCCCTTTCTGCCCCTCTTTCTGAGGTTCTTCTGTTCCTTCTTTCCCTGGCCCAACAGGGTTCTGCCCTGGGTACCATCAAGGGCTATCTTTGTGCCATCTCGGCCTTCCTCAGGCTTCCTGATCAGCCCTCCCTTTTCAAGTCCCCTGTTGTTAACCGGTTTCTAAAAGGCATTACACACCTCTTCCCTCCTGTTCCGTTTGTGATGCCTCAGTGGGACTTGAACTTGGTTCTTACCTTTCTTATGTGCGCTCCCTTTGAGCCTCTACATAACTGTCCTCTTCGTCTTCTGACTCTGAAGACAGCATTTCTGGTGGCCATCACCTCCGCTCGGCGGGTGAGTGAGCTCCAGGCTCTTTCATGCAAACCTCCCTTTCTGTCTGTCCATCCAGACAAGGTTGTTCTTAGGACGCGTCCGTCCTTCTTGCCAAAGGTGGTTACTGCCTTCCACATTGGGCAGACCATCACTTTGCCCACCTTCTTTCCGCCTCTGCAGCCTTCCAGAGAGGAAGAGAGGCTCCACCGTCTGGACCCAAAACGTGCGCTTTCTTTTTATATCAACCGCACACAACACTTCCGGGTGGATGACCAGCTCTTTGTTGGCTACGTGGGCGCCAAAAAAGGTCGGGCGGTGCACAAGAGAACCATCTCCCGCTGGGTAACCTTGTGTATCAAAGCCTGCTATTCTTTGGCTAAGAAGGAGCCTCCTGTTGGGCTGCGTGCCCATTCCACCAGGGCAACGGCTGCTACCACGGCCTTAGGCCGCAGTGTTCCGCTGCAGGATATCTGTCAGGCAGCTACGTGGGCCTCGCTACACACGTTTACCAAGCATTACTGCCTTGACAGTCAGGTCCGGAGGGACGGCTTCTTTGGCCGTTCTGTCCTCCGGGACTTCCTTGTCTGATCTTTGTTCGCAGACCCACCACCGGGGTTGGTATTGCTGGGGTATCTATTCTAAGGTAAGGAATCTGTCACTAACGTGTCTCTTTCAGATGCACAAGTTACTAACTTGTGTAACGATATATCTGTAAGAGACAGTAGTTAGTGACAGATTCCTTACCGCCCACCCATCCTCCCCGTTCTGCGAACTGATTTCTAGGGTTAAGGACATCCCTTTCAGGGCCCTAGTATTTTTCAGACACCTATGTCAGCTTCTTGCATGGCTCTGCGTTCCTGGCGCGGAAAGTCGTGTACAGAACTGACGTCAGCGCGCAGGGGCGGCGTCTAAGTACTGCCCGCGTCGTCATCCCGGCGATCACGACGCCGAAGACGGACGCGGAGCCGAACGACGCCGCCTACCGACGCGCAAGGGTACTGCTACGCAAAAACTTTCCGGATCCAGTCTGACGCCTGGGGATATTCTAAGGTAAGGAATCTGTCACTAACTGTTGTCTCTTACAGATATATCGTTACACAAGTTAGTAACTTGTGCAATTCTCCTAGTCTCATGGGCAGAATTGGCAACTGTCCTCAAAGCTTGTGCACCGAGACCTGTCCCCCAGGTCTCCCGTCCCCCCACGCAGAGAACAGTCAGTGAGTCCGATTACTTGCCTAGGGGTCAGATCCATCCGGGGGTGCGCGGGGTCCCCTCCCCGGTCCTCGGACAGCATCATTCGCCTCCCGGCCCGCGCGGACTGGAGAGCTCCGGCACGATCATATCTAATGCCCGAATCAGTCGGTCGAAAGCCTTTAGAACTGTGCTCGGACGGATGTTGTTAATCCGCCAGAGCGGGAATCAGCGGCGAGGCAGGAAATATATTAGCCAGCTCATGGGTGCACCGTGAGATGAAGCCAAGTGGAGGAGGCGGGATGACACAGATTTCCCTTAAACAGGAGCCCAGATGACACAACAGGTATCTGTTGCACACAGCGATTCAAGAACACACTACAGCGGGGGCGCAGGAGCATCAAACGGGCTATCAACAAGCATTTGAAGGCACGAGCGGGGAAGGGGGGCGACGCGAGTGGTGCGCGCGCGCGCCACAGCGAGACATCTGGTTTTAATTATTGCGCCCGTGTCAGGGCACGATAATTGAAACCACATGGCGCCCGTGCGGGTAACCGCAGGGAAAAGGCCATGACGCACGAGCGTCTGGTCAGCTTTTTCAAACCCCCTACATAAAGTCTTGGCCAGATGCAGCGCTTGCACGCTACTCTAGGCTCGACCTAAAAATGACATCTCTCAAATCTGACCAAAGAGCCTTTGCCAAAAGAGAACATGCCCACTTGGTCCTTAGCAGTTACGATAGAAAAGGCCCACAAAAATACATCAACAAACCATTCTCCCCCTATTATAAAATGAAATACCTGCAGCTTCGGATGGGCTCTTTTTTATCTTTAGATCTGCCGCCACCATGGGCGGTTAATCCGGAGTCGACTGTGCGGTCTGTTCCAGGAGTCAATAACTCACTTGGTCTGCATATGTCCTTTACTTCTGGAATACCGCAGAAGATTGCTCCGGCATCTGTGGACTAAGGAGGGGACACGGACATTACCATCTGCCGTTAGCTTCCTACTGAACAACGCTCAGCCACAAGTGATTACCAAACTGGTAAAATTCTCGGAGAGTATTGATAAGCAACTAAGAATAAATTCAGTAGCCCAAAATGAAGAACGGGAGGAACCTTGAATCACAGTAGCCTCAAAGACTATATATATATATATATATATATATATATATATATATATATATATATATATATATATATATATATATATATATATATATATATATATATATATATATATATATATATATATATTAAAGTACTGTTTTTTACCCAAGCTGACTGGACAGTAATAGCAAGCTATGCAAGGCGAAATTTTAACTAAGGATTATTTTACCAAGTTATTCGTTGTTTATTGAATTGCATTTAACATTTTTAACTGTACCACCATTGGGGAAACTTGCTGATGATCTATGGGTTATCTGTCGAATCACCAACATTTTTGAAAAATTGTTACATTGTCTATCATTTTAATTCTACTTGGCACTAACGCACTTTGACAGACTTCATTGTCTAAATAAAGTATTTTGTACTGTTGTATAGATTTGTGAAGATGGGTGTTTGAATTCGTATGTGTGCAAGATTTAAGCGTTTGTTTGCCCATATGTTTTGTCACTGTCTATGCACGATATGAAAACAAACCTAGTGCATTTGCAAATACCCATTTGTGGCTTAGGATTTTTCCAGGACTGAGAAGTACTTTTTTGCGGATAGGGTGGAATTTACGTGCCAGCTTTTATTCATGTTTCCCGCAGTAAATTATCATCAACTTTTAATGAGTTATCTTTTATTTTCAGGTTTGGCTGAAATCAATTACATGCATGAACTTTTCACAAACATGGTTCATAAAAGGTAAGTGTGTTGTGATGATGGCACAGCAATACATAGTATTTCCACAGTCACTACTACATAGTTTCTGTGTATATAAAGTATTCTGAAGCAGTTTTGCCATTTTTCAGACTGCATGTGTATCCCCTCCATTCGAGTATCACCATGGAGGAACAGAATGCTGCATTTACAACACCGGTTTATGGCTACAGAAAGGTAAGCAGCTATTAGACATCAGATAAATGCCAAGTCCTGTTAAAGTTTTAAGACCCTCAAGGAAGCTTTTATTATAAAAGCCTCTGAAATATTACTACTGGTTGATGAAACAGTTAGATGTTATGTAATTGTCGAGTAGATTAAAGCTCTTTCGAGGTTAAAGAAATATTTTTTAATTTGAATTCGGGCCGCATGACCCGTTTATACCATGTATCTTATAAAGTGCTTAAGGGAAAAAATTGTATGAACTTCAAAATCCCTAATTGCATTCATTCCCTACTAAAATTATCCCCGGTTTTGTTGTGCACTTAAGAGGAAAGTTACACAGGTTTTTTGCTCGAGTGTGGTTGTATTCAAAAGAAGAGAGCAACCATGTAACCTCTGCGGATAATGGCACAAGCACATACACAAGGAAGGGCATCTCAAGAGGAATTCACTTTAGTCAATTTGGCGTCAGTTGCTCAATGATATGATAGACCGGACAGTAGCTTTTAGCCAAATGAATTAATTTATGGAGGCTTCAACACAGAAGAAGCAGGAAGCAAGGAAGAATGTTGTTAGACACATTTATATTTAAAAAAAATAGCCACTCACCACCCAAAATGTACCTATAAACAGTATAACAGATCTTCAATGCGTTTCAGGGCAATACAGCTGATAAGTAACACCTCAGTGAAAGTAATGGAATACAGTGTTATAAACAAAAGTCTGATAATGTCCAAGGCATGAAGAAGCACAGCTCAGCAGTCGCAGCTGGTATGCAGTAGGTTTGTTTCTGCTAAGCGGATGTAAGGCTTTACATTCCATTAGTGGTTTGTGTGCAGGACCTCATCAGGACAAAGAATGCATAGACAAACAAGCATTGGCAAAACTAACTGGTCGGACGCTAGCCTGCTAATGCATATAAAGAGTGGCAGATGGAGTGTTGTTTGTATGTGTTAACACGTTACAGCCAGGCCTATTGGCTTTGTAAATGCTTGCTGCACTGGTCAGTAAGAGTAAAATGTTTTTCATTGATAGGTCAGTGCGGCTCTTACTTTTGCAAATCAGTGTGTGCAATTGCACTGCATTGGTGTGAACTGCTAGGCACCAGTGCTAAACTGCTCCACACAATTTACACAGACGCACTCTAACAGCCGTTTCTAGCTTTCTCTTTGGCATGTTCTCTCTCTGCTTTGTTTTGGCAGTTGCATTGATTTCTGAACCTTGAATAGTACCAAGAGTCTGAGTGGTTTCATCTGAACACATTCCATTGTGCGAGTAGTTATTTGTCACTAGAGACTGTGAAGGGAGCCAGGCAGTGCATAGACAGCGGGGGAGCTACAGATACATGTACTTTGAGAGCAGGCAGTACAGATAAGGTCTTTTAAGGAAGACTGACAACTGGGAGGGAAGGAGACTCCAGTAGAAACATGTAACAGTGAAGAACCAGGACCATAGAGAGGGACAAAGGTTGCATGAAGAAAGAGCATAACTGCAGGTGAGACCAGACCGAGAAAGAAAAAATGATGCAGGGGGCAGAATGCTGGCGGAGAGATTGGTTCCTGAGTGAAAAGGAAAGCAGCGACATAGATCTGCAGAGATCAAATGTAACAGATGCAAATAATGTAGAGGAAAATAAGGACTTGCAAGAAGACATTGGAAGAGAACAACTTAAGTGCAGGGCCGCAAGAACGGAGACTGCAGAGGTTGGTGAAACTGCAGGGAGTGGCTACAGAGATAAGACTGAGACACAAAAATAGCCCGACTGAAGGGAAGAGAACATTTTGAGGTTTGCCAGATTGAAGTAGTGGTAGATGCAGCAATAAGTAGAAGATTGCAACCATGAGACAGAGGCTCGACAGAACACAGATTGTAGGAGAAAAAGGAGAAGCTTCAGGCAAGTGAGATAGAGAGGAGAGAAACCATAGTACTTAGAAATGGCTACAAGTAAAGTTGAGAACACAGCATCGGATAATTCCACTTATTGTATGCACCCTTTTTAGTATGTAATATTTCCTTTTTGAGAGAACAGTAATGAACACCCTTTACAGCTACTTAGAAACACACCGGAGTCCGTGAAAAAATACTTAGTGTCGTTTTATTTATTTCGAGTTTTTATATAGCGCAAACTTGGCCCAAGGGCATCAGAGTGCTTTACAGAGTTTGCACAGACAGCGTTTACAAGGGATACAGTATAAATAGGATGCATACATACAGCAATACATATTCAGGGAAAAAAATATATGATAGAAGGTGGAATAGCTGGTCGATATAGTTCATAGATAGCTATGATAGAGAGTAACCGGTTGGAGGAATAGCTAAACATGCGTTTTAGAGATAGAAATGTACGGGCTCTTTGATGGAGGGGGAGGTGTATCTGAGTAGGTCGATTATTTTAATAGGGTGAGTTCAAGTGTTTGTTCAGAAGAAATACTCTAAGGTTTTTACTGAAGTACAGGTATGATTAATTGCTCTGTAGTTCTTTTGGCAGAGCGTTCCAAATTCTAGGAGTTTTCACAAAGAAGGAACGGGCAAGTGTTTTTTTTTTTTCTTGTCTTAAATTTGGGCAGGATCAAGAGTAGAGTGTTTAAGCTTCACAGATGCCTCTTTTGGCCAGCTTTTTATGGTTTGTTAGCTGGATAGTTTGGTTTTCCAGAGTAGAGAGCTCTGTGGGTTATGCAAGCTGTTTTGAATATGCTTCTTGCTTCGATTGGTAGCCAGTTGAGTTTCTTAAGTTTCAGGAGTGATGTGCCATGTACTTTGTCCACCTCTAATCTTAAAAAACATTCTACTATCTACTTTTACAGCCATCCCTCCTTTCTCTGACCCATCCCAAACCTTTCTAACTAATGTGAACCCCCAAACGTCCTTCTCAAAGTTCCCTCCTTTGTTTTACCCCATGACACACAACTAACAGAAGACCACTATTTGAAACAACAACTTACTACTTCACCTTTCAAATCCATTCCGATTATTCTATCTTTACTCTAAACTCTACTAAACATGGGGCGTGGCCAAGCCAGCCAAGATGGCGGACGCATCTCCCTAGTGCTCCGCATCGCGACCCGCATCACCGGCCCACACTGATGCCCTGATCGCCCCAGGCGCGCGGAGCCCAACACCGGAGCCGGAATAATCCGGCGGGCCTTCATTGCAGCCGGAGTGGTGGACGGCGGGATGTCCCCCGCACCGTGAGGACCGATCCGTTCCACCCCCGCAGCGGGACCAAGATGGCGGCGCCTGTTTGACACGGGAAGCGGGCTGCGGCGGTGGAGAGGAGCGGAACACATCGCTCGCCCCTGCCCCGTCTCAGGACTTCACACGCGGTCTCGCGGAGGCCCCGGAGCCCAGGGGAGTGCCAGGTGAGAGTGGACGCGGTGCTCGGCTCCCGTCGGAGGCCGCCCCGGCCTTGGCGATCCTCGCTGGGGGCCTGAGCGGGGACGCCACCCCTCGTACTAAACGCTGGGCACCCGGGTCCTCCCTGCCCCTCCCCCGCACGGCGCTAGACATCGAGGTGCGCGGGGGTGACTGGAGGGGGCCAGGGACCCAGGGACAGAGGGAGGCCTCGCTGCGAGCCCGTGAAACCACCCCGCCCAGACCAGAACTGACCCGGCTGCGGGGGCTCGCATCGTCAGCATACATCCATGCCCTGATCACCCCCAACCTGCAGAGACTAGTACCCGGCGGGCTCTCATCACGGCTGGAGTTGCGGACGGCGGGAGAGCTGTCCCGCCCCCGCCGATCGTCGGGCCCGGCGTGGGATCCCATACACACTAGGTGGCCATACCTCCTGCCCGGCGCCGAATGCCCTGGTCCTCCCTGTTTCCCCCCCCCCGCACGGCGCTAGACATCGAGGCGCGCGGGGAGTGACTGAAGGAGGCCGAGGATCTAGCGGCCTCACTGTAGGCCTGTGCCGACTGAGGGGAGGCCGCTGAAGAAGCGCACCCCCCGGATAATCAAAGCGGCGGCGGAGGGAGGCGACACCCACCTAATTGGAGACCCCCGCACTGAGCCACCGCGGCACTTGACCATCTCTCTGTCGCCCCCCTTACGGCGCCGGGACTCGAGGCGCGAGGGAGAAAGGGGGGGACGGACTGGCGGAGGCTCCGAGGTGGGGGACGGCGGTCTGCGATTCCTGCTGAGGATCCCTGGCGTCTCTGCCTGAGGTCCGCTCGCCCTTGTTTACTAAATCGGCACCACCCCAACAAAAGACACTCCACAGGGGAGACGAGCCACAATAAGCTGGTGCGAACAGAGCGGCGGTCCCCACTGCACCCCGGACGCAGACCCGTACGACACACCATAGAAATCAACCGGCTCGAGATACTGCTCCATCGGAACAACATGGGACGCCAGCGGGCAATCGGAGCGGGGCAAGCATCAGGGACCACGAGACAATCGTCCCCGGACCCCATAGTCGCCCAATCGGATGGCACGCCCTCTATGTCTGACAAGCTGGATAAAGTCCTGGCAGCAATCGAACACTCCAGAGTGACCATGGAAACTAAATTCGGGGAACTGGCTACGGACCTCAATCTCCTACGAGATGACCACAGAAAACTCGCAGACAAGGTCAAGCAGGGAGAGAAGACACTGCAAGCAGTGGAACCCCAAGTGCAGCTACATGAAAACGCCCTGAAAGACTTGCAGACCAGGGTGCAGTCCTTAGAAAGCAAAGCGGACGACTTGGAAGGGCGCTCCCGCCGAAGTAACATCCGTGTCCTGAATCTGCCCGAGGGAACGGAGGGGCCCAATCCAATCCGCTACACTGAAACGTGGATAAAAACCTTCACACAACCAAAAGACCTAACCCCGTTCTTTTCGGTCGAGAGAGCACACCGAGTGCCGGCCCGTAGGCCACCACCAGGATCGTCGCCCCGACCGTTTCTGCTGAAACTGCTCCACTACCAGGACAGGGACGCTGTCCTCCGGGCGGCGCGACTGGCAGGGCCACTCAACATGGAAGATAAACAGATTATGTTGTTCCCGGATTACTCCCGCGCTGTTCAGCAACAGCGAGCCACGTTCCTGACGGTGAAGCGTTTTTGCGCCAACGGAATGTACAATACGCTCTCATGTTTCCTGCCCGCCTCAAAATAATATTCGATGGGACCACGCACTTCTTCACGGACCCCACAGAGGCAAGCAACTGGGCGGAGCAACACCTGACAGGCCCCAACGGACACGGGAGCTCGCAAAGTCGTCAGGCCCCGGGCCGCCGACGTCAACCGCGACGAAGAGTCACCCTCTCCCAACTGAGCCACAGATCTGACTCTACGGTCAAAAGCTCACCTGACCTGGAGCAAATTCTAGCTGAGCGAAGGAAAGCACTGCAAGCGGCCACAGACATACGAAAGACAGGGGGAGACTCGGACGGGGAGAGGGCTCCACATCTATTCACCTCGGAGGAGGAAGCCAGCGATGCAAATACCTCCCACGACGGATCGGTCACACCCCCAACTGTGACTCCACAAACGGCGGACTTGGTGATTTGAGTACTGACCCGCACAGAGTGGTGCATCGAGCATGGAACCCCCGAGGACCATAGCGAGTGAAAAGACGGCACCGTTGGATCAATCAGCACTCGACGGCACGATATTCTGAGTATCGAAAGGCTACACCGGACTGAGGCGCTGCGCGTGGGGGAGGACGAGGGGAAACCCCTGGCATCATCAATTCATCGACATACAGCGGGCGGCGATGCCAACAGCAGCTGGCGAGGAGCTCCAACCACCCCCTCAAATAACGAACTAAAGACAGTACATGTCGTACAGTTTGGATGTACCGCCCTGGGCGATAGATCCCTTTAGTTGGGAATGTTTCCCGTTGTATTGTTTTCCCTTGTTATGTCCCCAAAATCCCCTGGTATCTTTAATGGAGCTCATTAATAGGAATGTAATATACCTGCGGAGGGCTGCAGCACTGACGAGGGGAGGCCTGGGAGCACCCAGCAGATCATCTCACACAGAAGGGTTCCCTAAGAAACGATTGACAAAATGACAGCTAAGGTCCCTAACGCAGATATAAAAGTCATCACACTAAATGTCAGGGGTATGCACACGGCGACCAAACGATACGGCATCTATGCTTATATCAAGAGACAGCAGGCACACGTGGCTCTCTTACAGGAGACGCACTTGACAGCAGTCGAAGTAACGCGATTACACAAGAAATGGCGGGGCATTATCTGTGCCACTACGTACTCAGCATTCGCCAGGGGGGCATTAATCTGGATTCGACCAGGGGTTCCCTTTAAGGAGCAGGCGCGTATTCTGGACGCAGAAGGACGATATGCCATACTAGAGGGATTACTGGAGGGCCAGCCCTTACTGATAGGAAGCATATATGCTCCGAACGTGGAGCAAGGCCACTTCTGGAGCCGTCTCACGGCAGTGCTGACCCACCGTACACAAGCCCCCTGGCTCTTAGGAGGGGACTACAACTGCGTTTTAGACTTAGATCTTGACAGGTCCCACCCCCCACCGGCGCAGTCACCCGCGCGCAGGCAAACCGAACTTTTTAAAAACTGGGTACAACACTGGGCACTGTCGGACGCTTGGCGAACACGGTACCCATACACAAAACTCTATTCCTTCCACTCCATCCCGCACGACCTGCGGGTGCGCTTAGACAGGTTTCTTTGCTCTGCAGGGATACTCTCCAAAGTACAGCGCACAGATTACTTAGGCAGAATATTATCAGACCACGATGCACATACAGTGACCCTCCGATGGAAACCGCCCCACCCCCCGTCCCCACTTGGAAATTGCCGCGGGAATGCCTTACAGATCAGGTGTTTTGTCATGACCATGGGGAACACATCCAAGAGCAACTTACACTAAATGCCGACACAGCGACGTCGAGACTGGTCGAATGGGATACATTCAAGGTCGTAGCCAGAGGGCACTGCATACAGCAAATAGTGGGGGTACGTAGGACGCTTGAACAGTCGCTACAGAGCGCGGAGCAGGCACTGGCAGCTCTAACGAAGAAAGCTGATCAAGGCGAGGCTACCACTGCTCAGATAGCAAATGCCAAAACATCTCACGCAGAGGCAATGAGAGACCTCCGCAAATACAACTTCAGGGTCTATGCCTCCAAGATCCACCAAGAAGGCAATAGAGTCGGGACACTGCTTGCTTGGCTGGCCAGGCAAGACACAGGAATGACACCCATCACGGAAGTGAGGGATGTCACCGGCACTATCAAGCAGTCGCAGGTAGACATTTTACAGGTATTTCACGAATTTTACTCCCAGGTATACAAGGCCCCAATGCAAGAAGACCACCATGCAATACACCTGTTCCTTCACCAACTGAACCTGCCCCGTGTCCCGCTCGCAACCAAGAAAGCACTAGACACAAAGATTAAGTCCACTGACATCACCCAGGCCATCCGAACACTGGCACGCAACAAAGCGCCAGGAATGGATGGCTTCCCACTCGAATATTACAGCACCTTCTCAGCCCGGCTAACCCCCCATATGGTGACCATGTACGACGATGCGCTAACACGGGGCGAACTTCCGGGTTCATTTAGGGAATCGATCCTAGTTACATTCCCCAAACCACACAGGGACCCAACACTCCCTCCTCGTACAGACCAATCACCCTGCTAAACGCAGACTGCAAAATATTAGGAAAAATCCTAGCGGACCGGTACACCCAAATCCTTCCACCATTGATCCACCCGGATCAATGTGGATTTGTTCCACAGCGCAACACCTCACAGAATCTGCGAAGACTATTCCACGTCCAAGATGGGGCAGGGGAGCGGTTCCCCAACGCGGCCTGCTTGATACTCGACCTAGAGAAGGCCTTTGATACCCTGCTATGGCCCTACTTGTTTACGGTCCTCGGCAAAATAAATGTGGGCCCCACCCTGCTGAAATATACGAAACTGCTATATACGGGTCTCACCTCGCGGGTACGAGTGGGAAAGTATATCTCTCCTCCATTCGCGGTGGAGCGTGGGACTAGGCAGGGGTGCCCCTTATCGCCGTTGCTATTCGCCCTGGCGGTGGAACCTTTGGCGATACGTCTTCGCCGGGAGGGGAGATGTGGGGCATTCCGATAGCGGACACGACACACTGCGTATCGCTATACGCAGATGACCTCCTAATATATGTTCGCGATGCGACGGAGGACCTCTCCCCTATCTGGGTGGCACTACAAGACTTCGCAGGGGCCTCCGGCCTCAAAGTCCACTGGGACAAATCCACGCTCTATCCACTGAGCCCACGTCTGGCCCCGTTTAATGTCCAGGTTGGAACTCAGACGCTCGCCTGGAACGCGGCGGCGCCCAGATACTTAGGGGTAAGACTGTATCATTCCCCGAGGGATCTGTATGAGGGGAACCATCGCAGAGCACTGGCAGGGATACGGACAGCAGTGGGATTCTGGAAAACGCTACCCTGGCTCCCATAGGGCGAGTGGCCCTCGCCAAAATGATTATAGTCCCCAGACTACTGTACCACTTCACTAATCTCCCCGTGATACCCCCGCGCCCCTTCTTCAAAGAACTGGATATCCTGCTCACCGAGTTGATTTGGGGAGGAGGTCGCCATAGAGTAGCACTATCCAAATTACACCTCCCTACGACTCAGGGAGGGCTGGGGGCACCCTCGTTCGAAGCATACTTTCTAGCGGCCCAACTCCAGTGGCTATCGTACTGGACAGCAGAACGGTATACCGGGAAACGGTGACCGGCGAAGGCCGGATACCCCTCCCAGCAATCCGTAGATTACTCCTACCAGGCACCAAACCGCTACGCACCTATCCGATTCAGGTATCTATAGCACGTACATGCATGCTGAAGATCCATCGCATGTCCAGAGGAAGGCCTCCATACTCGCCCCTACTCCCGCTGGTGGGATTCCCCCGAAAAGAGGGATACTATACTGCCGGTGCCCTTCAGGTTTGGACCGAACACGCCGTTACTGAAACGGAATCCCTGTTCCAAGACGGACAGCTCCAAACATATGCCCAACTGACTGACCAATATGACCTCCCACCAGGACAATTCCTCCTACATAGGCAAATAGTAGACAGCAGTCGATGTCACTGGGACCCAGAGGGGGGGGAGCCTCCGACTCACCCGGTGATACATGCCATACTACACATGGGTACGGGTAGACATTTAGTCACATGGCTCTATAAAGCTATCCGTGAACTGACCCTCAAACCCCTACACTTGCTACGACAGACCTGGGAAACCGAAATGGGGAGGGTATTTCACGATAAAGAGTGGGAAACAGCGCTAGAGTATCCGAAAAAGTCTCCAGGAATGCGCGCTTCAAGAATATCCAATTCAACATCCTCCATAGAGCATACCTTACGCCGCACCGCCTTCGCCGTTTCTATCCTGACACACACTTTGCGTGCCCCCGATGTCAGACTCCCGAGGCGGACTTCAAACACATGTTTTGGGACTGCCCCACTATCCAAAAATACTGGGACCACGTACACAGGGCACTCCGAGCAACCACTAATACTTCGGCCATGTCCACTTGGGAGGCGTGTGCCCTCGGGATCTTCCGCAGGCGGAAGACAGAAAAAGTGCGGACCCGCTTCGCATCCCTCGCCATCCTCTTAGCGAAACGGGGAATAGCCATGCACTGGCGGGCCCCGCTGGGACCCCCAGTAGCAGCCTGGATAGGGGCCATGAAGAAATGGGGTAGGGCAGAAGAAGAGGTGTTGCGGGAGGAGGAGGTGAAGGGGACGCGGAAGCACCCCATCTCTCTGGAATGGGCACAATTGCTATATCAATACACGCAAGAAACGGCCCCTGTGGAGGAGCCCGTAGTCTCTCAATCACAGACCCCGCCCCCATCCCCTGCGGGACCAACTGAAGCAGAACCAAGACTAAGCCCGGCAGTCTGAGAGGGATGCTATCGCGAGACCGCACTGGATGGTCGCAGCGGCCGCACCAAGATGACCTGCTCGCGGGCCCCCCCCCCATATCTCACACAACCTCAAATAGAGACATGATAACGCGCCCATCCAAGCAGTTGATTCTATACACCTGCACCCAGACAGCTCCCGACCATCTTTCCCAGTTCACCCCCACGTTACAAGTTTTAGCCCTCACAGGTAGTTCTTATGCCTGATGTTTTCAATTAGAACCGCATTCACGAACACTCAGGAAAAATAACATATGAAAGGAATTCGAGGCTATAGGATCACTACACACCCCTGGGAAGCTAACCCGCCGTAGTCCTCAATACCATACCACATATTGATAATACCAGACGAGGGGCTCTTTCCCAACATTGTTGACTATTCGCAAGCTTATACGTGAAGTATGTAACACTGATGTACACGCTGAAACATGTGTCTTCTTATTTGCCCTTCTTTTTTCCCTACCCACTTTCGGTGTTTCCCTTCCTATATTCAATCATTTGTCTCCTCATTGGTAATCGCATACTGATGTATTACAGTGATAACTACGTCTGAATGTAATATAGAATGCAAAAAAAACCCCAATAAATAAATTTAAACAAAAAAAAAAACTCTACTAAACATATGAGAAATCAAGATCACAAACCTAACTCAACTAATGCAGAAAGGAAAAAAAAAATTATATAACTTAATTACTCGTCAGGGGTAGTAAGTGCTGTATAAATAAAATTTACAATTCCATGTGCGTTCACTGCCATAGATGTCCAAGTGTAACATTTCCTAATGACAGCTATCAGGACACGCTGGTAAAAGAACCACTGCAAAGTACTTGGCTGCTTGTTTGAATAAGAAAAAGCACCCCTCTGGAAAGTAACCTCGTTATAGCGTCATTTGTTTGTTGCAAATCATGACCGATACCGGTGTGAATTGAGCAGGATTCAGTGAACCTTATAAATTCAAAGAGCACATTAACATTCGCACACAGGCGACTGTTATGCACATAGCTAAAAAATTAATTCGCAAAGCCTGTAGGTCTGGGTTTAATATGCTAATGAATACAATGTTACCATACATGGGAAGGCACACAAGAAACCCAGCAGGAGCACTTAGAGAAGGCTATAGTTGTAAAGTAGTCCCTCATGCAGTTCAGGGGAGGCACTGGAGTGAAGGTAGAAGGGTAGATCCAAACTACCACTAGCTTTATGTGTGAAATGAATACTTGCCGGGGATGAGCCAAGAAGTGAATGACAATGTCTCAATTCAGTGGGTGAAAGAGGGTGGAGAGCGAAGGAAGCCAGTGGTTGAAAGGGGTGGATCCAAAGCCCGCTCTTTGTATATTGTAAGCATCTGATAGAGACTACTAGCCGCAGATTCCTTAACGTAGAATTATCCCCAGGCGTGAGACTGGACCCGGAAAACTTTCTTTGCCCCAGCATCTCTGCGCGCCGGGGGGCGGTACCACGCGACTCCGCCCTGACGACGTCCGCGGGCGTGACGTCAGCGAGGTCACATAAGCCCCGCCCCGGCGCACTGACATCAGTTTCCTTCTTTTCCGCGTGCCACGCGGATCCGGATCGTGTCCCTGGCCTGTTTTCAGGCCTCCTTCTCTTCAACGCTTTGCGTTCCCTTGAGAACAGTGTGCGAATGCCTTCGGGCTTCAAGAAGTGCTCGTCTTGCGCACGCCAGATATCGGCGACGGACCCCCACCCTATTTGTATGTGGTGTTTGGGGGAGTACCATGACTCCACGGACTGCGAGGCTTGTCAGCAGATGAAACCGAAGTCCCGGCGGGAGCGCCGGATGAAACTCCTTTCGGCCCGCATGTCCAGGTCAGCATCATCATCGCGTCCGTCCCCCGCGGAAGGGGCCAAGAACCGCCGCTTCCGCCTCAGACATCGTCCTTCCCCGAGGCCGCAGGCGACGCCCGTTGGTGAGTGTCACAGCTTGTCCCCGAGGCCCGGTCCCCGCCCTGTGGGGGGCGCAGGTTCTCCGAGAGTCGTGCGGCCTCGCACGTCGCCGCCTTACCCGCCGTTACCCGGCGTGTGGGCGTCCAGAGTCCAAATGGAGGCCTATGCTGCGGCCCTGCAGGCCTCCTTGGCTCCTCCTCCTCCTCTTCCTGGGACGTCCGCTGATCCCCTGCCACGTGCGGGGCCTCCTGCAGAGTCGCCGGTGGCTCCGGCGCCGACAGGCTCGGCTTCAGGTCTTGGAGGTGTGGCGTAGTCGGGGTGCGGCCCTACGGGGTTCCATCCTTCGGCCCACGGCGCCTCTGTCTCGCCGCAAACCCCTGTGGGGGTCCCTGTGGTGTCGCAGGAGGTTGCCGGGACTCATGGCTTGTCCCCGAGTCCTACTCGGTCCTCTGGACAGGCGGCGGCCTTGTCCGAGGCCGAGCTGACGCCGCTCAGGCGCTGGCAGCTGTCGGCCCTAGCGGCGCCGCAGGGGCTGGCTAAGGGCCGGGGCGCGTCCTTTGGTCCTTTTCGGCGCGTCCTTTGGCCGCCCCGGCTCCGTCCCCGCCCCGTTCTCCCGCGGCGCAGGTGGTGGTGGAGGTTGTCGCCGCGTCCCCTTCGGCGCCGGTCGACGTCACGCCGGCGCCAGTGGCGGACTCCACGGCGCCGTGCCGACGTCGGGTCGTCGACTCCTCTTCGGAGGCCCCCTCTTCTCCAGAGGTCAGGCAACTGTTTGTCTCTTCTTCCCCGGAGACGGGGCGCCTCGTAGTGGCTTTCTCCCCGGCGTCTTCCAAGGAGGGCTTTTCGCCATCCCCGCGCCCACAGTCTTCCCCTGAGGAGCCTCAGGTTCCCCACTCCTCTGTCAACCCTCCACCCTCCACCTTTCCGGGCATGGCCGTTTCTTCCTCCGGTTGGGCTGGGGGACGGCCGGCTTAGTGTGCAGCCGTCACCCACGGAGGAGTTGCTCTCCCCACCGCGTCGCCCTATGGAGGCGAGTGCTGCTTTCGCACGGGCTGTTTCCATGGCCGCTAAGATTTTGCGCATGGGCGACCCGGCTGCACATTTCCCCGCGGACCACTTGCTTGAGGTTCTCCACCAGGGCTCTGGTGGACGGGAGCTGCTTCTTCCCTTCGAAGCTTCGCTCCACAATTCTCTCTTGGGGGCCTGGGGGGCATCCTGCCACGGGGGACCCGGTGCCCCAGTCACTCCTGCACCGCCACCGTCCTGCTCCGCATGATCCTGTCTGTCTTTCCTTCCATCCTTCTACTCGGGGCCTTCTTCTGCAGACGGCCTTTCCTTCCTTGCCTTCCATTTTGTCTCCTCCATCACGGGAGGCCCGGTGGTTAGATTCCTGGGGGCGTAACATCTTCGCTTCCTCCAGTGCTGCCTTGCGGGCGCTCAACACGCTTTGTGTGTTAGCCAGATCCACTTCCAGTTTGTGGGATTCCGCGGAGTCCCTTCTGTCTTGTGCCTCTCAGGAGGGTGCCTGCGTTGATCTGCGGCACCATGTGTTGGATGGCCGGGAGCTGGCCGCGTTTATTCTTCGCTCAGCTCTTGATGTCTCTGAGGCTCTTGGTCGCACTATGGCTAGTTCGGTGGCCCTCCGTCGCCATGCATGGTTAAGGGATAGTGTTTTCCCTGAGAATGTTATGGAGCGTCTGGTTGACCTCACTTTTGATGGCACTCTTTTGTTTAACGCCCCTGCGGATTCTGCCATTCAGCGGTTCCTTGCGGGGCTTCGTCGTCCTCCTCCCCCTCCCCGTCAGTGAACCTGGATGTCGGTCCTCTGGTGTGTTCTGGGAGTTGTTCTCCCGTAGTTTTTCTGGAGCTTAGTGCTCGGTAACCCGGTTGTGTGTTCTGTATGGTTGGTGCCCCTTCAGGGTCCTTTGCTTGGCCCTTCGGTGCTGTTGGCTGCTGGTACAGCCCCCTTTTGGCTTCTGTGTCTTTTTTGGCTGATTGGCAAGCCGTCTGTGGTTTTACCTGCAGGTCCTTTATGTTCTTGTCCTCTGCTGCGGAATTGTTTCCTAAGAGGTGTTCCCATGTTTTCCTTGGGACGTATCATGCCCTAAGTGGGGTACTTGTAGCTATTACATAACTCTGTCCTACGCTGGGGAGGTGTGGCTGACCATTTTCGGGTTCCTTGCCTTTCTTGGCATCACTGTATACCGCTGGTGCGGTCTCTTTTGCCTTTGTCTTGGTGCGGCTTACGCTGCTCCAACGTCCGTCATTCTCAGTGTTCGCTACATCGCTAGGCCGGCCTGGCATGCCGTCTACGGCATCGTGTTGTGGCGTTTCCGCCTTCCTGTCCAGCGTTTCGGCCTGGTCCTCTGTCTGGTGTTCCAGGGGGGGGGGTACGATTCTTCTGGCTTTCCTATGCTCTGGTTGCCGGCTGGTCCGTCCTCCGTGTCTCTCCTCTTTCTCTTCTGCCTGGTCCCACTTCTTTCGTGGGCCGGTGTGTGTCTCTGGCACGGCCCCCCTTTGGGGATTGTTCTGGATTTCCCTGGCTGCTGTCCTCGGCTTGCGCCTAGCTTGTTCTGGGTGCACTGCTCCAGGGTGTTGCCGGCTGCGCATGCCTGCTCGTTATGGTCCACCGCCGTGGCCCTTGATGTGTTCCCTTGTGCCCCTGCCTCTTGTTCTGCTGGGGCTTTGCGCACCTGTGCCTTTCTTCTTCGCCTGCGCCTTTTGGCTGTGGAGCCGCTCCTGCCTTGTCCGCTGCCTGGAGGCTGATGCCTGTTCAGCTGCCCCCTATCGCTGTGTCTGTGTTTTCCTACGGCAGGCTCTGCCTCCGGTTCTACCTCTTCTCCCTGGAGTTTGGGGTGGTTCTTTTCTTCCTTACTTCTGCTTGGTGAGGGCTGGGCCGCCCTTCTTGTCCCTGTGACACATACCCTGCTGGGGCCCTGTGTTCTTCCAAGCTGGTGAGATTCTCTCGCAGACCCTCCTCCCCTCTGGGTATGGCTAGGGTATCTATTCTACGTTAAGGAATCTGCGGCTAGTAGTCTCTATCAGATGTACAAGTTACTTACCTTCGGTAACGATGTATCTGGTAGAGACGATTCTAGCCGCAGATTCCTTCATGACCCGCCCTTCCTCCCCGTTCTGCGAGGACCTTCTGTTTGGTCTTCTGCACTCGCCTCCCTCCGGGTGGCTTGTCTTCTGTGGGGGTGTGTTTCGCCTCCTCCCGGACAGGATGCTTCGTTCTGCTTGATTGTTCCACCCCTTCCTTTCTGATCTGAGGTCGGTTGGTTCATGTGTGCTTCTGCCTCCCTCCACTTTGAGTTTTTCTCCAAGTGTAGGGGCCTCCTTGACTCTTCTCCTTTTACTGGCTTGGGGTTTCTGATTCCTTGCAGCTCTCTGCGTTGTTTTTTTTTTTGCTTGTACCTCTGCCCTTTCGCTCCTTTTCGGGGATACGGCCCTCCTTGAGGGTGTCTGGGGGTGAATTGCTGTTACTCCTCTGTTTCGGGCTTGTTGCCCCCTTCACTGTTGTGGATTGTGATTGCAGATTCTCTCTCTCTCTCTCTCTCTCTTTCTTCTGCTATAGCGTTTTTCACATGGAGTCTGCCTCCAGGGGGGATGTCGCCTTAGCTTGCAAGGTTGCTCCTCGGGGCGGTGCTCTGCTCTTTCCCTGTTATGGCTTTCGCTGCTATCCTTTTTGGTACCTTAGTGCTTGGCACTTTTCAAATTGGTGCTGTTCCTCACCTTTCGTTTCTCTCTTTTTTCACTGATTTTTCGCACATTGTTCCCATACTCTCCACAGTTTTGTTTGTGATGGCTCCGCGTTGTGGCGCGGAAAAGTTCTCCGAAGAAAACTGATGTCAGCGCGCCGGGGCTGGGCTTATGTGACCTCGCTGACGTCACGCCCGTGGACGTCGTCAGGGCGGAGTCGCATGGTACCGCCCCCCGGCGCGCAGAGATGCTGGGGCAAAGAAAGTTTTCCGGGTCCAGTCTCACGCCTGGGGATAATTCTACGGTAAGGAATCTGCGGCTAGAATCGTCTCTACCAGATACATCGTTACCGAAGGTAAGTAACTTGTACACTAGGTCAATTTGACAGTTTTTCTGTAAAAACCCAGACCTTAAAATCAAATATTTATTTACAACATAATCTGTTGTGTTCAGGTCTGGGCTGGGGATTCTGGAGCTCAGTGGAAAGGTGATGATGACACTTATAGCATGATACATAAGTGACAGACACCTGAAATAAACAATGGCTAACCCAAAGTCCTCTAAAAAAGAAAGTGGTTGACCCAAAGTCCCATATAAAAACAAAAAACAAACTCAAAATAAACAAATACTTGAAGTATTAAGTAGATTTAAGTGTAAATGCACTGTAATACTAGATATGTTAGAATTTTCAGTAAAGACATTACTTTTATATTTATAGTATAGTATTTTTGCAGGCAAAGGCGCTCCCTAGCCAGTATTGTGCTCCATTAAAACACTTCTCTAGAAGGTACTTCAAATATGCATTTTGTTAACATGCACAGTGAATTGATTTTAATGGGTAACGTCTTTCATGATGGCTTTTGCCTTCACAAAGTAGTCCCAGCCGCCTTCAGAAGATAATGCAATTAGAACATTACAATAGAAGCACTCCCTATAATGTGGAATTGTACACTAATCAGCCAATATCACACAGTGTGAGAACAGTACTCCTTTGGGTGGAACCTAAGTCTGCACTGTGTATTTTAAAGAATTGATAACAATGTCTTTCAAACAGTTGCAAAAAAAGTAATCCACTATCTGAAGCAGACAAGCGTATATTGTATCTGAAGCATATGAGAATTGTCAATCCCAGTTACCAAGGTTATGTTTACAAGGCTGTGGCAAATGGTTACACAATCCTGGCATTATCTTGAGTAAAGCAATGGTCACAAATCTAGAGAAATAAGAACATGCTGGGTTTTGGACAGATTGAGCATTGAGGCCGTACGTGTCACCAGGACTACTAACGTATATGGTGCCACTGTGTGTCGTATATCATTAGCATGCCTCATCTACTAAAAAGCCAATAAGCACCGCATGATCTATAAAACCCTACACAGAGAAGATTTCCAGCTCTTGTGTGGAAGCTGGGAAAAGTTCAAATTCATTGCACCAATCCAAGACAACAGAGGCTGCTTCAGAAACCCTTTGTTTGTATTTTTGGGCATGACAGGTCTGGTTGCTCAAGCACAAAACTGTACTCCTTTTACGTCCATAACACCTCCAGTGTTGCTCCAAAGCTGCTCAGGCTTTGACAACCTGAAACACTCCAAGACCACACCTCCTCTCCGGCATGGTGATAAATTGTTCAAAGTTTTCTGGTCTGAGTCACTTACCTTCAGATTATGTTTAGGGATGTAAAATGCACTTTTCATATTGTCACTCTTTCACACCATAAATAAAAGGACACATAGTAAACAGACTGCTTTAGACTTGTACAGAGATAAACAGAAAATGATGGTTAATAAACGTGAATTAATCTCAGCCACTGGCAATTACACTGAGTCTCAGTTATAACCTCATTGTTTTTTTCAGCAAGCATCTACAGTGCATTGCGGATCTGATAGAGATGTCTAGCCACAGATTCCTTAACAGAAGTTAAGTAGTTGCTTTGAAGTACAAGTCGGAGATGTGGTAGTAACTACTGTGCTGATCACCACGTAACACTGATTGGTCGGTCGGTTTGTTAATATAATAGTATCAGGAGGGCCATGAATAAGCCTTGACTGTAATGAAAAGACAAGTTCCACATTGTGCTAATTATGTCTAAAAATATGATGCATTTGTGACGCATAAAAATATCAATAGTCAACAAAAAGCTTATTTCACTGACCTGAGATGTCCGTGTTAGACCTGTCAATGGGATGAAGTCTCGAGGCAGTGGGTCACCACGAAAGCTAAAGTAGCGTGGTGTTTGGAAATTTAAAACAAACTAACCAGCTAGGCAGACAGAACTAGAAAAAAGTCCTTCCATCTTGATAATTATTCAAGGTAGTGTATCTTTAGTATCCGCACCCAGAATATACTAGTCTAATGTAACTGTTCTACTTGTGGTTTTTCAAAAACAAAAGGAACAATTGTTATTAAATTGTATTGCATTTATATAGCGCTTACTATCCCTGACAAGACGTCGAAGCGCTTTTTCGGCGAGTAGCAAGTTACTCCGGAACCCATAAAGGATTAGTGGTGAATTATTATAGTTAAATATGAAAGTAATTTGAGTGGTGAATATGTTAGTCAGTTATTTGGATTGAGAAGGATAGTGGAGGGATAGAAGAGGTAAAAGGTTTGCATTTATATAGCGCTTTGCTCCCCTGATGTGGTGTTGATGCGCTTTTTGGTGAGTAGCACGCTACTCCGGAACCCAGAAAGGATTAGTGGTGAATTAGTATAGGAAAATATGAAATTAATTTGAGTGGTGGACATGTTAGTCTGTTGTTTGGATTGAAAAGGAATAGTGGAGGGAAAGAAAAAGGAGGGTCTAGTATTTATTTTTGGAGTTAATAGCAATAGGAGGGGGTTTGGGATGAGTAAAGGGGAGGTGGAGAGGGAAGAGTCAGAGGGAAGGGTTTAGAAAGGCTTGTTTGGGCGATCTGAATAGTAAAAGAGGTATGAGATGAAGCAAGGAGGGGTAGAGGAGGGAATAGTCTTGAAAGGGTTATTTTGGGGATCATAGTAGTGGTATGGGGTTTGGGATGAATGAGAGAGTGGAGGTAGATGATATATTGATAAAGGTCTGGGGTGAGAAATAGGGTAGTGCATTGGAAAGAGTAGTAGAATGATGTTTGAGAGGAGTCAGAGAATTGAGGTAGAAGATATATTGAAAGCCGTATAGGGTGAACCTCAGATGTCCTTGTCTGACTAATGTCCAAGTAACACTGCCATCTTAGAATGAATGCTATTTGTTGCAAAAAAACTAAAATGGTAGGCCCATGATGAAATGTATTAATATTGGAAAGAAAAAAAAGGATAGAAGGTAGTGAGTTAGTGAGTTAGTACGAAATGGGACTTGAAAAACATTAGTGTGCCCCAGATGGAGCCAGATGACCAGAGATTATGTGCCATGTATGAAGCATGCTAACAGAGGACACGCAAATACTCCTTCAACTGGAATGCCCCAAAGACATTGGAAACTCACTGATTTTCAGTTGTCTCAGAGCCATGGATCATTGGATGATGTGGAGCCATCTCAAATTGAATGATTCCAAAACAGAAATACTCACATGTGGTGATTGGAAAAATTATGATCCTGAAAACAAATTTATGATCCTAGCCTGATGATCTAGGAACCCCACCTAAAGCATCGAAGGAAGTAAGAAACCTCGGAATGACCATGGACTCCAAGCTATCAATGAATGCCCAAGTGGACAAACTAGCAAGGTCAAGCTTTACTATAAAAAGTCTGCAGCAAATTTTCTCCCATCTGGAATTTCCACACAAGGTCTAGGCTACCATCTCTCTTGTTCTGGCCAAACTCGATTACGCCAATAGCCTCTACCACTGATCACCTTTAACGAGTATGGAAAGACTACAACAGATTCAGAACTTAGCTGCCAGACTACTCTTACATATAAAGCCGTAAGACCACATCTCCCCTGCCTTGAAAGCCTTGCATTGGTTACCAGTTGCCAGAAGATCTGCGTTCAAGTTGCTTTGGATCACCCACAAAGCGATACATGGAACGGGACCGCTCTTCATCAGGAATAAAAATCCCCAAACACATTCAGTTCAGTTCGATAACTTTATTCGATCCAATTAAATGTAGATCATAAAAGTATAATACAGGATTAAACAACAATTCATAAAATGTCAGTTCAGAGTACAAAATTAAAATGGCATTGCGGTAGCCATATGGCGAACACATCAAGCGTAACAATGTAGAGAAAAGAGTTAACTGGTACTACAAATAGGTGGTACTCACTCGGCGCCGCCAAGCTATCCAGTTACCTAATTGCTATTTCATGATATAATTATCGCATACATATTCAGATATTCTTTATTCCACTGTGTTCCCAAAGGATGTATAATACACAAGACGTCTAAAATCAATTATGAACAATACTACCCTCACACTAAAATATAATAAAAAGAATACTATTTACCTTATAAAGGAAAATTTTGTATAAAACGTATGCTAATTCCCCCTAAGAATTCCAAGGTGTTAACTTTCTAAAGTGATGATTGATATGAATAGATTAACCTCTTAGATGGTCTATTGGTTCCTAACTACACATAATTTCCTCCATTTCGTACAGAACTAGAGGAATGTAGCTAACATGGAACATATAAATAGATCATTTAAATTTTTGAGGAAGTAAAGAGCAGGACGACATTGACTAAAATTGTATCGCTGCAGAAGAGGCAAAATATACCTTAATCTTTGTTCTTTGTAGAAGCCACAGAAAAAGAATAGATGATCGGTCTGCTCAGAGCTACCTTTACATGGGCATGCTGTTAATTCGGTAAAAGAGTACCTCTTAGATGGAAAGCCCAACATCAGGGGAATTAGATTTAGTCAAAACCTCATCAAAATGAATCTGTTGTAGGTTCCCATCCTGTCTAGATACGAATAATCTCCCTCCATAAGGGGTGGGAACATTTGATATAGCAATACTGAAGAATTCAAGTGATTTTTTCTATTGTAATCTGCTTTGGATAGAAATATGGCCTTTAATCTCTTTTTGGAAAATTTCAGGCAGGTACTGGGGTTAGTGAACAGCTCTGCTAGACCTAATGATGTCAGTGTGGATTTTACATACTGCAGCCATATGATCTTATGTGCATTATCCAACAATAAGCAGTCTTTTATTACAGTGTGAGTTAAATTAACTGTATCCCTTCTCCAGAGTGAGTGCCATAACAGAATAGGTGCAAGCCTGATAGTGTCCGTCACGTATGGTAAACCAAGTTCTATGTGGCAGATGTAATTTGAACAAGAACCAGGGAGTGACACAACCTTCTTAAATAATCCATCCTCTAACTTTTGGAGGGAGTCTATAGCCACCATTCCCCAAACCCCTGCCCCATACGTAGTGGCGGGAATGGTCTTTGCACTATATACCTTTTTTATAGGCTCAATTGGTTTTCATCCCAATTTTTTAATGAAATTAAAAATGGCTACCATACTTCTCGTCATTCCTAGGGCCCTGTTGGCCACCATAATTGACCAAGACTGTTTTTTGTCAAACAATACCCCTAGATAGGGGAAGGTGTCCACCACTTCAAATCTTCGGGTCCCTATGTAAAAGGATGGGATTGTTTGGGAGGGAGATGCCCCTGTCACTAGTACAAAGGATTTTGATTCATTCACCCTCAGGTCCAAGCTTTTCATGAAGTCCAAGTAGGCCACAATAAGACTTTGTAGAGCCACCGCAGTTCTTGCTATTAAAACTGCATCGTCTGCATATGCCAATATCGTGAGTGGGGCTGTATTAAAAGAGGGAACATCAGGTGTAGATCCAAACACATTCAACAAAGGAACCTCCTCTTTAGAGTGGCACTTTGCCTCAAAATCCCAATGTACAAGTAAAAAATCATGGATGGCACATCCTTCTCTTTTCAAGCAGCCAAACTATGGAGCTCTTTACCCCAACATAAGAGCCACTGATAACCACCTTATCTTCAGAAACTACTCAAGAATTGGCTGTTCTCCACATAACCACAATACGCAAACAGAAATATACAGCATATTCTTCTGTATATAAGCATTTATTTGGACTATAGATATGCACCTATATATGTGTATGACCTCCTCTGTGTGGCATCGTCCGCACCAGATGTGACGTGCGCTGTGCCTATATAGGCGCAACCCCATCGCGCTGACATCTTGTCTTTTCTTTCCACGGCCAGTCAGTGCATATCCAGAGAAATCTACCCCTTCAGTCAATTTTTGACTGAGCTTTATTCAAGTTTATGTTGAGTGTTTTCGAGAGTTTCTCTTGGTGTGGCAGTATGTCCTCTGGGAAGGCCAGCTTCAAACCCTGTGGTGCCTGTCGCCGACCGATGACGGAGTGCAACCTCGACATCAAAACCTGCTTCGAGTGCCGCACCATGAACCCGAAGGCCTTGAGGAAGTGGTCTCTCAAGCTCCTGACGGCTTGACAAGCAACACTGCGACAATAGCGTTCCCGGTCGAGAGGAAGGTCCCGGGATCGGCTGCGGAGTCCAAAATCCTCATCGCTCTCAAAGTCGTCGGGCTACTCTGGTACGTCCCACCATAAGAAGAAGACCAAGAAGTCGAAGAGGTCTTAGACTTCACCTCATCCGTCGGCTGACAAGGGAACATCAACATTCGAGGCCTGGCTCCTCTGAGACAGCACTATGGTCGACTCCATGCTTCCAGAAGCCGGAGCGACCCCGCTCAACTTTACCAGTTCTATGAGGCCATGTACCTCATGTTTGAGCAGCCAGCTTCCGCGGTCGTGCCTTCGGGCCCTGCAGGCTCGGGAGGGCCTCTGCTGGACCCATGCCATCGGTTCCAGCACCAGTCGGGCTCCATGGATGGATCCAGAATGGTGCCGGTCATACCACCTCGACCGACGCTGGGGCTCCTGGCGGTGCATTCCCATTCTGCACCTTGACTCTGACACGGAGCTGGATGGGCGTCGCCTGACGCCAACTGGAGCCATGCCTTCCAGGCTGGAGCCTGAGCCCTATTCTTTTGTCCTTTGACCCAAACCATGGGCTGGTATGAGGATTTGACAAAAGTCAGCAGACTGGACATCTGTCCAGAAACTGGTATACTTTCTCCCCCCTACCGTGGCTATGGAGGAGGGAGCTTTGTTTGCAATGGTGGTGGTGAGTCCGGCCGAGGTCCTGGATCTTAGCCTGCCCTCTGCTGCAGTCAAGACTAACGTCTTGATTGAAGTGCTTCAGCCGGGAGTGTTCACCTCAGAACCACTTCTCGCATTTAATGAAGCCCTTACGAACATCCTGCTTGGGCCTGGTCCTAACCCAGCGCAGGGGATCCTGTGAATAGGACGATTGCCTGCCTCCACCGCCCCGCTCCAGGGGACCCCAACTTCCTGATGCAACAACCTAACCTGGAGACCTACCTCCTCCCCCCCCACCCCCTGCAGCTGCAGCATCCAAGCCATTCTAGTCTGCCCCCTTACAATCATTTGTAAGTCAACACACCACACAAGAATAATATACAATATTATGTATTTAATTACATATTTTTAATTACTCATTTCTTTTGTATATGACTTCGGTGAGGCGGACTCCGATGCTGCTGGGCCGGATGGCCTCCTGAATCTTGCTGGTGATGCATGCCCAATGGCATATGCAGGCTCTGCGGTGGGACCTGAAGTTCCAGTGGGCCCAGATTCAGTGAAATCTCTCTGACATGGTCCAGATCTGGGAAGGAACTTCACAGGATCTGCAGTGGTGGTTATGAACCATGATTGGGTCAGGAGCAGACCTCTCTCCCTTCCCCAACCAGATCTGACAGTGGTGACAGACGTGTCACTGCTGGGATGGGGCGGCCATCTGGGAGAGGTGGAGATCAGAGGCTTCTGGTCTCTGGCGGAATCCGGTCTCCACATTAGCCTTCTGGAGCTCCGGGCAATTCAGCTGACATTTAAAGCCTTTCTTCCCTCCATCAAGGAAAAGCTAGTGCATGTGTTCATGGACCACACCACCGCCATGTGGTACTGCAGCAAACAGGGTGGGGTGGTGTTGTGGCCCCTTTGTCAGAAAGCCCAGTTTCTCTGGACATGACTAGAACAGCATCCCTGATGGTTCAACACCTGGCAGACACTCCGAATGCCATAGCGGACTAACTCAGCTGAAGATGCCTAGCTGATCACAGATGGCATCTCCCTCCGGAGGTGGTGGACGGTCTCTTTCAGTAGTGGGGAGAGCCTTGGTTAGATCTGTTTGCCACCACCGAGAGCACGCAGTGTCAGCAGTTCTGCATGCTGGAGTTTCCTAGGCGGCTCTCACTCGGAGATTCTTTTCATCTCAAGTCAAGCTCAGGCTTCCTTTACGCCTTTTTGCCCATATCATTCCTGCCAGAGTTGTCAAAAAGATCAGGAATGACCTGGCCCAAGTTGTTCTTGTGGCTCCAGATTGGGCTCGGAGAGTTTGGCATCCCGAGATTTTGAGCATGGCCATCGGTCTTCTGACCAGGCTGCCCCTTCGGAGGATCCGCTGTTGCACAGGAGGGTTCTCCACCTGACCCTGTCAATGCTCCGCCTTCTTACGTGGAGCTTGACCACTGACAATTGACAGCTTTTGACCTTCCACCTGAAGTCTGTGATGTTATTCTGGTAGCTAGGCGTCCCTCCACCAAAACAGTATACTTGTGACGTTGGGGCAAGTTTGTGGCTTGGTGTGCAGAAAAGCAGTTTGCCCCCATTTCTGCTCCCCCTTCTCAGGTTCTTCTCTTTATTCTTTCATTACCCAGCAGGACTCTGCTCTGGGCATCTTAAAAGGGTTATCTTTATACTATTTCAGCCTTTCTGCAGTTTCCTGACCAGCCATTCCTCTTCATATCCCCTATTGTACATAGGCTTTTTAATGGTTTGTAGTATGTTTCCTCCTCCCATTATCATGCCTTAATCTTGTCCTGACATTCCTCATGTGCGCTCCCTTTAAACCCTTGCCGAGCTATCCTTTCAGACTCCTTACCATCAAGACTGCCTTCCTGGTGACACTAACATCTGCCCGGAGAGTCAGTGAGCCTCATGCTTGGTCATCCAAGCCTCCATACTTGACAAGATGGTTCTACAAATGCAAGCTTCCTTTCTGCGGAAAGTCGTTACTTCCTTTCATGTAAGCCAGTCCATCACCCTGCCTACTTTCACACTCCGTCGAATCCCTCTAAAGAAGAGGAGCAGCTCACTTCCTGGACCCAAGAGAGTTCCGGGTGGATTACTAACTCTTTGTGGGGTATGTCTGAGCGAAGAAGAAAAAGACTGCCCAGAAGCGGACCATCTCCCGATGGATCGTGCTCTGCATTAAAATCTGCTATGCATTGGCTAAGAAGCAACCCCCGGAGGGCTTGCATGCCCATTCCACCGGAGCCAAGGCTGTGACCACTGTGTTAACACATGGAGTTCCTTGCACACATTCACAAAACACTACTGCCTGAACAGTCAGGTCTGTTGGTACGGGCACTTTGCCCATTCGGTCCTGCAGATTTGTTTGGTATGAAATTGTTTTGCAGACTCGCCTCCGGGGAGGTATTGCCTGGATATCTATTCTAAGGTAAGAAAATTGCGTCTAGAAGTCTCAATCAGATGAACAAGTTACTTACCTTTGACAGTGTCTTAATCTGGAGGAGACTCTATCTATTCGCAGATTCCTTACCAAATCTTCTCCGCTCTATTAACGTATTTCTAGGGATAGGGTCTTCTTCGCTTTCAAGCTTTCTACACCAGTGGTCCATGTTCTTTGTGGCTCCTGGCGTGGAAATTCTCTAAAAGTACCTGAGGTCAGCGCGCTGGGGTGACGGCTATGTAGGCACTGCGCACGTCACATCCGGCGCCGATGCCATGCGAAGTCGATCAGCGTCACCTACTGGCACGCAAGGGTACTGCTCACAAAAATATTTCCGGATCCAGTGAGACGCCTGGGGATAATTCTAAGGTAAGAAATCTGCAACTAGATTGAGACTCTACCAGCTAAGGCATTTCCGAAGGTAAGTAACTTGTCCTTCAATGAAATCTCGTTAATGGATGTCATCAGTTTAAGCAAAAGATGTGTTAAGCTTATAATGTTGAAAACTTTATTTTTATTGTTCTATCCTTTGTTTAATTTATCTACAATGTTTTGTTATAATTTGTAATAGTTTTTTGCCAAGATGACTCTGAGTTGGTTGTGAGAAGCAATAGAGGGGAGAGTTGAGACTGGGCTCTTCTGTATTAAGGTCAGCTGAACTGCTGAAAAATAGTGGTCAGAAAGAAGTGTAACCTTAACATCATAAAAGTTTTGTCCTATTTCAGTGTTTTACTGTCTTCCCTCCCATTTTATTCTTTATTCAGCCTGCTTTCTGTCCCTGTACTCCATGAAGGCCCTTAGAATTGTTTTTTTGTTCCACATTGTCTTAACTACATATTAGCTGATCAGCTTAATGAGTTTTTGGCTTGTATGATTCAGGCAATACTTATCCATGACTGTTTACATTTTAAAATATGACGGTTTTAAAATTCATTTCCCTTAACTGAATTGTATTCTGTTTGATCCAGATAATTTTGTCTACTAACATTGCAGAGAGCTCAATAACAGTTCCAGATGTGAAGTATGGTAGGTTGATTATGAACTTTGCATTGTATTGTGTTTAGCTTTTTCTAATTGGTTGAGTTTATACTGCTGTCACCCAAGGACTACACATCTGTCACTGGTTTCCCTAACTCATGTAGCCTTGCAAAAATGTGCTTGGATAAAGGAGCAAAAGAAAACATTCACTCAC
This sequence comes from Calotriton arnoldi, assembly GCA_963921515.1. Taxonomy (NCBI): domain Eukaryota; kingdom Metazoa; phylum Chordata; class Amphibia; order Caudata; family Salamandridae; genus Calotriton; species Calotriton arnoldi. The sequence continues at coordinate 971,227 of CAWUFW010000193.1, read as the reverse complement.
CTCTACCAAATGTGTCCCATTTAAGCCATATGCAAGTTAGTCTGTTAAGCACTATAATCGGCCCACACATTTTGTGACTAATGTTGCCAATGAGCAAGATTTTCAACATTTTGTTAAACAAAATTGTCCCCCTGAGTGATCTTTAATGACCATTTCAACTAAACATTTAAAAGCAACCTCTGCCTGCTTGTGCCTTAATATTTAAATTTATGTAGACGCCTTAGCCCAAAATATAGGCCCGGTATACTGGAATGATTTAGCAATCATTAGGGTACACAACTTCAGAAAGATTTATATTGCGATATTCTCGAGCTAGGCCAAGAATGCTTTTATGTAGAGCACCTATAAGAGGACTTGACACGTGTGTATACTGCACAGGAAAAGAAACTGTCAGTCAGAAATGGTGAAATCAAAAGCAGTATGGCACATTTTCAACATTACCAATGATTTCACCCTACACTAGGTATATGGAATGTTTTTCAAAGCACTCATTTTGATATTATGTACATAATAGGACGCAGTTAAGATGGATGTGAGGCAGCTTACAAAACTATTTAGCTGAAGAGAAACTGATAGAGCTAATTTTGCATTACTAGGAGTTTTCTTTGCTTTGAGACAGTGTCCTTTATTCCAATTTCATATTTTTTTCATTTCAAAATATTTTATTGAATTTAAGAACAATAGTAATGCAGACAGCGATTGGTAGAGAAAAACAGGTTGTTAGTCTGGGTAGTAAATGAGCATATTCTTTTTAAATTGTCCCAGGATATAGACATTGAGAATTCACCATTCCAGAATATGTTGACATGTTGCAAATTTGATAAATCTGTATTGGGATTTCTTGTATACTTTAGAAGCAACAAGACCAGAAATATTTAATATGTTTAGACAAAGTGCTAATTCAGAAATTGTGGCAACAGATTAGAATATGTTCCAGGAGTAGCATTACAAAGCATCTCATATTTCTGGTTTTCAAAAGAGTGCAAACCAAACCTATTTTGTAATTCTATAAAAGATAAAAACATATCAACTTCTAGATCATGTGAACAGAAAACTCCCACATAAATCTGTGTTTTTTAAAATGTGCTATTATTCGTAAGTTTAAAACAAGATTTGTACCATAGAGATTATCTTCAGTATCATGAAACCATAAAAGACCTGGTTGAAATATGAATAATTTATGGTTTTTGTAAAAGAAAATACTAAAAAAAAACTGGTAATCCCATGCCATGATTAGCTTTAATTTTATTGTAACTAATCCCTGGAGTTTCATTTTTCCAAATTTATTTGGAAACATTTTTTCCAGTTTTTGTACAGTTTATTAGGAAAATGAATAACATAGAGCAGAAGATGTAATAATTGTGGAGTAATAACAATTGTGATAGCTTCAATTTCCCCCACTAATTTTCAAGTAGAGGACCGTTTATCAACTTTTGCATTAATTTTGAAAAATGTAGATTCTCTATTGAGTTTGTGTGTTTCCTAATAGAATTGGAGAATAGAATCCGGAAATATTCAATTTCTTTTAAACTAGAGTATGCCAGTACTGTTAAGCATATGAGGTATACAATGGGCATTATGAGAAAGAAATCAGAGTTTTAATATTGGAAGTAAAGCTGGAAACATTGGAATAATTGGCAAATTTGTGGGAGATTAACTAGGACAAAATCTTCAGGGTGATTAATGAATAATAAAACATTGTCTTAAACCGAAGCTTTAAGTACTACCTTTTTGTAGTTATTAATTTTGTTTCTTGTGAATTGCTGGTTAAACATGGTAGAGGTTGTTTTGCCCGTAGATAAAGGATATGGGTATGTTGCATTCCTGCCAAGTTTCTTAAATAAATTAAAAGAATTGAAAGGAACACCATTAATGATAATTTAGCAGAGGCTTGTATGTGAAGTGCCCTAATCATGTTAATAACATTGGAGCCAAAATATCAGAAATTCCTGACTTGTAATAAAAAATTGTCAATTTATCGTCAGCTTTTATAGCACTAAGGGCTAATGATCCTGTTGGAGATAAATGGGAATATTTACAGGGGTAAAACATGGCAAAGTGTTAGCAGAAAACCTAACCTTCATAAAAACCAATTTGATCTGGATAAATATTATAACTACATGGTTTTTGTAATCTATTCGCTAAAAATACATCTTGCAGTCCTGAGGCAGACTTTATGATCTGGGTGTTATAATGGGAAAGTGAGATTTATTTATTTCTTGTTTTTGAACCCTTTCTTTGTAATTCATTTTTCCCCTTTTTGCATAATATCCATTTGTTGCATATGGTAATAGGGAGAGCAGATATATTCTGTACCCCTTTCCCTTAAACAAAGTACTAAGTTTAAATTTCCTCTTTCAGGGGATTCTTTTGTGTGTTTGTTTATATCCAGTCTCCTAGGGATTTACTGGGTTGCCCAAGTGCATTGTGTTCTCTTTCGTATGGTTTTGTAAACCATTTTAATGCTTTTCGCTAATGGCAAAAACTAATTGTTTCCATATTTTTGTAATAATTGTAAAGTATTTGTTGCCTTTTCATTTTGTTCTTCCGTTGTTGATTGCGGATTGTTGTTTACCCAAATTCAGGGAGCTGCAGTGGGCTTTTGTGTTTAAGAAAAAGAAGAGAGGCACAGAACACAGGTGGAAAGGGAAGGATCAGGTGTTTTTTCCATCTGGTTACCAATTTCAGGTTCATCTACTGCAGATGCATCTTTACTCCTTGACTCCAAACAATAGGAGTACCAGACTTAAATTTACCCTTTACACACTGGATTATGGTCTGTGCTACAGAAGTTGGCAGTATGGTTCAGTGAGTTGACTCTTGCTGCAGCCTTCTGTAGTTATCTAAAGGTTACAGTTTTGAATCCTGTCAAGTTCTGCCTTCCATTCTTGCGAGATTGGTAACTTGAGTAAAATATATTGGTTCACAATATTCTGTTATTTACAGAGCTTAGAACCAGTAGAAGTGAATATTGAAGCCCTTTATAAAAAAAAAACCAAGATATTATTATTCTCGTTATCATAATCATCATTGTCATCATCATCAAAGGACTGGGATGGGTGCATCAGTCAGTCAATAATCTTCATTTGTTTGTTAAAAAGACCATTAAAGCATAAAATGAGTTAGATACAGTCAACAGGCTTAAGAGAAATGGGATGGATTGGTGGATCATGTGTTTGGGTTCCTGGAATTACCATGAGAACATTACTGTACAAGAATCCCCCCCTCCCTCCCCCAACTAACGGCTTAGTTTTAATGAATCAGCCAGTGAACATCATTTTGATAAACGGACAACCCATACAGTCTCATAGTGCAGTTCAAAGTGCACCTATTAAAATTCATATGTCAAATGTTTTTCAAAAACTAAACACATAATAGAATAAAGTTCCTTAAGTATAAATTTACATTCATAAATTTAACGGTCCCAAGACTAAACCCACATTGTCAAGGCCAGTAGGTCTATCTTGCATTTTCAGTTATAAGCCATACCCATTAGCTTGGCAATGCAGAGGACAGAATATTGTATGCATACAGATATGAGCAGGTAAAGTTGCAGTTAAGCAGAGATACAGGCACAGAGGTGTGGCCAGGCAGAAATACAACCCTGGAAAGTTGCATGTTCCCTGCAGGCTTGGTGAGGTGTGGGCAGGTAGAGGAACATGCAGGAAGAGAGGTGGAGAGCAATAGGTGTTGGCCTTGAGTAGTGTAGTTGAGAGAAGTACTGTCTGGGAAAAGGTACAGGTAAGTAAAAATGTGGACTGGGAGAGGTGTGAACAGATATAGACAGGGAGAGTTGCATTTGGGAAAGGTAATGGTTTAGGAGAGATGTGAGCTGGTTGAAGGCTATGAGAGATGCGAGCATGGAGAGATGTGAGCATGGAGAGGTGTAGGGGCTGGGATACATATGAGCAGAGAGCAGCATGGGTAAGAGGAGGAGTGGCAGTAGGAGGTGAAGACGGGTATGGGGTTGAGATTATTGTAGGCTGGGTGATGTATAGTCAAGGAGAGCTACAAGCTGAGAAGTGTAAGGAGAATTACAGTTAGGGAGATAGGGAGAGGTATGGTTTGGAGCAGGTTTCAAACTGGGAGAGATGCATTCAGGTTAAGGGCCAGGGAGAGAGAAGTCGATCACGGAACGGTGCATGGAGAAGGGCAGGTATGGTCAGATAGGGGTAGGAATAGGTGCAGGCTGGAGAGGTTTGAACATATAGGTGTAATGGCAAGAAGAGAATGAAGTTGGGAGAGATGCAGCCAAAGAGAGGTAAAGCCAGGAAGAGGTGAATTAAGATGTGCAACCAAAGATGGATAAGGGGATGAAAGGTGTTGACAGTGAGAGACACAGCTAGATAGGTGTGGGCTGGAGAGGGAGAAATATATACAGGGAAAGTTACTGGAATGTAGAGGATCGGGTAGGTACAGGCAAGGGTAGGAAAAAGTAAGGGCAGGCACACCTGTACACCCTATTTAAGTCCCACTTCCTCATTTTAATTCTTTCCTCAAAGTCCCCCTCCACTCCCGCTTGATGTTACTCCCTGTTTTCCAATTTGGGGGCTGGTTTGGGGAGGTTGTCACCTTAATCACGCTTTTATTTTAGAACAACTTTTTATGGTTTTTCATTAACATACAAAAATATTCAACCAACTTATAGTTCAGGAATAGCATTCCACTGACTGTCTTGCTTTCAGTAGGAAAACAGGATAACCTTTTCAAACAAGTCCATTAACGACCTCGTCCTAAACTAAGCAGCAGGTATACTCCAGGCTGCTTGTGTCCTTTCTTAGTTTTTACATCCCTTCCCAATGTTCAGCCTTATTCTATTAGGCCTTGGTAATCCCTGCATGGGTCCCAAATTTTCTTAAACTTCTTGGGGCACCCCCTCACTTTTTACACCCATCTCTCTGCAGTCATGCACCGGTCCAGACTTCTGACCAATGGTTCTATAGTTGATGAATGTTTCCCACCCCATTCTCTCACAGTATCCTTCCTAGCCCCTATCATTGTCAGGTCACAAAACATAGATGTGTTCTTGGGTACTCTAGAGTCCCTCACCCACCAGTCAAAGTCTATTCTGATGGCCTGCTGCATCTGATCTTATGCCCTTTTCCAATCAGCTTTCACATGGGTGCACTCCTACCAATTATTCATGAATATACCCACTTGTTGGCATCCTCTTAAGCAATAGCTTTGTTTGGCAATTCCGATTGTCATCAAGTTCTCCTATTTGTAATATGCCCAATTGGAGATTTTGAGTTAATTCCATTTAAAGCACACTCTGATATCCACCTCCATTGGGTATCTGCATGCTTCATCCTCCTCCTCCTACTTCTCTAATGGCCCTAGGTCCTATTCCCATTTCCCCTTGAGTTTTGCAAGTGATTTCTGTGTATTATTCATTAGGGTTCTGTATACTAGTGATTTTGGTTGCATGTAGCATGGCAAAGCGCACCTTGTATTCTCATGGGGCTTCGTCCTCAGTCTCCCGTGTATGTAAGGAGTGCTTTTGTAGTTGCAGTGCTGAGTCGTGCAATTCGTGTTCCTTTTCTAGCTCGGCAAAGGGTTTAAACCCGTCCTTCTCACAGATGTCTCATAATTTGGAGATGCCTGTTAAATCCCATTTCTGGAAGCCCCCATGACTGCAGCTTTTTCAGCACTTGAAAGTCCACAGTGGTATTTCTAACATGATTTTTTTGTTCCCACCTCATTCTGTGGTTCGCCAACCATCAGACTTTGCCCATTGTATTCTGTGAGAACCAGCCACATTTAAGGTATTTTCCTGTGATACTCATTAGGTTCCCAAATGGAACCAAAGTCACATTGCTCATCTGCCTACCATTATGAATGGTTCTTGCTGCACACGTCTATTCATCATTGATGACTATGAGGCCTAGAAATATTTTTGAAGTCAGAAAATATCTTTCTTCCATCATAGATCCCTCTTAATGTATTCAGGGCAATTCTGGGTGTTCGCTCATCCCATAACAATGTCTGTCCCTATTCCTATAGTAGCTGTGTGGTATTGGGTATGTGGGGTTCTGCAGCACAGAAAACTAATTGAGGTAATGGAATAATTTTAAAGAGGGCAGCTCTGTGCATTAGCAAGGGGAAGATCTTCCTCAGACCACCACATCGGCACCAAAGCCTTTCAGTAGTGTCATCAATTCTTCTCTATGAAGCTCTCCCCATCGTCATCATTTGGATACACAAATATTAGAATCTCTCCACTTGTAACTGTAGGGGGCAGTTAATTCCCTCTGGAGGGTGGGAATATAATGAACTTGGCCCAGTTAATGCACAAGCCCGAAAACTCTCCATAACTTTCCATTTATCTTTATAATCTTAAGCAAGGGATTGACTGTGTAAGGTCAACCAAATACAGCAGCAGGTCATCTGCATATTCTGGCAAAATGTACAATGGTCTGCTTACCAGATGACATGAAAAAGGAGCCTTCTGAGTTGGCCATTAACATATTTGATACGTTCAAATAGTTCCTGAAGTGCAGCCTGGACACTTGCTTAGTCCATGTTTGGGAATAGAGTTTCGTTTGGGGTGGAATTACCTACTGTCCCAGCCTGGTGTTGTGTGGCTTGGTCGTTCGTTCCACATGATGCATTTGCACCACCCTTCTGGTACAAAGTTGTAAAGTGGCCTTTCCAGAGTTGTGGACTAATGTTCAACTCCAGATTCTTCGGATGCCCTTTGCAACCCCTTCTCATGATCTCAGAATTTAGGGGATTTTCCTGAATGTTGCGTCCAGCAAAGCTTGCCGGAGCTTATGCAAGTGATGCTTCCTCTTTATCCTTATCAACTGTTTGTACGGTTTCCTGCTATTCAGGAATAGCTGCTCATTCGTGTCAGACAGATGTTGATTATTTAGAGCTATAGCAAGCGACCTCTTTAGCTTTACACATTCCATGTCAAACCAGTCCAGGTTATCAAGGGGGGTGATATCGAAGGTGGCGTAGGATTTACTTTTTCTTGCCACAGCCGTCTGTCCCAGTAGCTCTTCGAATTTTTGCAGCTGCTGCATCTGCAGCTCCCCCTCTTTTGTTGGCAGAGTTAAGGTCTCATTATACAATGTTGTCCATTTATGACTCGTGATGTAAGACTTTGTCGTAGTTATCGTTGATGTTGATAATATTTTTTCTGTTTGCTTTCAAAGCAATATTAAGGTCTCTTGCATGTCGGCTCGAGTTTGGTGTAAGGAAGCTCAGATTTGTTTGTTACAGGACCAGGAGTAATGGATCATGGTCGCTTTAGATTCTGCCGAACACCATCATATTGACGTTAAGATTCAATTCTTCAATGTTTATCGCCATATATGCAGCCTTCTTTAAAAGTGGATTTTGGCGGGTTATCTGATGGTGCTCGGCCATTCAGTGGACGCATGCCTCCCACAACTAGAGCTTCAAGGATGATTTTTTTTTTAATAAGGTTTATGTAGAGCGCTCAAATACCAATAAGATGGCCCCCCCACCCCTGTTTGACTGCAGGAAAGTGATATGTTGTGTAACCATCTAGGTCAATAGTGTCAATGGACCATGTCTCCTCCTGGCAAAAAATGTCCTTTTCACTTAGGAAGGACAGCCAATCCTTATCCATCAGTTTTGACTTTAAGCCTGCAATGTTCCCGCTCATGATTTTTAAGTGCATTTTCGGGCCGAATTCCGTAATAGTAGTTCTGGGTTTATCCTACAGATAGTTTTTTTTTTTTTAAATTCTTTTTATTGATTTTCAAGACAAGGTACTTCGTAAATCCGCCACGCAGGGCGGTATACAATCAACCACAACAATCAAAACAATCAACCAAATGTGATCAATACTATTTGTACATTCACATACAGAAGATGAGATATCGCCCATTATCTACAAGTCACAAAGCAAGGAGTACAATTTACATTGTAATGTCACCTAGTTAGCAGGTGTAGGTTCATGCTGATTATTCGTCAACAAATAATGCCGTAATGGCTCCCAGATGTCTTTAGGTTTAGAGGATGAAGGAAGTTCTTCCGCATACAACTCAAGGGACTCCTTACAATAAACCATGTCTTTTATCCAATGGTCAGTGCGCGGGGCCAAGGAACTCTCCCAGGTCAGCGATATTCGACGTTTTGCTAGTAATAGAGCAATCCGCAAAAACTTTCCCAGGGCGCCTTTTACATGAGGCACGTAACTTAATAAACAGACTGCAGGTGTACATTGCAATTGTTGACGGGACATAACCTGTAAACAGTGTATTACTTCTACCCAGAACTTTGCGACAAGTGCACAGTGCCACGCTAAATGCCAAAAGTCTGCGTCAGGTCGGCTACATCTTTTACAATCACTGGTATCCCGGAGGCCGATTTTGTACAGTTTAAGAGGCGTGTGATAGACCTGGTGAATATATTTAAAATGGATAATTCTGAGATTGCCATTTGGGGTCAGTTTACCAGTTAGCGTACATACATGTTTCCAGTCTGATGGAGTCAGCGGAGGGTCTAATATGCTATTCCACCGAACCAGGCTATCATCCTCCCCTCTCACCAGCTCAGTGCGCACCGCCTTGTATAATTTAGTTACCAATTTTCGCTTTGAAGGTGCCACCAGTAAGTAAGTAATGCTTTATTGTACATGGTTATTTAAAACCTTTACAATATAAACAAAAATTCAATTAATAAAACAAAGGTGCCACCAGTAAAAGCTGTAAGGACTGTAATGGAGGTGGCTCCGCTGGGAACGAATTATAATGTGCTTTAAGCGCCAGTTTCAGGCGATGAATAGTGAACTTAAATAACAGTGACTGATTGGTAATGTATTGAAGGTCTTCAGAGGTGAGAAACTGCCCTTCTACAAAGAGATCCTGCATGTGTTGAATACCCACCACTTGCAACGAACGGATCGCACCTGTTTCTTGTGTAACTGAGAGGGAGGCATGATGTGCAATTGGCAGCGAAGGGGCGTATATTGGAAGCCTAGCCGTCATTTTACCAATAGTCTGCCAGGCGGCAATAGTAGTGTCTACAGTGTTTATTTCAGTTCGTGGAGTGCCTCTGCGTGTATGTGTAAGTATCCCGGCCAGTGGAATGGGGTGCGCATCCCCGAGTTCCACCGCAACATGGGGTGTGAAGGCATGCAGGTTGTGCCAGTAGTAGGCATATTGTGCCTGTGCACAGAGGTAATATAAGTATAAACCGGAGCACAGAATCCACCTTGTGCATAATCCAGAGTGAGTGTATGCCAGCTTACCCTAGCTTGCTTGCCATTCCAAATAAGCCGAAGTAAATGGGTTCGGATAGTGTGAAAAAACTGCTTCGGTAATTTAATCGGAATATTATTGAAAAGATAGAGAAACCGTGGTAACACGATCATTTTGATAATGGCAATGCGATCGGCCAGGGAAAGAGGCAGAGAGGACCATTTGTCTACTTGAGATTCTAGCGCCGTACAAGCTGTGCCATAATTCTCCCTGATAAGTCTCCGGGTCGCGATGCACCCAGACTCCCAAGTATTTCACAGGATCAGCTGACCAGACCAGCGGGTATTCCATCTGGGGAGGTGAAGTGATCGTTGTTAGAGGGACAATCACTGATTTATCCCAGTTTATTAAAAGCCCAGAAAACAAGCCAAAGCGGATATATTCCCGCAGGATTGGGGATAGATATTTTTGTGGCTCTCGGATAAAAAGCACCATATCATCAGCATATAAAGATATGCCGACAGGACGATTGTTGAAGTTGAGTGCCGATTCTCTGTGACGCTGACTGATCACACACGCCAGAGGCTCAAGTATAAGGGCAAATAATAGTGGCGAAAGAGGACAGCCCTGTCGGGTGCCCCTGTTAATGGAGAAAGGTTCGGAGGTAAGACCCCCTACTCGGACCCTTGCCGACGGTTCAGTGTACAGAAGCTGCACCCATCTCACAAAAATGGGTGGAAACCCCATCCGCCTTAAGATGTAAAACATATAGCGCCATTCAATAGAATCGAACGCTTTAGCTGCATCTAACATTACTGCAGCAGCCGGGAGATCTGGGGTTAAAACATGATACATGGCAAAAAGCGTTCTCAAATTATGGGACGTAGAGCGCTCCGGTATAAAGCTGGATTGATCCGGCAGCACCAGACAGGTCATTAGAGGTTGGAGTTGAGTGGCTAGTATTTTGGCTAGTATTTTTGCATCTAAATTAATTAGCGACAAAGGTCGATAGGAGTCACATTGGGAAGGGGATTTATCCTTTTTAAGTAATGTGATAATTAAGGCCTGCCGTAGAGATGATGGTAAGATGCCAGTTTCATGGGCCTCTGCATACACCTCTAACAGATAGGGCGTTAAAAGATCGGCGTACTCCTTGTAAAACTCCGCTGTGAGTCCAGGGGCCTTTTTGTTTGGCAAAGATTGGATCGCTGCTTTGATATCCTCCTCGCCAATTGGCTGACTGAGGTATTCACGGTGCCCATCCGACAGCCAGGCGCAAGCAATATCGGAGAGATATTCATCAAGTGCAACCTCATCCGCGCTCCCACGCGAGGTATACAGTTCTGAGTAACAGGACCTAAATTGTTCAACTATCCCCTGAGGCGTGTGGTGTCCCCCCCCCCCCCCCGTGTGCATCCACTATTTTTGTGATGGGACAATGTTCAGTTCTGAATTTGAGTCTGTTGGCCAGCTGACGTCCCGGTCGGCCCCCCTCGCCATATGCACGCGCAACATGACGACGCGATAGGTTAACGGGATTCTGTTTCCGCCATTGTGTTATATTCCATTATCTGTTCCTGAATACGCGCCAATGTGGTGGTGTTTGGATCTGCTGTGTAGTCTAGTTCCAGGCCTGCTAATGTAGTTTCTATTTTGAAAAGTTGGCATCGTATATCTCGCAATATACCTGCTGTTGTGCTTATACAGACCCCTCTCACAGTGACCTTAAAGGCCTCCCATAAGGTGGCGGCACTGTCCACCGTGCCCACATTTATTTCAAAGAATTGAGCTATCGCTTGTCTTACGGTGTCGTAAATAGGGTCTAGTAGTGCCTCAGCGCTAAAGCGCCAAGTGAACGGGCAGTGTATGGATGTGGGTATACTAATACACAATTTCACCGGGCTATGATCTGATAAGGTGCATGAAAGCGGAACGACATCTGTGACCCAATTGTTACATTCTTCATTTAAAAGCCAATAATCCAGTCTGGACCAAGTATTATGTGCAGGTGTAATGTGTGCCCGTCCTAACTTCCTCATTTCGTAGGCGCCAAGCATCGACCAGCCCCATCTCTAGCATGGCATCACGTATACATTGAGCAACTTTCATAGTACGTGCCCCCTGCGGGTTCGACCTGTCTTTGGCAGGGTCCAAGTGCGTATTGAAGTCGCCCCCCCATAGAATGGCTGCATCTGGCCAAGTGCGCAACGTTGTAAGCATTCGAAGAAATACCTGTGGTTCGTCTGAAATGGGGCCATAAATGTTAATGACTGTGATCATAGAGTGCCCTAGTTTCCCATGGACCATAGCACATCGCCCTTCATCATCAACGTACGTTTTGAGTGGCGTGAACTACAATCCTCTTGTTACAGAACAAGAACCCCTCTTGCATACGTGGAGTATGAAGACGCCAACTTGTACCCAGCCCACTTAGTTGCAATTCTGGTCTCTGAGGATTTGGTAAGATGCGTTTCCTGTAAAAGGGCTATCTGAACCGTGTGTCTGGCCAGATAAGCCAGCACTTGATGGATTTTTTTGGGGGTGTTGAGCCCCCTGACATTCCACGTCAGACAGGTGTAATTATTGTACATAAACTATAACGTCAAAATTATGCTGAAGCGGGTGTCGACTTAAGGCATGCATGACCATAATAGCAGTTGTACAACGTGATCAGCATATAGGTACAATCTCGGGAAGCAAATCCCCATGAAGAGCAGCGGTGCCCCACATCCCCATCCGTTGCAATAGCTCCCGGTCACCAAAACCATATACAAAAAGACAACAGAACCTAATATAAAGGTTGTCTCTGCGTGAATCATGAAAGGTGCGACCTCATCTCGTGCAACATTACGATCACATCGAACTGAATTTAGAACAACATTACAGAACACCCCCACCCACTTCAGCACCCTAACATTGCCAGACCCAATACCCACAGAAGACCCCAATAAAAAGGAAAACAGTAGTACAGTAATGCGGGGTATACACATGTAGGGGGCATCACGACACAACCAACCCCCCAGTAAACAAGGGAGGTGGCCACCGAGTGTCCAGGTATAATACCCGAGCCATCACATCAGTCATTGAGATAAGGGCATGCATTTAACGAGTCACTATTGTGTGCATATAAATGTTTGCATAGAACACAAGGACAGCAATCAAAAAGGATATAGGAACTGCAGATTGTCTCAGCGCTGCTGTCACAGAACAGAGGCACGGCTGATGAGCCCAGCCGGGCGAGGTCCAGAACCAAAGGCGCCTGAGAGAGCGCCGGGGGTCGGCCCTCCCAACAGCGCTGTGAAGAGACGTTATCTTATGAGTATAAGAGCGCGCCAGTCAGTCCTCGACGTCTGAGGTGGTGGGAGATGGTGTCTTTTTGCGACGCAGAGTTTTGGCGAAGTCCAAAGCCCGTTTGGGATTAGTAAAGATCTTAGCCTGATCTTCGGACCCTATACGGAGACGCGCTGGGTAGAGCATAGCATAAGGGATCTTCTCAGCAATCAGTATTTTCTTGGCCGATTGAAATTCCTTTCGCGCTGCTTGCACTGCTGCTGTAAAGTCAGGGTAGAAGGATAGGGTGTTACCCTGGTAGTTGACCGTGCCTTTTTATCTGGAAGCACGGAGTATAGCGTCTCTGTCTCTATAATTGAGCAATCGGGCAATAATCGGTCTAGGTGGCGCTCCTGGAGGTGGTCGTGCCGCCAGCGAGCGATGAGCCCTCTCCACGATAAACATACTGGATAGTGTGTCGTCTCCACAGAGCACTCAAAACAGATTTTCTACATACGTTTCCAGGCGCCCAACATTGGTCGATTCGGGAAGTCCTAAAATACGTACGTTGTTGCGCTGCAAGCGCGCTTCGAGGTCTTCATTCTTGGCTTGGATGACCGCCAGCAGTTGCTCCATATCGGATGTTTTCGTCTTGACTTTCTGTAGGCCATCCTCTGCGTTCGAAATGCGTTGTTCTGCTTCACCAATACGTACGCCTTGCTTATCGAGTTTAATTGAGATGCCATCAATGAGACCATTCAGAGCTTCCATGTTGTCGTTTATAGATTGTAGACTCATTTGTATAGCAGCAAGGGATTTCTCCAAAGCTGTCAGGGCTGGAGTGGCGCTGTCTAATTCTGAGTCCGAGGCATGCTGGGGTTTGCCAGATTTGCGCAACTCAAACGTGAGTCGCGGTTGATGTTTGTCAGGTTTACCCATTGCAAATAACAAGCTTGTGTGCAGCAGCACGAAAGAGAAACCGTAGAGGCAGAGTGGGATGAGCGCTTCACTTGCGCCGATATTGCCCAAACTATCAGCGTAGTAGTATGCGAACGGGGCCCACAAAGACCAGCGTGGTGGTGAGGCACGTCGCTGGACACGCACAGTTCCAGAACACCCGTGCAGGCCGACGTGCTGCGAGCTCCAGAAGAACAGTAGGTGCCCTCCCAGTAGGGATCACAGTCCACCACGCCGTCGCGAACATGCGGCGACGCAGGTCCTCCTTAAGCCAGCAGATTCAGTAGTAGCAGCGCACCAGGCGATATGAGGCCCAATATCACTTAGGCATACAATCAGGCACAAACCACTGTAGAGTGGGGCAGCACAGCGCAATAGTGGTGACTTTCGCGGTATTTATGGAGAGCCTTCGTTGCACGGGGTGCTGTTAAATAATCAGGCAGGAGGATCTGAATCACTGCAACCGGAGTGCCAGCATGCAACACATCGGGATCCTCAATGCGCACACACCCTGGCCCCAGCAGTCCCAATAAGCACCTATGTAGTGTCCCAACTCCTCGTGTTCACTCGTCTTTATGGCTGCGCCCTGCGTTGGTGTTAAGCAGCTCCACCATGCGGCCCAGGGTCTCCAATCTCCACCGCCGGTAACCAGCTTCGGTTCTCTCCCCCTCGGCGCGCACTACGCTATGCAGGGATCCTCCGCAACAACAACAAGCGCTGTAGAGCGGCTCGCAAGTCCCGCAGCTCACCTCGCTTTCCCGAAGTCCCGGTAGACAGACCTCCGACGTTCGCCAGCGGGCCTTCCAGACAGGATGCTAGTGCTCACCGCCTTGGGGCCCCCACGTCAGGTAACCAAAACGATGAAGGAGTCGACAGGGGCGACAGCCAGGGGGAGCTTGGTAGTCGCAGCTGCTTCACGTCTCCCGGGCTCCGGCGCATTAGATCAGGAGGTGGAGGCCGCCATGTTGTCACAGACGCGGCGTCAGCCGCAGTTGCGATTTCTCTCGTCCTGGGCCCTGTTTCGCTCCAAAACCGCCGCAGTCTAATCACCTAGTGTCTGGACAGCAGGCACCGAAGTGTTGATAGGCGCGATGGCCACAGGGGAACAGGATGAATGCAGGATTCTGTCGGTGGCCAGCAGAGACGCGATATTATGCGGCCATCTTGCCGTGCGTCAAGCCACGCCCCCCCATCCTACAGATAGTTTCCTCCATGGTCGATCAGTGATCGTCTTAAAGAAGACCGGGAATCAGTCTTTGAAAATTTGGTGTTAGGGTGTTTGCTATACAGATGTTTATATCGGCCAAATTTGCCCATCGAGTAAGAGGTTGGTGGGAGCTGGATGCAGAACTGAATTTGAGCTTTGGCTAGACTCGAGCAGGATTCCAGAAGTATTTGCTCTTGGTTGCTCTAGAAAGACGAGTGGGTACAGTTCGATTTTGGGTGGTTATATTAAGATGCCCCAAGCATTCATTAAATGTGCATGGTTGAAAATTTTGCTTGCTATCCTTGCACTGGACCAAATTGTATGTGTGGACTCGCTGCCACCTAGTTTATTTGATTGAGCAAATCTTACCGCCAGCAGATCATTTGTTCCTACTTTTTGCAACCCTGGCAGCGAGTTTATAAGTTGCAGGATGTTGCTTCTATTAAGGATGTGCTGATTCCCTCTCAATGCATATTCTGGGGTAAAAATGATTGTAACCTGGTCTTTAATGTTGCTCATAGTACTCTGGGGTTAGTCATGCAGAGTACTTTGCTGCAATGGGCCTTGCCTAAAGGTCCTTTGTAGGTTTTCTCTAGGGATCTGCTATTGATGGTTGGACTCTTTCAACAAAATTAATGGGGTTGCACAAGAGTGTAATGGATCGACGAGCTGGGTGGGTAAATACAATTGGAACTAGTGGGAGCACACCTTGGGAGGTTCCGTTGATAGCTTTTCTAATACTTGTTTCTATTTGTTCCATTGTGGATTCAATCGATTGACAGTATCCTTCATTTGAGGGTTGTGAATTTGGATGGTAGTTGGTAGTCTGAGACTCTGGGCACCCAAGGCTTTCACTGTCTGTGCCACTTCTGGGAGTTTGTGGTTTGACTAATTGTTTAGTGATGCTTAGTTCGACTTGGTTATGCATACTTTCTTGGGTCTCATGTAGAGGATCACTCTTTTGTTGATGAGTACCCTCGATAAGGGGTGGCATTATTATGACCTCTGTAATTGGTGATTATCCTCATTGCTGGTTCCTAAGTTTGAGGTGGAGGCTGTCCTGACTCCTGTTGGGATTCGATTTTTATGTGAGTGGAGAGTGCAGTTTTTGCCACACAACATACCTCGGTTTTGAATTGAAAAATCTTTGGGCTGGTCGCCTTGTGTTGTTTTGCTGGCAATCTTTTTTTATGCCTCCCCCTTGTTCTTGGGTATTTAAATCCACTTGAGATTGTATGATAGTTTGAGGGGGTTGCAGTGCGTTTGGTTGGGAGGGGGCACTTTGTTTTGCAGCCCTTTTGCTTTTGTCTTTGTTTCCCCAGGCTTTAAGCCTTTAGCGTTAGCTTGTTCTTCCTTGTTTGAACGTTTTGTTTGGGGGCGAGTAATGTATCTGCAATAGACACACAAGAGTGGCTTATTTCCTCAATTAAGTCCCCTGTACTAATGTAGGGATTTAGCTGAGTTGCAGGCTTTAACAAAGAGGATTCTGCCTTTGGGTTGATTATTGAACATTTAATATCTGGTTCTTCGCTGTCGATTCAGGCGTTTGTTAGATTTGTCAAATTTTGCCTGCAGTCTTCAATGATTCCATTTATAACCATTGGAACTTACAACAATTTCTCCAACAAAGGAGCCCAACTTTGGGTGTCTAAGGACCCCTGGGTAGTTTGTGACCTTAGTTTGTCCTTGACCGCTTCTTCAACTAATTCCATCCTACAATCAGTTTTCACTATGGAGGATGTGAAGTGCTTTATAAGCTCCAGTTGGACATGAAGTTTTAGGGACTGTCGTGATCGCATTTGCAATTGAATTCAATGTTTTACACATGACCTTCATAATGCTCTATATTGGTGTATTTAGTGAATGCTCATTCTGGTCTTGATTCGTGAGTTGAATGCCGGACACATCGCTTCCATACATTTGCTGGTTTTTGTAGAGCAAGTCAAGGTCGTCAGATGTTATACTATCCGGTCGGGAGTCAATCCTAGTACTTCCCGAGTTGTCTAATGTAGGAAACTCCATGTTGAGTGAAATAGGTGAGTCCAAGAGCTGTATATCTAGGATGTAACACTCCTTTTCCGCTGTGGGACGGGGAGACAATAGCATTAGTGAGGGGGACATTTTTATAGATAGTACGGACTCATTGTCCATAGAGGACGGGGCAGGGATTACGCTGGTGAATTTGATTTGGCCCAAAACTTGAAAGACAGGAGGCTTTGTGGATTGTGATTTCTGTAATAGATCCTAGGGAATTCTAGGACTTAGATCTGTTCAATTCAGAGCCAAAAATAAAGTTTGTGTAACAGGACATTCCTGGAAGTGCCCATGAGAGTGCCTGGTATGATGTTAGTGTTTCTATTACTTTATTTGGCGCCTTTAGTTCTGGAGAGGATGGAGGCAATACAGGTTGCTGAGCCCCGCAGGCACCATCAGCTCCTTGAGCATTTTATGGTTTCGTAGCGCAGTGTTGCCCAGGCAACGAAAATTCAGATGCAAGAGCTTATGTACCTTCATGCAAGATGTGCAGTGTATTGGCATTGCTATTAGTATTACTATTGCGTAAGTATTTTGTTATGGTATTGTTATGAATTTATTTGGACATTTGGATTGGCAGAACTCCTGGCGGTGAACAGAGATTGAATGGGTGATTGAGATTTTAGTTGTGATCTGTGAACCTTTCGTGCCTGATTTTTTTCGGAAGAGCTGAATCAAGTAGTGCTGTTTGAGGAAAGATTGCCCCGGTCGTGGTGCAGACTTCATAGCAGATTGTGCTGGCTTCAGTGGCCTTGGGCCTGGCAGTGTCCTCTGCGGTGGTCATGACTACCTCTAGTTTCTCCTTGATCGGGGTAGTGAGCATAGGTAGTGGCATTAACCCTGGGTTTATATGGGGAGCACTCACTAGGGCTGCTGAGGACCCTGCGACCAATGGTTCAGAAGCCTCCGGGCTTGCTGGGCAGTTATTTTGACAAGTTTGGTCAGCTTTGACCTTTTTTGCCTTTGATCTCCCCCTTGTTTCATACATTAATGTGGTCCTCCTTGGGTTGGCAAACTATAGTATTGGTAATGGCACCTCATAGAATTGAGTACTTTAATATTAGATTTTTTTTTACTTATTACGTTTACTTTTCTGGGATTATTTTGCTTATGCTTGTGGTACTTACTTTACGTTTTGTACTTGTTGCACCCGCACTTTCTTTTGCTCTGTCGCTTTATCACTTTGTTGCTCTGCCGTTCTATTGCTTGATTAAGGGTGCGAATCAAGATGTGCAGGATGATCTGGACTTTTTTTGAGTTTTGAGCTTTACAGATTAAGCTTTAAGCTCTGAGTGGGTAACATTGGATGGTGTTGATAACTAAACTCCAGGCTGGGAAACCCACAGGAGAAAAGGAGAATTGCAGGGGCTGGTAGTGGTGAACCCCTGCAACCTGTAGCCGTCTGGGTGCTGAAGTGCTGGAATACCGGAGAGGATGCAACGCTGCAGTGCTGAGGCGAGGGTTGGTGCTGGCTTCTGGCCACTGGCTCCAACACCGTGTGCAAGCCACACTGGCTAGGTTGACCAACCGTCCGTAAATTTCTTGGACAGTCTGTTAATTGGATCTCACGTCCGTTGTCCGTCACGATCCCTCTAACGGACGCCTTTTTTCCGTAATTTGGGCGGTGACAGCGACCTGCACTGCTCACCTTTGAGAAGCCTCAGTTTTCTGAGAACTCCCTGCTGGGGCCGCCTCACACTCCTCTGTGCTCAAGAGCAGCCCCTCCCCAGCCTCTCACAGATTGTGATAGACCCATGTCCTTCTGTCTGCCGGCTGATTGTGGCATACAGAATGACAATGGGCCAGTCTGGGCATTTAAGGCATGTGGTGGGCCTGAAGGCAAGGATTTTTTTTCTTTTTTACAAATTAGATGGAAGTAGCATTGTCCAGTTACTTTTAAAAAACAAGCATATGCAATCGGCCACGCATTTGTACAAGTTAGAGCTTTTGTTTACCTAATATAAATTTATTTTGACTTGCACTTATGTTGGTTGTCTATTTACTTATATATTATTGCGCGATCTCCTCTGATGTGTCTTTAAAACTTACCTTTTGTCCCAAAGTTTTGTCTTGAATTTTGACCTTCTGTCCTGAATTTTTGTCCTGAATTTTGACCTTTTGTCCTGAATTTTTACACTCACCGTCCTGAATTTGCACCCATGCCAGTTGGTCACCGTAACACTGGCCTAACGTCGGCCACTTCCACACAATGGGGGCGTTGTTGCAACCTAGTGCACGAAGGTCACCCAACCTTCTCCTCCACACCTCTGCGCTCTCAGATGCGGATGCTGGCTATTGCAGGCTATCCAGGTAATGCAGTTATGCTGGCAATGCAGGTTATGTCTCTCACCTCTGGGTCCTGGTCACTAGCCCAGAGCCTAGGGCTTGATGGCTCGTGGCTTTTGCGGTTGGCAGCTGATGGCTGGGGGTGGGGGGGCGAGTTGGGTGAGCAAACTCCAGCCAGACGAGAACCAGCTGTTCCTCTGGAGCAGGAGGGGCATCATCCCGGCCCCTGTGCCCCAATCCCTACTCCCGGTCCAACAGCAAGCAGCACCTACCTTTACCCGTCGTTCTCAGTCTCAGCTTTTACAACTAGCAAGGCACTGCTAGTGAGGCTGCAAATGGGAGACAGAAAAGCCCAGCCATCGGGAGAGGTAGGTGGGTGGGAAGGCTGGGCAGGACCAGGCGTAGGGCCAAAGACTGTAGGCTGTTGGCCCCGTGTGAGCCCCGGGGAAGCAGGCACCAAGCAGGATCGGGATCGAGCAGTCTGATACGCGTGACGTCAGTACGTCAGATGTCCAATGACAAGAACGCACCAAGCACAGCACAGTCAATGCTTGCCAGTCTTTCTTGTAGACACTCTTTCTATCTGCAGATTCTTCACTAGTCTGACAGACAGCCTCTCCTTTCTGAGTAGCAGTATTGTACTTTTGGTAATAAGGTTACAAGTTTTCTGTGTTGCACTCCTATCAGTTTCACAATCTCATGTCCACCTTTATGGGCATGAAAAAAGGATGCAAGCGGATGTCAATCATTGGTTAGCACCATATATGGTTCTATGATGTAATTTGCGGGTAGGTGACGGAATATGGTCTGGGCGTTGTGCCACCTGTTGGCGTCAAAGTGCTGTTTCAAATTATTCCAGATCCACTTTGGCACCTGGAGGAGATAGAAGGGTGGTAGACTGCAGGTAGATAAGGGTAGGTAACTTGTTCCTCTTGTGCATCTGTTCATTCCTTCCATCTCTATTATTTTACTTGATTTTAGACTGCTTTCTCCGCATTCTCTGTGTACCCCCTTCTGAGCCACATCCGGGTCTTAATTTGTAAAATAAAAAGTGCTGGTGCCTTTCTCAGAAGTCGGTCGAACAGCGGGGTTGCCAATTACCAAGGATTCTTAATCTTTATTCCGCTTCATATCTCACAAATCCATCGCCATACAATCCCTTACCCTTTATCTCACTCATGCAGGTTCTTTTTCATCCCTGCTTTTTCCCTTGGTTAATGTTCTTCTGTCATTCTCTAACTCCTCTTTCCCCCTTTTTTTTTTGCCTCTCTCCATTATTCTAATTCTGAGTCTGATGATAAAAACAAAAACAAAGTCCTTCAAAAGAGAGCTCTAGTAGGACCCACCTGCAACATCCGGTTCACATCTTTTGTCCTTCAGTTGTGGAACGCTCTCCTTCTGTTCTCTCCCTACCTCCTTCCTTTTCCTGCCCTCTTTGAAATCCCAACTTTTTATGAATCATTTCCCTAAAAGCTTTTAGTAATCTCTTGAGTGAAGCTGCTCTGCTGTGCATTTTTTATCTCACTTATTTTATGTACTGTCAACGATGCTTGTATAACTACTCTAAGTACAGTGCTTTGGCGTACGCGCTAAATGAATAAAATTAAATTCCAGAGACAAGTGTCGGGACACCGAGCACACTAACTGATCGAACACTGGGTAAGAAAGGTTTCAAAATTTTACCCTGTCTGGAAAAAAGTAGCTGTGACTTTGATTCACCATTTTTACACTTCACGATGCTTTAAATATATTTTCTTTTCCTGAATCACTATTTGAATGCAGTAAAATTGAATATATTTTAGAATTTTCTATTTATGCCTTGAAAGCATGAAAAGTAACATGGTCAAAAATATATTTAAACTAACGTGCTTGCAGCACTTACAGCTGTACTATGTTTGTCTTAGTCATAGATTTTTGTCTGACCAGGACGCTGGTTTCAGATGAGGACACAAATTATCAGAGTCTTCGATTGAGTTGGGCTTCCAAGACAAGCTGTAATCAGAGAAAAGGTAGGTCAAGTGGTATTTAAGGTCACAGAATATTTAAATAAGCATTTGATGACGCAATCACTTAATTTAATTTGATCTGGAGTTTTTTCCAGTGGTGCATTTTCAATGTGTTAAGATAACACTATCAGGGACTCTACTGTGGTGCTAAATTGTGGTATAAATTGCTTCTTTATTTTTTACTAATTTTATTACCTGCTAAATGGTGAACAATTGCTGTTAGATAAATGAAACTGTGATGCTCTCTAATAGCATTCTGTCCATATGCTGAACACATCACACATTCCAATTTTCTTCTTGGTCACCCATCTTCTGTGATTCTTTCTATAGGGTCAGCAGGACCACACTGCAGCCAGATGTATTGTTGACATCTGCTCTGCCCTCATAGTTTTAAGCTGAGGGCTCCCCTCAATATTCATGTAACTTTTCAAGCGTGCCTCAGTTGAGTCCTTCAAGCCATTCCCATAGCTTGACTCCAATACAGCTCTCCAGTCTAGCTCCAAAGTTCATAATAGAAGTCCTAATGCAGTGCTAGAAATTGGTCAAAGTTGTATTGGTCTCCTGCTGTCAGATTCCAAAGATCTTTACTTTGTCAGTTCCCTTCTCCAACGACTGAAGCGCAGTTTGTGCCACCACACTTGTGACTGGCAGTGAACCTGCTTTCAACTGCTGTTGCATTGTTCTCCACATTGTTGAATCTTATTTGTAGGTTGTTTAATGATACCATCACCGTCCTTGCTTCCTTGTTCCCTGGACCCTACCGAGTTAGAGTTTTTGGTGGAAGTAGTCATGCAGTGTAAGATGTTCCCTAGCGGTTGGAATTTTGTTGCTCTGTGCATAATTCCGTCAATGGGATTCGCACTCCAAAAATATTCCAACCCCATGTGTTGACCATTTTTAGTGAGCTCTTTGTGGTTGTGGGAGCTTCACCACCACCAGTAAGCATTCCTTGAGTCACTGATATTTGTGTCAGCTTTATCTGCCAAGGTTATGGCTTGCTTGATCCTGCATCCCCAAAAGATAATCCCAGCCACTATTTACCACTGCTGGAACCTCACTTCTCTGCCAAGAATAGCACTGCTTTCATCTTAGATCTGTCAGACGACGGGCAAACACAGCTTCACTGAACAGTTTCTCTGAGTGCCCATATCTCACAATCTCTTGCTCAGCCCTGGAAATGTCATTCGAATTCCCTTGCACCTCTGTCTCTGAAGGGTCCAGTAACACTCCCATGGGCTGAGAAACACTGGCAGTACAGGTAGCTGTGACACAGAGACACAAAATTAATTGGTCTTCCTTTGGCTTAAGCCGTCAAGCTTCTGGAATGTGAGAACATTCAGAAATCAATAGTTTATCATTGTTGGCGTTCCATTATATTTACCATAGTTGCAACAAAGACAATGGTACCTTGCTCTGGTGTGCAAGGTTAAAACAATCATGATGTTGGATAATAGCCTGAAAAAAAAATATTTTGGCAATCATCTTGGAAATCAGAATTGTGCATTGAGTGTATCTTTTGCACTTGATATATTCAAAACAGTAATAGAGTAGTGATACTGCCTTAAGTAGATTGCGAATAAAACAAAACTTCCTAACTATCGTAAAGGAAAGTTTTCAGTTCTATTAAGGCTATGGAGGGGAGGCTTATGCTGTTCCTTCTTCTCTTTTTATTAACAGCAGCCACAAGGGACATTGTATATTAGCAAACTACATTTTCCATAAACACCAGGGAAGGTAGAAATAAAAGAACAATGGTCTAACATCCAATCACTTCACAGTTCATCCAAATAAAGTCTTTTGTCACTGTTTATTCCCCCTCTTTCGTGATGCAATGATCCATATCAACCGAGTCTTCTATTCTTGTTTAGAGAAATCATTATTTGCGGAGACAGTGTATAAATTGAAGTCCCACCCAATGTTGATATCGTCAATGAATCAGGTTAAGAACATTTCACCCAATTTTTACAGTACCAATTAATCAAATACAAACATATCGCCAGTTATGAATCCTTCATGCAACTTTGACATCAAAGAAAAACTGAAACCATACTTACTCTGAATGAAACATCACATCCCAAATTCAATCCAAAGTCAAGGGTAGGATCTACTGGTCACCAATTCAGTGGGTGGAAATAATCCTCCCCTTCGTGTCCGTAATCGAATTGAAAACTTTCCTTTACGATAGATAGGAGGTTTTGCATTCTATATCAGGACTGGAGGCGAGTTTTATCCTAGTTTAAAGCTTTCTTACCACCAATAAAGCCATGTCTAATACTGGCTTAAATAGAAGGTCTTAAAGGTGGAATTCGAAGACCAGTCAGTGGCATTGATAATATCCTCCAGACGTTCACCCAGCCCAAATGCTTTAGAGCCCATGGCAACTCTTGCGGAATTGGCACCAAAAAGACGGGTGTCAATACCTGCTTCCTGCATCACCCGTCTGACCCTACGGGCTATGGTTAGAGAAGTAGCAGCCTTGAAAGGCTTCCTGAGGGAGATAATTAATTCTGTCTCCTGGGGGTCTTAGCTCATCTGTTATTGTCTCATAGGCCGTAATGCATCTTACAACAGAAAGTTTCGGACTATAAGGAAAGGATGGATAAGAATTTACAGTGGAGTGTGTCTTTGTGCATTTTGAAACATGAAATGTAACCCTTTCTAGGGTGAAAACTCCAACTGTAATTCCCAGTGCCCGGACATCTGAAACTCTGCAACAGGAAACTAAACCGAGTAACATAGTTAACTTACCAAAAAACTCTTTCCTTGAGAGGTATTTATTATTCTGCCATGAGAGAAAAACATTAAGCACTTTATTAACATCCCATAAAAACGAATATCTGGGTTCCAGGGCAACAGATAATCGAATGCCCCTCAACAACTTCTTCACCAGAAGATGTTCTCCAACAGGCAGACCTTCAATAGGGTCATGACCAGTAGAGAACGCCGACCGAAAGGAGTTTACTGAACTGTAAGCCATTCCTTTACCTGTCATATCAGAAAGAAAGTTAGGCACCAGGACAACACCAGAGCCCACAGGATCCATGTCTGTTGCATTCACCAACTGGTCCATCTGGACATGGAAGACTTGTATCGGTGTACCGTAGAGGACGCCCAGGCCTTTGTGAGGAGGTTTTAAGCCTGTTGTAAAAGGTCCAGGACTTGCCATCTTCTCCGATATTCTGCCACGCCATTAGACAGAGAGACTGATCCATCACCAGGCTATGGGGATTCCCTGAGGGATCTTTCAGGAGATATGGATAACTGGATAGAGGATTGAAGAATCCCCCAAAAAGTTTCATCAGAACTGGGTACCAAGTTTGAGATTTCCATATGGGTATCACTAAAACTAGGTTCACCTACTGCCACTGGACTTGTACCAAAAACCAAGGTATCATTGAAAATGGGGGAAATGCATACCCCTGCTCCAGGCTCCAATACTGCAGAAACGCATCTGTTGCCACCTCCAGTGGATCCGGTTTCCAACTGAGGGACCAATCCAGCTGGTGGTCCAGACGAGACGCAACGATCCACCATAAACTGGCCCCATCTGTGAACCAGAGACCGGAAGAGTTTGGGGTCGAGTTTCCACATGCTCGAGTCTTGGAGGTATGTGGAGCTCCAGTCTGACATCGTATTGGAAGTACCTGTAAGGATGTTCCACCGTCACCGAGACCTTGTGGGCAAAGTAGTATTCCCAGAAATCTCTGGCCAAGTCCGACAGAGCTTTTGATCTCATCCCCCCTAAATGATTGATGTAGTGGACCACAGAAACATTGGATTTTGTCTTTGGCCCAACACCGGACCGCAAAAGAGCCACCCAGAAGCTCCAGGTAATTTATGTGAAGGGATCTTTCTTGAGAAGACCAACTTCTGCCTGTGGGTAACTCACCACAGAGGGCGCATACTGGTGTCCGATGCAATGATCAGGTCTGAAGTGGAGCCGAATATGACTGTCGTTCCATGAGTTCCTGTAGGAGAGCCACCACTGCATCTCCTCTTTTGCTTCTGGGATGAGCTGCACCAGCTCCCCATAAGCCAGTCCATGCAGACGGTGGAAGGCTTTCAGATGTTCTAGGTTGCGATAATATAGGGGTCCGGGAAAGATCGCCTGGATGGAGGAAGACAAAAGGCCCACGATCTGTGCCACTTTGCGCAGAGATGTCTTGGGTTTTGCCACAGTTTTTGTAACGTCTGCCTGATCTTTGCCAATTTCCTGGAGGGAAGGCTGAGGGAAGACTCTGCCGAGTTGATGACAAATCCTAGGAAGCTTAGGGACTGAGTTGTGAGAAGATGTCACTGCTCTGTATTTATGATGGATCACAGGGATTCGAGGAGAGACACCACCATCTGCAGGTGTAAGGAAAGACGTTGAGGACATTGTTCCATCAACAGAATGTCCTCCATGGAAATGATCATTCCCTGGGCCCACAAGTGCTTCAGTACGGATTGAGCACTTTGGGGGAAGCACCAGGAAGCCGAGGATAGACCAAAAGGGAGGGAAGTGAACTCAAACACCTGAATCCTCTACTGGAACTGTAGGGATCTGCGATGTGGAGGAAAAATTGGAATCGAAAAGTATGCGTCCTCGAGATCAAGGCATATCATTCAGTGGCCATGACGCAACAAGTCCCTGAAGAGGTGAATCCCCTCCATCTTAAGATGGCTATAGACTAACCACCCGTTGAACTCTTTGAGATTGTAAACCGTTTGTTGACCCCCCATTGCATTTCTCCATCAGAAAAAGGTTGCTTAGAAATCTACGAGGATGAAGATGAATCTCCAGATCTAGGAGGGTGGAGTCTTGCCGAGAAAACACTAAGGGGCGTGGACGATGAGGTTGTGAAGTGAAGCCGTAAAGTTCTATTTGGAAACCTTGGACGGTCTGCAGTCACACATGCGTCTGAGATGACCTCCCTCTAATTGCCCAAGATCAGTCTGCCCCCACCTCCATGTAAGAGGGAAATGTTGGATTCACCGTTAAAACATCTTTGGGTGGACTTCCCTCTGCGAGCATCACTGGAACCGCGGAGGGGGCCGTGTGTCTGGAGAGGTAAAGGCCTCTGAATTGACTGGAGTCTTGCTACTGCATCCATCTGCCTTGACCTCTTAAAGAGGGCTGTGGTGCCGGGCAGTCGGTCATGAAATCCCATCCACGACTGACCCTGATTAGAACCCCATGGTTAAAGATGTACTTGGTAGAGGCTAGCACCTTGTCTAGGGAATTACAGGTGGACACAAACTACCTTAGTTCTTTAATGAAGGGACACCCGAACAGACCCCCCTTGGCTACTGCCCCTGCCTTGGAGGCTGCTTGGTCACCCAGCTTGGGGTCGACCTTGATTAGAAAGGACCGACTGTGCTCTGTAAACTGGGTGCAGTTGGCATTGCCTAATAGGATTATCGTCCTTTGGGCCTAGGCGGCCAGCACATCAGGAGAAATAGGAGACCCAGATGCCATGGAGTCTTCCGTCGTGTCAATTTTTTTTTGAGGGGCCTAATTACGTCAAGGAGCTTGTCCTGGCAAGCCTGCCATGACCGATCGATGCCCTGTTTAGGGTCTCGCATGTATTTGGCAATGAAGGTCACCTCTATGTTGAGGTGTTTCCTAAGTGTGGTGGCCATTGAGGAGGCCACTTTTGGGGTCTTACCCACTTGGAAGACCAAAGATGCATCTGGCTGTCAGGGTCCAGCATCTCACTGTCCGGTAAAGCAGGGGAATTAGAGGCCGGAGGAGAACCCTTGTATGAGGGGTGCCAGGGCCAGGATTACTCGCCGTCCGCATCCGACCGCGACCCTGCCTGCGAGTCATCAGCGTCTGAGTTTACATAGGCAGGGATACATTTATCTTCATTCTCGGCTGGGGGCGGAAGTGTGGGGTTATAGGGATGTGGTGCGTCCCTGGCCAGGAAGGCCCGTTTAAGCCTGTCAAAGATGTTGGTATCTAGATTTTTGCATATTTCCTTGGCTTTGCCAGGCAGAGGGATGAGAAGACCATGAGGTTGTGTGCCCATGGGGGTGCCAAAGTCTTCCCTCTCAAAGAGGAGTAGAGGGCAGCCAACCACTGAAGTCTCCTCTCGAACCACTCCATAGCATATACACCGCTTTGTGGATGGATTTATCCACTGCATCGCAGAATTCGTAGTTCAATGGGTAGTATTGGACTTGTTCTTCCTCCATAAAGGAGGTCTCTTCGTCCTGCATGGCAGGGTGTTTGGGCAGGTACAGCGGTGTAAAGTAGTGAAAACACAAGGGGATCTCCCCTGGGACACCTACTCAACCTTTGGATACCTGGGCAGGAGCCTGTGAGCGTGTCCCCAGAAGCGCGTAACCACGCTGGAAAATGTACTGTGTAACAGATGCCATAATGAGCTCTGTGCAATGATCACTTTACAGACCCCGCACTTTCTTACTCCAGGCCCGATGAGTTGCGGATGTTCCGTTATGGGCTTCAGCAATGTGCTCAGTTGCTCCCTCAAATGCAGGTGCTAAACTCTGAGTAGACGTGCAGCACCACACTCTACGGTAGTGTGCTGCACCCTCTAGCGGTCGACAGCATATGCCGCGCCCGTCACTTAATGGCTCGCGAAGGGACGGAAGACATTCCAGCTAGCCTAATACCAAGGATTGCTGCAAACCAAATAAATACAATTGACAGCAGTTGAGAGCCCGGTGAGTGGTCGGTGAGCGCAGAGGCTCTGGTGCCTTATAAGAGAGTTATCTGGCGGCTCATGGGAGCACGGCTCCCCGCAAGCTCATGGGAAACTTATGGGAAAAAAACAGGGCCCAGTAAACATGATATAAACACATTACCATTAATCAAGGAAGAAAACCATTAAAACCATACAGTTAAGGCATAAACTTGTCACTGTGTCAAGAGTAGAAACTGAAGACCTGGCCTTATGGCTGTGGAGCAGCAAAGAAAGAGGGGGAGTAAACAGTGACAAGGGACTTTATTTTGATGAATTGTGTAGTGATTGGATGTTAGATGATTGTTCTTTTATTTCTACTTTCCTTGGTGTTTATGGGAAAGGTAGTTTGTTGATATGCAATATTCCTTGTGGCTGCTGTTAATAAAAGCGATTAAGGAACAGCACAATCCTCACCTCTGAATTAAAGAAAGTAATAAGAAAACTCACACCACAGTGATTTGACTTAAATTGAGGAATGTTTCCTGATGTTACCTTCATATCTTTTAGCAATTAGTCATTTTATTGTGCTTCTTTACAGCTTAAAGAAAAAAAAAACGAACATTTCTGATTATGAATAAATACATCACAAGTAGTGATATGTTCAAAGTAGAATTTTTCTTTTACGCTTGAATTTATTACGTGTACTTTAATACTAAATTTGTGTTTAGTTTCTTGGAAAATGTAAATAACCACAACCATGGCAATCAAAACATTACATTTGGTTACGTTACATTGAATTGAGGTAACTAAAAGAATTGTGTAACGCCAGAAAATGGGACTTCACATGATTACATCTAATTTTGTCTTCTGAACATATATTTTGAATCATGTATGAATATAACTATTATAACAAGCACTTGTGCATTAAAGTTTTCAAATTCCCTGCCCGCTTTCAAGTATCAGAGCGACTCATTGGTTTTTACAATTCACTTTTCAAAACTTGCAGGATGCCATTACACGTGTGAACATCAAAGTTAATGATACATATTTTTAGTCAGAAATGTTTAGTGAGGAAACAATGTTTGAATTAATTTGAAATATTTGTTGGATTTTCGTTTATGTACATGTATACAGCTGACATTCCAGATCAGGAAAGTTGTTTACAGGTGTAGTATGCCAACAGACTCAGAAATTATTAACAGTATGCATTTATATTTAATTTCAAAATATTAAATTTGAAAATGTTTGAAAAGTAGACCTTTTAAAAACGGTCTTTCTTTTTGTATTTTTTTTCCCAATTTTACTTATTCATAACTTCGACCTAGCCATTTGTTTATCACGACATTACTTTAGCTGGCTGATTTACTGTTATAATTCTGGTCCTAGTCATTTTACGCACTAGGTCTATTCTGTTCTATTTTTGTAAAATGTGGTAATAGGCAAAGTTCAAACAACAAAAACTCACAAATTAGGTAACCGGATGGTGTATCTACAAAATATAAGTTGTGAGGGTGGAGGGACAGGCGCACACGTGTTAAGACGAGAACCCTCACTCACCCTAAGGTGACATGCTTCATCATTGGGTTCCCTCTTGCACACTGTGACTGCAAGGTACACAGTGTGGGCTACAACTTTCCTGCAAGAGAGGAGCGCGAGGTGTTTTTAGGTCATCCAATGTAGGTTGGCGTGAGGGGCAGAGTGCAAAAAAAGTGGGTTAAAACTATCTCCTGGATAGACAAAGTCAATCCTTTATTAGTGTCCCCAGTGGATAGGTTTAAAACAGCTAAGTGAGAATAGGGATATGGATGTTCCCTTTTGAGCTCTGGTCAACATGTTTCTGCCTGGTTAGACCGAATGGTTCATGGCATTCATGAGGACCGATTGCTTAGTCACTCTGCTTTGAAAAGTGAATAAATCATAGAAAAATAACGAAAATACCATACTGTAACTGATATGGCATTGGTCAGTGGTAACAGCTGTAGTCCGGTCCACTTTCTGTAAGGAAATAGGAACAAATATCAAAATACTTTATGCGATTAACTACCCATAATTCACAAACCACCAGTGTCAAACACCCTCACTGCACAGGTGAAAAACCATTATCACAAAAAAATGCAATTATGTTTGGTCTCACCAATTGGAGACTACTAGTCTACATCCTCCTTCGAAAAGTCCTTTAGAACAGGTCTCAGGACTCTGAAGGTATAAAAAGGTACAGTATCTCGTAGTTAGGGATCACAGAATCCAAATTAAAATAAAATTAAAAGTAAGAGTTAGCATGCCACACTGTATTGTATTCGTGAGCTCTCTCCCTATGTATCTGGGACACGGAACGTCACAATGTCAGCATCAGAGATACATGCACATTTGTGTGTAGGCGAGTGATTATCTGTCAAAGTGTGCCATTTCGATATGTCCAATGTGTATGTATATTGCCCATCAATGACAAAGTGCATGGTGCGCTAGTTCTAGGTCACTAATATGCATTCAAAATTATGTAGGATGCAGCACTACAAGAAGGTTGTCATAATGATTATCCCTCGTGTAGGCGCTCTGCAAAAGATGATGGTATAGAGCGCTTATCAATGTTGAAATAGATGTAAATGCCGGCGAGTTAGGCTCCTCGAAAAATGACGGGTGAAGTAACAGGACGATTTACCGACCTTGGCGGTCTATAGGTAGTGCGCTCACTACAAGGAATATGTATAGCATGGTGTGAAAAGGGCTAGTAGTCAAGACCCCGGCAGTTAGATGCGGTATAATAAGAACCATGTGTAATGAGTACGGGGCAAAACAGTGATAGTGCCATGTATACTGGTCCACGCTGTATAAGGCCAAGCGGAACGTAAATGTAAAGCTCCGAGAACCGGATGTATGGCTATGGCTTAGACTAAACCTAAAGCAAATCTCCAGTGCGCTGGCGTGTGTGAAAATAAAGCCCTGCGTGTATGGGCTATTGAAAACATTACCGACATGCCGAAATATAATACGGTTGTCAAAAGGTGGCATACACACGCAAAATAGGATGAGCACCAATGGTGCCTTACCTGTGTCTCCTGACTCCTGCCGCATTGCTAAAGGCTGAAGGGGGAGTGCCTCAGACAGTTAAATGACACCAAATTCTACAAACGAATTCAACAGGATCCTACAACGAGATTACAACGGGAGATTAAATCCCTGATTGAAGATGGGAGCGAATCAGACTGGGTCACTAAAGGGGAAGCTGAGTTCCTGAACCAGAAACATCCCAGAGTACCAGCTTTCTACATCTTACCGAAGATCCATAAGGAACAGAGACCTCCACCCGGTAGACCGATCGTGTCAGGCATAGGGTCCTTCTTGGAATCTCTCTCGCAGTTTGTTGATCACTTCCTTCGGCCCATATTGGCTGACATGCCTTCCTACTTACAGGATACAAAGCACGTCCTTTCTCTCTTGGAAAGAGTTCCCTTTGACCCTCACGTCAACATGATGGTGACATACGACGTCGAAGCACTATACACTAATATCCCTCAAGATGACACTCTGGACACAATATACCATCTCCTTGAACGTTACCCTCGTGAGGACCAATCACCTAACTTCTTCATCATGCGCTGTGCCAAGATGGCACTTAAAGACATTTTTTTTTAGTTTTGAAGGCAACCTCTATTGCCAAACCACTGGAACTTCTATCAGGAGTACATGTGCCCCCAGCATGGCCAATCTTTACATGCATGGGTTTGAAATGAAGAACATCTACTCAGTCACCAATCCCTTTCAACAGAACTTGAAACTCCGGAGGCGATATATAGATGACATTCTAGATAATTTTTCAAACTGGTTGAACTCACGTGACCGGAACCTACGGTTCATGGGCAAATCAAGTACTACAGAGGTCTCTTTTCTTGATCTCCTACTATATCCCAAAGATGGCAGAATCTACATTGAACTATACCAAAAACCTATGGCACGCAACTCTCTGTTGAGCTACTCCAGTTTTCACCCGCGTTCACTACTAAATAACCTCCCTGTAGGGCAATTCTTGAGGTTAAGGAGGAATTGTACGGAGATAGCCAAATACAAACAACACGCAAAGAATCTGAGCAGTGAACTACAGGCTAGACAATACCCTGAGCATCTTGTACATGGAGCAGCCAAAAGAACACGCAATAATAACAGGGAGGCGCTCCTTGAAACTCACGACAAAGAGAAAAGCAACAGATTGGTGTGTGTGACTACTTTCAGCAACCTCACGGATAACATCAAAAAAGCCATAAATAAAAATTGGCATATTTTGAACACAGGAACATTATCACTGGAGAAACCCCTTTTCGCCCTAAAACGTAGTAACAATCTCAGAGATCTGTTGGTACACACAAGACGGAGAGTGAGACAGACACAGGAGAGACAACTACCACTCTGGAGTGCATCACCTGCTACAGGACATTTCCCATGCGGTTCATGCTCTGTGTGCCCATACACTCAACATACCATACAACTTGACGTGGGTCTACACACACCTTGGTGATTAAATAACCACACCAATTGTAACACGAGTGGTGTGATTTATATGATTACATGTTCCTGTTCGCTTGGGTACATTGGGATGACCACACAGAAAGCTAAACAGAGAATTGTAGGACACCGAACCTCAATCAGGTGCAACAAATCAAGCACACGAATGACCAGAAACTACATTGAAAAGGCCCACACAGAAGACGATCTATCATGGGTTGTAATTGATAAACCCAGATACGACACACAAATGGGTCCCCTAGAAAGAGTCCTTTTCAGGCGTGAGCAACGATGGGTATTCAGGATTAAGAGTTACGTTACAGGACTTAATGACAACATTCCATGGTGCTTATTATAGCACATACAAAATATACTGAGCTGTCATGTACACCAGGCGGCAGTATAGACACATACATTACTATGAGAAGCAGAGACATTTTAATATTACCCCTGATGAGTGTAATACAGCTGTACATGTCTCATACCCGTCACTGCTGATGACTTTTTGAATGGACTAACACCTAATTATTGAGTTTAACTATACGCTTTGGCAGCGCATTTGATTGGAATATGGTATTACTGTGCCTTTTGCTTATTTGGCTTCGGTTCCCATAACAATCATGATACACCTGCCTAATCGACATTTTAACTATCATGCATAGTACTCACTTCATTCTATTACACTAGGAATAGATTCACACCACGCGTTTTTGTTGTATACTCGCGGGATATGTACACTCTCTCCGGTTCATCAAACTGTAAACTACATTACCCAGAAACCCATCCACCGGATATTATCCTGCTACTTCCGGGTTGCCGTCTCTGTCATAATCGAGTGGCTCACAACATGCACTCCCCCTTCAGCCTTTAGCAATGCGGCAGGAGTCAGGAGACACAGGTAAGGCACCATTGGTGCTCATCCTATTTTGCGTGTGTATGCCACCTTTTGACAACCGTATTATATTTCGGCATGTCGGTAATGTTTTCAATAGCCCATACATGTGGGGCTTTATTTTCACACACGCCAGCGCACTGGAGATTTGCTTTAGGTTTAGTCTAAGCCATAGCCGTACATCCGGTTCTCAGAGCTTTACATTTACGCTCCGCTTGGCCTTATACAGCGTGGACCAGTATACATGGCACTATCACTGTTTTGCCCATACTCATTACACATGGTTCTTATTATACCGCATCTAACTGCATGGATCATGACTACTAGCCCTTTTCACACCATGCTATACATATCCCTTGTAGTGAGCGCACTACCTATAGACCGCCAAGGTCGGTAAATAGTCCTGTTACTTCACCCGTCATTTTTCGAGGAGCCTAACTCGCCGGCATTTACATCTATTTCAACATTGATAAACGCTCTATACCGTCATCTTTTGCAGAGCGCCTACAGGAGGGATAATCATTGACAACCTTCTTGTAGTGCTGCATCCTACATAATTTTGAATGCATATTAGTGACCTAGAACTAGCTCACCATGCACTTTGTCATTGATGGGCAATATACATACACATTGGACATATCGAAATGGCACACTTTGACAGATAATCACTTGCCTACAGACGAATGTGCATGTATCTGTGACGCTGTCATTGAGACGTTCCATGTCCCAGATACATAGGGAGAGAGCTCACGAATACAATACAGTGTGGCATTTTAACTCTTAGTTTTAATTTTATTTTAATTTGGATTCTGTGATCCCTAACTACGAGCTACTGTACCTTTTTATACCTTCAGAGTCCTGAGACCTGTTACTAAAGGACTTTTCGAAGGAGGATGTAGACTAGTAGTCTCCAATTGGTGAGACCAAACATAATTGCATTTTTTTATGATAATGGTTTTTCACTTGTGCAGTGAGGGTGTTTGACACTGGTGGTTTGTGAATTATGGGATGTTAATCGCATACTGTATTTTGATATTTGTTCCTATATCCTTAAAGAAAGTGGACCTGACTACAGCTGGTACCACTGACCAATGTCATATCAGTTACAGTATGGTATTTTCGTTATTTTTCGATTTATTCACTTTTCAAAGCAGAGTGACGAAGCAATCGGTCCTTATGAATGCCATGAACCATTCGGTCTAACCAGGCAGAAACATGTTGACCAGAGCTCAATAGGGAACATCCATATCCCTATTCTCACTTAGCTGTTTTAAAACCTATCTTCTGGGGACACTAATAAAGGATTGACTTTGTCTATCCAGGAGATAGTTTTAACCCACTTTTTTTTACTTTTTTTGCACTCTGCCCCTCACTCCAACCTACATTGGATGACCTAAAAACACCTCACGCTCCTCTCCTGCGGGAGAGTTGTAGCCCACACTGTGTACCTTGCGGTCACAGTGTGCAAGAGGGAACCAAATGATGAAGCATGTCACCTTAGGGTGAGTGAGGGTTCTCGTCTTAACACGTGTGCGCCTGTCCCTCCACCCTCACAACTTATATTTTGTGATTCATGTAGATACACCATCCGGTTACCTAATTTGTGAGTTTTTGATTACATGGAGTGGTACCGTGGATGGTCACAATTCCTCCTTATAGAACCCCTATACTGTGATTAAAGTTCAAACAACAAAATGTGTCAGTCAAAATGCATTCCAAACTAAATGTTTCAAACTGTTTTCCTTATAACTTGCAGTGTGGTTACTACACACTAACGTGGCTAGTAAATGGAGGTGAAAGACTTGATATATTTTAAACAATTCATCATCCTAATCAGTTTGGAATTAAAACTAACATGTAGAACTTTTGTTCTGTATAATAATTTACCAAATTTGTCACGGCTGGGTTGCACTTGTCATGTGACTGTTAGACCTGTTAGCCTTAGGGTGGTCTTCTCATCCAACTTTTTGCCTTCCTCCTCCATTTTTTCTTTTGACCACACTTTTGCTGGCCTTAGAACTCTGAGCACTTTAGCACTGCTAACCAGTGCTAAAGTACATGAGCTCTCTACTCTAAACACGGTAATATTGGCTCATTCCCAATTGGCATATTTAATTCACTTACAAGTCCCTAATACAGTGCACTACATGTTTCCATGGCCTGTTAATTAAATGCTACTAATGGGCCTGCAGGACTGATTGTGCCACCCACTCAAGTAGCCCTTTAAACATGTCTCAGGCCTGCTATTGTATAAACTGTGTGTGCAGTTTAAATTGCCATTTCGAACTGGCAAAATACACCTTTTGATGGGCACAAACCTACCTTTTTAATACAAATATCACCCCTAGGGTAGGCCCTGGACAGTCAAAGCAAACACAAGGAGATGATGGACAGAGCGCTGAAACTTTTCAGACACTAAGTTGGCAGGGCATGCCCAGACGTGGGTCCCTTGCTCACTTTACCACTGGATTCAAGCTAGCCTGGCTGATGAGGGGTGTTACCCCGAAACTGGTCCCAGGATGCTTGTTTCCGGTCCAGGGAAGACCTGGCTTGGCAGTTCAGGCTGGATTGTTCTCATAAGGAACAGGGTCAAGACTAATTTGCATATAGCTGGGTCTGAACTGGGGTGGCGAAGTGACCTAAAGAACGATGATGGATTTAACCCAGATCTGTGACTGGGGGTGAGTGTCTGAAAAGTTTCAGCGCTCCGTCCATCATCTCCTTGTGTTTGCTTTGTTCACCCTAAGTTGGCAGGGTATGCCCAGACGTGGGTTCCTTGCTCACTTTGCCACTGGATTCAAGCCAGCCTGGCTGATGAGGGGTGTTACCCCAAAACCGGTCCCAAGATGCTTGTTGCCGGTCCAGGGAAGACCTGGCTTGGCAGTTCGGGCTGGACTGTTCCCATAAAGAACAAGTTCAAGACTGATTTGCATATAGCTGGGTCTGAACTGGGGTGGCGAAGTGAGCTAAAGAACGATGATGGATTCAACCCAGATCTGTGACTGGTGGTGAGTGTCCGAAAAGTTTCAGCGCTCTGTTCATCATCTCCTTGTGTTTGCTTTGGACAACCAAAGGGCAGAGTGCAATGTTTTTAAAAATGTGGAGTTGTACTTAAGAGCTTTACATGTCCTAGTAGGGAAAACCTCTTAAAATGTGTTTTTCACTACTGCAAGTCCTTTCTCTTCCATGGGATAACATGAGGATTACCTTGTTACATTTTAGAAGTGTAATTTCCAAATGGGAAGAGATCATTGGTTCAAGTTTGGTGTCTATGGAATTCTAATTTAAAATCCAGAGTTATGGTGAAGTTCGATTTTAAATTACAATTCTGAAAATGTCACTTTTAGAAAGTTAGCATTTTCTTGCCGTAGCCATTTGATGCCTGCAGCCTGTCTCTGGTCACATGACTGGGGGTAGGTGGCAGTTGGGCTTTGTGTATTTATCCTAGACAGCCACACACATTGGATGCTTAGGTGTTTCTGACTTGGCCATCGCTGGCAGGATAGGAGGGGGGAGCTGGGGCAAGCCTCACACCCGAAAATACTGTCTTGTCTCCACACAAAGGGCTGCATAAACCCTGTAGTTAGTCTGGTGCCAGGGCAGAAAAGACGAGGCATCTGTGCACATCAAAGGCATGCCTCTAGAAGCTTCTCCCCACTACAAAGGCCCAACTGTGTGTAAAAGAAGGACCTCAGACACTACCAGTTCAGTACACTTCGGTACCTGTGGATACACTGGCAGGAAGGACTGCTGTGCTACCAAAGGACTTCTGTTGTGCTGGACTCCTGCTTTGCTGTGCTGATCTACTGCCCTCTTGTCTGCATGAGAAGGACTGGGCCTGCATCTCTTAAACTCGGAACCCAGAGTGACTCCAAGGGCTAGTTGGCTGGCCTCCCGATCTGAAGCCTCAGGAACATAACAGACTTCCAACAAACTTGCACCTGCACTCTGTAATCCGAGTGTCTACCCTTCCAAATGGTGCCACCCTAGTCTTGGACCCTTGGAAGTGGGTCTAACGTGCCTTCCGGTGGAACAGACGCATCTTGTCTGCTGAGCAACGCATCCCCAAGTAGAACCGACTCATTTACCTATTTAAGCTACTCTGTTCAGCAGCCCATCTGGGGGTCCTTGTAACCGGCCCGCGCTCCATCGTGGTTGGCCTAAACTTGTGACTTTGTCCCGGTCCTGCATGACCAGATATTTTGGCGCTATTTTCACTACAAAATCTAAAATTCAATATCCCCAGTAATACTAATTGGATTTTTGTCATTATGGCCTAGTTTTATTAATTAAAAACAACTCGATTTTTCTAAATCTGTGGTGGGATCCTTTGTGATGTTGTCACTGTTTTACTGTCTGAAGTGTTGCACAAATACTTTATACATTGCCTCTAAATTAAGCCTAACTGCTCTGTGCAAAGCTCTCAAGGGGTTGGGCACAGATTAATTTGGGGTTTGCTTGTGCCTTATCCTAACAACGATTGTTGCGGCTTGACCAGAGCTTACACCCCAGTCAGCCAATAACTCAATTTCTTACACTATGCTCAGTGGTGAGGATTGGACTTGTGTTTGTGCAGTGCCATACAGTAATTCTGTGTCTCACTACCGCCCAACATAAATAATTTAAGATCAATTCATTTTTTTCACTTCTCCTTGATTGGCTACTTTTGGTTTTTCCAAATCCAAATCTACCCTAATTCCTACTACTGAACTGTCTAAGACCTTACTGGCAGCAAAGGTGTTAGAGCTGACCAAATTGGAAAGCTACACAGTGGCTGAGCTTACAGTTCTGTCAGCAAAGCGGACTAAAAATGAAGAAGCGCACCAAAAAGGTGGAGCTTCAGAAAGCTGTGAGGGCCTGGACAGAGGTCCACCTTGCAGCCACAGAGGAGCAACAGGATGAGGATGAAATGGAGGATCAAGACCAGGACAACAGCCATGGAATGCGGCCCTAAGAGGAGAGGGAGGCCTCTTACCCTGAATTGGATCCCCTGCCAGAGCAGGAAGCAGTGTTTCATCACATGGGCTGTCCCCAGAGAAGCTGGCGGACAGGAAGGCAGAGAGGGAGTTCCAGCTGCAAAGTGCCAAACAAAAAATGGGGGAGAAACTTGCTTTGGAGCAGTTGGTACATGAAAGGATCCTGAAAGAGCTGGAACAGAGGGCAAAACAAGCAGATTACAAAAATGGTGGAAGCAATTCTGCAGTGTCTGAAGGAGGCAAAAAGGTCCGCATCCCCAAGGATTTGGTGCCTAATTATGTGGTGGGAGATGACATTGACAAGTGGTTTTCTGCCTATGAAGTTACCCTGAGGGTGCACAAGATGCCAGAAGAGCATTGGGGGTGGGGTGGTAGAAACACATGCCTATCGTGGGGCCAGACACACTTCTTACTTTAGAGTTGGGGACCAATCCAGATACTCTCCGATGAACGCTATCTTGATAGTTATATTTGGGCTGACCCCAGAAAAGTACTGCATAAGGTTCAGGGACAGCAAGGCACTGAATGGTTGGGTGCTGGACAGCAAAGTTAATGATTACAATGAGCTGTACAATCTGATTATGAGAGAGCACATGCCCAGTGTTTGTTTTTCAGAGCTGCACCAGCACCTAGTCGACAGCAGGCTGACTGACCCCAGAAAGCTTGCTTAGGATACAGATCTCTGGGCTAACTCCAGAGTGTCAAACAGTATCTGGGAGGGACTCCCACAAGGGTGTTCAGGGGTTGCACCAGAGGAAAGGGGGGGATATAAAAACTTAAAAGTAAGGTGTTCTCAGAAAGCCCCCAAAATAAGTCCCACGGGTACAGTGGTAACCAGTCCCAGTCTGAGCCTAAAAAGAAGGGGTTCTTTGACAAGCAGACATGGAGGTTTGTACCCCAGTTCGCAAAGTGCTACTAGTATGGCCACTCCAAGGGTGACTCCAAATGTCCCAAGACGTCACAGCTCCCTCTGGTGGGCAGACACCTGGGTTGGTGAGTGTAGCGCTTGGGGAGGAGGTAGTCCCAGTTAGCTTTGGGGAGCAGACAGAGGTGACCCTGGTTTCCTTGGGGGATAAAGAGGTGGTGCCAAAAGCCCATATTCCTGCCAGTGCTTCTAAGTTCAGGCAGTGGGTCACCATCCGTGGGCAACAGGTAGAGGCTCTGAGGGACACAGGAGCCAGCATGCCTACTGTAAAGTGTTAGCTGATGTCCTCGGAGCAGGTCCTCCCTAACACAATCCACTGATTCATAGTCGCCGACAATTGTGAGGGCCATCTACCTGTGGCTCTGATTCCCTTTGAGTGGGGGGAGGGAAGGAGGGGTCTTATGTTCCCTAAAAGTACCTGTGAGCCCGGCCATGCTTGTAGATTGTCTGTTGGACAACAACCTGAAGCACACTATCTGAAGGGAGGTAGAGCTCAGGTCACACTTGAAGATGTTGGTATTGCCTGAAAGAGTCTGTGTTACAAATGGGGTCTCTAGTTGACAATGGTTTGCACCTTTGTCCAAGTAGGGACCCTTCTTCCTAGTCACCTAATAACCCCTACTCACCCCTTTGGTAGCTTGGCACGAGCACTCAGGCTTATCTCAGAGGCAATGTGTAAAGCATTTGCACTTAACCAACAGTTATACAGTGAAAACACTACAAAAGGACACCACTCCAGTTTAGAAAAATGTCCATTTTTATATGTCCAAAACAAGACCAAAACGACAGAGCCAACATACAGTACTCAAAAATATGCACTTTGCAAGAGTAACTTAAAAAATTCAGTTCCTTGAAGTCGCTAACTCCGTCTGTTGCAGCCGCGATACTGAAAATGACAAAATCCAACAGTTCCTGCTGACCGCGTCGGAGCGGGTCAGCGGTAGAATCGACAGACTCATAAACAGTACCTTTTTCGTTGCGGCTGATGCAACCGGATGTGACAACCGTCGCAGTTGCGATGCGAAGCGTAGCGGTGCGCCGTGCGGTGTCCTCCGGACGCGGTGCAGGCAGCGGCTCGGTGACGGTCGTCCAGCGGCGGCGGTGTGAAGCGGGGCAGTGCTCGATGCAGTGCTGACAATCGTGGTGCAGGCGAACGAGCCGGTTGAAGAGCAGCGACTGCGTCGGTGAGACCAGGGCGGCGAGGTGAAGCGAGGCAGTGCAGAGTGCTGTGCCCACAGGTCACAGTGCAAGCAGCGGCTCGGTGGCGACGGCGTTGGTCGTAGTAGTTGGTGAGACCAGGGTTGTGTTGCGAGCTGTGGCGGTGCCTTTAGGACACAGAGCCAGCGACGGAGCTGGTGACAGAGTTGGCTGCTTTTCCTCCTCTGTGGCAACTGAAACCCACAGTTCCAGAGGCGGTTGCCAGAGGTGAGTGAAGTCTTTGCTGTCCCTGAGACTTCATGAACAAGAGGCAAGCTCGGTTACAAGCCCTTGGAGATACTCAGCAACAAGTTAGAGAAAGTTTAGTTCAGTCCAGTCCTTTCACTGCACAAGGCAGAAACGGCAACTGCAGGCTAACCCAACAAAGCGACAACACAGCAAAGGGGCAGTACTCCTAGCAGCTCTTCCAGCTCTTCTTCTTGGCAGGTTCCTTGATTCCAACAAGTTCTAAAGTTCTGGGGTCTGGGCCCCAATATTTATACTCCAAACTCCTTTGTTCTCTTGTGGCAGAGTGTGTCTGTGCTCAGCAAAAAACAGTTCTGTCCTCTCTGGCCCAGCTTCCCGGCAGGAGGTGGAGACAGCATTGTCCAAGGCAGACTAGACCCATTCAGGTGCAAGGAAATCTCCTCCCACTACTCTAAATGCAGCCCAGATTAGCCCAGCCCTGACTCATCCAGGAAAGGCAGGACACACCTCAAACCCCCCCTCCCTCACCCCCCTAGTGGCTGTCTGAAGAGAATGCACATCCCCAGCCCCTGTCACTCCAAAGCCAGCCAGTCAATCCACAAACCCTGCAGAGGCACACAGGATGGCTAAGCAAGAAAATACCTACTTTCTAAAAGTGGTATTTTCAAACACAGAACCTAAAAATCTACTTTACTAAAAGGTGCATTTTTACATTCTGAGTCAAGGCATACTAAACTACATTTTCCTATCTTGTCCCAATAGGAAGTTATGCTTATGATAAATTCTTTTTATTGATTTAACAAAAGAAACAATACAGGTCGTCTCGATGTTGTTACAGTATGCACACATTACCTTTGGTTACACGTTCACGTCGCCCTGCGGCTCCGTAACAGGAAGCATGTTCTTCATATTGATTCCATATCAGGCACCCCGTTCATTGCTAGTTCAACAGTTGGGGAGATAGAGTCCACCTCGATAGATGTTCCACTTTCCCCATTTTTGTCCCATTTCCGGGGGCACCCTCTGTTTTTGAACACTGATTTCTCGGCAAGCATGCAGTTATCCATTTCTTTAGCCCATGATGACAGAGTGGGTCCCCCAGCACTTCCCCAATGCATTGCTATACATTTTTTAGCCTGTGTGTACCCCATAGTAGCCCATTGTTGCTCTATTGCGGTGAGATCCGTGGCCTCCCATATATTAAGGAGCCCCAGTCCGGGTGTTAGTTGTATATTCTTACCTATCGCCTTGTGCATTTGTTGTGTGAGTTTTCCCCAGAATGGAGCTATACTCTGGTAGTCCCACACCATATGGTAGAATGTGGCCTCTCCCCCACAACGCCAGAGGCAAATTGTATCATCTCTGCGACCAATCCTGTGTAAGGTGAGCCCGGTCATGTAGGTTCTGTGAAGTATCTTGAGTTGGATAAGGCGGAGATTCAATGGAATAGCCGCTTCTCGTGGGGACATTAGCGCGTCCTGCCACTCTTCGTCATCAAGAGGCCCGATGTCAGTCTGCCACCGTTCACGTAGATATTGGAGTGGGTCTGGCATATTGTTGATACATTTTCTATATATTAATGATGTGGCCTTTTTCTTAAGGGGTTCTGATAGTATCCTATCCTCAAGGGGAGATGTCTCCGGCAGCTCCTCGGAGGCGGGGAGTGCCGCTCTTAGGGCATGGCGGATTTGTAGATATCGGTATACCTCCCTCTGATCTAGTTCATAGGCTACCTGGAGTTCAGAGAATTTTAAGGGTTCCCCCTTTTTCCATAGGTGTCCGATATTGGAAATGCCCATGGTGTCCCATCTATCAAACCCCAGTTGGTTGCCGAGTTTCCCGAGTTTTTGGGTAAACCACAACGGCGTGGCCAGTGTTAATTTGTTGTGCCAGCCGAGTTTTTTATTCGCTTGCCTCGATATGTCAGTAGTTAAGGCAGTTGGACCGATGTAGCGGCCCTTCGCTGGCTGCGAGTATAGAGCCCCATTGTAACCTTCTTTCCCCATCTGATAGTGATCAAGTTGGTAGGCCGGTTCTGTCTGGGGATAGTATACCCAGTGGTTGATAACCACTAGCTGCTATGCCCAGTAGTAAAGGCGCATATCAGGGAGCGCTCTTCCACCATCGTACCAGCTTCTAGTCAGTTTGTGTCTAGCTATACGCAGTGTCTTCCCGGCCCACAACAGGGTCCTGACTTCACCGTCAACACGCTGGAAGTAGGACTCGGGAAGTTATGCTTATAAGATGTTAGAAGTAAACTCCCATTCTATCCTATGGGACAGATATCCTTTCTATAGTGAAAAACGAAATACACTGTAATTCACTACCAGGACATTTCACACACACCAATACATGTCATACCTTCAACTTACACAGCACCCTGCCCACTAGGGTATCTTGGGCCTTCCCTAGGGGTGACTTGTATGTAAGAAAAGGGAAGATTAGGGCCTGGCAAGTGGGTGCACTTGCCAGGTCGACATGGCAGTTATAAACTGCGTGCAGACACTGCAGTGGCAGGTCTTGGAATCCTTTTCTGTGCTGCTTGTGTGGGTGGCACAATCAGTGCTGCAGGCCCACTAGCAGCATTTGATTTGCAGGCCCTGGCACCCTCAGTGCACTTTGCTAGGGACTTACTAGTAAATCAAATATGCAAATCATGGCAACACCAATCCATAACACAATTTACAACAGGAGCACTTGCACTTTAAAACTG
Source organism: Calotriton arnoldi (assembly GCA_963921515.1). NCBI lineage: Eukaryota > Metazoa > Chordata > Amphibia > Caudata > Salamandridae > Calotriton > Calotriton arnoldi. The sequence continues at coordinate 928,255 of CAWUFW010000193.1, read as the reverse complement.
AACAGCAGTGTGAAAGTGCGCAGAGACATTAAACCAGCAAAAACAGAGTCTAAACCGGGAGGTCAGAAAGCAAAAAGACTGGGGAAACACGCCAAAAGATGTCAGGTCTAACAGTCTGTAGGACTACAAGGTCCATGGCTGCCTGGGAAGGGAGTCAAGGGCGTCTGGTGCCTGGAACAGTGGCCCAGACAGCAGCTAAGAAGGAAAGGAGCAAAGGGCGCAGGAAACCAGCCAATGAAGTTTCCACGGTCGAGGTTGAATGAGCACCTGGGGAGGATGCCCCCAAGCCAACTGGGGAGGATATTGCTGCCCTGGGTGACCTTCCTTCTGGGTTTGGCTCATGACATCCCCTGGCAAGACATCTGGGGCACAACAAGACCTCTGCAAGGCTTGTTGTCCACTTTTTTTGGCCCTGGATGAAGTCTGCCTCAGATGCATTCTGTAGGGCCTCTGCCTCAGATGTATTCTGTTGGGCTTGTCTCACATGCCAGGCTAGTGGGAAGTTGAGGAAAAAGCTAAAGGCTCCCCATTACGTGTCGTTGGCACTCCCTTTGAGAGGTAGGCATCGACATTATTGGATTCTTGGACCTCAAGACAGCTTTAGGCAACAGGTTTATCCTGGTCTTGTTGGACTGTGCCACTCGTTACCCAGAGGCCATCCCTCTGAAGTTGCTAAATGCACTTGCCGTGGCTGGGGCCCTGATGTGGATTTTTACTTGTGTGGTGTTCCCTATAGAAGTAGTGTCTGACATGAACACTAACTTCATGTCTGCGTACATGAAGTCCACGTGGGATGAGTGTGGGGTAACTTACAAGTTCTCCATACCCTATCACCCCCAAACTGTCTTGTGGAGAGATTCAACAAGCTCTTGAAGGGTATGATAATAGGCCTCCCTCCTTCCGTGTCTTCTCTTAGCCTACAAGGAGGGGCCACAGAAGTGAGGGGGATTTAGTCCCTTTGAACTCCTCTATGGCCACCCTGTCAGGGGACCTCTTAGCCTTATAAAAGAGGGGTGGGAGCAAGGTCCCAGGACACCCCAGCTGAATGTGGTCAGCTACATGCTGGCCTTTAGCAACCAGATGCAAGGTTTCTGTAAAAAGGCAAATAGCAGTCTTGAGGCCAGTCAAGAAGTTATGATACTCTGCCATGACCAGAAGAGCACTCTGGTAGATTTTCAGACTGGCCAGAGTGTTTGGGTTATGGTGCCTGTTGAAGCCAGTGATCTCCAGGATCGCTGGACAAGCCCATATGAGTTGAAGGAGCGGAAGGGCGAGTCCTCATACTTCGTGGATCTCAAGACCCCTAGAAACCCCTTAAGTGTGCTCTATGTGAACCACCTTAGACTCCTCCTTGAGAGGTCTGAAATAAGCCTACTCCTGGTGACAGATCAGAGACTGGAAGTGAAGAGCTAGCCTCTCCCTGACCTCCTATGAAGCAAGAGAAAAAATCTCACTGGACCTGTATTCCTTCTATTATGTCTGAATAATACTGTGTATTCTGACCTGGAGAAGCAATACACAATATACATGCTTTGTAGAGAAGATTTTTTATTTAACATAGCTTAAACATTTTTTGGGTTAAACCTAGTATTATCAATAAATGTATTTCTCTCATATATTCATTGATTTTACAATATTTGTTTAATCATTGCATCAACATGTAGAACTTGTTTAGCACAACCTGTATACGGAACATACTGTACAAAACAAAGAAAAGATGATACTTAGAACCCCCATCCTCCACTCACTCATACATACTACAAAGATACCTACTATACCATCCTTGCGTAGCACATTCCAGCACAAACGCACATACACAAAACAATAGGAAATGTGCTACTCTTTCAACCGTTGAGATGTTGTAGGCTGAGACCACTTCTAAAAACGGTCAACTCACGTTTCGGTGTGGAAAGTGCTTTTGTCCGGACACCTTCTTCAGGACCACACTAATTGAGGATACTGCTAAAGGTGGCCGTAGTGTAATCTATAAAAGATTATAAGATCGACCAGTCAGAACTTTTTAAATTACCTCAGTTAGTCTAGGGTGTTCCATAATTGAATCAGATTCTGTAAGCTGTATTGCTAGCGAAAACAACATTGTGCCATCGCATCTGAAATTGTGCCACCAAGAAAGGAAGAAGGGAAAAATAATGGAGAAATAAAGCCGTTAACATTCAATATTGTCACCTCTGTGAAACATTCAAAACCTACTGTGAACCAAGGTGCCACATATCAGATATTAGATAAGCGAGGTCTTATTATTGCGTAAAAAACATACATGGAAGACAAGTAACAACAAAAGACCAAATCCCAACCATACATGCAAATATCTTGTCTCTGCAGTGTGAGCACCTCCACCTTCAGACTTCTGAAAAACTCACTCACACTGAAATGTTATACTGTGGAAGCATAAGTAAGATGAAGATTCTTATTTATGGCCACAGTCCTGTATTCCTCCATTACACAAGAACTGCATGAGCCGATTCTGAGTGTTCCTGTTTTGCCCACTGAGCAAGGAAAGCAATAGAGCCTGCATCAGTCACTACAGAGTTAAACATTTTAATCATAGAAGTGTGATGCTAGAAAAAAGAAAGGTATTACCATATATTGAAGCTTCCCTCCGTACAAAGATGAAATATCTTTATTTAATGAGTCATCCTGACTTGTGTTGACTGTTTCCTTCTTCACGAGGAACAAGGTCTATAAAGCCTTTTTAGAGAGAAAAGCATTACTTGTAATATGCATAAATAAGCTATCCATGCTTCTAAAACAAATGTCGGAGCCTCGAGGGCCCTGCAAAGAAACAACATGGCTGGGAACTAGAGCCTGCTAGCGAAACATGACGGGGATTCTATCGTCCATGTCTGAACAGACTCTGTCAGAAGCGGTCATAAATGAGAAAGTGGGACAAGATGATGTGAGATTATAAAGAATAAAGAACCGAATTAAACTGAAATATAATTAAATAATTTCAGAAAAGAGGACGCACCAATGTGTTACCTAATAGACTGAAAACCCAAACTGGTAAGAATTCCAAGTGGGAAAATTGCACAGTGTCCTCATATTAAGAAGATGTAAAATACACGTCAGAAATGGCTTAATAAGGCTAGCCTTTATAGACAGATGCTCAAGGTGGCAGGGATGGAATTGCCCCTTTTGAGGCCGTAGCCAGGAAAACATACACTGGATAACATGTGTAAAAGTAAAAATGGTGTTCCTGCCCAGGAACACGATGCATCAGTGGAGGGTGTCAACCTCTTCCCTATACTGACCCCAGATCATCAGAGTGACTGTCGCCAGTAACGGTGACAGTTCACTTCTCTGTTCTCCCTCAACCCCGGACTCGCACACCTGTGCATCCATGACATAGATACTGGAAACAGCCCACCTGTTAAGAACGTTTTCAGGTTGTCAGATAAGGTGAGGGCCAATAACAAGGAGGAAGTCTCCAAGATGCTGGCATTAGAGGTGATTGAGCCCTCCAACAGTCCCTGGTCCAGCTCTGTAGTGCTGGTACCCAAGGCTGCCCCACTGGGCGCCACTTCAGAACTTACGTTCTGTGTAGACTACTCACCTCAGTCACGAAAACTGACTCCCACCCCATCCCCCGAGTTGATGAGCTGATAGACAGGCTGGGCACTGTCAAGTTCCTCAGTACTTTTGATTCAACATCAGGGTACTGGCAGATAGCTCTGACTGAGGGGACAAAAGAGAGATCTGCATTCTCATCCTTATGGACCATTTTCAGTTTTGGGTTATGCTCTTTGATTTGAAGACTGCCCCTGCCACCTTTCAGAGTTTGGTCAACAGGGTCCTGGTTGGGAAGGATGCATTCTGTGCTGTGTACATGGACAACATAGGTGTTTACATCTCCAGCTAGGAGGAACACCTGTACCACCTCCAGGAAGTGCTTTAGGCCCTGCAGCCGGTGGCCCTGACTATCAAGGCCAGTAAATACCAGATAGGGCAGTGTTCCATGGTTTGTCTTGGCCACATGGTGGGCAGGGGCAAAGTGCAGCCCCTCTAGGCCAAGATTGAGGCCATTCTGACCTGGCAACCCCCTAAAACCCATACGGAAGTGAGGGCCTTCCTGGGGCTCACTGGATACTATGGGATGTTTTATAAGTGATATGGCACCATTGTTGCCCCCTTAACACAGCTGACTTCAAAGAAGCAGCCCAGACAGCTGATCTGGACAAAGGCCTGCCAGAAAGCCTTTGATACCCTCAAGGAGGCCATGTGTACAGCACCCGCACTCAGGGCTCCTGACTCCTCTAAGAAGTTCATAGTGCAGACAGCCGTCTCAGAGCATGGCAGGGAGGCTGTCTTAGCACAGTTAAATGAGGGCCAAGACCAACCGGTAGCCTTCATTAGCAGGATGTTACTTCCACTGGAACAGAGGTGGAGTGTGATTGAGAGACATGGCCTTTGCAGTTGTCTGGACACTGAAGAAGCTGAGACCATACCTGTTTGGGACTCACTTCTGGGTTTAGACACCCCACAGACCCCTCAGTTGGCTCAGGTAAATGTGGAGTGAAAATCCCCAGTTGTTGAGGAGGTCCATCTTCCTACATGGAATGCACTTTACAGTGGAACACTGTCCTGGGTCAGATCATGCAGATGGTCTATACAGGTTCTTCCACCTTAGTTCTCCCCACTTTCAGCTGGTGGGGCATGATAGACCTGTCAGCCTTAGGGTGACCTTCCCCCTAACATTTTGCTGGCCTTAGGACTATGAGCACTTTAGCACTGGTAACCGGTGCTAAAGTGCATGTGCTCTCTCCTCTAAACATGGTAATATTGGCTCATACCCAATTGGCATCTTTCATTTACTTTTAAGTCCCTAGTACAGTGCACTACATGTGCCCAGGGCCTGCAAAATGCTACTAGTGGCTCTGCAGCACTGTTATTACCACCCACTCAAGCAGCCCTTTAAACATCTCAGGCCAGCCATTTCTGAGCCTGTGTGTGCAGTTTAAACTGCCATTTCAAACTGGCAAAATACATATTTTGTTAGGCCAAAATTTTCCTTTTTAACACAGCTGTTAGCCTTTGGATAGGACCTGGACAGCTAGAGGGCAGGGTGCAATGTATTTAAAATGTAAGCATTGTATTTGTGAGTTTTACATGTCCTAGTAGGGAAAAACTTTCATTACTGTAAGTCCTTTCTCTTCCATACGACAACATGAGGATTACCTTAAGGGGGCGTGGCTTGACGCCGATGTAGAGCGCAGCGGACCTCGGGGCTCCTCTGTGGCCTCCCTCCGCTGCAAGGAATCCTGATCTCCCGGAGTGGCCCCCGTCCTACCAGCCTGTGGCGGAATACCTGGGGCACACCAGGCTCTAATTTGGTAGTGCCTGCTGACCGTAAACCGGAGAAAACGAAGATTCGCTCGCCCGCTCGGTTCCTGGGCGAGTCGTCTTCCAAAATGGCGGCTGCGACTTCTGCCGGAGACTTCTGGTAGCTGCGGACGGCGGAGAGACTACCTTAACCCCCCGGACAACGGGAGGGACACCCGCGACTCAGCTTGCTGGTGGTGACCTGTTTGCGCCTGCAGCGGTGAGAGACCGCGAAGGGGGAAGAAGCAGGGGACGACCTCCCCGTGTGTGCCTGACCCTAAGACGGCGGCGCGAGAAGCCCTGACCGAGAGCTAGAAGTGCGGGGCGCTATAGCCCGAGTGAGGGCCTGGAGAGGACTCGCTGCTTCTGAGGCGGTCCACTGGGACCTGCGGCTGGCTGAGATCCCCCCCACCCCCCACAGTGAACGCGCGAGCTTGGGGCGCAGGAGGCACTGCGGCAAAAGCCCCCAGCGGCGGGCGATGTGAGAGAGGAGCCTGGGCGGTGACTTCATGGCCCCCTCACCTGTGAGGGAAGTGAGGTGAGGCACGAAGACGCCCTGACGCTGAGAGCGGCTTTGGTGGCTCCGGGTTCTTGGAGAGCGCCGGACACTGACCACCTGAAGGACTGGGGCTCCCTGTATTAGTTGGCCCACACGGCCCCGTGGACCTTGAGTCACAAGATTGAGGCCCCCCATAAGAGGAACTTACACCCTTGCTGCCTGTGGAGGAGGACCCTCTGCCGACCCTTGAGAGGGGGGTCCCCTCGCCACATTGGGGGTCACTGGAAGAGGCTGTGGGGGCAGCGCTTAGCACGGCCGCTGAGGGCACCATAGCTGGCCATTGAACTGGGGCCCTGGTCGCCCACGCGGCTCCAACAATAGCTCGCGGCCTCCTGCGGAGCCGACGCGATGGGCCGCACATCCAGGAGAAAGGGGTTCGAGGTCTTGCGGCTGGATGAACCGGATCACCACGCAGATGAGGAGGAAGACGAGGCTGGGGGGCGCGCGGAGAGAGCGCCGGAAGATCCTACTCTAGCTGACATTATGAAGGCCATCACATCCTCAAGAACGGCCCTAGAGGCAAAAATTTACGCCATAGGAACTGATCTCACCTTGTTAAAGGATGATCACCTCAAACTGAAAGAGCGAGTGACCTCCAATGAAAACGCTGTAAAGGACATTCCGGACAAGGTCGACACTCTACAACATGCCCTGCAAGTGGTGGAAGCTAGAATAAAGGTGCTAGAGATGAGAGCTGAGGACAGTGAGGGCCGGTCTCGAAGGAACAACCTTCGCATAGTGGGGATTCCGGAACGAGAGGAAGGGGCTGATGCTGTGCAATTCCTGGAATCCTGGCTGCGAACGGAGGTGGCCCCGGAGGGCCTCTCCCCCTTTTACGCCCTGGAACGTGCCCACAGAGTCCCGGCCAGACCGCCTAAGCCTGGTGCTCCCCCGCGACCGTTCGTGGTAAGGTTACTACACTACCGGGACCGCGATCACCTCCTGATCCGGGCCCGAGAGAAACAAACCCTCCAGATCGGGAACAGCCGGGTGATGATCTTTCCAGACTACACTAGGGAGGTGCAACGACAGAGATCTTCCTTTCTGGCTGTTAAAAGGAGGCTTCACCAACTACGTCTCCCCTACGCCATGCTGTGGATACGGCGACGCACTTCTTCCTTGCCCCACAGGATGCTTGGGACTGGCTGGACACTCGCGGCGGTGCTGGGCCGCGCTCTCCGGCTTTGGAGTCACCTCGGCGGCGGCTGTCCGCTGCGTCGACTCCGCTGAGGACTCCGTCGCCCACAGTCCGGAGCCAGGAGCGCTCTAGGGCGGTTCAGGCAGTGGCGGAGATTAGTCGGGGCGCTGTGAGTCCAGGCAGTACTGTCACAGATCCGGAGCTGGGAGGATCTGGGAGTTCCGGGGCCAGCAGTGTTCCTGGGACCTTGGACATGGACCTCCCGGTTGTCCCTCCGCAAACGGCGGACGGCATGTTCGGTTGAACATGCCACAAAAAAGGTCGTATGTTAAGGGGGCTGCCTGCAGTTGTTGGACGATGCTTTCTATTCCAAGCCCGGGCTGGAGGTTGATTGATGTCATGCCTGTGTACTGGGGCCACCATGAGCTATATGATCATGGGGGGGTGACCGGGGGGACCCTGGGTCCGGTGGGGTTGGTTTGCGTTCTGCTGCTCCCATGATTTACTGTTCGACTGCTTATGTTTGGATGGGGACTTGTTTGTGTGCGCCTGTCCTGGGGAATGGGAGTTGGGGTTTTTTCTTAGTTGGGGGGGTTTTGGTTTGGGATCAGGGCATGTCGCTATAGAGGAGGAGACACGAAAGGTTCTGGGGATTGAGCCATGGGTTCCGCCGTAGGTATCAAATGCATAACCTGGAATGTTAGGGGATGCACACTGTCTCGCCGGCATAGAATACATGCCTACCTGGTGTAAGGGGGTACGAATTGCATTACTGCAGGAAACTCATTTGACACAGAAGGAAGGTGCGGCACTGCAGCGCCGTTGGAGGGGACAGGTGTTTTACACCACATACTCTGCGCTTGCCAGAGGGGCCTTAATTTGGGTGAGAGCGGGGACTCCTTCAATGCGATAGACAAATTATAGACCCAGAGGGTAGGTTCGTAGTGGTGACGGGGCGTCTTGATGGTCGGGACGTCACACTGGGGAGTATATACGCCCCCAATGTAGATCAACACGCATTTTTAGTACAACTATCACAGACATTTACACAGCCATTGACGGGATCTGTGCTACTGGGGGGGGACTTCAATAGCATTGTTGACATTGACCTGGACCGCTCTCATCCGCCGCTTCCAGACGCCCCCGCCTCACAGGATCGCTGCGGCCAGACGGGACTGGCAACAGCACTGGGGTTACTAGACACCTGGAGGGTTCATCATCCGATGGAAAGAGACTACTCTTATTTCTCGGCCCTCCACGAGCTACACGTGCGTTTAGAATACATTCTGTGCTCCCCGGAGGTACATGCCATGGTCACTCGGAGTGAATACTTGGCTAGGACGGTGTCTGATCATAATCCCCTGCTGATCTCCCTGAACTGGGTGAGAACTAAGCCCACAATCCCTACCTGGCGACTTCGTCCAGAACTGTTGGAAGATCAGGTGTTCCGGATGACCATAGGCACGGCCATAGAGGACTACTTCCTGCACAACGCTGGCAATAGCTACCAGCCCCCTCAGGGAGTGGGATGCTTTTAAGGTCGTTATTAGGGGCCGCTGTATAGGAGAGGCGGTAGGTGTGTGGAGAGTCCTCCAGAGTGATGTGATGACAGCAGAACAGCGGCTGCGCGCCGCAGAAAGAGATAGGCCGGAGAGAGAAGATAGACAGACAGCCCTTCTAGAGGTCAGGGAAGAACTAGCGCTACAGGTGGAACGGTTGAGGTGTTTTGATTATAGAGCGTACACAGCTCGGGTTCACGCGGAGAGGGACAAATCTGGGGCACTCCTGGCTTGGTTGGCCAACCCGGCGCGCAGAGGGTCGGCGATCTTAGAAATCCGAGGGACTGATGGTTCGAGCCACTATGGGCAACAGGACATAAATACTCAGTTCTTGGAATATTACACCTCCCTGTACAGGAGCCAATTGGATCCGGAGATGATGGAGGATACAGGGTTTCTAGGAGGACATTGCCCTACCTCAAATTGATGCAGACGCAGCGCTGACTCTGGGTAGTGACATAGAATTAGGTGAGATTAGGAAGGCCATAAACGCATGGCCAGAAACAAAACCCCTGGTACGGATGGACTCCCGGTTGAGTTCTACTCAACGTACGTGGATATCTTGTCCCTCGCCTGATGGCCCTTTATAATAGGTCAAAAGGGATGGGTGCTTGCCGGATTCGACGAAGGAAGCAGTAATTATACCACTCCTAAAGCCGGATAAACCGGCCTGGGACCGCACGGCATATCGACCCTTAGCCATGCTCAATTTAGACTACAAGATACTAAGCTGTATCTTGGCCGATCGTCTGATGATTCATATGACGACGCTTGTTCACGGGGACCAGGCGGGTTTTGTTCCATCTCGCAGTACGGCCATGAACATACGGCGGCTGTTTCGCCTGCTGGATGCGACCACCTATGATAAGGATGAGGCGTGCATTTTATCGGGTTGACATCGAGAAAGCCTTTGATAGTCTTGAGTGGCCATATCTTTTAGAGTCTTAAGAGCTTTTGGGTTGGGAGAGGAATTTGTGGCATGGACGGCAATACTATACAAGAGTTCTAGGGCCAGGGTGCGCACGGGAGGGGTGATCTCGGAGTCCTGTGTGGTGGGTAGAGGCACGAGGCAGGGCTGCCCGCTGTCTCCCCTGTTGTTTGCGTTGGCGGTGGAGCCTCTGGCTGTACATGCGCGTTCAGGGCGCCACTATCGTGGACTGGCCGTGATGAATCACACCCAATTTATAGCACTGCACGCAGATGATCTTTTAATGTTCCTAGCCGACTCGGCGTCCGAGCTGCAGGGCGCCAGAGCCCTACTAAGCAGGTTGGGGGGAGTAGCGGGCCTTAAGGTTAATTGGAACAAGACGTGCCTATTCCCAACACGACCTGGAAGGAATGTACCCCCGAATGTGTCGGATGTTATGTGGGAGAGTAGGTGCCTGACCTATCTGGGGGTTCGCGTGTATCATGCGGCGGCTGACGTGTTGGACGGTAATATAGGACGTGCGATACGGAACACCAGGAGCGCCTTTGACTTCTGGGGGACCCTCCTCTCTCAGTGGCGGGGCGGGTGGCGCTCCTGAAAATGGTCACGCTGCCGCGTTTACTTTACTACTTTGGCACGCTGCCACTATGGATCCCGCAGAAGTTTTTACTCAGCTCAATACCATGATCACGGGATTTCTGTGGGGTACCGGGAGGCGTAGAGTAGCACTCGCCACCATGATGAGGCCTAGGGGCGAGGGGGGCTTCGCGGTGCCGGATCTCGAGGCCTATTACCATGCTGCCCAAATACAATGGTTTACGAAGTGGATGGCTGGGCGGACCCGCGACGAAGAGGGTGTTGGGTCTACAGACCCGACCCTGAGACAGCTTGCCCGAGTGCTGCTGCGACTACCTCTACGGGAGAGTTAGACTCCTGGAGACCTGTGGGCACTAAGTCAGTGTTGGAATCGGGCCAATCGCAGGGCCTCACGGGGACCCCCGTACGCACCCGAGATCCCGCTGGTGGTCTGTGAGGCATTATCACATGGGGGTGACTGGCGGGGACTGCGTGCTTGGAGGGAGGCGGGGATCTCCACCATCGGGGACCTCTACGACAATAATACCCTGTTGCCCTTCAATGACTTACTGGAGCGCTACGAGGTTCCTGGGGGGGATTTTCTGCTGCATGCTTCCTGACAGCAGCAATTCGCAAACATTGGAAGACTGGGATGGTGGAACCACCAATTTCCCTGCCTTGTCAATATGTGGTATCTGCGGCTGGGACGGTTAAGGCAGTGACTTGCCTGTACAGGCGAATCACCCAGGAGCTCAGACGACCCCTAGATAGCCTGCGTCTCAAATGGGAGACAGATCTTGGGGTGCCCATTGAAGAGAAGCCATGGGAGGCGCTGGTAGAAAGGGCATGGAAGAGCACCAGGAATGCGCGGTTCCAATTATTACATTTCTTTGTCCTTCACCGAGCATACCTTACTCCACATAAAATCAATGAGTATTTTGGGGTCAGGGCAGTTTGCCCGAGATGTAATCTAGTCAACGCCGAGTTTATACATATGTTATGGGTTTGTCCCTCATTGGTGGGGTTTGGAGGGAGATACTGACCAGACTGAACGACATAACGGACCGTGACATTGAGCTTACCCCGGAGCTTGTTTATTACACTGGTTTCCTCACACTGCCCGGAACAAGATTATCAGTAAATTTATTGATCTGGGCCTTGTCTTGGCCAAGCGAGAAATCACCAGTCACTGGAAGGCGAGCACTCCCCCCAAGGTCTTGAGGTGGGTGAGGGAACTTACAAAATGGGCGGATGGTGAAGGAATTTACAGGCTCCAAATGGCCCACAGAACGGGTAATGAAAAAATATTGGAAGCAGCAAAGACGTGGGGGGCATTGGTGGAGGTGCTTAAGCACCCGGTCGATGATGCCATCGACCTCCCCCCACCCCCACCCGAGTGAATGAGATGGTACGAGGGAGATGATTGGACAACCTTAGATATGCTTGTTGGATGGCTGATGGATGAATATACTGTGTGGGTGCGCCCTTCCCCTTCACGCTTGATCCGACCGGGTGGATACTAGTATGTTAGACGTCCTGACTGTCAGACTTTGGCTCTCCACAGATGTGCAAACGAATGAGCAACATGCCTGGGGGGATAGGGTGGGGGTGGGTAAAGTTGAAGGGGGAGGGAGGGAGGAGGACTGGGTGGGTAGGTGGGTTAGTTTTGTTACTCCATTATCTATTGTGTTCTTCTATGAGGCCATGACAGAATAGACTGTTAGGATGTGAATTATCCAGTGGTGGGGAATGGAGCTCGATTTACTTCGTACAATGTAAGCCCATTGTCCCAATGTATTGATCCTATGCTATGCCACAGTAACTTAATAAAATCTGTTTACAAAAAAAAATGAGGATTACCTTATAACATTTTATAGATGTCATTTCCAAATGGGAGGAGATAATTGGTTCAAGTTTGTGGCATCTAGAATCCTAATTTCAAATCCTAACTTAATTCTAAAAATGCCACTTTTAGAAAGTGAAAAGAATGCACTTCTTTCCTTGAAAGACTTAGCGTGTTGATATCATTCAACTGAATGTTTGCGTGCGAAACGGATCGTGACCTGTCCCAAAAGTCACGGAAATATCGATAAATATTGAACAAAAGGCGCGTGAAGTACGCGCCCATCCGTCGCACTGCTCTGTGTCGGAATATTTCCTCACCTTAAACACATCATCTTCTGTTATACAAGTTTTGTCCTGTTGTGAAACCAATAACTACTAAATTCTTATTTCAACTTTACTCCATGAATTCTCAATCACTTTGCAGACAGCTTGATACCACCATGGTTCTTTTATTTCACATATTCAAATGTCCTCTGCGCGCCATCCAGGCTTACATCAGCGACACATGTGTATGAACCATTTAAACACAGCGGACTCGTATGGATTCACCCAATGCATTTCGGGCCCTGGCCCTTCGTCAAGGGTAACTAGAATAAACAAAAAGACATCTAAACCACCTCTTCAATGCCAGCCGTCATATCAAAATAACAAATTAATGTTGCTTCCCACATTAATCCTCACTAATGTAAACCCACCTCACTCCCATGTAACACTCCCCTTGCTTAAATCAAACAACAGCATAATAAATCAATCCCCCAAACCACTACCCAATGCCCTGTTATTCAACCAGTTATACACTCATCTGCACCCCATGAAAAGAATAAATGATGCCAAATCGCTGTAACACGCTCTTGAAAATTACCCCTACTAATCTACGGTGTGTACAAATCCAGTTTGAAGGTATTAAGGTCCATAAGGCACGGGAGTATCGAGGGGTTGGTGGCGTGGGACTGAAGGATTTGTACACACCGTAGATTAGTAGGGGTAATTTTCAAGAGCGTGTTACAGCGATTTGGCATCATTTATTCTTTTCATGGGGTGCAGATGGGTGTATAACTGGTTGAATTACAGGGCATTGGGTAGTGGTTTGGGGGATTGATTTATTCTGCTGTTTGATTGAAGCAAGGTGAGTGTTTCATGGGAGTGAGGTGGGTTTACATTAGTGAGGATTAATGTGGGTAGCAACATTAATTTGTTATTTTGATATGACGGCTGGCATTGAAGAGGTGGTTTAGATGTCTTTTTTTGTTTATTCTAGTTACCCCTGACGAAGGGCCAAGGGCCCGAAATGCATTGGGTGAATCCATATGAGTCCGCTGTGTTTAAATGGTTCATACACGTGTCGCTGATGTAAGCCTGGATGGGCGCGCAGAGGACATTTGAATATGTGAAATAAAAGAACCATGGTGGCATCAAGCTGTCTGCGAAGTGATTGAGAATTCATGGAGTAAAGTTGAAATAAGAATTTAGTAGTTATTGGTTTCACAACAGGACAAAACTTGGAATAACAGAAGATGATGTGTTTAAGGTGAGGAAATATTCCGACACAGAGCAGTGCGTCGGATGGGCGCGTACTTCACGCGCCTTTTGTTCAATACTTTTAGAAAGTTGGCATTTTCTTGCCTTAGCATTTTGGTGGCTGCAGCTTGTCTCTGGTCACATGACTGGGGGTAGTTGGCAGTTGGGCTTTGTGTATTACTCCTAGACCGCCACAAACAATGTAAGCTTGGGTGTGTCTGAATGGGCCATCACTGGCAGGATGGGAGGGAGGAGCTGGGGCCAGCCTCACTCACTTCTGAAAAGGCTGTATTTTTTCTCCACACAAAGGGCTGCATACTCCCTGTAGTTAGTCTGGAGCCAGGGTAGGGAAAGCAGGTTGTGTGCACTTTAAAAGCACGCCTCTAGAAGCTCTCTCTCAAAAGGACCTCTGACACCACCACTTTGGTACACTTCTGTACCTGTGGATACACTGCCTGGAAGGACTGCCGTCCTGCTAAAGTACTGCTACTCAGCTGTGCCACACTCTGCTGTACTCCTGCTTTGCTGTGCTGACCTACTTTCTTCTGCCCTCTTGCCAGGCTTTTAACAACCTTGCACCTGCACCTAGGCTCTGCCGTCTGAGAGTCTAACCTGCCAAGTGGTGCCACCCCAGTCCTGGATCCTTGGAAGTGGGCCTAAGGTGCTTGTCAGCAGAACCAACACATCATTTCTGCTGAGCGGCGCATCCCTGAGTAGAACCGACACATCTAACCGGCTGAGTGGTGCAACCGCAAGCAGATCCGACACGTCACTGCTGCTGCATGGATTGGACCCATCGCAATGACCTGCGTCACCCCGCAGTCTTCAGGACTGACGCAGCACCCCGATGGCACAGCATATCCACAGCCCAGGTCCTCACATCTCTCGTCAACCGCAGCCTTGATGACAACGAACTCTGCATCATAGCGTCGCAGCTTATCTGAACTGACGCATAGCCAGCTGCGTTGCCGGAATTCGCATCGCAAGCCCCGTCGATGGGTTCCTCGACAATGCCACAGGACCTCACACAGCCACCTTGCCGCATCTCAGAACCTACCTATCGCTTCGGCCGCATCTTCGACACAGATCCACGCAATGCTCTGCAACCAGTATTTAAGGTACTTTGTTCAGCAGGCCTAACTGGGGTCCCTGTAGCTGGCCCGTGCTCCATCGCAGTCCGCTTGAATTTGTGATTTTGCCCCTGTCCGGCGCTACCAGACATCCTTAGTTGCGCCATGTGCTTTTTGGCGCAATTTTCTCTAAAAACCCTAAAATTCAATATCTCCGGTTCTACTAATTGGATGTTTGTCGTTTTGTTCTTGTTTTATTTATTGAAATCTTCTTTAGATTTCTAAATCTGTTTTGTGATTCTTTCGTGATGTTTTCACTATTTTACTGTTTGAAGTGTTGGACAAATACTGTGCACATTGTCTCTAAGTTAAGCCTGACTGCTCTGTGCAAAAGCTACCAAGGGGGTGAGCACCGGTTAATTTGGGGCTTGCTCGTACCTTACCCTGACAAGGATTGTGGTTGCTGCTTGACCAGAGCTTACACCCCAGTCAACCAACAACTCAATTTCTTACAGTGACAAATTGTGAAAAGTGAAAAGTAGTTAATAGGAGTTCAGAAAAAGCTGTTCATATGCAATTTGAATTCAAAATAACTGGGGAAACCAGAATTATTTTGTTTTTCTCATAAGCCATTTGACCAAAATGAAGTTCTGTCAGCATAGTTATCTAGAAAGTGCACTTGTTGCTGAATAATTATATATATGTGGTGGGTTTTTTCTGGAAAGGTCGTAAATAACCTTGCTGCTTAATCAATGGGCACTTTTGCAATTCTGTTTCAGTTGCTATTTCGCTTTTATCCACTTATTTTAGCTTCTAGACTAAAATCTTTGAATCATGCTCTCAATTTCCGAAGTTCTGTGTCTTCTTGAATGTCTCTGCTTTGAAATCTGGAGTTCGGCCTTATCTTTGCAACTCCACATAGGGAATTCCATTGAATAATAACAATGAATAGAAGTCTGACTAAGCATTTGAATATGTAGCTATATGTTTTCTGAAAATATATAACTCTAGCTGTTCATTTTTTCTACAGCATACTTGCTTGAAATGCAGCTCCGTGCTTCTGCTTCTAAATAATAACTTCAAATGGGCATAGAATGGACATAAAAGTGCGAAATAGTAATATATATAAATCCCTTTCTTATCAAGTCCCTTTGTTATTTTGTACAGGGATTACTTTGGGGTAGGCTGCAGTAAGGTGAGGAATGTGTTGTGACAATTTTAAAATATATCCACTAATTTTATGGCAAAGGCCTGCTAGTCTCCCTGCTGAATTGGCGGACATCACAGAGGGAATCCAAGATCACCGGCCCTGGAGCCTGGAGCACCAGCAGCTGCCTGCGTGGCAAGACCAGTATGCCCTGTGAGGAGGAAGAGACCATTGAAGAGAACGAGGTCCATTCGGGAGCCATACTCGGAGGACTCCCTGAGCGAGATGTGAGGGAACGGCTGTGCACTGATTAGGTCATTGCCCATATGCAGAACCTATCCGGCAACGTCCGCAATTGTGATTTGAGCCATGTCGCGTGTGCTGTGCGGGAAGCGCCAGGCCTGCACCGCCTTGTTACAGTGACCCCATATTCCAGAGGGGCCATCGTGGAAATATTTGTTGCCAGAAGCGTCAAGATTTGTTACTGCCTTGAGAGGCAACCCCATATGCCAAGAGGGGCCGCCGTGGTTAGGACGGCAGCTTAGAGGAGAAGTCTGAGCCTCAGCGGAAAGTATCGCAGCAACCCTGTATGCCAGAAGGGGCTGCCGGTACTCACATTTTCAGGAGTTTCCATCGTTTCCTGGATGGAAGATTGCAGCTGTGACTGGTGAGTCAAGTCCGCACACCAAGGCCTGCACCTGACTGATTCCCTGAGGACCGTGAAGGACGCCGCCTGAGATGCCACACCCTCGCTGGGCTTCATTCGAGAGCCAGAGGATTCCCCCATCCAGTGACTGGAAGAGTGACTTACTTCGCCTTCCAGGAGTGGGAACGGCTCTAATCGCTGGCAGCACGGCTCGAGGGAGAGATCCTGTACCTGCCGGGTGCTGCTGCATGTACCACAGGCAGCCCGACTTCACCGAACAGGATTTGGATTTGTGAGGGCCCGTGGGGAAGGAACTCTCTGTACTGCTGAACGCTTCCATACTGCCAGAGCGGGTAAGACTAGAATTGGGCCTGTGGGGCCCTGGGAGACACGCTGCTAATGGTGTTGCAAAACCATAGACCCCTTTGACTAATTCCTCAAGAATCAAAGGCGAGTCTCTTGATTGATTGATTGAGTGTGGCCTATTAGTGATCATTCCCTGGATTTGGTCATCAGGAGTTAGAAACAGAATACCTATTTTTCTTATAAAAGTACATGTTAGACTGGACATTGATTTGTTGTTCGTACTGTGTGCACTTTGATTTGTGAGTCGTGTTCACTTCCTGTATCTACACTTCCCCGAGGGAGCCTTTAACTGCTTGTCCACAGCTACTACTGAGAGCCAAGTGCAGGAGGGGTACTTGGTCCAGTTGCTGGAATAAAAGGCTTCCACCACCACTGTTTTGCCCAGTAACCCCTGCGTGCCCCATTGTCCTCTGAAAGAGGTAATGACAGGAAGCAGAAGGGTTGCAGTGTATACTATCACCTCCACATTAATGAAAACAAAAACGCAGTGTATCTCCCATGAAGTGGTCTACAGACAGCAGTGTTTTTTTTAATCCAGTGCTCTCCAGTGGCCGGTTTTTTTATTAAGATGTTGGAGTGCTGTTTGTGATTGTACTTCCTTCCAATCTCAGGACCCATGTACCATTACCAAGTCTGTGTATTGATAGTGCAACCAATCTATTGTTTACAATAACCATATAACGCCCTTTTTTGGCCTGCCTGTACTAAACATTGGCCACCTTCACCTAGCATTTTTCAGACACTGACTTGTCAGTCATGTCTTGGCTCAGCCTAGTGCATTATTCATCTCTCACCTAATGCTGTTGGCTGTTTCGTTGAGTCCACCTTTAATTTCTTAATAGGCTTTAATGTGATCACATTGCATGCAATTGCGCCTATTGGTTTTGCCAGTGCTTTCTAAATTGCTTCCCACACCTTTTAGAACCACAGCTCAGTTTTTAGAATGACAAACTTTCATGACCCACTTAGCTTTAATGGGCATGAGGCGGGTGCGATATTTTTTTAATGCAGCAATTGTTTGTAAATGTCACAACCTCGACCATGCCCATCGGCATTGGGCTGTGGCCAAGATGTTGATCTGTCCATAAAAGTGGCGAATGATAAACTGCACTGGAGTCTGGAACACTTTTTAGGGTGGGGCGCTGATCTAGGGCATCCATTCACTAAAATTGCGAGGCTTCTGAAATACTTGGTGTTGATGCTAGAGGCCTCATATGCATTTTTGTGTTAAAACGGGGCCCGGTGGTGCATTTTATATATATATATATATATATATATATATATATATATATATATATATATATATATATATATATATATATATATATGTTTTGCCGTCTTGTATAACACAAACACAGCCCCAGAGCACTTTAACACCAGACTACTTTACACAATCTCAGACTAATTTTATTATAAGCAAAGGAGATTAAGTGGTTTGTCCATAATCAAAGGATGTTGAGCCAACACCAGGATTTGAACCTGGTTCTTGAAAGCCAAAGTCAGCAGCTCTGGCCGTTATGCCACATCCATGTTTCTCGATGTCTTTGTTGAAAGTCATACACAAGTGGAATGGAGCACATTCTCTGTTGTAATGGCTTTGTTTTTGTAATGTAAAAAAACACAAGTTCAACAAACACTGGAAGGTTCACCCAGAGTCAAGGCTTGGGAACGCTTGCAAGGATTAGTTTTAAAACTGGACTTAAGGACATTGTTCAGCACCTTTACACTGATGCACAAACAGGGCTAATCATTCTAAATATTACGTACATATAGACCAGGACTTTCGCAACTCACTAAAAATCGACTCGCGACCCACAGTTTGGGAAACGCTCGTCTAGATGGCCGAACAATCATACATGGCCGTTTCCCGGTGGAGCTGCTCTGACAGTTATAGGGGAGATTGGCTGTGGCACACCGCTATGGCCGTCACCTACCCAGCCGGATTTCGGACATTTGTCTAATTTTCTTCCCCGCTGCTGTCTCCTTCCTGTTGATTAACAGCTTCCCCTGGTCTTTCTTATCCTGATTTTCGTGTTCGCTAATTTACTCCTGTATTGTTTATCTATCCATTATGTAATTATTGTGAAACTTTTGCAACATGTAACTCGCTGTGTCCTTATGTAAAGCGCTCTGATACCTCCGGGTCTAGCCAGCGCTATATAAAACTCAAGTAAATAAAAACAGATAAAAAATGTTGTTCTGCATTTTTTTCATTTTCCTAGACTTGTTCTTGTATAATATTACAGTTTTGATGTTTTGCTTACTTATTCAATATATATTGTATTTACATGATATTTTATATTTGTTAATGCCGCCTAGTCATATTACTGAATGCTATACCTTTATTTGATTACAATATCATATTTTGTTACTATTTACTCTTTCCTGTTCGCGGATAAACTTCAGGCCTGTCACATCCGGACCGTAATGGTCAAGTATTGCCCAATTTTAATAACATCGTACGAATATAGTTGGAAAATAGGTTGTAGGAGGGCATGGCCTGGTGTCCATCATGGCGGTCACATATCCAGATTCCCATTCTGCTGCAAGCAATCCATACTGGAGGATCACCTCAGCAGATTCTGCAGGCAAAGAGGCTTTCCATCAATGTTCATTGTCTGTAAGAAAAACAAGCATTGGCATAGCCAATAGGTCTCGCCTTTGGGACCTTATAAGTGTTTAACCATGCAACACTTGATGTTGTTGCACCAAGGATATTGTGCTGGATAACTAAACACTTATAAGGTCTCAAAGGCGAGACCTATTGGCTATGCCAATGCTTGTTTGTAAGTGTATTTATATTGTTTCTGTAGGTATACGTCAGCTTTCCTCTTTGTACAGCGCTCTGATACCCGGTTGGGTCTTGTTCGCGCTTTATAAAACTTTTCAAATAAATAACCTGCACCAGCCTCCCCTTGATGAAAAGCCTTCAATGCCAAATGAATAGTTGGCAGCTTCAACAGACTGGTATTGAGCCAGGCTCCCTCCAGACACCAGGGTCTCCTGATCTCCACCCACCGTAGATGACCCCCCCCCAACCAGTAGCTATGCATCCGTCACTCCCATGAGCTCCGGATGGAGAAGAGAGAAGGGAGCCCAACTCTCCCAACCAATATCATTAAAGCAGATACCACTGTGGATCACAGGCCCTCCCTTCTGAAATTTGAATGGAATCTGCCACTCCTCCCGCTGCGCTATGCCCACTAGGACTTCAAATTCCACAGGCATGCATGTGCCACCTGACATTGTCGACTAAGAAAATGCAGGCGGCTAAGAGACCACGAAGCCTCAGAGCTGTTCTGACCAACAATCAGGATCTAACGCTGAAACAGCGGGATCAGAGCCCATACGTCCTGGACTCCTTGCAGTTGAGAGAAGCCCTTGAATTGAACTGTGTTCAGGATAGCCCCAGTGAATGGCAACTTCTGCAATGGAATCAGGTATGACTGCTGCTTGTTGAGTGTGAATCCCAACTATGTCGCTAGGTTCGCCGTGCTGTGGTCTGGAGGTGGTCTACGACTGACTGTGGTGAGCCCACCTACAGCCAGTCAGTTTTTTCTATGTTGTAACTCAGTGTGTGGCATTTAACAGATGTGGAGGTGGGGCCAAGTAGGAACTAGGATAAATAAAGATGGGGCACAGGTCTAATCTTCATAGCCACCCCCCCGAGATCACAATCTCTGTGCTTCACGCTGTACCCATCTGAATAACCGCCCGACAAACCACATTCTTCAACATTACAGTGCTACAGAGGATACTCACATCAGAGTTACTGTATCATAGCATATACCCACCTGAATCAATGCAATAAATATATTCGTCAAAGTGATTGCACCGTGCATACGCCTATCTGGATTACAGAATTACAAGGAATGTTCTCTTCTCTAGTCCTTGTTACAGGGAATATGCCCTTCTGGGTTACCTATGCCACAGAATACGCTCATCCGAATTGCAGAATTACAAGGAATGTTCCCTTCTAAATTCTTGTTTCAGAGAATATACCCTTCGGGATTACGTATGCCAAAGAATACGCCCATCTGAATTACGGAATTATAAGGAATGTTCTCTTCTCTATTCCTTGTTTCACAGAGTATGCGCTTCAGGATTACTTATACTACAGAATACGCCCATCTGAATTACAGAATTACAAGGAATGTTCCCTTCTCTAGTCCTTGTTTCAGGGAATATACCCTTTAGGGTTATTTATGCCACAGCACAGGCCCTTTTGAATTACAAGGTACGTTCCCTTCTCTATTCCTTATTTCAGGGTGTAAACCGTTCAGGGTTACATATGCCACAAAATACGCCTATTCGAACTACAGAATTACAAGAAATGTTCCTTTCTCTATTCCTTGTTCAGGGAATACCCTTCAGGGTTACCTATGCCACAAAATACGCTCATCTGAATTGCAGAATTACAAGGAATGTTCCCTTCTCAATTCTTGTTTCCAGAGAATATACTCCTTCGGGATTAGGTGTGCCAAAGAATAGGCCCATCTGAATTACGGAATTACATGGAATATTACAATTTGAATTACTTATTCCACAGAATACTTCCTTTATATTACTTTCGCCATAGAATATCCCCTTGTGAATTACTTATTCCAGGGAGTATTCCCTCTTAAATTACTTGTTCCATAGAATATTTATGTCTGAGTTACTTATTCCACGGGACATACCCTACAGGATTACTTGTTCATCAGAATGTTCCCTTCTGTATTATATTTGTTCCACAGAAAACTCCCCTATGGATTCCTGTGACACAGGATAAGCCTGTTTCAATTACCAAGGATCTCTCCGGGATTTGAGGGGGGTCACGGCTAATAGCCCAATCGAATGTATATTTGGGAAGTAATATGTTACAAAGCAGATGACATGACTGCACCCCACGTCCCAGGTAATGGAGGCGGGGGACCTTTGGCCCCCGTCTTTCAGCGCCTGGGAAGTGGGGCGAAATTATTAACCGCACGCCTGTCATGTACCATTACCAGGGCCAGGAGTAGGGGACATCAAAGGGCTGGGGCTTCCGGGGGCAACTCGGGGCCACGGAGGCTGTTATTGTAGGAAACTCTACAAAGGCGCAGGGCCTTCACCAGCTGCAGGCTGCAAACCAAAGCAAACAGAGAGGAGGCCGCCATGCTGGCTCCAGGGAGGCGGAAGGGACATCAAAGGCGCTCCTGGAGGGCGGGGAGGGGACATATGGGGAGAAACTCAAGCCAAATGGTGCTTTATTAAACTTATGAAAGTTTCTGAAAAGGCTTCTGTCCTGCCAGGAAACAAAGGAGGCGGCGAGTCTTTCCCATGTGTTCCTGATAACGCGCGCACCTCTACTCAGACTTATTTCAAGTAGTACGTAGTAATCGCACGCAACTCAATTTTACTCATTCAATCGGCATTGGAAGGACGAAAGTCCGAGTCATCCCTTTAAACGTGTGAACTGGCATTTGCCCACATGCCACAACAGGGGGCACTCGACCCGCTGAGCTATCTTACCAGCTCCTTTGATCGTCAGGCACAAAGAGTGGTGTCATCAGCCACGTGCAAACATTCATTTTATTCAGAATGGAAAAAAATGCGATTTGCAGTTTGTTTTCGTTTTCTCTTGGGCTCATGCACACAACAAACATACAGCGACATAGCGGATAGGTCTGGCATTAGCTGCCAGCCTTCTGTCTTCGACGTCAGTGCTTGTTTTGTCTTGGTTTTTGTGAAACTTAATTTTTGAGGAGCTTGCCGGGTCCGCGCCAATATAAAACAAGCATTGGCCGCGCGGCCGTGAAACTGACACGGCCGCGAAAGTGAAAGTAATCGCGGGTTTTGTAAGTGCAAACAGTGGCTTTTGCTGGCGACCAGCTTGCGTTCACGCGAGCGTCCAGATGGCGAGGGAAGCCATATGGCGCCTGATCGCGCGTGCACGCTCGCGTGAACGCAGGCTAGTCCCCAGCAAAAGCCACTGTTTGCACTTCCAAAACCCGCTTACTAAAAGTCTCGCCAGAGCAGCGCATGCGCGCTGGCTCAGGCGAGACCTAAAAGGTGGAGGTGAAAGTTGTTAGCCACATCAGCCCCTGCTCTGAAATCCCTTTCTTACATTCTCCCCTGCCTTACACCCGCTGCAGTTAATCATCAGCCATCTCTTCCATCCCATCAGTTATCACGCCCCTTTCGAGTTCTGGGATGTAGAACTCCAGCTAAAGTCTCTGTCTCCACTGGAATTAAACATGATGCACCAATGTGCCTCACTTATTGTGAGGGTGCGGGGAATGTTGGGTCGAGTCCCCCAAGGGCTAACATCTTAATTGGAACATAGACTGAAAGGTTGGACGACAAAGTTATAGTTTGTATGTATAATTGTTGTTTGAGTGTGCTATGCTGGAATTAGGGCACTAACATTTCATATTGCTCTGTGTGTTTGTGTGACTTGCTATAATTCCAATAAAAATAAAGTTAACATGATACTCGAAATAATTTCTGTTATTGTTTTGTGACCCCCCCTTTAGCATAGCACATTTGGAAATTATCTTGTGCATCAATTTGGATTTTTTAAATGTTTGACTATTAGTAGCATATTTTCCTTTCAATAGGACGTGCTGGACGTGTTTCGAAGGGGTACTGCTACAGGCTTGTATATAAGGATTTCTGGAACAACTTCATACCGGAAAATGTTGTCCCTGAGATGTTGGTAAGATAAAATAAATTGCTAACATCTTTGCAAATGTTGAGTTTTATTTTAGTTAAAGAAGACTTCGTTGAAGTTCTGCATGGATGCAAAGATGTATTCATGAGATCCTTACATGGAGTTCTAGTTTGTGGTTGATGTAAAATGACATATGTGCACTCATGTTGGGGCACATAGTGTGCCTTGTGGTCTTTAACCACCTTTTTAAAGGTCTGTTGATTCTTGCTGAAAGTGTCTAGGAATTGCTGGCATTTTAATGTGAGGACCACATTACAGTTGCTGCCGTCATCTGCCTCCTATTACTTGATGGGCATATTAATTAATATCTGTGTCTTTGGGACAGAGTTGTGGTGGTTTTAATTGGACGTTGCACTCTTTAGTATTTTGCATATTATTTATTGCACTGTGCATTTCAATTTTTGTTAATTTAAGCCTGACAAAGTATGTTATATTGTATGGTGTATATTACTATACTGCATTTTTACATTATTTGCTTTGCAGCCCCTAAGTGTTGTCCTTTGCTCAGTGTGTCAGAATTTGGGCCAGTGGGGTGGAAAAAGGAGCTTTTGGGAAGTTTGATCCAGTTTGAAGTTTTGTTTACACTGATATTTGTAAAATCAGTCTCAAGCAGATGAAGTGATTGAAGTCACATGCCATTACACTGGTGTACGCTGCTGCTTTGAATATTTGAATTATTTGCTCACCTGTTAGGGGTCTTGAACTTATCTGCACTCCTGTTAAGTAGGGAAGTGACGGGAATGGAAAGAGGAAGGAGCCATGCTGAGATGTGCTCAATGCATGGTATGCACTGTGCTAATCCAAGAAAGCAGACATAACCAGATGCAGAATTTCAAATTGTTCTGTTACCCTATTGCATGCTGTCATAGTGTTCCTATTAAGTATTTGCTTTATTTGCCTTTCACCGTCCCTCCATTCACGCCCCAGGTGATGTATACAGTTGCTGTGGTAGAAAGAGGAAGGAGCTCTCCTGAAATCTGATTCCGTGCTGCTTTTTGCTTGCATCATGGATACCTGTGAAAGTTGCCTCACAAAATAAGCATCACACTAAAGGCATGTGCCACATGCTTGAAGCAGATGAATCTAATTAGGAGGGCATATGGAATGGGTTGGCAGGACGAGAGGGTTTTTGTTTGCTGTGCAAGCATCCTTCAGTTCTGGCCTGAAAGATGTGAAAAAAAGTAAGTAGATGTACTTAGTTTAAGTCGTGGGATGAGCAGGAATAAGATATATGGAAGGAAGATAAAGTTGTTTCTTTTCTGAAATCAAGCTGCTGCTTTACTGTCAGCAGTGGGGTTATTCATTTTGGATGGAGCTACCACAACTAACTAAGCAAACCCACATTTATTGGATCAAAACACAGTTCTGAAAGAATCTCTGTTCAACCGGTGGTAGCTATGGCAAAAGGAAGCAGCCAATCCCCATAAAAATGTGTATTAAGTTCAAGCAGTACTAACAGTTTTAAAGTAACGCTCAGTACAAAATAAAATTCCCAAAACCCCAAACCAATTAAGACAAAAAGAGCTATGTTAATGAGCAAAAAGAGAAAGATTTTTAAAATAGGTTAATGGAAACTAGATATGGTAATTTCTTAAGTTCAGAAAAAGTACAGAGTAAAGCTCCAATCAAAAACAACAGTTTCTGGTTTTCCAGGAGTAAGCGGGTCATCATGATCATTGAACAGAAGCTATTATGTAGTGCCAAGATAATAGGCACGATAGGTAAAATTATTAAGAATATCTCGTTGTTAGATAGTGTAGCGTTACAAGGTATATTTTTTACAGTTTTACTTATGCTATGAGATGTTATATGGCTTCTATAGTAAGAAAATGACCAATACATTTCAAAATGTCTGGATGTATGTGATGTCCAATGTAGGTACTTGTTTTGGCTGTCTCATCTACCCTCTTATTTGCTTACATATGCAGATCCCCTTTTGTTTCAGAAGTGAGTTTGCTTTACTTTCTAGTGCTGTACTATTCCTTTTTGCTGTTGTTTGCTTGTCTATATTTTATTTGCATTATCAACGTGTATCCTCGTCACATAAAAAGACAACAACTAAAAAGTTATTTATTGGTCAGCTGTAGTAGGCAACAATGATGGGGAAAATGGTTTTCATTAGAGAAAAGTAGGTATTGCTAGGATAATGAGCTAGAGTGATGATACGAAGTGGTTTTATGTTGCCAACACTCTTTAAGCTATATAAATATATTAAAGTAATGCAGTGTTTAAAGAGAGTTCTGTGATACTATAAATTATTTATTGATATTGTAACTTATAACGTGCAATATTTATGATTATCTTAACATGTCTTGGACAGTTAAGTACTAACATTATAAAGGTGATATAACTATAGTGAGGTAAACTGTCTCCTATGTAGGAGCACCTTTTTTATGTCTCCTCTGTTCTATGTCTTACTCCATACTGTTCTACCCCATTCCAAATGCATGGCCTCCTTTACCATGGATTCTTCTTCTGCCCATTCCATTTCTATGTCTTTTCATTTTCCATTACATTATACTACTGTATCGATCCTGGTTGCTCAGCTTTGCGTTAATGCACTATCTGCTGCTTATCTATTTCTTTGCTCATTTCTTGGAAAAGTAAGTATGAGGAAGGTGCTACTAAGCACTGGTGAGAAATGATGGGAAACAGTGGTTTCAATACAAAAAATTAAATGATATAATATTTGGGCTCACACCGTTCAACTCAAGCTACAGTTTCTTGCCACGATGGTAGGAACTATGGGCAGGTATTAAGTATATCTCCTGTTTAAAAAGTGTAGCGCACCACTGTATATCATAGGCTTATAACACACCATACCAAGCTATAATGTCCATTAAAGGCCTGTTCCAGCATTATAGGTCGAAGTTAAGGGTATGGACCTGCAACAAAGGAGGTCACCATTAATGTTTGGTATATCCTGCAATGGTAGCAAGCTAGAGTATTAGAAGATACACCTGATAAGGGTGAAAACTCCCAGTTGGAAAAATTTGCCTTTAGCGAAACTCAGAGTATTCACAAACTCTCTCACCTCCAGGACTTAAGTGATTTTCACTCTTTTTCTTGAGTGTCTTTTTGTCAGTGAGTGAATACAAAACACCAGTTCTGAGAGTGGGTAACTTTGAGCACCATCATGCTAGAGGTCTGTGAAACAGTTTTATTATTATTTGGGACAGCTGAGAGACGTACCAGCTAGTAAGAATTTCCCGTTCTCTTTTGCTCAAGGATGCAGTGACATTATCAGCTACGGAAGGCAGAAGATGCAAACCTCTTGTGTGCCTTGCTGTACAGCCTCTCTGTTTCTCTTTCCCCTGCTCAGCTCACATATCCTAGAGAGTTAGGAGAAAGGGAGAGGCAGTCTGTATGCATTAGTACATTTTAAAGCGGATAGCAGTGGGCCTTAGTCAATATTTATACTGTGGTTGGTGATGTTCCATTGTCACCAATGCACCTGTCCACATTCTAATCTAATATAGCCTTCTTTCCTTCTGCTGGGGGTTGTACTAGTTAGTTTAGCACTTGATGGTCTGCACTTTTACTACATGGGAGGGGTACCCTTGGTTCTCGGTCTAGTTACAGATACTCATGTGCTTTTCTGGAAATTGGTGCTAATGCTGCTCTTGCTATAAAGGCTCAACAGCATAATCTTTTACCCAAAGTTGTGAACTTAGTATTTGACTAGGTCTTGGAAATTAGCAGTTTGAGCTTTCAACAAAAATGAATGGAACTGCTGAAACACATTAGGCGTCTCTCTAATACAAGATATTTTGCTTGTAGATGGAAAGTGTTTTGTTTGTGGTATGAATCACATGGCCTTTCTTTGAAGCAGCTTTAAATATCTAGCTAATTTTGAGTTTGGTTGCACATCTATGAGAGTTCACATAGCTATTGTGATGTCCTGCTCTAGAAAGCCTTGTATTTCCTCATTAAACAAGAAGACCGTTTTACATCCTTTCATGGACTTTTTACTAATTTTGCTTATTTTAAACATTGTTTATGCTTCCTGGCAACAGTTTAGAAACCCCATTGCCCTGAATGAAAAATAAATTCAGCAAGCAGTCCTGTTAGCATATGTTTGAGGTAGCAAGGGCTTTCATGATTTTTTTGGGACAGGTATGTTCCCTGCTAGATATATGGGTGTGTTTCTTTACCCAACTGCCTGCATATCTTGTATCCTAACTTTTATTTTGACCCTAGCGTTGCAATAATCTAACATCTGTGCAGAGACCTAGGCCTGTCTTTTACTGTGAGGTTCTGGACCTGTCCTGTGATCAGGAGGAGCACACTAAGCATGCCCTTCAAGTGCACAAAGAATTACTGTCCTTAGTATAGCTCCTAAAACAGAGTTGGCAGATTAGAAAGCACCACCAGGAAATGGTTTGTACCAGCAGTCATGCAAAGCAAACGGAAGATAAATCAGGAATTTATGTGGTTGAGGAAGCATCTGGTAAATGAGCAACTAATAAACTTAAAATTGTCAAAAATACAATACAAAAAGGAACAAACTATCCCCACTGAGTTAAATATGATAACATCAATTGTGCCACTAAAAGTTGAGCCATGGCAAATTGCAGCTGTTATCAAAACTGGACGAAAAGACAGTACACAAGGACCAAATGGTCTACCCAAGTCCTGTTTACGTTGAATTTTGGTCAGGAAAGTTATTGCGGTTATATAATTGTGCTTGAAACGGAGTCCGTTTGTGGCGCAAAGGAAAAACAGGAGAGACGCAGTGTTCCGAATGCCAAGTATTTATTCCAATAAAGTCTCTTTATTGCTTCGGTTGCCCTTTGCGAAGATCTTCTTCGGTCTGGGTTTCCCTTTTTCTTGGGGGGGGGGAATCCTTTCTTGATTCGCGTCTGGTCCCACGTTGCCTCAGCATCAATAGTAGGGGAAGTAAAACAAACAGAAAGGAACTGGGTCAGGTAGGGATGTCCT
Source organism: Calotriton arnoldi (assembly GCA_963921515.1). Lineage (NCBI taxonomy): Eukaryota > Metazoa > Chordata > Amphibia > Caudata > Salamandridae > Calotriton > Calotriton arnoldi. The sequence continues at coordinate 899,928 of CAWUFW010000193.1, read as the reverse complement.
AAGGTTTTCACTTGCATGCATAAGGGGAAAGGAGTGGAGGGAGTCCGCACCCGCGATCCGTCACCAGTGTTACCGTGTCTTTGGCTATGCTTTATCTTACGCGCCTCTACATGTGCAGCGCAAGCCCCAGCCTCTCACTCCCCTCTCTTCTCCTCCCGTGGCAGCACTCTACTTTCGCTTCCCTTCCCGAAAGCAGCCCAGATACGTGCACGTACCTTGTGGAGCCACGCTCCTCCGGCAACGTGGCTGGTTTCCTCGTGGTGCCGAATAAGGTCCGGCTCCTTCTTGTCTCCGTTGAGCACCGGTTCCGTCCTCTCTCTCACGGTTCCTTGGGCTTCGTCCTGTGGCTGCGTCTCCCCGTCCGGACGTTCCTTCGTTTCGACGTCCGTCGACCGTTTCTCCTCCCCAGCTCCAATCTCCGGCTCGAACTTCGCAGCCTCGATCCGTAGGGGCGGAGGCCTTTTCAAATGCTCCGCGACTGTCGAGACGTTCAGTGGGTCCCGTGACCACATCACGTGGACGGGTGCAGAATCGCGGCTATCTGAAAGAGACACGTTAGTGACAGATTCCTTACCTTAGAATATCCCCAGGCGTCAGGCTGGATCGGGAAAGTTTTTTGCGTAGCAGTACCCTTGCGCGTCGGTAGGTGGCGTCGTGCGGCTCCGCGTCCGTCGTCGGCGTCGTGATCGCCGGGATGACGTCGCGGGCAGTACTTAGGCGCCGCCCCTGCGCGCTGACGTCAGTTCTTCTTTTTCCACGCCAGCAAGCGCAGATCCGGGAAGAGCAGTGCCCTGGTCATTTTTTACCATACTTTTTGGTGAATTTTTCACTGTTTTTTCATCTTTCAAGGTGTCGTAGGGATGCCCGGCTTCAAGCGATGCGGCGCCTGTGCGCGGATGATGTCCGTCACCGACCCGCATTGGGAGTGTCTCTTCTGCCTCGGCCGAGGCCACGACACGGAGTCTTGTCCCGAATGCCAGGCCCTGAACCCGAAAGCTTGCGAGAGCAGTCTCGAAAGCTCCTCGAGGCCCGGCATTCGGCTCCACGGAGGCCCCGGTCGCGTGAGAGGTCCAGGGGTCGATCGCGGAGTCCACACCGGTCGTCGGCGTCGAAGTCTTCTTCGTCCGGTAAGTCGAAACACAAGAAGTCCAAGAAGCATCATCGCTCTAGGACTTCGCCGCCGGTCTCGCGACTCGGCTGAGGCCCCTCCCGGCACCGTCCCCGCCCCCGCGGCCCCGGACATGCCTGTGGAGTCGCCCCCGCCATACCCGCCCTTCCCGGGTTTGGGGGCGGATCCGGCCAAAGTGCAGGAATTCCTGACGGTCATGGCCCGCCTCTTCGGGCCTTCAGGCCCCTCCGGTGCGCCTTCGGGCCCCGCGGGCCCTGATGGGGTTGCTCCGGCGTCGCCGACGGCTCTGGCCCCGGCGTCGCCAGTGCCTCCAGCCTCGGTCCCGGCTCCGGCCTCGATCCCGGCTCCACAACCCCATCGACGCCGGTCGACCTAACGACACCTCCGCCGGCGCCGATGTCTCCGGTGCCGTTCTCGACGCCGCCCTGGGCTCCGGGCGGCATCGTCCCCCAGTTCCTTCCGGCTCCGGACATGGATCCGGACCGACGCCGCTCGACGCCGGCTCCGGCGCCGATGGGACCTTGGGTCCCAACTGTCCCTCCTCCTCCTTATTTTGAACCAGAGGAGGACCAGTTGGACTGGGAGGGGTCTGATGACCCTCTGACACGACACTGTCAGTACGATGAGGACTGGACAGAGAGTCTAGGGAGGCCAGTGGTCTAGATGCTTCCCTGACACTGGCATGCTGTCTCCTCCCGTGGCTACGGAGGAGGGAGCCAATTTTGGTACGGTGTTGCGTAGGGCAGCTGGGGCCTTACGTCTCCAACTCCCTACTTTGACGGTCAAGCCTAACATCTTGACAGAGGTGCTTCAGCCGGCAGCCTCCTCTGCGGAGACTGTGCTGCCGTTTAACGACGCCCTCACTGACGTTCTTTTGGGCGCCTGGTCTCCTGAGAGCTTGGTTGTCCAAGCCTCCGCTTCCCAAACCGCCTTCCCTACCGCTCCTCCGGATAGGGAATCCAAACGCCTGGATCAGTTTGGGAAGAAAGGTTTTTCTTCCTCCAGTGCTGGCTTGCGGTCCGTTAACACCGCTTGTCTTTTGGGCCGATATACCCACTCCTGTGGGATTCGGTGGCGGATGTTTTGCCCCAGTGTCCTGAGGAGGTCCAGACACTGCTTTCCCGCGCCATTGCAGAAGGAAGGGATGCGGCTAAATACACTATACGTTGTGGCCTTGACACCGCCGACTCGCTGGGCAGGTCTATTGCAACGACGGTGGCGCTCCGACGCCACGCCTGGCTGAGAACCACTGGTTTTTCAGGGATGTCCAGAATACTCTCATGGACATGCCCTTTGATGGAGTCGGTCTTTTTGGGTCCAAAGCAGACCATGCGTTGGAGCGCTTTAAGGACTCACGGGCTACTGCCAAGTCCCTGGGCCTTTCTGCTACACGCCCTCCGCTAACTTCTGCTTTTCGCCCCTATCGTGGCCACGGTAGGGGCGCCCCTTCACGTCAGCAGCCCAGCCACCGGCCCGCGCAGCAGGCGTCTTCGCGTGGCCGAGGACGTGGATTCCGCCGTGGCGGATCGGGCAACCAGCGTGCGGGTCAGGCCACCACCTCCAACCCGTCCGCGGCCTCCAAGCCCTCCTAGTCCCTCCTTTCAGGTGCACGGCACGCCAGTAGGGGGCAGGGTCCGCCATCACCTTCCCCACTGGCGCACCATCACCTCGGACAGGTGGGTCTTGGACATTGTCCGAAGGGGCTACTCCCTCCCCTTCGAGACCACCCCCCCAGCCATGCCACCTCAATTCCACCGCATGTCAGGGGATCACTTGAGTGCTTCTACGGAAGGAAGTCACGGCCCTCTTGACCAAGAGGGCCATCGAGCATGTTCCGACCCCAGAAGTAGGGCGTGGTTGCTACTCCCACTACTTTCTGGTGCCCAAAAGGACAAGGAGGACATGCGTCCTATCTTGGACCTCCGGAACGTCAATAGCTTCCTCCGGAAGGACCCTGGAGACTGGTGGTAGCGTTGGACTTGCAGGACGCGTATTTCCACATCCCCGTCCTGCCGGCCCACCGGCGTTACCTTCGGTTCACGGTAGGCCCCGAGCATTTTCAGTTCACCGTGCTCCCTTTGGCCTTACCAGTGCCCCTCGGGTGTTCACGAAAGTGATGGCGGTGGTCGCAGCTCATCTGCGCCGGGCAAGGGTTTCAGTCTTCCCCTACCTCGACGACTGGCTGCTGAAGGCGGGCTCGTCCCAGGCAGTCGTCTCCCACCTCCAGACTACGGCCGAACTCCTGCACTCGCTGGGGTTCTCCATCAATGTGCCGAAGTCGCATCTGATTCCTTCTCCACAGCTCCTTTTCATCGGAGCAGTTCTGGACACGACGCAGTTTCGGGCCTATCCTCCCGAACGGCGAGTCCGGGATATTCAGGCTATGATTCCGATCTTTCGGCCTTTATCCTGGGTTTCGGTACGGATGACCCTGAGGCTGCTGGGCCTCATGGCCTCCTGCATCCTGCTGGTCAATCATGCCAGATGGCATATGCGGGCTCTGCAGTGGGACCTGAAGTTCCAGTGGGCGCAGCACCAGGGCAACCTCTCCGATCACGTCCAGATCTCGGAGGGGACTGCAAAACAGTTGCAGTGGTGGCTCTCGAACCGGCAGTGGGTCATGGGCAGATCCCTCTCCCTTCCCCAGCCAGAGCATACAGTTGTGACGGACGCGTCCCTTCTGGGATGGGGCGGTCACATGGGAGAGGCGGAGATCAGAGGCCTCTGGTCTCCGGCGGAGTCCCGGCTCCATATCAACCTTCTGGAGCTCCGGGCGATCCGACTTGCACTCAAGGCATTCCTTCCCTCTGTCAAAGGGAAGGTAGTGCAGGTGTTCACAGACAACACCACCGCCATGTGGTACTGCAACAAACAGGGCGGGGTGGGGTATTGGACCCTTTGTCAGGAGGCTCTGCGCCTCTGGACATGGCTGGAACATCAGGGCATGTTCCTGATGGTTCAACACCTGGCAGGTTCCCTGAACGCCAGGGCGGACGAACTCAGCCGCAGGTGCATGATGGATCACGAATGGCGTCTTCACTCGGAAGTGGCGCAAGGACTGTTTCTACAGTGGGGAGAGCCTTGGTTAGATCTATTCGCCACCGAAGAGAACGCGCAATGTCATCAGTTCTGCGCGTTGGAATTTCCAAGGCGGCACTCGCTCGGCGACGCTTCGTCACGAGTGGAGTTGCGGTCTGTTGTACGCCTTTCCGCCTATACCACTTCTACCCAGAGTGTTGAAGAAGATTCGGCACGACCGGGCCCAAGTCATTCTTGTGGCTCCGGACTGGGCTCGAAGAGTTTGGTATCCCGAGCTACTCAATATGAGCGTAGATCCCCCGATCCGTCTGCCTCTTCGGGAGGATCTTCTGTCGCAGCAGCAGGGGACGGTCCTCCACCCGAACCTGTCCAGTCTACACCTGCTTGCGTGGAGACTGAGCGGCGGCAGTTGATTCCTTTCGACTTGCCTCCCGAAGTTTGTGATGTGATTCTGGCAGCCAGGCGTCCCTCCACTAAGGTGGTATACGCCTGCAGGTGGAACAAATTTGTGGCATGGTGCACAGCAAAGGCTGTGAATCCCCTTTCTGCCCCTCTTTCTGAGGTCCTTCTGTTCCTTCTCTCTGGCCCAACAGGGTTCTGCCCTGGGTACCATCAAGGGTTATCTTTGTGCTATCTCGGCCTTTCTCAGGCTCCCTGATCAGCCCTCCCTTTTCAAGTCCCCTGTTGTTAGCAGGTTCTTAAAAGGCATTACACACCTCTTCCCTCCTGTTCCGTTTGTGATGCCTCAGTGGGACTTGAACTTGGTTCGTACCTTTTTAATGTGCGCTCCCTTTGAGCCTCTACATAACTGTCCTCTTCGTCTTCTGACTCTGAAGACAGCCTTTCTGGTGGCCATCACCTCCGCTCGGCGGGTGAGTGAGCTCCAGGCTCTATCTTGCAAACCTCCCTTTCTGTCTGTTCATCCGGACAAGGTTGTTCTTCGGACGCGTCCGTCCTTCTTGCCAAAGGTGGTTACTGCTTTCCACATTGGGCAGACCATCACTTTGCCCACCTTCTTTCCGCTTCCGCATCCTTCCAGAGAGGAAGAGAGGCTCCACCGTCTGGACCCAAAACGTGCGCTCTCCTTCTATATTGACCGCACAAAACACTTCCGGGTGGATGACCAGCTCTTTGTTGGCTACGTGGGCGCCAAAAAGGTCGGGCGGTGCACAAGAGGACCATCTCCCGCTGGGTTACCTTGTGCATCAAAACCTGCTATTCTTTGGCCAAGAAGGAGCCTCCTGTTGGGCTGCGTGCCCATTCCACCAGGGCAACGGCTGCTACCACGGCCTTGGGCCGCGGTGTTCCGCTGCCGGTTATCTGTCAGGCAGCTACGTGGGCCTCGCTGCACACGTTTACAAAGCATTACTGCCTTGACAGTCAGGTCCGGAGGGACGGCTTCTTTGGCCGTTCTGTCCTCCAGGACTTCCTTGTCTGATCTTTGTTCGCAGACCCACCACCGGGGTTGGTATTGCTGGGGTATCTATTCTAAGGTAAGGAATCTGTCACTAACGTGTCTCTTTCAGATGCACAAGTTACTAACTTGTGTAACGATATATATGTAAGAGACAGTAGTTAGTGACAGATTCCTACCGCCCCACCCATCCTCCCCGTTCTGCGAACTGATTTCTAGGGTTAAGGACATCCCTTTCAGGGCCCTAGTATTTTTCAGACACCTGTGTCAGCTTCTTGCATGGCTCTGCGTTCCTGGCGCGGAAAGTCGTGTACAGAACTGACGTCAGCGCGCAGGGGCGGCGCCTAAGTACTGCCCGCGACGTTATCCCGGCGATCACGACGCCGACGACGGACGCGGAGCCGCACGACGCCGCCTACCGACGCGCAAGGGTACTGCTACGCAAAAAACTTTCCGGATCCAGCCTGACGCCTGGGGATATTCTAAGGTAAGGAATCTGTCACTAACTACTGTCTCTTACAGATATATCGTTACACAAGTTAGTAACTTGTGCGTCAAGATACTTAAAGGGATAGTGTTCCTCCTGTACGTCATAGTCCGATGTGTACTGTGGAGAGAGGAGAGGAAACACATACGGCGGGAATAGGTCAGTTTCATCGACCTCCAGCAAGGCTCCATTGGGCGCTTCGTGACACCGTTTTAGACTCGCGAAGAGGGGCAGTAGTACATCCGATTTACCAAATGAGGAGAAAATACCTCCCCCGCAAAGTATTGATTTATCACTCTGTTGGACAATGATGCAAAATAATTTGCGGCTCTCTTGTTAAAAGATCTTAGGAGCTGGGCTAAGTCATTAAATATCATTAGTTCAACCAAACAGGGTTCAATCAAGGAACAGGTACAATAAACCAGTTGGCATTAACAATACTTATTGATAAAACATTGGTGTCAAATATCTGTTTTTATGTTTTGTAGATTATAATTTTGCATTTGATAATGTTCATAGGAATAAGTTAATGGAGAAATTGGTCAGTGGGGCATCCCATCAAATTTATTATGGGTAATACAACTCTTTTTTAATTTTTTTTTATTTATTTAAATTGTATTGAGCATGTATCCAGCATAGAGTATACAGTACATGGGTAGATATACACTTATAAATGCGATGTGACAACATGCAAATACACAGCAGCGACCGGAATTTCATTCAGAGCGAGAATCACTTTAACGGTGATCTTATGTAACAGTCTAGCAAGCATAATCAGATATCATGCACGAGTGCACTGAAGTTAACAACTCTGGTCCAGTTTACGCATGAGGTGTGAAAGGGCATTGAGTGGGCCACATATATTGTTTTTAACGTCAGGTTGCGTGTATGGTGGTCGTGGTGTCGATGGGGTGCGCAAGCAAGTATGCTTTAAGGGGGTCCCATATATCCCTAGGTCGCAAAGTTAGGGGAAGGAGCTCTGCATATGTGAATGTTTTTCCTGCCAAAATATCATATCACTGATCCATTCCTTGAATTTGGGTGCCCTGCCCCGATCTACATGCTATTCTCCTCTTGGCCAAAAGCAGACCAAATGACACAAATTTCCGATGAGCCACAACTATGCTCTCCGTGTACCACAAGAGAGCCAGCAGGGGAGAAGCCTGAAGTTGCAGGGAAGTCATCTGTTCTAATGCTGCAATCACCTGTCGCCAGTATTCTTTCTTGTATGGCGGTGCAGTCCCAGGCGAGGTGTAGAAAATCCGCCCCCTCCATGCTACATCTGTCACATTTTTCATTATCAAGCAGCTTATGTCTGCACATTTTGACTGGGGTGTAGTAAGTGCGGTGCAGAAATTTGTAATGTATGATGCGTAGGCGACTACTAGATGAAATTTGTTCTGTCTGAATGCAGCAGTAGACCCACTGCTTGTCAGTAATTTCCTGTCCCATCTCAGCAGACCATTTATCTCTAGCAGTGCATCGAGTAGATGCCGGGCTGGTGTAGAGGCTATGGTATAATGTGGACACCAAATGTGAGGCGGTGTCACTGCGCAAGATTGTATGCAGTGGGGTGACGACCTGCGGTTCTTGTGGGTATGCAGGAGTGTATTCTTTGATACCTTGTCGCAAACGGACATTTAGAAATATATCCATGGGAGAGGGCGTTTTCTTTGAAAACAACTGCTGTAGTGTGCGGAACTTGCCATTGAGATAAAGGTCCCCCCAACAAGTGATATCGTACTTAACTTTAGGTTTTTTTTTAAAGCACCTTCCTGCAACACCGGCATCTTAGGGTGATAAGTCAAGGGAAGTAAGGGAGAGTAGAGTATAGGGGCTTGCATACGTTTAGCAATGCGCTGCCATGCTTTCACTGTGCAGGTAACCAATGTCGGGTTATCTTCACGAGGCGTAGTTGTGGTCAATATGGCACCCTCAAGCGGAATAGGATCCGCCAGCCAATGCTCTGTACCAATACTTGTGGCATGTATTTAGGAGGATGGAACCAATAGTGGGCATAATGCGCCTGAGCCCAGAGATAATACAGCTCTAAGTTAGGGATATCAAACCCTCCCTGGGAGTATGGTCTAGTAAGTCTTTCCCACTGCAATCTGGGCTGTTTGCCACCTCAAGTCAACTGTATCAGTTCCGTTCGAAGCATAGAGAAGTGTCTGCCCGGGTTATATGGGATGTTTAAGAAAAGGTATAGGAGTTTGGGGAGAATGATCATCTTAATGAGAGAGGTTCGCCCCGCCATAGACAGCGGGAGTGCAATCCATCTTGTGATACTACTTGTGATGCTCTCCAATGCCTTGCCGTAATTGACGCATTTGCTCATCCCGATCAGCTGTGATGTGTACCCCAAGGTATTTTACCTCCGTAGTACACCACTCTATTGGAAAACCTGGGGTGAATATCATCACCGAGGTAGTGAGGGAAGATCTGGGATTTCGCCCAATTTATATGTATTCCAGAGAGCCCCCCAAACCACACAAACTCACGCAATAGGGGATTAAGATTTTGTCGGGGATTTCTAACATATAAGGTGATGTCATCCGCATACAATGAGATGAGTATTGGGCGGAGCATGCATCGCAAAGCCTTATCATGATGATACTGCCTAATTTTGGCCGCAAGGGGTTCAACTGCGAGCGCAAAGATTAAAGGGGAAGGCGGACATCCCTGCCGGGTGCCCCAGGTGATGGGAAAGGAGGAGGAAGTGTGACCGTTAATTAAAACCTTTGCCTCCGGAGAGGTATATAAAAGGCGTATCCATGCCACAAACCCTTTAGGCAACCCCATATTTTGAAGTATGACAAATAGGTAGTCCCATTCGAGGGAATCAAAAGCCTTCGTGGCGTCGAGAAAAACCGCCACTAGAGCCAGTTGCGGGTCTACGTTTTGTAAGATGGAGAAGAGAGTACGTAGATTATGTGACGTCTCCCTCCCGGGAATGAAACCGGCCTGGTCTGGTAATACCAGTTTCTCCATTAGGAGACTAAGCCGGTTAGCTAATTTTTTGGCCAGACTTTTCGCATCGTTGTTAATCAAAGACAGAGGGAGGTAAGAATCACAAGTATCCGCAGGTTTGCCAGGCTTCAGAAGGGAGGTAATGAGAGCCTCCCTCATAGAACCCGGAAGGACCCCCAATTCCTGAGCTTCTTCAAAGACTGCTTTTAGTATGGGGATCAGTTGGTCTATATAAGTTTTATAGAAATCAATGGGGTGGCGATCAGATCCCGGGGTTTTCCCTGACTTCATCTGCATAATTGCAGCGCGTATCTCGTCGTTTTCGAAAGGCGCCGCCAGAAACTCCCTCTGGGCATCGCCCAGCCAGCAAAGAGCAATATCTTTTAAGTAGATGGATAGATCGGGGGGTTGCGTTCTGCGAGTGCTGTATAGATCGGTGTAATACGTGGTAAATACATTAAGGATATCAGGACTGTCTCTATGCCGTGTCCCAGCACCATCACAGACTTCAAGGACGTGATTGGAGAAGCGAGAAAGGCGAATTTCCATCGCCAAAGCCCTGCCTGGTCGCTCGCCCTCCCCGTATCTGTGCGCTGCAAAGTATTTCCCCCGAAAACGAGTCTCTCTCTCTGCAGTATCTTTGTATTCCGAGAGTTTATCTCTAAATGTCACCTGTCGGAGCCCGGAGGTATCTTGCCACAGTTCACCTTCCAACTGCTTTAATTCATCAAGTTTCTGCAAATTGCGCCAGATGTCACGTAAGACACCGAAGCTCTTAGAGATACAGGAGCCCCTCATCGTGACCTTAAAGGCCTCCCAGACTGTGCCTATGTGTGCGACCGAGTCCATGTTTCTCTGGAAAAATTCAGCGATTTCTATTCCCAGTTCAGTCCTGAATGCAGTGTCCAGGAGAGCCTTCGGCTTGAGTTTCCAGCACCTAGGAATAGAGGTCAAGTCAGGGGGGAAGATTGTCAAGCGGGCTGGGGCATGGTCAGAATAAGTTCTGGCTAAGTGTTCTGCATTGTGTATCCACGGGCCTACGCCACGGGAAACCACCCAGTAATCCAGTCGGGCCCAAGTAGAGTGTACCGCTGTGTGATGTGTGCCTTCCTTCTTATTCGGGTGCACGTGCTTCCACGCATCTATAAGACCATGAGCCGAGAACATTTCTGTCAGTGTGCCTTGCGTTTTTGTGTAATGGTGCGGACGGGGGTGGGATCTATCAGAAATGGCGTTAAATGCTGTGTTGAAGTCACCTCCCCAAATAACATGTGTGGATCCTATCTTAAGGATTTGTCCCCATAGTGTGGTGAAGAATTCCGGGTCGTCAACGTTCGGCCCCTAGCAGCATACTAGCGTAACAGAGTGCGACCCAAGTGTTACCCAAATCATGCAACTCCTCCCTAGAGAATCATGAGTCGTCCCTCCCAAAATGAAAGGAGTATTCTTAATGAGAATTGCTGTGCCTCTGGAGTACGTAGAGTAAGAAGAAAAAGTTCTATTTGCAGCCCATTTACTGGCAAATACAGGAGCGCGACGTGGATCTAAGTGTGTCTCTTGCAGCATGGCAATATGAATTTGATGCCTATCAAGGTATGCAAGTATTTGTCTACACTTACGGGGACCACCCAAACCTCTTACGTTCCATGTTAAGAGATGTAATTTTAGCCCCTCAGTTGACGGAGTCATGGATCAACAGCATGTGTATATCTTGGTGTGGTCCGGACATAGCGATGCGTGTGTATCTTTGTGTGTGCGCGAATATCTACCTGCTGAATAGTAACAGTGACAAAGTGGCAAAACAACATTTCCCCTCCCACCCACTCCCACAACAGCACCCCAATCGTGCTGGCATAGCGTTTCCCACCCAAAACCCAAACAACCCTTTCCATTACAGTACAAAACAAATACCCTGAGTTAGTAGGGGGAACACCTGTCGGGGGGTCGTCAGGGGGGCAAACGAGATTCTCCCTTCTCCAACAGCTGTTGGGACAGCCTCCCAGTGAAGGGGGGGTGGAGGAGAAGGGAGGTGCTTGGCCTAGTCCACATTATTGTCTCGGGATGTATCGTGCCTATCACCCTTCACCTGTTTTTTTTGTGTTTGGGTGTGTTGTTACATATCACTTATCTGTCTCCAGTCCATCGACAGCCATCCATCCGAGGAAGAGGCATGTTGCACTGTCTCCTGTGGGCAACGGTCCGCAACAGCGCGCTGCCGTTCAAGCACCCAGGGTCGAGAAGTAACATAACTGAAAACAGTCTCATGATGCATAGCATCCAAAGAGTAAGAGATGTGGCATCAAGGTTTTAGTCCGATGTTGGTGACGGAGATCGAGATGGGCGCTCCATTGTCTCATGATGTAGAGGATGCTTCTTGATGTGCTTGAGGAAATCATCTACCTGCTGCCCATTGACGAAAAAATGCTGCTTGCCCTGATAAGTAACCCACAGACGTGCCGGATACATAAGAGCGTTGTCTATTTGCGCTTTACGGAGTTTTTGTTTGGCGGGCAAAAACTAACGTCTCGCCTCTTGCACTGCGGCTGTGAAGTCAGGATAGATTGTGAATTCGGTGCCGTCGAAGTGTAATGTCTTCTTTTCCCTGGCCAGTTTCAGCTCCACGTCGCGATCACGAAAATTGAGGAGTCGGGCTACAATCGGGCGTGGGTTACTTCCTGGTGGAGGTCTGGGGCCTAACGCTCGGTGTGCCCGTTCAACGATGAGTTGAGAGGAGAAGGCTTCGGTACCAAACGTGTCCCGCAGTAGGCGCTCAATAAAATCCTCCATGCACCCCGTATTGGTGCTCTCTGGAATCCCAATGACGCGGATGTTGTTTCGCCTACTACGTGCCTCCAAATCTTCGTTTTTTGCAGCAATTATCTTGAGGAGTTTGTCCATCTGTGTGACCTGCTGCGTAACTTGCGACGTGACGTCTTCGTTGTCTGAGATCCGTTTTTCCGCCTCCTTAAGTTGTTAATCATGTTTGTCGACCTTGTGGACTATAAAATCCATGCGACTGTTCATGGAGTCCATTTTGCTCGAGATGGCTGAGAGGCTTTGTTGCATCGCGAGTAGCAAGCTTTTCACATCGTCTGCCTGAATCGTCGGTGGTGTCTCTGTTCTTCGTTGGACTGCTCTTGATCGTCCGAACCGGACCTCGTGGCGGTTCTTTTAGCTTCAAAGAGAAGCCTGGACTGTCGTCCGTCCGTCTTTCCCATAGTGGAGAGATGGTGCTGTACTATAGGCAGACCAGACGAAGTAGCTCTGGTATCCTGCTGTTTTGCAGTTTATAGTGAGGAATGTCGAAGCGAGACTAGTAACAGCGTACTTCTGGGGGCAGATCAGGCGGGTCCTCTCTGTCTATTGTCACAAGTCGCAGCACGGCCCAGGATCGCTGCCTTCAATGAGGTTAATGGCTGCCCTGGCATCGAGCACTTGTCACGCCACAGCAAGTAGTAACGAGCGGTGTTGTAGCGCTACACCAAGCGCGATATGTCTGAACACCATGCACGCACCAGTCCAGCAATACGGGGTTTGCAGAGCAGAGCGGCCTGGAGAGGTGCCCATGTACGGAGAGTCTGTGAGGAGGGCAAGTAGGGAGACGCCTCGTTGGCCAGTAGAGAGGGCCCCGAGACAGCAGCGTACGCCTGTGTCTGGTAAATCCTCAGTCGTCGTGCCCGCCTATGCTAATGTCCCTGCCCATGGATTGCGTGCCTTCAGGTGGATGAGAGAAGTTATGTGGGCTGGCAGCGGTTAGGACGAAAGAGAGCGAGCCAGCACGGGTTTACATCCCTGTCTTTGCGCGAGTCTGTGTGATGGCGCGCTGGAGTGCAAAGGATCGTGTCAAGCCTTACATGGAGATCATGTGCTTGGGAAAGGTGGGAGTATTCTTTGTCACGTGGATACGTTCGTCTCCAGGTATCTATCAATCCCCACCGGGTCTGCCAGTCCCGAAAACCCTTGGCCGCCCTATGCACTGGGGAGTCACGTAGCAGAGGATGCAAGCGGTCAAGGTCCGGGTCTGCCACACAGTTGAAATCTCCCCCTATAATGATTGAGCCAGTCATATAAGGTGCCAATACCCCACTCATCTTTTCCAGGAAGGCCGCTTGGTCTGTGTTTGGTCCATAGAGGTTGACCAACGTTACGTCTTGTCCGTCCAATCTCTCCGTGACTATGAGGTACCTGCCCTCTGGGTCAGCTTTGTGTCCCGTATGTTAAAAGGGGACCCTGCCCGTATCCAAATTAATACCTCCCTCGCGAACGCTGAAAATGAGGTGTAATAGGCCTGGCCCCTCCATCTCCGGTGCAGCGCTGCCCCCTTGGAAGCCAGGGTGTGCGTTTCTTGCTGCATGGCGATGTGTACTCCCCTTCTATTAAGGTAGGAGAAAATTTTGTGTCGCCTGTGCTTGGAGTGCATTCCTCTTATGTTCCAGGATATCAAGTTGTACGTTACTATATCCCCCGTCTTTAATTATTTGTCTCGTTCCCCCCTGGCCCCCAGGCTGGGATCCCTCAGTGTTCGGGTTCGGCGAGTGTGTTCGTTGCGAACTCTTTCTAGTCCTATCTCTAGTGGCCTGCAGTGCCCCCAACTTAAAACTCTAAAAAAAAAAAAAAAAAACTCCCCAGGACAAGTGAGGTTCTCTTCCCCCATCCAAACTATGCACTCAGGTGCAACTTTTAAGAAGTGTCCACAGTTCCGGTAGTGACGGGTCTGACGCCTACTTGGGAAGGAGCCACACTCTCCAGCCCCCCCCGGGTCTCCCCCCACCCCAGTGCTTGTAGGATTTAATCAGCAGAACATGTTCCTAGGTTCTCCCAGCCCATCAGAACGCAGGAGGAGTGTACTGGGCCCCCCCGTGCTTATCAGTTTTTGTCTGAATATACTTGCGTAACTCGTGGCAGCTTCATATAATGTCATCATCTGATCTGGGGGTAACATGTGGAAGGTCCTGACTGGATTCCCCCACCGTGCTTGTACTGTGCTCAGAATCCGAGTCTCTTAGGTCTTCTCCGGATGCTGAAGCTGCGCCCCGTCATCCATGTTCACTGAGGGATGCAATCGCCGCCACTGCGCTGTCCCTCTCCTTCTGCGTCTCTTCCGATGTGGGCTGGCTCGCCGGTTTCCCTCCAAGTCGGGCTCTGCTTCTGTCTGATCCCCGTTGTCCTGCGGGTCGTGCTGGTCGATCCATTCCCACACCTCCTGTGGCGTATTGAAGAACTTGGTCCCGCCTGCTATTGACAGTCTTAACTTGGCCGGTAATACCATTGCGTATTGGATATTCAGTTGCCTCAGCTTCCGTTTGGCAGCTACATATGATGCCCTCGGTCTATGGACCTCTCGTGAAAAGTCCAGGAAGATCCTGACGATGCTCTTCGCCACCTTGAGCTGCCCTTTCTGCCGGGCCTGTTTTAGCACATGGTCCCTGTCCTGGTAGAACATTAAGAGTGCCACCACTGGCCTCGGCGGCCGTCCCGGCGGGGGCGCTCTTGCGGGAACTCTGTGCACTCGCTCCAGCGCAAAGTATTGGGCTATCCCCTCTTTTGCCACTTCAGTGCGGATCCATTGTTCGATGTAGGCCACCATATTGTTGCCTTCCACTTTCTCCGGAAGGCCTACTATGCACAGGTAGTTACGCCGTGCTCTGTTTTCGGCGTCTTCCGCTCTAAGTTCCAGTATTTGTACTCTTTTCTCCATGTCAGAGAGCCTTTGATTGGCCGTAGTCATCTGGGGTTTCAGTTCTCGCACTGCTCCCTCGGTTGTTGAGACCCGATATGCTAGTTTTCGGTGGTCCGCTCTCAATAGGCCCAAGTCCTCTCTGAGGGTATCAATTTTAGTCTCCACCGCGCCCACGACGTTTCTATGGCCCGGACGATGTCCTATAGTGACGGGTCTTCCGGCGTTTTTGCTGCATTTCGGCCCGCTGTCCTCGTGGACATGTCCCCTGTTTCTTCTCCCGGCAGTTCTTGCTGTTCCTGGTCTCGTCTTTTGGTGGGCTTCCCCATGGTGATTGCTTCCTCACGATGGGAGCCACTGCAGGCTTCTTTTATGTAACCCCCGGTTGCAGTCGTCAGACTGTGATACCGGTCCTGTCACTCCTCGTGCTCCTGGCTGGCTATGCATTGGTCATGTTTGGCTCCATTCGTTCTCTGGCTGCTATGTGCGTTGTTCGGGGGACTCAGTGTTCGGTTTGTAGCTAGCCCGCCGATCTGGGTTCTACTCTGGGATGGGTCCCAGGCGGTCCCAAATCCTTGGGCTCTCTTACACCCTCCTGGTTGCCCCTATGCAGTGTTTTCAGGTCTCTGGAGTATCTCACGCGGGCCTGCCTTATGCTGGTACTTTCACTGTCCCCTCCGTAGGCCTCCGCTCTGTCAGCCCCAACTCTCGCAGCCCCTGGTCGGTTTTCACCTCTCTCATGGTGTTGGGTGCTTCCTGCTTGGGGATCTCTCCGTATCCGCGTCGTCGTATAGGCCTTGGTCGTAAGTCTCTGCTTTTCCACTGATATTGGATAGTGCTTACAGCCTTTCCACTACTGTATTGCCCTTCACCCTTCTCTTCTTCCTCCGTAGCCCAGAGTTACCCTGCAGGCTTGTTCAAGTCTGTCTCCAGGGTCTCACGCTGTCTTGTGCTCTCCCGTCGCCAGCTCTCTCCTGTCTCCTATTGGTGCTTGTCCTACAATATGGGTCATCGGAATGGCACCTCTGTTCCTATCCTCGCCGGTCAGGTCTCAGTGCTGCCAAGGCGTCTGTTGCCCCTATACTTCTCCTTTGTCTGCCGTATTCAGCCTTCCCCGTGTAGTGCCTCAGACCCACCTTGCCAATCCGCGACGTATTCCCCGGGATTATGCCTTTCTCATCATAATCTATCTTTCGCCACCTGCTGTCCAATTGTACTGGTACTAATTCCGTCCTATTCCGCGTCTGTTTTCTCACTTTGCTGTGCGTATTTTGCTCCCTATTTCGTTGTGGCCTGCACAGTACTCACAGCCCATGCAGGCCTCCCTGTTGTCACCCACTCCCGATTGATTCCTTATCTTGTTGCGCAGGCTATCCCCGAGGCTCTGCAGGGGATCAGGACTCTCCACCGACCGGCAGGCACCCCGGCGCTTCCAGGCCGTTATCTATTTACCTCCGGGCCCTGCACTGTACTTCCAGGCGTTCACAGCAGCCTACGCACCTCTTATCCCCCGCTTCACCTCCTCACAGCTGTTTTGCCAAGTATCAGTCCGTAAACGCTTCGTATCCCTGCCTCACCCAGTACGCAGCGGTGCAATATCGTCCCTATTGGGGCCTTCCGTCTCCTCTGGACTATGCTGTCTCAGGCCACAGCCGACAACTTGTTCCGCAATCTGTGCTGCCTGCTGCCTGCTCTTGATCTCAATATCCACAGGGGGAGGATCGGCAATGTCCCTACGATCGCTTGTGCGCCGCTCGCGCCCGTACCGTCCTCTCTGCTGTCTCCTTGTTGCTCTAGCCTCCTCAGGGCAACGCTAACCCTGTCGCGGGCTCGGCCGCCGTCCCGCCTGGCCTCACTCCACTCTCCTGCTACTGGCCCTCAGGTCTCTGTTTCCTTGGGAGAAGGATCTGCACGCAGCGGTCCGCCCAGGAGCCCGCCCCAGCACGAAGCAGGCCGCCGTGCTCTGGTCTCTCGCTCCGGGGTCCAGCCCTCCCGCCGCAAGGCACTCTGTGTCGCAGCACAGGGCCGCCGCAGTGCCCCCGCGGCCGTCTCCGTGCTATCTTTGCCCGCACCTTCCTTCCGAGTGGCTTCTTACTGTGCTGGCAACGTGGGTATCCACTCTCTGTGTGCCCGTGGCGGGTGACTACTGCGCCTCCCCGTATCCAGGGCCTCCTTGTTGCCGTCCGGCTCCGCCAGTCAGATCGCGGCCGCCATTTTGCTCAGCCTCGCGGTCCCTCCTGTAGGTGCGTTTTTCTCTCTGATTTCGGCAATAGCCGGCTTTCTCCCCGGCGCCGATTAGTTCCCCAGTGTTTCCGGGGTTGGGGGGGATGTCGCTTGTGTCTGGGGCCCCTCTATATCAGGCAGGATGGCACTGGATGGGGGATCACCGGCGGGAGCTCAGGTTCAGGCTCTCCATCGGCGTCCGGTCACGCCCCCCATCCTTACCCAATTTCTTATAGTCAAAATTTAAAAGGAATAGCGAGCAATAAGATCCCACAAACAGGGGGCTCTATCGGGCTTTGGAAGAACCGTAATTATCACCTTGCGTAATGAGAGGGGGAGTTGCCTACTAGAGAGCCCAGTACGTATCCCCAGAAACATATGGTTCCGGCAAATTCAGTACTATATAATTCAGAGAGCATACCTCACACCCGCCAAAATCAGTCGGTACTTTAACCTGGAGGACGCTGCATGCCCGAGATGCGCTGCTTTAGATGCCGAGCTGATAAGCATGCTCTGGAGCTGCACTCGTATTCACGCATATTGGAGAGCGGTGGCAAATATGCTGTATGTCTGTACTGAACGCGTGGTACCTTTTGAATGGCCAACATATCTCCTGCACAAATTTCGTAGAACCCCCAGCACCAAGGTAACCTCTAGATTCCTAGACTTGGGTATAGTGGCAGCCAAGAGGCTGATTACCAAGAGATGGAAATCACCAGACCCCCCAGAGGTACAAGCCTGGCGCCACTCAGTACTGGCATGGGCCAAAGTGGAAAGCATTGCTATTAGACGTGAGGAAACCACAGGCTTACGACAAGTCCCCATTGCCACAAGATGGGATGCAATCCTGACAGAGCTACAGCAGAGCACACAGGCAAAACGGGAGAGGGCCTCCCTGTAGAATAACACTGTAGATTGAAAACGTGCACATACACTGCAGTTCCAGAATGACCAAGACACTTCGACAGTAACTATATAATTGGTGTACATGCATATATACCTTCACGTCACGGTAGGGAATGAGCACATAGGCAGCAGACATAAGTGAAACAAATAGGATCCGCATGGGGAGGTGGGTGGGGTGCTCTGGGTTGGTTTTCTGGTTTCTCAGCTTTAGGCAAACTAATCTGCTACTCCCATTAAAACTTTACTGGGCATCACAAACCCCGAGCAGTGTATTAATAGTATGACGTGGTCAAAAAATGGTCTAACTACACTCGCAATAGATATCACATTGTACCATGTATAAATAATGCACATCACACCCGAATAACTTCTGCGATTTAAGCTGTGATGGCCCTATAAACCTTAAGACATATGTGATGTAACAAATGTTTTCCCCAATGTATGGTGATGAATGAACAACAACATGTTGATAAAACTGAAAAAGTTCAATAAAATATATTTAAAAAAAAAAAGAAATGAGGGGGAGTTGCCCCTGTTCTCACACTGCCTTGTACATCTGCAACAACTGTGCGACCAGTTGTTGTGCGAGTGCTCCATAGAATCCCACAGGGATTCCATTGATTTCCGAGGTCTTGCTTCTCGCCATGTGTTTAATGCCTTTGTGTATCACTTCCTCTGCCAGTGGGGCATCCAGGGTGGCCACTGTTGGCATGTGTAATTCTTCCAAATACCTCTCATTGGAAGAGACTTCTACTGTCGCCGGCGTGATGTATAGTTCTGTATAATAGGAGACAAATACCTTGCTGATCTCATCTCAACTTCACTAGGGTCCCTTGTTGGGCCCGTATTGCCTCTATTGGAGCTCTGGAGACTTTTGAACGCAAGAGCCATGCAAGCAGTCATCCCACCTTCTCACCGTCCGCATACTGATGAGCAGTATATTCTCTGTAGTCAAAGGTACATCGACGAGACCGAGCAGTATTGTTGTCACGTCTTGCTTGCATCAAGTGGGGTAGGGCTTTGGAATTACATACTACATTAAGTTTGTGCATGCAGGTCTCGGATTCCAGCCCATCAAGTTCCAGGTGAAGCATTAGTCTGCCATTGTAGATCGTTTTAATGCAGTGCCCCTTAAAACAACGTTGAAGGCCTCCCATTCAACGAGTGCATTTGTTGCAGCACCGGCATTCTTAGGGAAGTAGTGGCCCATCTCCTCTAACAACAAGGCTCGAAATGCTTTAGCACAGACATTATTTTCTATAGGGTTTTAAGTCCCTACCTCCATTATGTTCTATATGAGGATGTTGCAGTACCAGTAGTTGTATCAGAAAACAAAGAGGGGAGGAAGAGGATAGACCGGGTTCGTCGTCCTCAATCAGATGCGGTTCCCGAGGCAAGCCCACAGTAGGTGCATCCAGCAAGGGTTCACCTTGACGCGAGTGTGACAACAGGCCACCCTCTCCCCAGAGGAACCATGATGCAATATAAATTCATCTAATATAGAGGCAAATAAAGAACACCAATTAGGTGTATGTTCACGATGCGGCATGGCATGCAAGTAGCGTGTTTTCAGTGAGTAGCATACAGGAGTGGTACCAAAGAACTCGTTTCCCATGGTCCTGAAGAAGAGGCAGTTGGCACCGGCAGTGCCCTGGGAAGGTCAATAGCCACACTGTGCTTCGACACGTTTGACGATACGCTAATTCAGCATACGCCTTGTCCGGTCCTATTGGGGCCGCTTTCTTAATCACTGGGTCTAACCCCAGGAGATATCCCGAAAGTCTATCTAACATATACAGGGCATGGTGCATACACTCTTTACTCACCCATCCCGGTGAGAGTAGAATAAGGTCCTCTTGGTCCTGACCAAATGCCATGATCCGCTAGGGACTCTTATAGGCATGAAACATGTTGACCTTTGTACTTACACCTATTGCAGCTACAAAGACCATTAGATCTATTTTATGCTCAAACCACGTTTTTATCCTTGACAAAGGGATCCTACCATTAAAATTTAGTTCTTGCTTGTATCCCCATAGTCATTTTTAACGCACACAACTCTCACCCATTCTACTCATATCTTGTCACTCACACATGCATATCATATTGGCGGAAAAGAAAAGATCTCCAGCAAAGAGCCCCCTCGAGGGGCCCGTTGGGCATTGCAGTGCCGGCCCAACGAGGAGCTGCCCGATGATGAAGCACGACACCCCTCGGGGTGTGTGAGGGCCCTTGCTCCTTAAAGGAGCACTCTCCTCTGCTACCCATTCTTCTGACCTAGATATTCACATACGAACAGTACACTCCTTGTTCGCACAATTGTAAGGGGCCCGTGTGCTGGACCTTCAAAAAAGCCCCAGTTCCTCCACCCCTTTGAAGAGCCAATAGGGGCACGACTCGAAACATGTTGACACATAGGATCGCAGGCACATTATAACTTCGTCTTCCTAATAACCCCCTAGTTTTCAACCATACAGACTAGAGGCAGGAATAAAATTGATATACCTGCTAGCCAGGTATTTTTAAACTACACCACAGCACAGTACTATCCTCCACTCCCCCTTTTATAACATCTTCTTTATCATCATATAAAGACCAATAAGTGCTCCTATGTAGATCGTAGGTCGCAGCATGCCCCGATCCGCAGCGGATCGACATGGACCCGATGATGAAGCATGCCACCGAGGGGGTTACCCTGGTGGGTGAGGGTTGTACAAGAAAAGCTTTGTGTTTCCTTACATGGAAAGTTATCAGGTGTAACACTACTGGGTTCTCTGTTTGGTATAACAGTACCAGTGGTTGGCCAGGTGTGTGGCTGGACATGCTTTGACTTTAAGCTGGTGTCATTTACTACTGTTGTGGGCCCCTCTTTGGCTGTCATATCGTTAGAAGTGCGGTTAGTGAATAGCAGTGGATTTACTCTTCTTTGGCTGGGTGCATGTCCCTCCCTAAACTTCTCTTTACTCCTCCCTAAACCCCCTCCAATTTAGTAGTAAGTATGCCTCTTTTGTCAGCCATTCCCCTTGACCCTTCTCACTTTTACTACTGAGTAGTAAACTTACATGTTGGAGGATCTCCCATAGAAAAGATACGAGAGGTGGATATTTACACTTGTTGGTTTGTGAATAATATTTTGTAGTACTACTAAATGTACTGCAGAATGCAGTTTGTGAATACATCCCTCTGTATTTCCATGCGTTAGCCCATTAAACCCAGGTCTGTAGACTTAGCATTGCTTGTTGGGCTTCAGCTCTCAAAGGTTAGCAAAGTTGAGTAGTCATACCATACTCTTGGCTGCTGAAGGTTTAGAAACTCTTTTACAGTTAACACTGAAATAACACGTAATTGTATGAAGATCCAGTCATCATTATTACTTTTAAATAGAAAAATGACTTTCATAAACTTTCAAATCAATAATTCAACAAATGTGCAATAGCTCAGAAGTAAAAGATTACAACTCCAGTTGTGAAATATCTGACATTTTATCAGGGTATAACTCTGTTCTTTACGTGTGTGTGTATTGACAAAAAAAGGCAAACAACTGGAAGTGTTACTGATGCTTCTAGGTACTGTGTGTCTGGATGCAACCGGATCATCAGTGTGTCTAAGTTCAGCCTTGTTTATGGGGCACACGTGAACCACGGCTCCATATGAAATTTGTATGTGACCACGCAATTTGCATTGAAAGGTGTTGGGTGTACATGGTCTTGGGAGGCAGACCACAAATTATGTAAAAAGGCCCATTTGTGTCAATAGGTAATAGCGTTACTCAGCATGAAAGTACCCTATCCCCTGGTAAGAAGTAAAGGATTATGAGACTGCCAACAGGGTCAACAAGGAGGATGGTGTCTAACATAGCTTAACATGTGTATTTGTAAAGCACATGTTCACCCCCAAAGAGGCATCTTGGCGCTGAATAACAGATGTTTATTGTTACCCAACTCGATGGTACTCATTTTATCGACCTCAGAAAGGATGAAAGGCTGAGTGGACCCGCTGGGAATTGAACCTGTGACCATGAGGTCAAACACAAGCCCCTGCAGTGAATGCATTAGTCCACTAAGCCACCAGACCCGGTTATGACAGTTGCTGTGGAAATGCTACAATATTGAAGAAGAGGGAGCAGTAAGGAGTATGCAGGCACCACAGGTACAGTTGACATCAAGGCCTCAGTTGTGAAAGAGCACCTCTGGCCAGTTGCCATGGTTTGCTCTGGGGGCTGCTCCTCTTCTTTCAGCCACTCAGTTGCTGGGCAACGTTAAAAAAGTCGACAGGAGCTCCATGGTATACTTTGTTGTGTACAGTCCTGGTCAGTGGTGACAAGGTAACCCAGAGTATTTGTTATGTCTCAGCAACTACAGCAATGGTAGGCATCATTTAATACTTACAGGGAATATGATTTCAAACCAAATAGGCATGAGTCAACTAGAGACAGCTGCTAATGCTGTATCTCTGCCAGAGTTGATCACAGAATACAGGGTTTGAACACAGAACATTTCCTTTTGTCTCCAGTGTAAAGAGGTGGCCTTTTGTTCATTCTTCTAGTCTCTCTTCTTGCAGAATGCAAGCTAACCTGCTGAATCATTCTCAAACCAGCATGAATTCAAAGGCTTTCTCTCTGGTCCATTGTAGCATCTGTGGATCCAAGCCAGATATACATCAACTTGAGCCGCACAAATATGCACATGGAGGGCAAGCACTGGACCTTGCAGAGGTTTGCAGGGAGCCAAAGGGAGACCGTTACTGTCAAGCTATACGATAGGTAGATCACCAGCATATTCCAAGTTAGCTACTTGGAAATCTGGTTATGCAGGTTGGTATCTGTAAATGTGTCCTGTCCAGCATGAAGAGCCAATTTGTTGTTTTTAAGACGTCTTATACTGACAAAATGATGTGTATGTGACTAGAAATCTTGTGCTGTTACTGGGTTCCTTTAATTGTTATTAAGGTCCGATAAAGGCTCTTCTTGTGTTAACTTTGGCACATTGTTTTTAAAGAGTTTCCGTCTATTCTGATTGATCCGTTAGATGTGAGTTTGCTTTGCATGCTCAGATCTAACTGAAATGAAGGTTTGAAACCAGTTCTGCTGGTAAATAATATTTTTTTTCTTTCAAATATAAAGTGGATTCCATGTGTCATAAAAAGTTTTTTTTAAACGGTTGTGGAATTTATAATCCGTGCAGTTGCATATCTTTCAAAACTGCACCAATTATTGTTTGTATAGATTTTGTATTATATGTTCTTGTCCTCATGTTCCCTTATGATTACTTTCCCATATAGCGCTGCCCATTAGGAAACACAATCTTGAAGGTAAAACTGCTTGACATGGGAGAACCGAGAGCCCTGCTAGCAACTGCTCTTTCTGCTCCCAGTATTGATGATATTGAGCACACCATTCTAGTGCTGAAAGAGGTAAAATTCTATTGGTACAAATTCCAATGTTTAATTTAATTGGAACATTATTTATGTTAATACTACAGGTGACTAATCCGGCAGGTGGAAGTGATTTTGATTGCAAGATAGAATTTGCCAAAGTTGCTTCTCAAATTTACAATTCTCATTATGTTCCTCAAACTTGTGTATGTATGGAACATTAATCTTAAGTCTTTTCATTGTATTGCAGCTTGTCAGTACACTACATCGTCTTTGGCTGTCTGCAGCCTTTAATATGTGTGGATTACTCTCCATCATAAAGGGGTTATAACCACTTTTCATGTTGTCTATAGTTTTTTTCATAACTGCCTTTTTTGCCCCATCATGGCTTTCTCAATCCTGAACTGAATAATATTCTAAATGCTTAATCAGGCCATTTGAATCAGTGGTGCGAGTACTACAACATTAGAATATCCAACCACTGCTTATATCCCTTCTTATTATGGCCAACATGGGGCAAGCGCTTTCTTTTCAGACTGGGTACAGTACTTTATATTGTGTATTGAAGAAGAATATCTTGCCTTTTAGAAGAGCAACTGTTGTATTGTTTCAGACTAAATCTAAGGGTGTTATGTTCACAAATAAAAAATGTTTGTGAACATGTTTTTATTGAGCTTTCTAGTTTGTGATTCACCTGTGCATGTTGAGCAAACATTTACTACAGTCATAACATCATTAAGAAAAGTGCATGTTTGAGGCATGTGAGCTGTAGATCACATGCTTTGCATAGATTGCCATCTGGTGTTGGGCCCGGACGTTTACACTTTGTTTTTGTTCGAAGAAGTCTTTCCAGTCACGAGGTAGGTGACTCGTCCTTTCGGTGATAGTGCGCATGGGCATCGACTCCATTGTTAGATTGTTTTTTTCCGCCATCGGGTTCGGACATGAATTGCTGTGCTCCAGTTCGACACCGTTCTCGGGTTCTCCTCGGTGCGCAATCCACTGCCCATCGACGGTATTGTTTCTCGATCGCGTATTCCTCCCTTCGCGTATCGAATATTTCTACAACTTCGATTGGAAAACTTTGTGCGAGGGCCTCGGGCCTAGCCGCGTCTACTGAATTCGCAGTAGATGGAACGGACTCCATTCGAATTCTTCCCCGGGTGCCATTCCAAGTACCCCCGCACCGATCTCCACGACGTGTGCAACATGTGTTTATCTCCAGAACACAACAAAAGCAACTGCGAAGCCTGCCGATCCTTCCGATCGAAGAAAACGCTCCGTGACCGTCGGGCTAGACGTCGCGAGATGCAGCAACAAAAGGACTCCGCTCCAGACATCTTCGGAGAAGAGGATGAACACGAGTTCCTCGAGGCACATGGAGCCGAGGAGGACAAGGATCTACAGATCGATGTTTCTGAAGAGGACTCCGATATCGGGTAGGACGTCACACCCGGTCAGCTTACCATGAGTACCGAGACTCCTCTAACCCCCAAAACTCCTGTTAAAAAGGCTCCGGTCCCTCCTCCGCCTTCGGGCCAAGGTCGGCACCGAGATAAAGTTTCTAGGGCCCGCCTTCGGGCTCGGCACTGAAACAGTTAAAGCCTTCCGGCTCTGGCTCGAGCCGTTCTTCCGGACCTGAAAAGACTTCGGCTCCGAAACAAAATTCCTCGGATCCATCAAAAGTTTCGGCACCGAAACATGTCTCGGAATCGAAATCGGAGCCGAAATCCTCGGTACATAAAGCCTCGGCTCCGAAAACTTGGACACCGAAACCTTCTGCGTCGAAGATTGTGGCTCCAAAACACAGATCAGTTCCTCCTTCATCTAAAGAACTTGTTTTGGATGTTCCGCCTCCTAAAACGGACCCCAAACAAAAAGAACTGGTTATAAACCCTAAAACAGGGCATATTTCAGCAAAAATACCCCAAAAAAGGAAACCAGAACATGAGGAATCTGATCAAATCCCCCTAAAAAGGAAGAATATGGGAATTAACACTTCTCCTCCACCTCTTCCTCTTTCCTCACCTCCTCCATATATTGATCCTAACCTGCTCATAACACCCACACATTCTCCTCAACCACAATCTCCAATCCAACAGGATGATAATGATGGGGATCTACATTATGACACACATGAGGAGCTATCACAACTATATGCTCTAGACCCCTGGGTAGATTATACTACAGATCCTAATAATGACAACGATCCGGATCTTTACCCATCCAAACCTTCTCCCCCTGATGACAATGTAGGGTTTACGGAGTTACTTAATAGAGCTGCAGAATACCATGGGGTGCAACTCCATAAGGAACCTCTTGAGGAGGACTTCTTTTTTGAGACACTGAGTACATCACAAAAATCCACGCATACACTACCCATGCTCAAGGGTATGTTAAAACATGCTGATCAGGTGTTCAAAGACCCAGTGCGTGCTAGGATATTCACATCCAGAGTAGATAAAAAATATAAAGCAGCTCCTACAGACCCAATTTTTATAAGAGGTCAGGTTCCACTAGATTCTCTAGTAGTTTCAAACGCTTTTAAACGGGCGAACTCTCAATCAACAGGAGATGCTCCACCTCCAGACAGAGTCTAAATTATTAGATGCATCAGGTAAAAGAGTAGCAGCACAAGCAGCCAATCATTGGCGAATAGCCAATACGCAAGCACTCTTGGCAAGATTCGACAGGGCTCATTACGATGAGTTAGAGCAAATAATGCAATATCTGCCTGAAGAGCACAAATCCAAGGCACAGGATCTCATACAAGAAGGCAAACTAATTTCCAACACTTCCATTAGGTGTGCTCTGGATGCAGCAGACACTGCCTCACGTGGTATTAACACCAGCATTCTTCTTAGACGCCATGCATGGGTTAGAGTGTCAGGGTTTAAACCGGAGGTCCAAACAGCTATATTGAATACGCCATTTGACAAAGAACATTTATTTGGACCAGCGGTGGACACTTCATTAGAAAAAATGAAGGAGGACACTGAGGTGGCTAAGTCTATGGGAGCGCTACAAACACCGTCAAGTCGTGGCTCATTTCGCCGATCCTTTTATAAGGGGAGCCGAATTCCATTTCTTCTGAAGGGGCCTCTACCTCATACAGAGGCAATAATCAATCACCTTCTACCAGAGGTTACTTTCGAGGTGGATTTTGTGGAAGCAATGGCAAAGGAAGAGCTAAGGGTAATACACCCCGTACCTCCCCAGCCACAACCAAACAGTGACTTGTTTCTCCTTGCCCTCGACCATCCCACACCTGTCGGGGGACGCCTCTCTCAATTTTTCCCAGTCTGGAATTCAATCACATCAGACAAATGGGTTTTACAAATTATCCAATCTGGTTACTGCCTGGAGCTTACAAGCAACCCTCCAAACATTCCACCAAGAACACACAAACTATCCCCAGAACATTTACACCTACTCAAACAAGAGGTTCAATCTCTTCTGGAAAAAGGAGCTATAGAACCTGTCCCACTACAATATCATGGGACAGGTGTGTACTCTCTTTATTTCCTAATTCCCAAAAAGGACGGTTCTCTCAGGCCTATATTAGACCTCAGAGAATTAAACCTCTACATTCAATCAGATCACTTTCATATGGTCACTCTCCAACAGGTACTTCTTCTCTTACAACAAAGCGACTTTATGTCCACTCTGGATTTAAAGGACGCATGCTTCCATATTCCAATACATCCCGCTCACCGCAAATACCTCAGGTTTGTGATAGCAGGACAACATTATCAATTCAAGGTACTCCCATTCGGCGTGACTACTGCTCCCAGAGTGTTTACCAAATGTCTAGCAGTAGTCGCGGCACATCTGTGGAGACAACATGTTCACGTCTTCCCATACTTGGACGACTGGCTTATCAAAGCCAGCACTCTCTCAAAGTGCCTACAGCACACTCATGCAACAGTGTGCTTACTGCACAACCTCGGATTTACAGTCAATTTCACAAAATCCCATCTTCAGCCCTCCAATACACAAGTTTATCTGGGGGCCACTTTAGATACTCAAAAAGCTCTAGCCTACCCAAATCCAGCCAGAATTCACAATATTCAGGCTCTTGTTTCAAAATTTCAACCCAACCACTCATTGCCAGCTCGGGTATTCATGCAACTACTATGAATGATGGCATCTTGCATCATGATAGTTCCTTATGCAAGACTGCAAATGCGTCCTCTACAGGAATGTTTAGCACGTCAGTGGAATCAGTCTCAGGGTCTATTAACAGATCTGGTGTTAGTGGACGGCTGCACTCATCGCTCTCTGCAGTGGTGGAATCCACACAACCTTACAAAAGGGCGGCCTTTCATCGACCCAATTCCACAGACAGTACTAACAGCAGACGCATCGCTCACTGGTTGGGGAGCTCATCTCCAAACCCACACAATTCAAGGATTGTGGAGCCAACAACAAAAGCGCCTACACATAAATTATCTGGAACTGCTAGCACTATTTTTAGCGCTCAAAGCCTTCCAAACTCACCTTCTAGGCAAAGCTGTCCTGATACGCACAGACACCATGACAGCAAAGTATTATATACAGAAACAGGGGGGAACACACTCCCTCCAACTGTCACACCTTGCACAGGACATTTGGAAATGGGCCATTCATCACAAAATTTATCTCCTAGCGGAACATCTCCCAGGAGTGGACAATCATATTGCAGATCTCCTCAGCAGACAGATACAGCAAATTCATGAATGGGAACTTCACCTGCAAGTTCTCCTCCCCTTCTTTCAAATGTGGGGCTTTCCGGACATAGACCTGTTCGCCACACACCAAAACGCAAAATGCCCAAGCTTCGCCTCCAGGTATCCACACCCGTTATCCAAGGGCAATGCCCTATGGATAAATTGGTCAGGGATATTTGCTTACGCTTTTCCGCCTCTCCCACTCATTCCACTAGTGGTTCGGAAACTCAGACAAACATCCCTCACACTAATCCTAGTAGCTCCCACTTGGGCTTGTCAACCGTGGTTCACTACCCTCTTGGAGCTATCAGTGGTTCCTCATCAAAAATTATATCTCACATCCAGTCTTCTCACACAGAGCCATGGAGAAATAAGACATCCAGATCCCAAAACTCTCAATCTTGCGATCTGGCACCTGAAGTCATAGAGTTTGGGTATCTAAATCTTCCACTAGACTGTATGAATATTATTAAAGTGGCTAGAAGACCTACTACAAGAGCTTGTTATGCAGCAAAATGGAAGCGGTTTGTTATTTATTGTATTAACCACATCAATCCACTAGACGCTTCTATTCAAAAAATTATCTGTTATCTGCTACATTTACAACGCTCAAATTTAGCGTATACGTCTATACGCTTACATGTCGCTGCAATAGCTGCGTATCTTCAAAACATACAACACCTATCACTCTTCAGAGTACCTGCTATTAAAGCTTTCATGGAGGGACTCAAAATAATTATTCCTCCAAGAATTCCGCCCGCTCCAGCGTGGAATCTCAATATTGTCCTTACCAGGCTAATGGGGTCACCATTCGAGCCTTTCCATAAATGTGAGCTACAGTTTCTCACTTGGAAACTAGCTTTCCTCATTGCTATCACATCACTCAGGAGAGTAAGTGAGCTTCAGGCATTAACCATAGAAGAACCATTTTTACAGGTACACCTAAACAAAGTGGTTATTCGTACTAATCCTAAATTGTTACCTAAAGTAGTTTCTGCCTTCCACATCAACCAATCTGTTGAGTTGCCTGTATTCTTTCCTCAACCAGATTCCTTTGCAGAATGTGCTCTGCATACTTTAGACGTTAAAAGAGCACTAATGTATTACATAGAACAAAATCTTTTCGTAACACCAAACAACTCTTTGTGGCTTTTGCTCCACCACACAAAGGCAATCCCATTTCTAAATCAGGTATTGCAAGATGGATAGTTAAATGTATCCAGATATGTTATGCAAAAGCTAAAAGAACTTTACCAATTCTCCCTAGAGCGCACTCTACTCGCAAACTGGGAGCTTCTATGGCCTTTTTAGGAAATATCCCCATAGATGAAATCTGTAAAGCTGCAACATGGTCTACACCACACACATTCACAAAACACTATTGTGTAGATGTGCTTGCTAGACAACATGCTAATGTGGGCCAGGCAGGTCTACGTACACTATTTCAAACTACTGCAACAGCTACATGTTAGCCACCGCTTTGGGAGATTACTGCTGTATAGTCTATGCAAGGCATGTGATCTACAGCTCACATGCCTCGAACGGTAAATGCTACTTACCCAGGATGCATCTGTTCTTGGCATGTAGAGCTGTAGAATCTCATGGGCCCAACCACCTCCCCGGTTACCTGTACCTGTTCCAGTACTATCTTACTTAGATAACTACACATGGACATCTCTATTCTACTCTTACTTACTCCATTCTCACCCTCTGTGGGAAAACAATCTAACAATGGAGTCGATGCCCATGCACACTATCACCGAAAGGAGGAGTCGCCTACCTCGTGACTGGAAAGACTTCTTCGAACAAAAACAAAGTGCATACGTCCGGGCCCAACACCAGATGGCGATCTATGCAAAGCATGAGATTCTACAGCTCTACATGCCAAGAACAGATGCATACTGGGTAAGTAGCATTTTCCTTTCTTAACATGATGTTTGTAGTGCATGTGTAGCTTTTATCTAATTTCAGTCACACAAAAGGTGATGTGAGAAATGCAACTGGCAATCATTCGGGGAAGCATTCCAATCCATATTTTTTCGCTCACTTTGCCACTGCCAACAAATTCCCACCATATGCAAATCAGTACTGACATTCATGGGAACAGTCGATCCTGAACTGCCAGACGAAGCCCCTTCTAGAAGGGAACTCAAAGCAACCCCAGACTGGTTTTAGCCTTGTTAGGCCTCATCACCGAGGTTTAGCTTGCATCCTATGGCACAATGAGCAAGGAACCTATATCAAGGCATACTCTTGGCCACTCAGGGCATAATAGCAATCACACATAAAATAATGGGAGAACATTGTCTGGCAGTTCAGGCTGGACTGTTCTTTTTGGAGCAGGATTAAGACTGATTTGCATATGGCTGAGTATAATTTGAGGTGGCATGCTGTGCAAAAGAAAAATGGATTAGAATGCTACCCCGACAAATTGCCTGTTACATATTGCAAGCATTCCTCCCATCACCTTTTCTTTGTTAGCAACTAATTACCCTAAGAGTCATTATCTTTCCCACCCCTCCGTCAAATACACACATTCATATGTAAAACTAACATTTTAAGCAGGTCTCTCCATCGGAGGCTGTTGTAAC
Source organism: Calotriton arnoldi (assembly GCA_963921515.1). NCBI lineage: Eukaryota > Metazoa > Chordata > Amphibia > Caudata > Salamandridae > Calotriton > Calotriton arnoldi. The sequence goes on along the minus strand of CAWUFW010000193.1, from coordinate 869,410 downwards.
TATTGTATGTGAATAGCTCAATAATCCACCAGAAGTATTCTACATTTCCTCGGCCACCCTGGGACCAGGATGGTACAACTTGAACTAACTTCTAGTAGGTAAACAGAGTTGGCATGAGAGGTTCAGGAGACCCCCTGGCAGGTAGGTCAGCAGTTTACTCCAGTGATGGTCCATGGATAGACAGGTTCTGACGGTACAGTGACCTGCTCTAAAGGTGGGTGGGTGTAGTTTTCTGGGAAGGTGGGGCAAAGAGCCTTTCACCCCCCATCATCTGGGTAGCATGCTATCAGACCATAAACAGTCATCCTACATGGGCGAGCAGAAACTTCAAGTTTGCATGGAGCCTGGTGTGGGCCAGCAGTTTCCTTGATTTGCCTGGTCTTCCATCTCCCTTCTGTTTGGGCTTAACGTTGGGCTTTAATGGTAGTTCATTGTCTTTGTAGAGTCCCTCTCCCAGGTCCTTCAGATGAGTCATGCATCCATGAGTTCCCCTCGAGTTGAACGCCCAGGATCTGCACCACCCTTAATCTGTCAGTAAGGTTGTGCAGTTTGTTTTGACAGTCAAAGGTGATGCCGAAAGTATAGGTCTGGTGATATTCTTCTGTAGTTTATCAGTGATTGGTTAGAATTATTGCCTTCTCAGTAGCATACTAGGAGACATGTCTTGGTATAAGCTGTTACTCTTAATCATACAAACAAGAATACATCATAGGATCTTCATTGATAGTCATAAACGCTGAATATTTTCACACTGACTGCGCGGACCATCGAAACCTTCAAATAGAATGTCCTAAAACCAAGTTAATTTCTTATGGATCTTCAGTGTTAGACTGTCAGAGATTCCATTTTCTTTCAGTATGGTCGGAAATATTGAGGAAAAATCATCTTCGGCCATGAAAAAAAAGCCCCCTTTCAACGGGAGAAGCATGAAGAGAAATTGCAGCCTGATAGGCTTACATTGAGAGAGCAGAAAAAAGAACCTATTCCTATAAGGACCTCGGAGAACCCCAACCCACAATTCACTGTACTGACAGTTTGCCTGTGAGACTCAATTCTTTTTTCCAGCTCCATCAGGGAGGATCTCAGAACACCCCTCAGGTTTTTCACGCCTCTTAAAAAACAACTTTTTCTAGTCAGAACGGTTATTAAACCAATTTTACTCTAAAAGGTAACATCCTTCCCTATTTACCAACTGCCCTACTTGTGGAAGGAAAAAGGCAAGTTCTGATGCACACAAAGTCTGTGTAGTATGCCTGCCTCCATTCCATCAGGCTACAGGATGAGACATTTGTAGTAAAATGTCTAAAAGGACACTAAAGGATAGAGAGGGCATCAACCTAAGAGGTCTGAGGGAGGATATTAAGGCAAAGAAATAAAATAAGAAAATAAAAAGAGAAGAAGATTGGAAAGATCTGCCTCTTGTCCTTCCTCTGAGAAAGTCCATAAATCTGGGAAAGACTCCCACAGAGGGAAATCTACAGATAAACGATCACCTCCAAGACACTGACATCGACGTCACTCTCATCTACACCAATCGACGACGTTAAAGAACAACTGCGTCGATGTCAAAGGGGCTCAGCGCTGGCATGCTGCCCTTAAAGGAAGGGTTGATGTTGGCACATTACTTTTGACGATTGCAGTTAAAACACTCTTCGAGACCACCAGCATCTCGGTCAGCACCGAAGAGCACAACGTCACCTTCTTGTTCACTTCCACCGAGCACTCGATTGGCGTCAACGTTGGCGCACACAACGTTGAAAGACAAAGATCACCATTACAGCCACTGTCGACAGCAAAAAGGATCTGTACAACGTTTAATCCTTCTCCTTTGACATTGTGATTTACTCCAGTAGCTCTCACTTTTTCATCAGGGTGGTCTGGATCGACTGCTTACTCCACAGCATCTCAGGCATCCTGTGAACCAGTTATACAAATGGATGATATAACACCACTTTGTCATTTGAGAACATTAATACCAGCAGAAGATCCCACTTGCAACCCTTATTTTTGTCACGTGTCAAGAGAATGTTAAAGGCAACTTTCATGACACTAAAAAGGAAGTGAAAGCGTCCTTTACCAATTCAATCACTAATACCCAGAACCCCCTCTAACAGAATGGCTAGATCTTATTCCCGATCCAGGTCAAGGTCACCATACACACTGACTCAATACACACTTCCTGTGCACTAACGTCACCACCAGAGTCGCCGTCTAGAGTATTACCTGTGCACGATATTCTTACCTTTCTGGATGCTTTAATTAGAGGAGCTAATACATTGAACATTACTCTAGACGTGCCTCAACCAACAGTTTCTGTCATCCTTGAAACTTTGCCACCAAGAGCAGCTTGAGACCTCTTCTGCCTCTTGGTCCAGGTCTGTTGGACATTGTGAAAGAGAAGTTTCTTAACCTGGCAAGAATTAAAGTTAGTACTCCATGACTTCCCCAAAAATATAAGCCACCTCAGAAAGACCATGATTTTCTCAAAATGCACCGAAAACATGAAACCATCATAGTTACAGCGGTCAATCGGAAGCATGCTTATGCTCCGGAATTCATGGCTCCTCCCGACAGAGAGAACAAAAGATGTGGTACGGCTTCCACCCATCCAAAGAGTGCCAATTCAGCAGCTCTTTTAGGAAGATACCACAGAGAGATGTGGGACGGCATGTGATCTTGTCTATGGTATACCACCTCATGGGCAACATGATTTTTAAGAGGTGGTTAAAGAAGGCTCTTTAATCTCAAACCACTCCATCTTTGCCGCAGTTGATTCGGATGAATTCTCAGCGACAACATACGGTCATGGAATTTCATTAAGAAGATCATGGCTTTGTTTATACTTTTTAAAGCCTGACTCTCAAATAAAAATTGTGAATTTACCTTTATCAGGTACATCTCTCTTAGGCCACCATATTGAAGAAGAGATTGTCAGGATGAGAATGAGGCAGACACACAGAAATCTGTTGTATTAGAGGAACCGGAAAAAAAATGCAAGCAGGAATACAAACAGGGATAGACCGTATCACTATCAAAGGGTTCAAACCCCTAGATGGCCATACCTGCCACAACAAAGGCAAACACGAAGGCATTAGAGAGGTTTCAAAAAAGAAAATCCACTCCACTAAAATCCTCCCACTCTACAGGAAGAAATTCTTCAAACAACAATGCACAATGAAGATCTCACACCTCCCCTACAGTTTCCCACTTCTGTAGGGGGGAAGGCTGACACAATTTCTGGAAGTCTAGAAATACATAACTTCAGACAGATGGGCATTACACTTTATACAAAACTGTTAATCAGTTCGATTCAAAAACGTTCCACCTCCTGGCTCACCAAAACCTCTAGAAAATGTCCAACTGTCCAATCTACAACAAGTAACACACCTATTGCTATAAAAACAAGCAATAGAAAAAGTTCCATCAAACCAACTCAACAAAGGAATATATTCAAGATATTTTCTGGTACAGAAGAGAAGTCAACCCAAACAATTTCGACCGATTCGAGATCTTCTGTTCCTCAACAATTTATCACCAAAGAAATATTCAGCAAATCTACCCACACAGAACAAAAGTTGATTGGTTATGTGCAATAGATTTGCAGTTTCTCGTCCCCATAGAAAATATCTCAGATTCCTAGTAGTGAACGATCACTATCAGTACACTGCACTCCCCTTCCGTCTGAAATCAGCTCCTCGAACTTTTTAAAATTGCATGGCAGTAATTGCAGCTCACGTGAGAGAGAAAAAGATATTTGTCTATCCGTAGCTTGACAATTGGCTGATAAAGCAGATTCCCAGTTCAAGGCAAAACAAGACTTCAAAACAGCAACAAAGTTATTGACCAAACTTGGCCTACAAATACATTTCAGTAGATCAATAACATCAGCAGTGCAATGGTTGACATTTTTAGGCACAAAAATAATACTCAAAAAGAAAGTGTGTATCCTTTGGGGGAGAGAGTATTATCCATTCAGAAGAAATGTTCATATCTAATTGAATTAATCAAACCGTCAAATCGCATCCCCCCTAGTGTCCATGGCATCCTGCATATTTATAGTCCCAGATGCAAGACCTTTCATGAGACCTCTTCAATACGGTCTCGAAGATCATTGGCCACAGAAAATAGGAGATTGGCAGGATCACATTTACATGACAGACCTCAAAATCTGCTATTGGGAGTTCCATTTTTGAAGGAACTACTGACACAAACCCTAGTCTCAGATGTTTCACTGTCAGGATGAGGTGCACATATGAACCAAATAAATATTTAGGGTCTGTGGACACACAAGGAGACGTCTTACTATATGTAAGTGTTTTTGAACTGAAAGTAGTGCATCTAGCTCTCAAAGCTTTTTTGCCATCTCTCTCCTCCAAAGAGATTTTGATTCGAACACACAATACCATGATGATGTATCATCAACAAACAAGGAGGGACCAAATCAAGACAATTATTGCTTCAAGCTCAAACAATGTGGCATTGGGCACTAGCGAGAGGCTTGTCCACACAACATTTAATATATCAGGAACTTAAAATGTCGCTGCAGATTTTCTCAGTTGTTACACAAAGAAAACCATGAATGGGTTCTCAGCAATGAAATATTACAAAACATTTTCGCTGAATGGGGTACTCACAAATTGGATTTATTCGCCACGGCACAAAACAAAAAATGCTGAGACTTCGCATCCAGAATGCCAGAACCACACTCAGTGGGTAATGCCTTTTTGATCATCTAGTCGACTCAGTTTGTCTATGCTTTTCCACCGATACCATTGATCCTGCCACTGATTCACAAAGTACGGAAATCAAACCCAAAAAATATTCTAATAACTTTCCTTGAGACGCCACAAATGTCTTCCGCTAAAACCTGATCTTCTATCCAGACTACAGGGTCAAATCTTACATCCAACACTTCAATCCTTGAATTTGGCAACATGGCTACTGAAATCACGCAATATGGTTACTTAAATTTAGCAACTGAATGTATGAATATTCTCAAGGAGCCAAAGCATCCTTTTTCCCAAGATCATGCTACACACTTAAATGGAAGAGATTTTGTATCTGGTGTCAAAACAACAGACATAATCCTATTACTGGTCAAACAAATGTCATTTTTCCATATTTACTTCAGTGCGGCAAATCCAAGCTGCAATTCTCATTGATAAAGTTTCACTTGGCAGCCATTACGGCATGTAAGATACCACCACAGCAGCCATCTTATTCCAGAATTCCTGTAATCAGATTTTTTCTTGAGCGACTCAAGACGATTTTTCCTCCATTTAAAAGACCACCTCTCTGGTAGCTAAACTGAGTGCTTTCAAAATTAATGGATCCCCCCTTTGAACCAATTCTCAAAGCATCTTTACAACATCTATAATGGAAGACTGCCTTTTTAATAGCAACTTCCTCAGCATGTAGAGTAATTGAATTGCAAGCACTTTCAGCAATAGAACCCTTAACTGTTTTTCATCATGATAGAGTAGTGTTGCGAACTCATCACTCTTTGTTGCCAAAAGTAGTTTCTCATTTTCACATTAACTAACCAATTATTCGGCCTACCTTTTTTCCTAATCCTTGTACGGCAACGGAAAGATCTTTACATTCCCTAGATTTAAAAAGGGCTCTTCCTTTTTTTTAATTTTTTTTTAGATAAGTCAAAAGGTGTCTGAAAGATACATCAACTCTTTGTAAACTATGGTTCTTTAAGGCAAGGTTGCGCAACTTCTAAACAATCGCAAGATGGATTGTTCTATGTATTTCTTTATGGTACCAAATTGCCAACAAACCTTTTCCAGGTATACCTAGGTCTCACTTAACAAGAGGTAAAGCAGCAACCACAGCCTGGCTTAGACATGTTCTAATTTTGGAAATTTATAAAGCAGGCACCTTTAAGTCAATACATACTTTTACAAGGCATTACTGTTTAGACAGAAATGCAAGGAAGCAAGAGTTGGACAAGGAACACTTAAAAAATTGTTTAAGTAAGAACTTAAACATAATTTTGGCTCCTCTCCTACAATTTGATACGTTTACTGTCTCTTACAAATGACAACCATGGAATTTGTTTATCTTTAACTTGCTATTGTATTCAGCGTTTGACTATCAATGAAGATCCTTGGATGCATAAGTAAAGGTTACATACCTGTGGTCCTAGTTCTGCTTAGTAGGAATCTTAATTTAAAGTATTATTTTATATACATGGTTAATGTTGATTAATTTCAGCTCCTTCAGCAGTTCCAGAAGAACTGCTTCAGGACTTGCCTTTTATGGATCTTTTAGTCCTGGGGTTTAGATTGCAAAGAAATAGTATAGGTAGAACTTGTTTTGCTATGTTGTACAAAAGCTTTTTACTGGAGTGTTTGTTTTTACAGTTCTACTGTCTACTGTAAATGATGTTGTTACTATTTCAATGTATATCGGTCAGAATTTAAAATGAAGTTATTGAGGTGACCATCAAGCAGGACTAGTAATAAAACTGTGCCTTTCCAGTTATAATAAAAATGGCTTACCTTTCATACTTGTTTATTGGGTATAACAATTGTACCTTGAATTGCTAGTGTCCAGGTGTAAAGGCTGCAGTGGTGGGTTTCCTCCTGCCCCCCACTACGGACTGACTTTAAAAACATTTGGAGGTATGTACTGTCCAGCTAATATGAGTAAAAGTAAAAAGAACGTGAAACCATGTATTTTTAAGGCGGATTGACGACGATAAATAATGAAAAAGCTGAATGATCTGAAGTTATGATATTTTAAAAAGTGCTGCTACTCAGAGCTTATTGTAATTCTCTGATTCATTGTTGATCCGGTTACAAGCATGCTTAAAACCCCACCCACAACCAACAAAATAGTGTCAGACAATACACAGTCTGTTTTTTTACTTTAAAATTCTACAGCAAGATCTCTCTTACTGCAAGGAAGACAAAGAATACAAAGAAAGTGAAGAAGGATTACTGTGACGACTAGGACCTTAACATTTTCTTTCCTCAGGGTGACAAGAAGGGAAATACCTATTATCAGAAGTGGAACAAGTATGATGACAGGTTACAGCCTTTACAACCCAACGGCAATAGACCCACCTGATGGCCCATGAAGAACATGATGCAAGACTATGCAATGTTTCCAGCCTCTGGAACATAGCAATACACCTGCTTCATGTTAACTCTTTTAATACCACAGGCTCCACCTTTTCAACATCTGGGTTCACCATTGCAGTAGCCACCTCTGAGGTGGTAGCTCTAGAGCCTTCTCAAGCCATTAATAAAGTTCTAAAACAGCGTATAGCTCAGGCATCCTTCATGGTGCAAGACCGTCGTAATGACACATAGAATTATGATGATTAAGAAAAGGATAATCAAGAACTGTCTTAGGGCCTTGAATAGGAACTACACATTGCCCCAGTTAACAAGTAAGCTGACGTTTTGCAAAATCCTTGACTATATATATATATATATATATATATATATATATATATATATATTCACTGAAAAAACCATAGGTTTTAGGGACAGTTATAGTTAGTTGGACATTGCACTTGTACAAAACCCGTGAAATTCCCCGTTATAGTTAGTTCAGCTAACTATAACTCGCGCCCCCGCAATGCACTGCTGATGACGTCACACATTACATCACTCATGACATGGTCAGTGACATCACTGATGACATCATCCAGTGACTGTGTTTCTGTAAAGCTTAAATATGTTTAATATATATAGGAAAAGGCGTTTTGAAGAACGAGTGGGTGTATAAGTGTCTGAATGGATGATTTAGTAGGTGCGTGACTGAGTCTATAATTGAGTGATTAAACGTATCTTACTGAATGCATGGGTAAGTGACAAAACTGTGTGAATATCTGTATCCGTCTGTCTGTTGGTGTGTGTTAGACCTGGCATCCTTGGCGTGGGTCTCCCTTCCATTTTTTCATAATGCCTCCACTGTTGTCGATATATTTTTACTGGACTAGATGCTCATGGGCACTTTGCCACTGCTAATCAGTGCCAAAGTGCAAGTGCTCCCTATTGTAAATTGTGATGTGAATTAGTGACTCCATGTTTGGCTTATTTGAATTACTGTCAGACCCTAGTACAGTGCACTGAGTGTGCCCAGGGCTTGTAAATCAAATGCTGCTGGTGGGCTTGCAGCACTGGTTGTGCCACCCACAGAAGTAGCTTGTAAAGTGTGTCTCAGGCCTGCCATTGCAGAGCCTGTGTGCAGTCTGTGACTGCCATGTCGACTTGGTAAGTGCACCCACCTACCAGTCCCCAAACCTTCCCTTTTCTTCATATCAGACACCCCTATGGTAGGCCTACGGGCAGGGTGCATTGTAAGGATAAGGTGGGACATGCCTGGTGTGTGTGGCATGTCCTAATAGTGAACTACAGCCATTTTCGTTTTTCACTATTGCAAGGCTACCTGTTCCCCATAGGCCAGAATGGGCAGTTTGATTATAACATCTTATAATCCTAAACTGACTCAGGGAACTAGGTAGAAATTCGAGTTTAGTATGCCTGAACTCAGAATGATAAAATACATCTTTTAGTGAAGTTGGTTTTAACATTCTGTGTTTGAAAATACCACTTTTAGAAAGTGGGTATTTTCTTGCCTAACCATCCAGCCTGCCTCTGCCAGCTTGTGTATTGTGTGTCTGGTTTGTGCGTGACAGGGGCTGGGGGTGGCCACAGGAGACAGGGTAAGGCAGCCCAGGGCTGAATAGAGAGATCTGCATCCAGAGTGGAGGGAGGAGTTGCATCTGGGTCTGAATAGGGCTGTGCCTGCCTGCCACAATGCTGGCTCCACCTCCTGCCAGGCGTCTGAGTACCCTGCCCCACATTCTGAAAGGAAAAGGAGACATGTACACAGAGTGCTCCAAAGCTGCACAGAACTGGTTTAAACTAGGCAAAGGCCTCTCTGCCTTCAGAGAACAAAGAGAAAAGGAGTATAAGTACTGGGGCCCAAACCCAGGAACTTTAGATCACTTTTGGGAACAAGAAGAAACCTTTGCTGAGGAGCGGAACAAAGAAGAAACTGAGGAGAGACTATCCCTAAGCCTGAAGTGCTGCTTGGGGGATTGGCCTGCAGTGGTTTGCCTGACTGCCAAAGAAAGGAACTTTTGCTTTGCTGTGACTTTCATCAACTTGTGAAGGATCTCCAAGAGCTTGGAAGAGAGCTTGCCCCCTGATCGAAGTCCCAGGACCATTGGACTTCACCCCCTTTGTGAATTGCTGCTGGAAACTCTGTTTCAGTGGCTACAGAGGTAGGGAGCTGTGACCGACTCTCCCGACCGGCTCGGTGTCCTGTTGGCACCGCATCGAGCAACGCCTGCATCTTGCAAACGCACGGCCTTGGTCTCACCGACTCCGTCAACGAGCAGCTGCCTGCACCGTAACCTGTGAGCACCGCACCTTGCAACGCCTCGCTACACCGAATTCATCTGGTCCGACCGACACGGTCACTGTTGCTGAGTTCGAGTCCTGTGACCGCACCGGAGTTGGGCACCGCTCGCACGCTTCGCGACGCACCGCCCGACACGCACCGCTGTCCGGACTGATCGACGCCAGCTCCTGAATCCGGCTCCGTCGCCGCACCGCAACCTGCCAGCACCGCATCGAAGCGCCGTCTCGCCCTGCAACGCACGGCCTTGGTCTCACCGACTCCGTCTCAACGACGTCAACGAGCCGCTGCCTGCACCGCATCGAGGGACAACGCGTCCTGCAACGCTTCCATTTTGCAACGCAACCGCGACGAACAGCCATCCGGCACGCACGCCCGTGCCTGCCGCTTCAAGTAAAAGGTACTGTGACCGAGTCTGTCTACGCTGTGTTGGCCCGTCTCGACGCGGTCAGCTGGATTTATTAGACTCTGTTTGTTCTTGACATCGCCGTAGCCGGAGAAGGCTACCGACTCGCACAGAACCTTGAATTAAGCATTTTTAACCAGAACTCTTGATTTTTGACAGTATTGTGGATTATTTTTGTCATTTATGGTCTTGTGGTAATTCTATATAAAATATTATTTTTATAAATATACAAACTGTGTGGTGTCCATTTGTAGTGTTGTCACTTGATTACTGTATGTGTTCACAAATGCTTTACACACTGCCTCTGAACTAAGCCTGTCTGCTCGTGCCAAGCTACCAAGAGGGTGAGCAGGGGTTATTTCGGGAGTGTACCTATTTTCCCTGACTAGACTCAAGGGTCCCTATTTGGACAAAGGTACCTACCTCTGCCAACTAGAGACCCCCAAATCTAACAGTGTGTAAGTGGAAGCATGGATTTGCGAATAGCTACATGAGTGTCTATATGGGTTATTGATTGGTTGTCGAAGTATCTGTATGGGTGCCTGAGTGTTTGTGTGGGTGGGGTGTGTGTGACTCTGTACATAGATGTGTGAGTGGGTGAATCACTGGGTGCATGATTTCAAGAGTGCATCTGTGATGGACTGCTTGGGTGGGTGAGTGTGTGTATGGGTGTGTTAGTGAGTGAATTTATATCTCAGTGGTCCATGTGTGAGTAACTACATATGTGAAAGGCAGTATATATGTGTGTTGGAGTATTTAAATGGCTATAAGTGAGAGTGTGTGATTGTGAGAGTGGCTGTGTGGATGAGTGTGTGCTTGTATCAGTGATTATATAAGAGCGTAAGAATGTGCTAGTATTTGTATGAGTAAGTGAGCTGGTGTGTGTATAACTGTATAGGTGAGTAAATGGCAGTGTGATTAATTATTTGCATGACTGACTAGGTGTGTGAGTACCTCTATGGATGAGTGGCGGTGTGTGAGTGTCTATATAGGTGTATGAGTGCATATGATAGTCCTGTACTGAGTGACCCTAAGTATGAGTGACTGTACGGGTGAGTGAGTGGATGTGTGTGTAGACCTAAGAATCTGTGAGTGGGTATGTAGTTATTGGTGTTGGAGTGTCTATGGTTTTGACAATGGCAGTCTGTAATTTAGAGTGGGTGTATCAAAAGTTATATTAGGGTGTGAGAAGATGCATGAAATTATCACATGGATGATGTCATCAGTGATTTCATCAGTGATGTCATTTGAGATGTCATCAGTGATGTCACTGACCATGTCATGCGTGATGTAATATGTGACGTCATCAGCAGTGCATTGCGGGGGCGCAAGTTATAGTTAGCTGAACTAACTATAACGGGGAATTTCACGGGTTTTGTACGAGTGCAATGTCCAACTAACTATAACTGTCCCTAAACCTATGGTTTTTTCAGTGAATTTCAAAGGTTTTTTAAATGCTAATTTCTAACTATAACGTGTCTGAAACCTATGGTTTTTTCAGTGAATTTCAAAGGTTTTTTAAATGCTAATTTCTAACTATAACGTGCCCCGCCCCCTCCCTTCACCACTGTGCAAACGCGCCCCGTGGCGCGTTTTAAGTTGGGGGATTAAGTCCCCTTGAATCATGAGGGTCCCTGGGGTCCAACTAGCCCACCCTGTACCTCCAGTATGCGCCAGGGAGCTGCGTTGCAGAGAGGTGTTCAGAGGCCACGCCCCTTTTTACACCTCTCTCCAACGCAGCTCTGTGGCGCTTTCTGGACGTACCTGGTGGGCTAGTTGCCCCAGGGACCCTCAGGATTGAAGGGGATTTAATTCCCATCTTAAAACGCGCCACGGGCCTGTTTGCACACATGTCACCTGAAGCCCCGCCCCCTCCCTTCACCGTGCAAACGCGCCCCGTGGCGCGTTTAAGTTGGGGGATTAAGTCCCCTTGAATCCTGAGGGTCCCTGGAGTCCAACTAGCCCACCATGTACTTCCAAAGCGCCACAGAGCTGCGTTGCAGAGAGGTGTATAAAGGGTGTGGCCTCTGAACACCTCTCTGCAACGCAGCTCCTGGCGCATACTGGAGGTTCCTGGTGGGCTAGTTGGCCCTCAGGGACCCCCAGTATTCAGGGGAATTACTTCCCTTCTTACAACGCGCCAGTGGGCGCGCTTGCAGAGTGCTGCAGGGAGGGGCGGACCTCCGGCACGATGCCGGTCTTTTTGCTTTTTTTTTTATGGGATTGGGTCTGCGTGGCCCCCCTTCCCTCGGCCACTTTTGGCCCCGGGGACCCCATCCCCCGGGGCATGAGGATTTTTTTTTGTTTTAAAATTTATTAAGAAAAACGGGAAGGGGGCCGCGTGGCCCCCCTTCCCTGGGCCTCTATTTGCCCCGGGGACCCCATCCCCCGGGGCATGCCCTCTTTTTAAAAAAATATATATATTTGGAGTGGGGCTGCGTAGCCCCCCTCCTCAGGCCATTTAAGGCCCCGGGGACCCCATCCCCCGGGGCCGGCCTTTATGTTTTTTCTTTAAAGAAATTCTTCTTGGGGAGGGGGGCTGCGTGGCCCCCCTCCCTGGCCACTAATGGCCCTGGGGACCCCATCCCCCGGGGCCTGGCCACTCGTTGGGAACGATGGGGGGGTCCCCAATCCCCGCACGGTCCCGCCGGCTCCCGCGTCCTGCGGGAGCCGGCATTGCTTTCCATAAGGAGCTGCTGACATGCAGCTCCCTTGTGGAAAAGCAATCTGCTTTGCTTCATTGAAGCGAGAGCAGGTTTCCTGCTCTCGCTTCAATGAAGCAAAGCTAGTTTGTAATGACAGGACGGGAGCCGCGAGGCTCCCGTCCTGCCATTGCAAACAGCAGTGTCCCGGGGTAGGCACCCCGGGACACTGCAGGAGCCGGCCCTGGGGGTGGCGGTCCCCAGGGCCATCAAGGGCTCCAGGAGGGGGGCCGCGCTGCCCTCCTCCCCACATCTGCAAAGCCCCGGGGAGGTGGTTGTCACCGGGGCTTCGGGGGTCCGAAACGGACCCCCATTTTAAAATTCTTAGTGCCCCGGGAGGTGGCGGTCCCGGTGCGTGTGGGGGGCTCGAGCCCCCACACAGGTCATTAAATTTAAAAGAAGCCCCGGGGGTGGTGGTCCTCGGGGCTGCGGGAGGGCAGAGTGCCCTCCCGCACCATTTTTATTTGAAAGCCCGGGGGTGGCGGTCCCCGGGGCTTGGGGACCTTAGAGGCCCCCCATAAAATATAAACCCACTTCCCGCATGCCCCGGGACTTGGCCCACCCGGGGCAATAGCCTCGAGCGCGGGAGACCGCGCTTCGATTTTTTTTTTTTTATCTCAGAGGGATCCGCGCACCCCACCGATTTAAAAATAAAACAAAATGCTTTTTTCTGCCCAGGGGGTCCTTGTGGGACCCCCTGAGCAGACCTAGGGGGTCAGGGTGTTTCTACCCTGCCCCCTTTTTGCGACTTGTTTCTGTGCCTCGGTTCTACCGAGGCACAAAACAAAATGGCTGCCAACACTTCCTGATTTGGAGTGTTGACAGCCAATTAGCATGCAGCTCGTGATCGGGAGGGTGCGCGGACCCTAAGCGGCCATAGATATATATGTGATTTTACTTTTGATTTTCTCAGGAACTACTGAACGGATTTACACCATTTAAGCAAAAGGCACGACTCTGAACAAAGGGCTACCTTTTTGGCAAATTTGGTGTAATTCCGTTCAGCAGTTCGGGCTGTAGCTGCGACTAAAGGTTCCTATGGAAAATTGCATGGGCAAAACACGTTTTGAGACCCCCTTTTTCTCAGCCCTCACTTGACGAATCACCTCGAAACTTTCAGGATAGGAGCGGACCGGAGCGGGCCATAAGTTTTGAGAATTTCGCGAAGATTCGTCAACCGAGCGCCAAAGTTATTTCAAATAGAATGTTGCGATTTCCTATGGAAAATAGGTCCTAACTATAACTATCTACTGGCGACCGCCAGTAGATTTTATATATATATATATATATATATATATATATATATATATATATATATATATATATATATTATCTACTGAAGGTCGCCAGTAGATAGTTATAGTTAGGACCTATTTTCCATAGGAAATCCGCGACATTCTATTTGAAATAACTCTCTTGCCGGTTGACGAATCTTCGCGAAATTTTCAAACTTTATGGCCCGCTCCGGTCCGCTCCTACCCTGAAAGTTTCGGGGTGATTCGTCAAGCGGGGCCGAGAAAAGGGGGTCCCAAACGTGTTTTCCCCATTCATTTTCCCATAGGAAACTTTAGACACGGCTACAGCCCGAACTGCTGAACGGAATGACACCAAATTTGGCAAAGAGGTAGTTCTTGGTTCAGAAAGAACCCTTTTTAGGTCGAGCCTCGAGTAGCGCGCAAGCGCTGCTAGAGGCGAAGACTTTTAGTAAGTGACTTTCAGAAGCAGTCCAAACGTTCGTGCGTTGTGGCTGGCCTTTTTGGGATGGGTACGCGCGGCAGACATGTGTTTCCAATTATCGTGCCCAGACGCGGGCGCGATAATTGTAAACACATGCCGGCAAAAGGCCATGACGCACGAGCGTCTGGTCAGCTGAGCAGGCTGCCGCGCTCGCTCGCCCTCGCTCCTCTCTTGTCTCTCAGTGCAGCCCCTCCGAGCTCCGTGGCGAAACAGGCTAGTTTTCTCAGTCCTTGCTTTCAGCCAGACCGTGCTTTCACGCAGATTATTTTCTTACTGCAGTGGTTTTTAACTCTCTCGTCAGTATATGGTGTTGAAGTGTCTTTGGTGCTAAATACAGTGGCGCGGCTCCGCGTATTAGTAGTGTTGGCGTATCCCTCGTCTCTAGAACAAGGCTCGCGTAGTGCAAATTCTGTAATGGATGTGGTCTTTGAAACACAAGAACCGCACACGTCAGTTTCTGTTGTATGTTAATTTATCGTCTTTGGTTTTTTGCCAATCTAATCCTCTCACTAGAATGGGGAGATCCAGTTATGCGCAGCTGTTTTGAGGCGTACCCCTATCGGTCGGTACCCCCCTTGCCCGTGCGTCTGGGGCAGAATTTCAGGCTATTGGGTAGCCTCTTTTTTTTTTTCTTCTGTCTTTCATGATTTATATATGCCCCCTAATTCCACCGTATCAATATATGTGGTGCAATGTAGTGTTCCATGCGAATGGGAATGTGTTATCGCCCGACACCTGCTTATTACGGAATGTATCCAATGTTTAATGATTTTCGTACTCTTGCTGATGAGATGCAGTTGACCCTCAGTGCACCGTCATATTTAAATGGCGTTTTGGAAGGCTGATGAACCCTGATTAAGGAGCGGGTGGCCTCAGCGTGAATTTATTCCAATGTATACGGCGCTGTAGAGCATATACATGTGTGTGTGTTCCACAGCGTACCTTTTACTCGTTTTGTTCAGCTTGATAAATATGGAAAGAAAATGTGGCCCGTGGCATGTCGCATTACTGGATTGGTCTCCACATAGGGCCGCCTGCCCCTTATGACGTGTAAATGCGGAGGTTCCTCCACCCTATTACTAACCGCCGGAAGTTGACTTAATTATGACGTGTAAATGCGGAGGTTCCTCCACCCTATTACTAACCGCCGGAAGTTGACTTAATTTCCATGCACATACATTGGGCTTTTAAAAACTCGTTTATATAATAAGTAATTATTGGCCATATTGACGGTGCACGAAACGGACGACTTTTAATTAGTTGAAATTGTCGGTTTTCTCCCTTATTCTGTAATGAATGGATACTTGGGGGGTATATGGCCAAGTTTCTTTGGTTTTAATTGATATTTTTCATAAGGGTAATGTGGTTTTAAATCATGTACATGATTTATGTATACGGAAGTCTCAATTGTCTAGTAGATGCTGCAGTCCGTGCCCGAAATGTCTTTTGTGGTTGGGGGTTATCTGCTTATTAAGTAAGCAATTATTTCGTGAACTAGTTAGCTTCTTAACTTAAGATATATTAAGCGCTAAGTTTCACTCTTAACCTACTTTATATTCACTATAAAATCGTTATCGTTGTGGACGACAGGTTTTACAATGGCAAATGAACATATAGTAAAAATTCGAGGATTGCCATGGTCCTGCACGCAGGAGGAAGTGCTGGATTTTTTTTCACGTGCGTATGTTTCACTAGACCCATGGAAACAAGGTTATGGCATGAACGATATTTAATTTTGTAGAAATTCACGCTCGTTCAAAGTTGTCTTAATTAGCTTTTACACTTGCAATTATTAACGCTAACAATCCTGTTTAATTCTTAAATTGGGGTGGGAGTCAGCATTTTGAGTGTTAGATGGTTTTAATTAATGCCGTCGGTTTATGTAATAGGAAACTGCTTAATGCGTGACATTCCGACCATTGAATGCACGTAAACTGGGTGTATTGAATTGCATGCGACATTTGATCGAGAACAACTACTTGGCGCAAGTTTTTAATTTTGGGGGGGCTCTATATTAGAGGGCTTGGTCCGCTTGGAAAGCAGATTCATGTTTGACTAACTTTACTTTTAGCTACTCAGTGGTGCATATCATCCTCAGTCCCTCCCCAGTTAGTTCCTCTCATGTAGCACGGCTCGAGTGCTTTCAGGGTGGTGTGTGCAGCTCTGCAGTGAGGAGGGAGCTCCGCAGACAGCAAAACAAGCCTCCATACTTTGAGCTGAGAGCCTGCCACAATTTTTTCTCGCCTCTAAACGTGTTTACCAGAAATGTAGGGCAGCCTCTTACTGCCCTGCAGTGGGCGCAAAACTCCATTGCCCTTCTCTTTGTAAACAACATGGAGTGCTGCACTAAAGCAGCCCGTATGAGTGCAGTTCAGGGTACCCACTTCTCCTCCATTGCACCCCTGTCCTGACCGTGGTTTCCCCTCTCACTCTTGAAATGCCATTTAAAGCGCTGGATTGCACAATCCCCTTATACTCTGTACTGCTGCTTGCCTGTGGCTCTGTTAGTGGTACTCATCTATTACATTCTCCGCATATCAATTAAAACGCTATGCTACCCCTGGCTGCTTCTGTTTACAAGCAAGTCCTGCTATACTTGGTGTGCCTGTCCAGCAGGTCTCCCTTCCCCCATCGCTCCCTCTACAAACATTAGACAAACGGCAGGGAGGGGAGGCGTTTCCAGGGCCAGCTCGTTAATTTTAGGTCTTGGGTCATCTTTTCAATGTTGTGTTTCAGAAACAGGCAGCTGCCTTCTCCGTTGGGGACGTTTCATTTGTGACACAAACAAGTTGCTTCTGTTCCTAGAAGAGGGATCCACGTCTTATTTTTTTTAATGTTGGCCAGGGCAGCTGCCAGAGGATGGGACAGAGAAGGTAAACAACTTTTTCAAGGTTTGCTGGGAGACTCGTTGTTTTGTCTCAGCCCTTCTTCACTAATTTTGACTTCCTTTCCTCTGCTGTCCATGCAGTGTTCTTCCTGAACTCTCTCTATCTTGCCTGAGCCCTTCATCCCTGATTTCTACGTCCTTTCCGCAGCCTGTAGTTTCACTTTTAGCTTAAACATTAGCAAAGTCAATAGCTCTGGCTAAACACTTATAAGGCCCCAAAGGCGAGACCTATTGGCTATGCCAATGCTTGTTGTTAAATGGTGTAAATCCGTTCAGTAGTTCCAGAGAAAATCAAAAGGAATATCACATATATATCTATGGCCGCGTCGGATTCGCGCACCCTCCCGATCACGAGCTGCATGTTAATTGGCTGTCAAGTGGCTGTCAACACTCCAAATCAGGAAGTGTTGGCAGCCATTTTGTCCCTCGGTAGAACGGAGGGACAGAAACAAGTGCGCAAAGCGCAAAAAGGGGGCAGGGTAGAAACACCCTGACCCCCTAGGTCTGCTCAGGGGGTCCCACAAGGACCCCCTGGGCAGAAAAAAGCATTTTTTTTTTTAAATCGGCAGGATGCGCTTGGGGTGCGCGGATCCTGCCAATTAGAAAAAAACCCCAGAAGAAACAAGTGCGCAAAACGCACAAAGGGGGTACGGTAGAAACACCCTGACCCCCTAGGTCTGCTCAGGGGGTCCCTCAAGGACCCCTGGGCAGAAAAAAGCATTTTTTAAAAAATCGGCGGGATGCGCTCAGGGTGCGCGGATCCCGCCGAGAAAAAACGAAGCGCGGTCTCCCGCGCTTCGTTGTTAATTGGCCCCGGGTGGGCCAAGTCCCGAGGGCATGCAGGGTTTCTTTTTAATATGTGGGGGGGCCTCTAAGGTCCCCAAGCCCGAGGACCGTCACCCCCGGGGCTTAAAAAATAATGGTGCGGGAGGGCTCTTTGCCCTCCCGCTGCCCGGGACCGCCACCTCCCGGGGCTTCTTTTTAAAAATTTTTACCTGTGTGGGGGCTCCAGCCCCCACACGCCCGAGACCGCCACCTCCCGGGGCACTAAAGATTTGAATATGGGGGTCTGTTACGGACCTCCAAAGCCCCGAGGACCACCACCTCCCGGGGCTGTGCACTGGATGGGAGGGGGCCGCGTGGCCCCCCTCCTGGAAGCCCTTGATGGCCCTGGGGACCGCCACCCCCAGGGCCGGCTCCTGCAGTGTCCCGGGGTGCCTACCCCGGGACACTGTAGTTTGCTATGACAGGACGGGAGCCTCGCGGCTCCCGTCCTGTCATGCAAGCTTAGTTTGCATTTTGAAAGAGAGAGCAGGAAACCTGCTCTCTCTTTCAAAATGCAAACTAATTGCTTTCCACATGGGGAGCAGCATGTTAGCTGCTCCCCATGTGGAAAGCAATGCCGGCTTCCATAGGACACGGGGAGCCGGCGGGACTGTGGGGGATTGGGGACCCCCCACAGTCCCCAACCAGAGGCCAGGCCCCGGGGATGGGGTCCCCGGGGCCATAAGTGGCCAGGGAGGGGGCCACGCAGCCCCCTCCCAAATTATAAAAATTAAAAAAATTAAAAAAGGGCAAGGCCGGCCCCGGAGGATGGGGTCCCCGGGGCCTTAAATGGCCTGAGGAGGGGGCCACGCAGCCCCCTCCAAATTAAAAAAATAAAAATTGAGGGCATGCCCCGGGGGATGGGGTCCCCGGGGCCAATACAGGCCCAGGGAAGGGGGCCACGCGGCCCCCTTCCCGTTTTTTTATTAAAAAAAAAAAGAAATGCTCAGGCCCCGGGGGATGGGGTCCCCGGGGCCAAAGTGGCCAAGGGAAGGGGGCCACGCAGCCCCCCTCCCAATCAAAAAAAAAAGACCGGCATCGTGCCGGAGGCCCCGCCCCCTCCCTGCAGCAGTCTGCAAACGCGCCCCCTGGCGCGTTTTGAGAAGGGAAGTAATTCCCCTTGAATACTGGGGGTCCCTGGGGGCAAACTAGCCCACCAGGAACCTCCAGTATGCGCCAGGGGCTGCGTTGCAGAGAGGTGTACAGAGGCCACGCCCCTTTTACACCTCTCTGCAACGCAGCTCTGTGGCGCTTTTGGAAGTACATGGTGGGCTAGTTGGACTCCAGGGACCCTCAGGATTCAAGGGGACTTAATCCCCCAACTTAAAACGCGCCACGGGCGCGTTTGCACAGTGGTGAAGGGAGGGGCGGGGCTTCAGGTGACATGTGTGCAAACAGGCCCCGTGGCGTGTTTTAAGATGGGGAATTAAATCCCCTTCAATCCTGAGGGTCCCTGGGGCCAACTAGCCCAACAGGTACGTCCAGAAAGCGCCACAGAGCTGCGTTGCAGAGAGGTGTAAAAGGGTGTGGCCTCTGTATACGTCTCTGCAACGCAGCCCCTGGCGCATACTGGAGGTTCCTGGTGGGCTAGTTGGCCCCAGGGACCCTCATGATTCAAGGGGACTTAATCCCCCAACTTAAAACGCGCCACGGGGCGCGTTTGCACAGATGTCACCTCAGGCCCCGCCCCCTCCCTTCACCATTGTGCAAATATTACTCTAAAATCAGCCGAACTACGAATTCCGATTTACTCACCTGTTATCAGGAGAGAACCCAGTGCTGCATCTTTTAGCCCAGCACTGATCCTGAAAAGTAATTTTAACCGTACTTACCAGTAAGTTGAATTTCCTTCCATAGGATATCATTGCCTGCTTTTTGCTGAAAAAGTTTCTAAGTGTCGATTTTTGAAACATACAAATATTCCTCTAAAATCAGCCGAACTACGAATTCCGATTTACTCACCTGTTATCAGGAGAGACCTCAGTGCTGCATCTTTCAGCCCAGTACTGATCCTGAAAAGTAATTTTAACCGTACTTACCAGTAACTTGAATTTCCTTCCATAGGATATCATTGACTGGTTTCACTTGGAAATTCTTCTAAGTGTCGATTTTTGAAACTTTATAATATTCCTCTAAAATCAGCCGAAATACGAATTCCGATTTACTCACCTGTTATCGGGAGAGACCTCAGTGCTGCATCTTTCAGCCCAGTACTGATCCTGAAAAGTAATTCTAACCGTACTTACCAGCAACTTGAATTTCCTTCCATAGGCTAACATTGACTGGTTTCACTTGGAAATTCTTCTAAGTGTGCAGTTTTGGAACTTTATAATATTCCTCTAAAATCAACCGAACTACGAATTCCGATTTACTCACCTGTTATCAGGAGAGAACCCAGTGCTGCATCTTTTAGCCCAGCACTGACCCTGAAAAGTAATTCTAACCGTACTTACCAGTAACTTCTATTTCCTTCCATAGGAATCCATTGTCTGGTTTTCAGCAGAAAAGTTTCAAAGTGTCAATTTTCACAAATTACAAATATTCCTTAAAAATCGCCTGTATGACTTAAACGCATTCTTTCAACTGTTTACAGGAGATGCACCAGTGCTGGATCCAGGATCCAACACTGAGTAAGAAAAAGTAACGATAACACTACTTACCTGCTAAGTGAATTTCCTCCCATAGGATAACATTGGTGATTCTATGTGAAAAAGTTTCTAAGTGTCAACTTTTAAAATACAATAATAGTCCTTAAAAATCACTACTGTAACCAAAACGCTTTTACTCAACTGTTTACAGGAGATGTCCCAGGACTGAATCTAGGATCCAGTCCTGTGGTTAGAAAAGTAATCCATAAAGTAACTAATTGCATTTAACTAGAAATTCACATTCAGCTCAATGTTGCATTGTGTTTGAAATTGTGTTGCCCATTGCAACAACTGTAACTACTGTACTTAAAACTCTATTGCCTATTTGCAAACTATTTAAACTAAAGTAATTCATTCAGAGAAAGTATATTTTGTAATGTAATGTATAATGTAATTACAATGTAATTTAATAAATAAAATATCTAAAAATAAATAGTTTTAAAAAATGTAGTAAATCAGTATCAGAAAAATAAATATAACAATTAATACATTTAAAAATTGTCATTTACAAAACCTTTGAAATTCACTGAAAAAACCATAGGTTTTAGGGGCGTTATAGTTAGAAATTAGCATTTAAAAAACCTTTGAAATTCACTGAAAAAAACCATAGGTTTCAGGCACGTTATAGTTAGAAATTAGCATTTAAAAAACCTTTGAAATTCACAGAAAAAACCATAGGTTTCAGACACGTTATAGTTAGAAATTAGCATTTAAAAAACCTTTGAAATTCACTGAAAAAACCATAGGTTTTAGGGACAGTTATAGTTAGTTGGACATTTCACTCGTACAAAACCCGTGAAATTCCCCCGTTATAGTTAGTTCAGCTAACTATAACTCGCGCCCACAATGCACTGCTGATGACGTCACATATTACATCACTCATGACATGGTCCGTGACATCACTGATGACATCTCAAATGACATCACTGATGACATCACTGATGACATCATCCACGTGATAATCTGATGCACCTCCTCACACCCTAATATAACGTTTGATACACCCACTCTAAATTACAGACTGCCATTCGCAAAACCATAGACACTCCAACACCAATAACTACATACCCACTCACTGATTCTTAGGTCTACACACACACATCCACTCACTCACCCGTACAGTCACTCATACTTATGGTCACTCAGTACAGGACTATCATATGCACTCTTACTCCTATATAGACACTCAAACACCACCACTCATCCATAGAGGTACTCACACACCTAGTCAGTCATGCAAATAATTAAACACACTGCCATTTACTCACCTATACAGTTATACACACACCAGCTCACTTAATCATACAAATACTAGCACATTGTTACGCTCTTATACAATCACTGATACAAGCACACACTCATCCATACAGCCACTATCACAATCACTCACTCTCGCTAATAGCTATTTATATACTCCAACACACATATATACTGCCTTTCACATATGTAGTTACTCACACATGTACCACTGGGACATACATTCACTCACTAACACACTCTTACACACACTTACCCACCCATACAGTCTATCACAGATGCACTCTTGAAACCATCCACCCAGTGAATCACCCACTCACACATCTATGCACAGAGTCGCACACACCCCTCCCACACAAACACTCAGGCACCCATACAGATACTCAGACAACCATTCAATAACTCATATACACACTCATGTAGCTATTCACAAACACATGCAGCCACTTACACAGCAACAGACAGACGGATACAGACATTCACCCAGTTTAGTCACTAACACATGCATTCAGTAAGATACGTTAAATCACTCACTTATAGAGTCAGTCACGCACCTACTAAATCATCCATACAGACACTTATACACCCACTCATTCTTCAATACGTCTTTTCCTATATATATTAAAAATATTTAAACTTTACAGAAACACACAGTCACTGCATGATGTCAACAGTGATGTCATTTAAGATGTCACTGACCATGTCATGAGTGATGTAATATGTGACGTCATCAGCAGTGCATTGCGGGGGCGCGAGTTATAGTTAGCTGAACTAACTATAACGGGGGAATTTCACGGGTTTTGTACGAGTGAAATGTCCAACTAACTATAACTGTCCCTGAAACCTATGGTTTTTTCTGTGAATATATATATTTATATATATGTATATATATATGTATATATTCAGGACCGCTTTCCATTAAAAAGGCATTTTTTGATTTGCCTATAAAGTTTTTAACCCCAAGGACGGATCTACACCAGATTTGACAATCTCTTGGCGTGGGCACCTAATGTCCGACATGACAGTTTCTGTACAGGGGGAAAAAGGTTACGGGATGGTGGAAAATATGTGGTTTCTATTTTACCTCCCCATAGAAGCCAGAAATTCGACTTGTAAATCAAATGCAAGCTTCAGGATGTGAAACCTCCAGATTTGCAAATCCTATTTAGAATTTTGTGATTTCAAAAAAACAATAATAAAAGAAGGCCTAGCCAGAGGATGAGCATTAAGGGTCATCCATTGGGCATGAGCCACAAGCCAGGCCCTGCTCCCTACTCACAGGACCTGCCAATGGCTTTGTGCAGTGGTTGGTCACGGGGCATAACTGTAGTGTTAACGAAATCATAAAAAAGTTTAATTCACTGAAAAAACACAGTTGAAAACAAAGTTATTGTTCAGGCTCAAACACATAAATCCACTGAAATTCGCCACTTCTAGTAATGAATGCACACAACGTACACCAAAGCTCGTGCTGTCCACCACACTCTAACCACCAATTTGCAAATGGCAGAGAAACACCAAAACAATTATCAGGAGAAAAACATTGGGGGTGGCACAAACAATTGCGTGTGTTTTGTGCTTTGATAACCATAAATGGTGAATGAAAAATTTCCTAGCTGTCATAACAGAAAGTTTCAATTTTGTTAAAGACTCAGAGGTGAGGATTATGTTTTTATCTTTACTTCGCTTTAATACAATTTCAAACAGCATTCATTTTACATCAGCTGTGGTAGAAAAAACTAACATTTCCACAAGTCCTTGGGACACCATAACATTAACAACCAATCAGATCAAGGCAGTCCATATTTAGTACCTTGTCTTTGTCGATGCTTCCTCTTTTCTTTGCACAAATCACGCTACCATCCGTTGCTCAAAAATCCTGTTTGAACCACCAGTCCCTATGAAGGACGAAAAACCAGGAAGTAAGTGAAAGCTGTATCTCCAAGGAAATCAAGCAACCTTATATACACCACATCAATAATGAGCAAGAAGCACTAGTAGTCAATCAATAGAGACATTTTAGAACAACAACACTACTTATTGATAATGGGGAGGGAACTTCTCGCCGGGTTGGATAATCCTTACCTCCTTGTCCTTAAAAGAATTGAAAGTTTCTGTTACGACAGCTAGGAAATGTTTCATTTTATGTCAGGACCAGAGGTGAGGATTATGCTAGTTCAAAGCGTGCTTACCACCAATTTTGGCACATCCACCACCGGCTTGAAATAGAATCTCTTAAATGTGGAGCCGGAGGACCAGGTCGCTGCAGTCATAATGTCTTACAGACGAGCACCCAGCTGAAATGCTTTTGAGGCCATCACCTCTCTCGCAGTAAGTGCTCCGAACACTCCGACATTTATACCTGCCTTCTGCATTATCCAACGCACCCAACGGGCAATTGTGGGTGAAGAGACTGCTTTATACAGTTTCTGCAGGACAATGAGGAGTTGCCGCTTGCCTGGCAGGCGGCATTCCTCAGTCATCTCCTTATAGACCTTCAAACACTGCACTACACACAGTTTGGGAGATTCGGCGAACGCTGGGTATGAGATGATTCTAGTATTAGACTTAGTTTCTCTGTTAGCTGTAAAGGAGACCCCTTGTGGGGAAAATACTCTACCTGTAAGATCAAGAGCCTTTACGTCCGAGACCCTTCTTCATGACACCAGGCACAGCAACATGGCCACTTTGGCTGAGAGTTCTTTCCTAGACCGAAACCTATTAGGTTGCCATCAGAGGAATAAATTGAGAACATGATTAACATCCCAAAGAGATGATTAATAAGGCTCTGGCGGGAAGTAGAGGTGGATGCCCTGCAGCAATCTACACACAAAAGGATGCTTTCCCACCAGGGATCCATTAAACGGAGCATGGCCCGCCAATTAACCGGAGTGAAAGACATTATTGGAACTGTAGGCCAGACCCTCAAATACCAAGTCAGACCCTCGAACGACAAGTCAGACGAGATTTAGTATCCAGACTACATCTGCCACCACAGGATCCAGGCCCCGCCGCATACACCAACCCATCCATCTCACCCAGGCCGATCTATGCTTAACTGTGCTGTCTGCTCAGGCCTTGGACAAGAGGATCTCAGCTTGTCTCAGAAAGTCCTCATTTTTTAACCGTTGCCTGTAATCCGCCATGCCATCAGGTGTAGGGAACCCTCCGTAACCAATCGAGGTTGGACTTGCTTTGGATCGAGGAGGAGAATCTGAAACAGGGGGAGAAGGATTGGAGAATCCCAAGAAAGTTCCATCAGAACTGGGAACCAAACTTGAGACCTCCAAAAAGGTCTCGTCAGGATCACATCCGCCAGTTGCCTCCGCACCTGGGCCGAAACCCTCATGATCATTGAGAATGGGGGAAATGCATAGCCCCTCTCCTGAGTCCAATCCTGGAGGAATGCGTCTGTCGCTTTCACCAGGGGATCCGGCCTCCAGATGAAGAACCGGCCCACCTGATGGCCCAGGCGTGAGGCGAACAGGTCTACTGAGAAAGGACCCCAACTGTCTGACAACGTTATGACGACCACCGGGTCCAGTATCCAGAGACTCGAATCGTGGAGATGGCGGGAGTGCCAGTCTGCCACCTGGTTCGTTTGACCCAGGAGATGCTTGGCTGTGACCGATAATTGGTGGTCCAGGCAGTTCCATCAGAAGCCTTTCACCAGGTCTAACAGGGCTTTAGACTTGGTCCCCCCCAAGTTGGTTGATGTAACGCACTGCTGGTACGTTGTCCATCTTGAGGAGGACGCAAGACTGAATTCTGTCCTTGGTCCAACACCGGACTGCAAAGGAACCTGTGAGGAGTTCCAGGCAGTTGATGTGCTACCTCTTTTCTTGCTGCCACCAGCTTCCTTCTGTGGGGAGTTCCCAACAGCACGAGTCTCAGCCTAATCTGCTGGCATCGGACTCTATGACAAATTCTGGATTGGAACCTAAAATCGCTCTCCCATTCCAGGCCTCCATGTGGAAAAGCTGCCACTGAATCTCCTCTTTTGCATCTTCTGACAAGGGCACCAACTGGGCGTACTCGAGACCCTTCTGCAAGTGGTGTGCCTTGAGACGTAACGCTTGATAATGCAAAGGCCCTGGGAAAATTAGCTGAATGGAGGACAACAGTATCCCCACCAGCTTGCAAGCTGCCGAAGGGAAGTGAACTGTCTGGCGAGGGATTGCTGCAACTCGTGCCAGATCTTTGCCATCTTCCGGGACGGCAGACTCATGTCGGCTGTCCTGGAGTCCATCATGAACGCTAGGAATGCTTTTGTCTGGGAGGGTGTCAGGAGGGACTTCTTCTCATTGATCATGAATCCCAGACTCTTCAGGAGGTCACTGCAGTTGCAGAGACAATTTCTTAGGACATTGACTCATAAGGAGCATGTCTTCCAGGTTAATGATAATCCTCATCCCCTGCGCGCGCAGGTGCTCTACCACGGATTTGAGGACCTTCATGAAACATGAAGGGGCTGAAGACGGCCCAAAAGGGAGAGTGGTGAACTTGAAGGCCTGGCTCCGCCAGGTAAACTGAAGAAAACGCTGATGGGGTGGAAAGATTGGGATGGTCAGGTAGGTGTCTTTTAGATCCAGACACACCATCCAGTCGAATGGAGGACATCCCTGAGAAGATGGATCCCCTCCATCTTGAAGTGATGGTACACCAGCCACTTGTTGAACACCGCTGACCTACGTCTTGCTTGACAACCAAAAAGAGGTTGTTGATGAACCCGTTGGTGTGCGGCATAGCCAGACAGATGGCCCCTTTGTCTAAGAGGGCCCCAACCTCTTTGTCTATGAGACCAAGGTTTATCAGCCGTGGGCGTGACACTAAGCGTGGAGACTCATAAAACTTGATCTGGAAACCCTGGACTGTCTGAAGGACCCATGCATCCCTCGTGAGGGACACCCTGGTTAAGAAACAATTTACCAGGCGGACCCCTACTTTTAGCTGGGAAGAAGGGTGAACATTCACCATTGGTGGAGGAGTTGGAGGCCTGTCCTCTGGAGCTGTCTCTGCCGTGGAATCGCTGGCCTCTGGTGGGGTAGAAATTCGTGAAGTGGGACTGATCTTGCCACTGACCGCGCCTGGAGTCTTGTCCCCTGGAGGGAAGTTGAGAAGGGAAACGGCCGGCCAAGTGGCCCCTACCACGGCCGGCTTCTTGGAAAACCTGAAGATTAAAAATCCTCTTGATGGAAGTTTGAACTTTGTCAAGGGACGAGAAGATCGCTACTAACTTCCTGAACGCTTTGATGAAAGGGTCGCCAAAAAGACCTCCCTGGGCTACTGTCCCCGCCTTGGAGGACACTTGGTCACCCAGTTTGGGGTCCACCTTAATGAGAAGAGAGCGGTGACGCTCTGTGGAAAGGGCGCAGTTGGTGTTCCCCAAAATTATGATTCCTCGCTGTGCCCAGCCTGAGAGAACTTCAGGAGAGATCATAGAGCCCGAGACCTTGACTTCCTCAGCCATATCCAAAATCTTTGTCACAGGATCTATCACATCCCGGAGTTTATCCTGGCATGAGTGCTAAGAACGCTCAATCCTCTTTCTTGGGGACCCTTATGAACTTAGCCAGGAAAGTGGCCATCCTGGTATCAATTTCTGGGGTAAGAGCTACCTTTCCCTCAAGAGATGGCTTGGGGCATTCCGCCCGCAGGCAGCTGCGTGCCTCCTTCTCTAGGGGCTTGCGCATGCAATCAGCGTCATATTTGGCCACTTCGTCTGCTTGAGCCCAGTCCGCACACCTAGGGTGTACAATGTCATCGGGATCCAGCATGTCCCCTATAGTGTCAGATGGGGATGTTCGGGGGTGGAAGGTACAGATGCAGGGTGCCAGCGCCTTGAGGGGCCTGCCTCCTTTTTGGAGTCTCCTTGGGATTCCTCGCCATCCACCATGTCTGAGGAATTATGTTGTGGAAACTCCAAAAGCCCCTCCAGTTGCCCCAAGGCCCTGTCTGAGGAATTGGTTTGGGCTAAGAAGGCCCGCTTAAGGCACCCAAAGGCATCGTGATCACCCCTGTTCTTTTTCTCTTTTTTTTATGCAGGTGGCCCCGTCTCCTGGGATCTTGAGGACGAGGTGTCCTCTCACATTCCCCAGCGATCTGCCTGTAGAGGTGTTGTTCAGTGGGGGCTATGGCTTCTGAAACCGGCCTATATATGGAGGCATCAACTGGCTCTTGAAAATCATCATCCCAGGATAGGAAGGAGAGAGCCTCTTCCTCTACATAAGTACTCAGACGTCTGCATGGCTTCCAGGTTGAGAGGTATAGTAGCAACATGCAACACTGTCAGTATAGTACTGGGGGTTTCCAGTGAGGGTTGGACAGACTGAAGGCCTCAAAAATTAAGGGGGACAAAGGCCCTGGGGACACCATACCGAAAATAATACACTGGGCAAGCCTGGGACTGTCCCCACTGAGACCTACACGGCCGGTATGCAGCTGTTACAGACCCCACAGGGCGTCTCAAGGTAGTTTGTATTATAGACCTTTTTGGGTGTCAAAATCAAGTATTCTCTCAGAAATTACAGATCCCGGCGCTGGGACGTCAGTCTCCAGGCTTTTCAAGGCTCCAGGCAGCTCTCGCAGCGCGTCTACCCCGATCTGCTTCAGGTAAGTGACAAGCCCACGTCTCGGAGCCCAGGGGGCCGCTCTAACCAGGCGCCACAGTGCCACCTAGCGGTCGGACGACCCCACTGCCGCCCCGTCCTTGAATATTTAATCACCGCCCCTTGAGGAGCGTTCCCGCAGTGTTGCCGAAGCACCACCAGGCCCGGCTCTATAGGGCAGGCCGGGTGAGCCAGGCCCACCCAAAGAAGATCCTGGCCCACCCAAGGCCATTCGGAAGTGGAAAACCAGGTGCACATATCTCGGCCAGCTTTCCTGCTGGCGCACAAGCCAAAAGGCTGCTAGAGCTCGAGTGTGACTTTCTGCAAGCCACCGAGTCAGCCAGTCCATTGTCATGGGCAGAATGACAATGGGCCGGCAGAGGAGGCACAGCATGGTGCATCTCCTCCCATCCCAGGCCTCAGGAGGTGACTTTGATTCCTGGGGGATCTGCTGATGCTTTTGAGCAGCACAATTAACAAGTCATGGGCGGGGACGTTGCCTTTAGTCCCTCGCACCAGGGCTCAACGATCAGATTGAAAAGCTATGGGGGGGGGGGGGGGGGATCCTAGTGCCAGCATTCTTGGTTTAAAAGCTGTGCTGTGACATACCAGATTGAGATTGGAAGTTTCATTCCATTCATTTATAGATTGGGGTGGGTGCTGTACACAGCTAAGAGTGATGGAACTTCAGAAAAAACACTGACTGAAATAACTCTTCATTTAAAGACAAGCATTTACAATGCAATAGGTCTTGTATTTGCGAGTTTGAGCTAAAGACATTGTAAATGACACAGCCTTTTATTTATGGGTTTTGAGAACCTGCAAGTGGTGCGTAAACACTCACTTTGTACTTTGCAGGTTTTCTTAACACATAAATAAAAGGCATTGTCATCTACAATGCCATATCGCATTGTAAATGCTTTTCGCAGTGTTGTATATTCTATGAACTATCCCTTCTGTGCCTTCCCTCTCACGCCTTTTTCCGTCATTCTCTCCTTTTCCACCGTTCCTCCCTAAACCTCCCTGAGGTGATGCCTTCACCTTATGTATTAAAGACTGGAACTCTTGAAGTTGTGATTGAGTAGGTTTATTGTACAGTGTACATATGAGACCTCACCCACGCAGTAACCACCACCAACTGCCCAACTTTGAACATCAACATTCTCCCTACAGTAACCCACACTCTAGATTCCCAAGTAATCCCCTGGCAACAAGAACTCCCAGGGAATACCAACTTCAGAACACCCTCCCTGCATTACTTATACAGTTTAAACGACAATGTAGTTAAAATAAAGCAAATTAATGCAGCTATGCATATGCTTCTTGGCATTTGGATCTTTCACAGAAACAACAGGCTGCAGCTAGTGAATAAATAACTCACGGTCCTGGAAAGCACTTATGAGTAAGGGCAGGCAGAGAATTCCGCTCCGCCAGCGGAGTGTGCTGAGTTTTGCTTACTCCGTGTTGAACGCGGAGGGTAGGCAAAATTCCAACTCGGCAGCGGAGTGGAGTTAGCCAGCCCCCCCCGACAAAAAAGGTTTCCCACCTCCACCCCCCCTAATAAAAAATATTTAAATGCACATCTAAAACGAAAAAAGGCACTTACCTGTACTGTGGCGTCTCCAGGCTGCCCTCCTCCTCCTCGCCGTGGTCTCTCTCCCGCAAACCACTACGTCTGACGTACGTCTTGCGAGAACTGCACAATTTTTATTAGGGGGGTGGAGGTGGAGAGCGGAGCGGAGTTCCACAGAGTTTTTTCCCAACTCTGTGAAACTCCGCATAGTGGCACTACGCCAGCTCCGCCCGGGGTTGCTTTTGAGTGTGACATCGCAAATATCGTCGTGGATAATGGTTCTCATGACTGGCTAGGCTGAGCGAGTAATGCTTCTGGAAATACAGAAACGTTTGTGAAAATCACAAGCGGCTCTTCCTACAGGGAAATGAAAGAATAACTGGGACTTAATCCTATGTTACGTTCAAGTTACAGGTGCCTGGTGCGCAGAATGGCTTCTGTCACGAAGCACAGTAAAACTGGCTGGTTGGCGTTAGCATGAAAAACTCTCTATTACGTCACCAATTTTCTTACTGTCATTAACATAGTAGTCCCGACACCTCCATAGACGAAAGACTGCTGTGCATGGCGATAGCTTAGAATTGTATGGCAGCCACGAAGAATGGGTGTGGCAAATTGGTCCTGCAGGAAGAATAACCTCGGACTGAAGAAGATGCTTTCGATTTCAAATAAGCTGTCCTCAGTTTGAGACGTGACCAGGAGCAGGCTGCAGCCAATCTATATGCTGTGTCCCTCCCCTTCCACAAAGCCAGAAGCGAAGCAGGGAAAGTGAAGTAGGTATCTCATTGGTTGGTGTTAATGGTGTTAAAATGGCAAAAGTTGACAATGTCAGTACCTAAAATATTAGACTTATGCAATACTTTGTACCACTCACTGCCCATTCATCTTCTTGGCCCACCCATCCTTGTTCATGGCCCTCCCTGAGCAAGAATCCTAGAGCCGGGCCTGAGCACCAGACAAGGCAATCAAAACTATAGCACAGGCACATGCAAAATCACAATAAACTGGCATAAAACAAAAGGCATAAATGGAGCAACACTTACCTGTGACTGTTGAGGAGTGAAGAAAAGAGGCAGCATGGACAGAGACAAGGGACTCTATATGGACTGCCTTGACCTGATTGGTCGTTAATGTTATAGTGTCCCAAGGACGTATCAGAATGTTAGTTGTTTCTACCAAAGCTGATGTTAAATGAGTGCTTCTGGTTGAAAATGTAATTTAGTGAAGTAAAGATAAAAGCATAATCCTTACCTCCGGTCCTGACATAGCATTTCAGTCCTTTTATGTGTTTGAGCCATACCTTGTGCAAACTGCTATGTTGCTCTCTTAAAAGTTATTTTCTTTGTTTCCATACTATTGGCAAAATGGCTTTTTGAGCTTGGCAGGTGGCGCAAGTTATGGAATAAGTTCAGTGCGTTGGTAACCATTTTTGCTCATTTGACTTTTTGGAGGGTAAAAAATGACTACTGTTAGGTTTCAGTCTTCTTTTTAGTTCTGAATTTCCTTGTTGCATAAGTGTTACTTCTGAGGGGGTATTCAATATGTTACATTTCTGCCAAAGGTTGAAGACTTAAAATAATTTAGGTTGTTAGGTATTACCTAAATAAGCAGGGGTAAATATGGTAATTGGACGCGTGAGGACCCCTTTTGTGATGTTTACCGGAAATGGCTGAGATGCACTGAGTAGGAGGTAAATAGAACTACCGACAGATGCAGATGCGCATAGGTTTGGAGAGGTAACTGAGTCTAATGAAGATTTCATATCTAGAGATTTTAATACATTGAACAGCATATCCAAGTTAATTCAAGTACTCCAAATGTGGAAGGACAGTGTTTCAGGTAGCAGAAGGCCTTTATGCTATAAAGCAAATATACTGAACCAAAAGATGGAAGCTGAGAGTGTCAAGGAGAGAAGGCAGGGACAAGTGATTTTACTTAGTAAGGCAGCAGGACAAGGTAAATAACAAGCTGCTCATAAGAAACTGCAATATGAACTGGGTAGAAAGGTAAGGTAAAATAAAGGTTCAACTGTGAGGCAAGAAAGAAACATAGTAAAACAGAATGATGCACAAGGCAGCCACAAGAATGAAGGCCAGACTGCAAAAACAGTGGTTCATATCAGTTCAACTGGGGTCCCCCACGAGTAGCTCGGGAGCTACTGGTAGCTCGCCAGCACCCTCAAAGGTAGCTCTCAAGGGTGATGTCAAGCCCAGTATCCCTTTCTGAGAAAGTGCATTTAAAGTATGCTCATTTTAACACCCTTAGAGTGACAGACAGCCAGTCCAAAGGCAGGACATTATGATTGCATTCAAACACACAGTGGGTCTGTGGGGTCTGCCACATAACCATCAGCGGTGGGGAGGGGGGGGGGTGGGAAGGGGGGTGTGTGTGTGTGTGTGTGTGTGTGTGTGTGTGTGTGTGTGTGTGTGTGTGTGTCTCCCCCCGTCTCCCTCCCTCCTGATAATACAGTCGTTCTTGGTGTTATGATGAGCATCCATTACCTATGATTGTAATCCCTGAGCATTTGTACACGTGAGTACTCAAAAATTGCAAACTGAGGTTTGGGGACTGTGCATTTCCTATAAATGAAAACTGCTATTTTAAAAGCAAAACGTTTTTCTTCTGGGAAATTTTGTTTGTTTGCCCAAAACGGAAAGTGGTAGACAAATCTGTGTATTTGCAGAAACTGGTATGCTAATGAAGACAAAAGGTTGCAATTACAAAACACATTTAAAGTTGATAGCTAAATGATAATTGAAGCTGAGTTGGGTAGACGTATTGCTGTGGTTATATCATTTGTAACAGAGGGCATGTGATGATTTGAATGTTACTTCGTTAGTCATGTGGATATATCCAATATTGATAAGCTTTTTCCTGGGATTTCTTCTGGTAACCTTGCCTGGAATGCTTGTATGGTCACTACTGATAATTCTGTTTACTGTGGTCATATTGTAACACTAACTTGTGTGGTCACTATTTTACAGTGAAAAAATCTATTATTAGCTCAGGAGAACTTTCGTTCAGCAGAAGTAGCTTTCACTACGGAAAAGGTTGGATTCTTCTCACTTTCTCAAAGACAGAAGCAACAGTGCAGGCAACTTGAGTACAATGCAGGAGCTCCCAGTCTTGCCAGCTGATAGCACAAATTCTGAAGAAAGAAGCCAGTCTTAATTCTCCTTATACTCAGACAGAGTGGGATTAATCGCAACAAGGAATTGGTTAGAGTTAGCAGTAACACAATGCAGATGAGATCAGTTAACGCCCCTCTCCGGCTCTACCTTAAGAAGTGCATGGAGATTTCTGGAACCAAAAAATGGAAGGGTCTGAACTCCAGAATGGAACATGTAGTGGATCCTGTTTTAGAACTTGCCAGGAAAGCAGTTAAGGGAACCGATTGCCATATGCAGGCTTGAGGTGATAGCACAGTGATCAAAGTATCATTAAATTTACTGACGATCATCCCTCCAGGTCTCAGTCAGAGGGATGACATTCAAGGGCCACAATATATCAGCAGTTTAGAACCATATTGTGGAACAGAATCTGGACTATATCTGTTTTCCAAGAGTATTAGGAAGCTTGTGAATAAAACTGGAATATGATAAAGGTTCCAAACTAGGGTTCATGATGGAGGCAGGGTCACAGAAGGTCTTACGGTAGCGCCGTCTGATCATATGATTGGAGGATCCTGACGGAGAAATGAGCTTAATCTTGCTGTGTAATAAGTAGCATTGTGAAACGTTGCCAGTTTACTTGATATGCAGCTTAGTTCTTTCCAGTAAGAGATGTTGGTTTTGAGCCAAGTGGTAAAACCACAGTGGTGTAGAGTGAGTTAACACATTTTAAGTATTGTTGCTGAAAACATTTCGACCAAACTTTTGAGTCATTTTTCGACACATCTTTTGAGTCCATTTGCTATAGCAATAGTTATAATAGATGAAGCAATATTTCTTCCATATGATGTCCTGAGGCTGGATTTAGGGATATTGTGAATCTGGAGAGTGTGTGTGAAATTCTAAATAAACAATTATGGAGTCAACATATTGAATGAAAGGGAAATGCCCTTTCTGTTCATATTACTATTTCAAAAACTGTATTTAGTCTGTCATTTTTTAAAGTCTGCAATGATGCACTTGCGTTTTGATCAATTTAGATTGGAGCACTGGCTGTAAGCACCAATGCTGAGGAAGAGAATCCTCACGATGGAGAGCTGACGTTCCTGGGAATGGTGCTAGCACACTTACCAGTGGATCTGCTGCTTGCTAAACTGATCGTCCTCGGTCATGTCTTTGGATGTCTAGAAGAATGTCTCATTATAGGTATGTTAAAAGAAAGAAGAAAAGAAGCAAGCTGAAATACATCATCATTAAATGGTCAAAGTAACATTAAAAACACAATTTCTGTTTGCATTCCAGCGGCAGGTCTCTCTTTGAAGAGCTTCTTTGCAATGCCCTACAGACAGCATCTTGATGGATATAGGTATGGAGTAAGCTTTATTTTTGCAAGCGAGTGTGTGAAGAAAGAGGAAGAAAATAATTTCTGAAGTGGTTTGGAGTACTTGCGTATGTGTTGATCATTTATTCAAATGCACAAAGGTGAACAAAATACCCACAAGAAGCAATTGGAATCCATCCCCTCCTATTATCCTGTCCTACCTGGCCCTGTGCCATTGATATTAGCTATAAGTGTTCACTGGCGTGCAAGTTTCTAGCATGGCACACCCCTTCCCTACTGTATGTTTGTAGCTCTACCCTCTCATTCCTGACTCCTTGGGACCCAAAAATCAAACCACACTTTTCTGCAAAAATAGACCACAAAACATGCACCCTCCTGTGGCAGTGGCCCATTGGAATGTACTTTCACAATTTTAAAGTGCTCTGTTTCCTATTGGGGCTGAACGTCACTATATAAATGCGACCAATGCTGTAAATAAATATTATGTTTCTGTGGCCTGCGTAGGAACTTTGACTTTGCAGGGAGTAGTCCGGTCTCAGACAAAGGTGTTGTCTACCAACACCTAGTGAAGAGTGAGATGGTAGGCCAGTGTTACTCTTGGTGGCTCCACTAACGAAGCTGCTCCTGCCTTCATTCCTGCTGCCTGTGGCATGCTGGCAAACTGCTCTAAAGAGCCCTCTGAGGCATGTGCTGTTTCATACACTAAATGACTAAGGCTTTTGAAATAGTACTAATTAAAAAAAAATACATTCCAGTTATGTGTCACTAGGGGTAGCATCGAAGAGGGCCTGTAATACAGCAATGATAAGTCTAGATCATCCTAATAGCAGAATGTTGGAAAAGGAAATGTGAGATTAGTGTTGCTGGAACATTGTCACATTTCAGGTTTGGGGTGTTCACTTTTGTGGTCAGCTCACTAAAATGATGAAGATTTTGAAAAATCTCAATGTTTTTTAACAAACTAATATAATAAATAGTGTGTGGTGGTAGCTGGAGTCTTCCAAAATATATTTCTAAAAATTGAGTCCTTTTCGTATTGTGATTATACAAAGTCGGTGCGTTCTCCATCAAGGCAAGGAAAAGCTGCATTTGAGTCTTGTAAGGGGAAACCAAGGTCTTAAGTGCTTTTTCAGTGTATAATCTATTTTAAAAGGAATAGATGATTGGTACCTTATGAAATCATCTAATACATTCACTTTTATGCAGTAGCCCTAAAGTATTTTTTTCTGCTGCTGAAAAACGTTTACCACTGGACTATAGGAAACTGGTCATGCGATGGCTAATGAGATTTTCAACATTAAGGATCCACTTAAATCATAGATATATTGTTAGCAGAAACATTTCTGGAAAGGATATTGTGTTATTATTAAATGTAGTTAAATCACCATAAGGAGTTATATACCAGACCTAAAGTCATAC
Organism: Calotriton arnoldi; assembly: GCA_963921515.1. Classification (NCBI taxonomy): domain Eukaryota; kingdom Metazoa; phylum Chordata; class Amphibia; order Caudata; family Salamandridae; genus Calotriton; species Calotriton arnoldi. The sequence continues at coordinate 833,509 of CAWUFW010000193.1, read as the reverse complement.
AGGAAATACTGTGAACCAATAGAAATAATGGCCCATAGTAGTATAGCATAATGCTCCTCAGAATGCTTTGCTCTTGCGCAAAACTTCCCACAGTATTAGCTTCAGACCTTGCCTACAGTTTACAGGGCCATAAAATAATGCCCTTAGGTTTTGTGCAGTAGTTTAAAGTCATTGCGACACATTTGTATTCAGATAAGTGCATCAGTCGCATTAAAAATCAATGGAGGCCATCCTTGTTACCAGGAAGCACTAGAGTAAAACTGAAGACTAGCTTATTCTGTAAGGATGTACAGAAATTTCGATTTCACCTGATCTGTTGCATCTGCGTACATTCAAGGAAAATGGACTCTGTGTGTCTGAATACTGGAACCAGTGGGAACTATTTTGCACGGCACATGATGGAGGATGAGGATAGTTTCCCCAGAGATTGGAAGTGTTTTGCCTGCATTAATACGGCTAAAGGATGGACTTTGGAACACTGACGCGAGGAGGATGGAGACAGGGCTCTCTTTATAAATTCCAGGAAGACTTTGTTAGCTAGGGGCTGCTGATTATTTCTTCCTCAGCACTACCATTTGGTTGATGGTAGGGATGAGGGGTGGGACTGCAGTTTCTTCTGTGCAAAGTGAGGAAGTTTTGAGGCCAGGCCTGTCCTTTTGTCTGTATTGGTTTATGTCTCAGGATTTTTGATGACAGCCATGTGCCAGTTTCTATTAGGGGATTGAGTTAATAGAAGTTAGATGTGATTATTAGAATCACACAAGTGAAAAAATGGGATAAAAAGGGGTTGCTTGTAAAGGGATTCTGCTGAATTTGCATTTTCCTCATCTTAGAGGGTCCTGGGTTACTGGTTGTACAGGATGAGAGGCCTGCCCAAGTAATAGGTCTACAATTGTCTACACACACTGCACCAATCCACCATATATTACAAATATATATCAGGCAGATTGAATTGCTCTGCCCTTGGTGACATTCTGAAATCCCATCTGACCAGTATGGGGTCATGATCCCCAAAATACCAGTAGCGCACGTGCAACTCCACCCCGCTCCCCAAGCTTCGTAAGATTTTCAGGTGGATCCCTGGCAGCATCAGGAAAATAGTAACTCAAGCTCCCGTCACTAGCCGACTAGACTACAGAAATGCACTCTAAACCGGAACCACCGGCCATCTCCTCAAACGTCTACAGATTATACTGAATGCCTCAGCCATACTCCTCGACCTCCCCAAATGGACCAGCATCACCCCCCACCTCAGAAGCCTCCACTGACTCCCTGTCCAGAAGAGATGCCAATTCAAACTGCTGACTCGCCTACAAGGCCCTCCACAACGCCGGACCCTCCTACATCAACCTCCGCCTGACCTTCCACCAGCCATTGAAATAACTCCGATCGGCCTCCCTTGCACACATCCCCCGCATCCGGCAGAGCCGCAGTGGAGGTTGTTCTTTCTCCTACCTCACTGCTAAGTCCTGAAACAACCTCCCACTCCACCTTCAAACATCCCCTTCACTCGCTGATTTCAGAAAGTGACTCAAGACCTGGCTCTTTGACTAATGCTCGCCACTCCCCGGCACCTGGATACTCCCCCGAGTTGATAAGCCGCACTATATAAAGACCGATTGATTGATAGATGAATAGTACGGGCCTGTTGGCTTTGTCAGGTGGTCACCACTTCAGTGTATAAGGCATGCCTAATGTCTTGAATTTACCATCTTAAGATGTAAGGCAATCCTTTTGGCTTTGTTAAGGGGTCCCCATATTCTAAGAACAATCACATCTTTAAGAAATCACCATCATATCACTGAAATCAGTAACCCTGTTTAAATGCAATCAGTATCACCTTACACTGTGAGCTATATTTTGTCAATAAAATTTTTTGTCAATAAAACACTTAAAATCAACATAGCATGTGCCTGAGTCTTTCTTTTACACATTTAGGCCACTGAAAATGCAGCCATAGGACCAACCTCTATAGTTCCCAACACTCCCCGGCTGAAAAGCAAAAGTACCAGCTTAGAGTGCTTGAAAAACTATGAAAGGTTTCCCAGGTCATGTTTCCTGGAACCTGAGTGACATGGGGTTATTTCTTAAATCTAGCAAGAGGGAGACTGTTGCACTCTGCAGCCCCCCCGAACACCTACTTAAAAATATTGGAGATGCCCCTGCCCCTCCATAGGGCACTACAAAGAAGAAAACCATAGGGAAATTAAGCCATGCAGGGCATCATGGGGCACTCGAGTTGGGAGTGTGAATACTAGATCAGCAGATTATCCTGCTGCATAACTCCACGCCTTGACTCCGTTCTCTTTTGGTTTCATTTTTTAGGTCTCGCGCCTAGCGTTTCAGTGCGCAGCACTGCTCGCGCAGCGCGAGACCTCTAGAAAGGGCTTCTGAAAACGACCCACACGCTCGTGCGTGTGGTTTTGTTTTCAGAAGCCCACATTGGCTGGTGCGTCCGTTTTTTTTATGGGGACGGCACGCTATTGGTCAAAGGCGGGCGCATGTCCCGCCTTTGCCGCGCCCATTCCCGACGGTGGCCAGAACGTGCAGCAGCGCGCGTTCGTCTGCTGCCGCTGCCGCGCTCCCTCCCCCGCTCCTCTGTGGTGCGCGCGCACCACTGGCTTTTATTTATTTAAAGGAAGAAGCAGAAGCACGAAAGTAAAGTCCTCTGCAGTGCTGTCGCCCCTCAAGGTAACTAACGCGCACTGCTGCCAGCCAGATGCACCCCAGGCTTTGCCAGCGTTGCTGCCACAAGCGTGCGGCGTAAAGAAACCCGAGCCGCCGCCGGACACACTGTGCTGCCGAATGATGATAGTTGTGGCAATCTGGCATCCCCTCTTTCCTGGTGACACCCCGGAGGGATTTCCATAGAACAATCCCCAATGACTTATGATTCATTTATTAACATGCAGCGAATATTATATGTTTGCTTTAGCCGGCAGAATAAATGTTTTTCTAAGCTCTCCCAGCTAGTCCAATTATAGTTGCAAAATCGTCTTTAATAAACATCACGTGAAGTTTGTTACTCGGTCCCTGTTGCCAACCATGGTGAGTGCCCCTGTGCCGCTAAGCTGCAAAGACTCTGTAATTAAGTAAGGCCTTAGCCGATGGCATTAAATTATCAGCTCCAGTCACCCCTACGTAGAGTGCCAGCATCTTCAAATAGAACAGAGAGTCATTTATGTTTCCAGCCAGCGCTTAAGCCCTTTCCTCCAGTGCATCAGGAGTCTCACGTAGAAGCACGCGGCCTGCGTTTGCTCTGGAACCCGATGTGTTCCTAGACTAAGAGACATGTGCGCACTCAGGTCTCCCTTGGCCTGGCAGCCCAGATGAGAAACCGGTAATACCCAGTGGGTTACCATCATATTCTGTAAGTTTCCCTAGCATGAGATACGTCACGTTTTCTTTACTAGTTTTATATTTGTATCTGTCATTTGGCATTCCCGAGCCGTGGAATGGAAGGCGCAGCCCACAAACACGCTGTTAACAAAATAGTGAACGGGTCCGGGGGCGATGGGGCTGAAAGAAAGGCTCTTTATCACGGTAGTTGTTGATGGGACGCGCTGTGCTAAGGAAGAGCACGTCACCACACGTGGGATGTGCCACCGCATAGCATGCTAGATGGCGCTACAAGAGAGAGAGGCTCTTGAGGGCATGGGACGAATGGAGCTGGCACAGTGCGCACACGCAGGAAACCGCTAGGCTGCTGCACACAGGGAAAGCTCTCCAGCGCTTACTACTTCTCTGCGCTAGGGAAGGACATGACATCTGGGTGAGATGAAGCTGCCTAGGAGAAAATGCTCTCCAGCACTTATTACTTGTGTGCGCTACACTGTGCTTGTGTGCGCTACACTGTGCTAGGAAAGGACACGGCATCTGGGTGAGATGAAGCTCCTAGGAGGTAAAGCTCTCCTCCGCTTACTACTACTTTGTGCTGCCCTGTGCTAGGAAAGGACACGACATCTGGGGGAGATGAAGCTGCCTAGGGGGGAAAGCTTTCCAGCGCTTACTACTTGTGTGCGCTACACTGTACTAGAGAAGGATACGACATGTGGGTGAGATGAAGCTCCTAGGAGGGAAAGCTGTCCAGCGCTTAATACTTGTGTGTACTGCACTGCTAGGGAAGGCCACGACATGTGGGTGAGATGAAGCTGCCTAGGAGGGAAAGCTCCTCAGCACTTACAACTTCTGTGCCTGCAGCACGTCATCGGTGACAATTTCTGCCAGCCCCGGACTATTTACCGAAAGGTGCACGCGTGACCTATGACCACTGTAATGATAACTATTGTATATAGCGCTTGATGCTGCCCTTCTAATTTTTATAAGCGCTTTAAACAACAGGTGTTAGTAGTAGTTAATGTAATGTTATTCAGTGCACCGATTGGTAACTCTCGACTTCATATAGCGCCGCATTACTTCGCTTATGGAGTTCAGTGCACCGAGGTGTCCTGGCAGCTAGGCGCATCAAGCACTCCCTCACCACAACCGTGACATGATCCGACCCTGCTGCGTGTCACACACTAAAGAGGGTTGCAGGAGAGGCCATACATGAAAGGTCACTGTACCGGAGGTGCGCCGTGGGGGCAGGTTAGGGGAGGGTCACAGGGCGAACAGGTCACATACCAACCACTTCTGTGTCCGCGCTGACCCGGCCCAGTCACACTTTTCAAGCTACTTACTCGACCAATTAGAGTGAGCTAAGCGTGCGCAGTGAGTCACAGCAGTGGGAGCGGAACCAAAACTACAACTCCCAGAGTGCCTCACTGATTAAATGAAACCCATTACTGGAAGCTTAGACGCAACTAGTCGCCATAAGATTACCCGAGGGAAGTGTGCACGTGAAGGTGTCGCACACAGTAAAGATCACTTCTACGATAGGCACAAAGGGGAAGTTAGACAGTAAAGGACACTTTCGTGTCATTTCAGGATAGATGCGAAGCAGGGCTTTAAGTGGGATGAAAAAACTGGGGGGTCTCTCAAAGGGGTGTGGCCAATGTAAGTAGGGGCGTGGCTTAAAAACACCTAAGCTAAAAATCTGTGCTTAGCATAGAGTGCCGCCAGATTTGTATTTTGCTGTTTGTCATTGCACCCAGCTATATGATACAAGTAACATCATACCTACAACAAGTCAGGACTATTTGCTCCCTCCCTCCGCTGACGCTCAGTGTTTACATTTTATATTGAGCCTTTTTTGTCATTAAAATGCGTACAACATCCATGTCTCAGGCACGTTCAAGACATAGGAGACAACATCACGGCACACACTCCCTGCCTCTCCCTTTTGCTGTCCATGTTGTTACAGTGAAGTTGTGCCTTGCATATAACCAAAATAAACATAACATGGAGAGAATGGAGGAATTTTCATTTGTGAAAGTGGACTCTACTGCTCCATGAATCGCTGCTGCTCCGCACCACACAATAAATGCGGCCACTGTACAATGTCGGCAACAAAAGGCAGAACGACTTCTCCTTTAAGCGTTGTGAGTCTGTGCTGATTCTTTGACCTTGGCTTCAATCAACGTGAAAGCGTTTGCACAATGTAAGAAGCCACTTTTTTTACAGTTAGATGTCTTCGCAGTACTGAATTAATCAACAAAACAATGACGTGTCAATCTTTAAAGCCATATTTGAGGCTGTTTATACTGAAAACAGTTTAAGCTTGGTCTTCGCTATTCCACAATCCTGTTTTCTGTCTCACAAGTGCCGGGTTGTGTGCCAGACCTCCAATGCCTACAAAGGCCCACGTAATTGGGCTGAATACAGAAAACATATTATTTGTGAGGTGTTACCTGATGGCAACGAAGCTATGCCTTCTCCGCAAATATAAATGTCTACTTCTTTCCATAGCGCCTATTGCCAATATTTAGCGGGTTCCCCAGCACGTCTACTTTCTGTCTGATTAAGGGGCTTTGGAAAGCGAGTGATTTTCCAAAGATCACACTTTGATACAATGGGAAAGCTGTAACTGGAACCGTAAGAATAAGCTCAACTCGACTGCAAGTAATAGCTTACTCCATGCAACAATCACTTCCAAACTTCACAGAGAATCAGGGCTTTAATTTGTGCTTCACAGAATAAGTTACCCATGATGCTGTACGTCAAACAGATGAATTATGCCGTTACATATTTTGATGAAAAAGGGGCTTTTCATTTGCAGGCAAGGCCACAGGAAACAATTAAACAAGCACCGATTCCAAGTAAAACATTAAAATACAGGTAATGCACGTTAAAACGTAGTTTTATCCCCTTAGACAAAGCGAAGTGTGACATATGCCTTTGCCAATTCAACATTTTTAAGTAACGGCAATCATTTTTACATCTTTTTATTGTATTTTAATGTACATAGTAAGTTTCGAAAAGAATACTAAACTGGCAACAACTCTGAACAAACTCTCACACCTCTCCCCTACTCAACCTTGTGCCCTGAAAAAACAGTTAATATTGCAAAGCAGGAAGTAGGTTTTAGACAGCACTTAGTTTTCTCAAAATGTGGATTGAAATTTGGGCTGCACCTACATATCATGTCGAGCACATCTATTTTGAGGTACTCCTGCTGAAATGATTTCTGCGAATCCCCAGTTATAGCCCTTCCTGAGCGCAATTGCAATATCTGTGAGCTGCATCTCAGTTCGCCACAGCTAATATAAAATGAAACGCCTCCAGGCATCTGGCTTTTGCAAGAACTCAAGAGCACTGGAATATTTGGAGCAAGTGCCTAGGCCCAGCACCCCCACCCCCTCTTGTCTAACTAATCCCCCGACCAGTCTAGGCACTTTCAGACCGGCTCCTTTTGTCTGAGGAGCCCGCCTCGCTTTTCGTTTCAGCTCCTTTACTCGCCTCTCTCCCACTTTCAGCTTCTGCCAAGCTTTTTCCTTCTGCTCCTTCTCTTGCGCATTTAACTGCTCCATCTCACACCTCTTTTCCGTCTTTCACTCTTGCTTTGACCCCTTTGAGTCTCTTTTTTTACTCTTGCCTCTCATCTGCTCCTTTTCCACATTTTTCTCTACCCCCTTGAGCCTCTTTTCACTTTTTAGGTCGAGCCTGGGAAGCGCATGCGCTTCTCTGCGAGCCATGCTTTATGAACTTGAAGCCCCGCCCACTCCGCCCATATTTGTCATTGGCTTGTTCCATTGTCCTTCCTAAATGCTGGCTTCTAATTCGTTAATAGGCTTGTTAGTCCCTCCTTAGTACTGCCTTGTCTTCATTTGTAACCTCCCATGAGGCCCTTTTACTTCGATTGTTGTACATTAAGTCTTATTTACTCTGTAAGCACTATTTTCTTTAATGGTTTCTCCTACTGCAGGCACTACATGCTTTCCTGCAACATTCAGCGTGCCATGCACGGTTTCACAGGGAGCTTTACAAAAAAAAAAAAAATTGTTTGTCAACTTGACAAACAAATGCTTTTTGGGTAAAGTGCCCCATGCCGCACATTCACTTTGATAGCGGCCGCGGACATTTCTTTAGGCACGGCTCGTCTTAAGAAAGTGGTGTGGCCTCTATTAACGTGAAAGCCAGCATGGGGCGCTTGTAAACAACAAGCATTTGCAATACAATATGTCTCGCATTTTAGAAATTTTGACCTATTGGTATTGTAAATGACAATGCCTTTTATTATTGCAGGTTTTTAAAACACAAAATAAAAGGCATTGTCATTTGCAATACCAATAGCTCAAAATCTCGTTTACAATAGCGATCGCTTTCGCGATCGCTTTCACTGCCGCTTGTTTTTTTTTTTCACCAACATTGCAATAGATGTCGAGTGGATAATGAAATGATGTGTGGAATGCCGGAGTTTATCTCAACCACTTTTAATTACTCTGGGACCGGATTTTGATCCCCAGTCACCACTGACTTGAACCCTGAGACTGATGGACCCCCAAACAGCACATTCTGACTTCGCTAGATTGTATCCTTGATGTATTTGCCGTATGTTGTGGGGTTTGGGAATTGTTTTAGCATTTTTTGTGTTGGAAACACGCCCGCTGACGCTACAGCTGGTAGACTCTGATATAGTGAGCACCTGAACTTTCAGATTTGCATTTCAAGTCTAGAGCAACCATAAAATAAAATGCTTCATAATTTGGAACACATCACTAACAAGGAATGCATTCTAGACGTTAATGTAAATGATAGTGACATACTTGAAGTTGGAGTCTAACCGCACGCGTAACCAATATACTCGTAATTACGTTATTTTCCTAATTAAGGGGCAGTTGTTGGTACCGAAATTAGAAAGATCCCCAGAACCCAAGAATGCTCCCAAAAAAACAATCACTTACCTTCCCGGACGCCTTAGTTTTATCTCTGGGTGCAGAGTGACAAGCGTTATTCCACGTCCTTTTTGATGTATATGGCGATAACGGTGAGCGCGTGTGCTGTTCTCGTGAGTCTTACCGCTCATGAACATCAACCATGAATGCCCGGTGTGACGTAATTCCAGGCGTGACTTCTACGGAGCGTTTCGTCATTGCGTTACAGCTTGACTTGAATTGTGTGACATCACAATGCTCGCTAGGGGCGCCCTAGCTCCGGACCGGAAGAAGCAGTGCTCCCCTAAGGTCTCACCATGAGCTGCCCTGGCGGGCTGCCCCTCGTGCTTCTGGTCCTCCTGTCTGCCCCTCCGTGCCATGGGGCCACCAAGTTCAGCTCTCCACGAGTGCTGCTGCCCTACTGCAAGGAAGTGCGGGTCAGCATTATCCTCCGTGCCGGGAGCGCCTGCTACAGCTGGTGAGTGCCAGAAAGGGGCGGACGCGCTGATACATTATTAAGGGGGTCGGCAAGGCTAATTAATCGGAAGGAGTTTCAAAAGACTTAAAAGTGACGACGTCACTGTTGACAGGGGTGCGGTATACGGGAAGCATATAGACTAGTAAAACATTACCTACCAAACACGAAAAGTGGATCATCTACAAAAACATGCTTTTGCGGCTATATAAACAGGGCATGAATAATGTACTTTTATTGGAGGTCAACTCGAAGGTGTTCGTTCATAAAAGGAAATTAGAGCACTGAATGGGAAGGTATACAGCATCACTCAGCACCACCACCACAGCATCACTCAGCACCACCACCACAGCATCACTCAGCACCACCACAGCATCACTCAGCACCACCACTCAGCACCACCACTCGGCACCACCACAGCATCACTCAGCACCACCACAGCACCACCACAGCACCACTCAGCACCACTCAGCACCACCACAGCACCACTCAGCACCACCACACCACCACTCAGCACCACCACTCAGCACCATCACACCACCACTCAGCACCACCACAGCATCACTCAGCATCACTCAGCACCACCACACCACCACTCAGCACCACCACCACAGCACCACCACCACAGCACCACTCAGCACCACCACAGAAACCACTCAGCACCACCACAGAAACCACTCAGCACCACCACAGAAACCACTCAGCACCACCACAGCAACCACTCAGCACCACCACAGCATACCTCAGCACGACCACAGCATCACTCAGCACCACCACAGCATCACTCAGCACCACCACAGCATCACTCAGCACCACCACAGCATCAGTCAGCACTACCACACCACCACTTAGCACCACCACTTAGCACCACCACTCAGCACCACTCAGCACCACTCAGCACCACTCAGCACCACTAAGCACCACCACAGCATCACTCGGCACCACCACACCGCACCACCACATGCAACACTGCTGGGTGTTGCATTATTTAGGATTGCCAGTAGCTCAAACTTTAATAATGCGAGACCTATTGCATTGCAAATGCTTGTTTTAGGTTTGGCGCCCCGGTCCCACCAGGGACACCCAGCATTTTTTCATTGTTGGGACAACACAGGGAGCCCACTCCTGCGCTTCCCGGGCTGGCTCTGCAGTGCCTTTCAATGTTGCAGGAGCAATCATTGTTCTTGGATCCTGCCTGCAGCGGAAGCAGTCTTGGTCCTCCTGGGCTCTGTGACCCCTTCATTGTCTTCAGGCTTGGGGATGGGGTCCCCGGACTGAGTAGGAGCCTGGGGTGGGGGTTGCCTGGGCATAACTAAGTATGCTTGCACTGACACCAGGGCACTGACCCACCCTGGGGTATTTTATAAACAGCAGTGAATCCCCACATGCTTTGTATTTCACAGGGCGTTGGGCCATAGGAAGCACTTTAAACTGGCCTCTTGGCCTCAAAAGGGACGCACTGTGCGGAGAGCTGGTTTCACAGGCTCCCTGCACCAACTTTATTCTTTTGCATGGCTCCTGGTGCTCCTCTTCTCCTGCTGGGGGCACAGAAGTCCAGGTCTTCCACCAGTTCTTTTTCAGAGTGTACACGGGTTCCAGAGTCAGTGGCCTGGAGACAGCTATCTAGCCCTGGGGATCAGCTGTAGACAGAGTCTTTAGTCCATCAGGGGGTTGTCCTTCTAGCTGTCCAAGGTGTTGCCGCCATCAACGTCCAGGTACACGGTCTTTTCCCCTTCAGATTGTGGGGATGCCACTTTTATGCCCAGTGCCTGCCTTTGGGTGGTGGGATAGCCTTAAAATTGGTTCAGGTCGGTTCCCCCCCTCTCCCCTGGGTTTGGCTCCAGCCTAGCTAGTGAAACAAAGGTAGAGGTAGTCCTGATGTTAGGTTCATTTGTGTGTGCTTGGAGGTAGGTTCCTTTGAAGTGTAATCGGGACAGGGCACAGCTCCTCCACAGCCATCCTGTCGGTAGGCCCTACTCCCCTCTACACCCAGGGCTTTTGTCTCCTGTCTGACCCCATTATATATTTCCTAGTGGGAGAGCCATTACCAGCCAGGGCCGATGGCCACTCACCGAAAAGCCCCAGAAACTTTTGGCAGGGAAAGTCCAACTTTCCAAAAGTGGCATTTCCAAAATAAAAAAGCTAAATCTGAAGTTTACCATTAAAGAGGATTTTAAATTGACAATTAAAATCAGTGGCACAAGTATTTCCCTAGCTGATACCAATTCAAATTTAACATTTAATGTAACAAAGTGGGCCAGTGATTCTAAATGGCACCAGTCAGCCTTGCTACAGTGAAAATCGGTTTTGGGGATATTCTGCTGTAAGGACATGTGAAATATTTTTTTAAAAATATATTTGTTTATTGGCATTTTTTGCACATACAATGACAATATACATATTGATCAACGTCAATAGACGGCATACATATGATACAACTTTGCAACAACATAACAACCAACTTACAGAACAGCAAGTTGAAAAGAAGATCAAGCCAGCGAATCTTATTACACTTTACATTGTGCATGTCTATACGATTAGATTTTACACTTTTAGCTATATGTAACTACCTCGTCAAAAGCAACATACATGTGGTATACCATTTAGGACTGTTTGTGTACAGTGATACTGATTTAGGTACTTAATTACACCATATCATGACTAGTACTATCTGCTTCTACAGTTTGTTTTGTGCGTATCCATTCCAAAATTGGGCTCCATATATCTTTTGGCCTTGAGGCAGAGGGCATAAGTTCCCAATATAGAGCTAGTTGGGTCTGGCAGTAGGCAATGTCCTGCAGCCAGGCTTTGATCAACGGCGCTGTGGTCTTTCCCCAGTGCATAGCCACTTGTCTCCTTGCCAGGAGTAGAAGCATTGCATGTAGTTTCTGTGTGCTCGCCGCAGTATTTTTCACGTAACCCAGTAAGCCTGTCATAGGTATGGGGTCCACTGTAGTCCCCAGTGCCTCCCCAATTATGCCAAAGATATCAACCCAGTATTTTGCTACGGGAGGGCAGCTCCAGGCCAGATGTCGAAATGTTGCCGGCTCAGCCCTGCATCTCCAACAGCAAGCCTCAGGCCTAAGTCCCATGCGGTTTAGCTGTATCAGGGTTCTATAGAATCTATGCAGAAACTTAAAATGTATTAGCTTCAGCCTTTAATTGGGAGAAAGCACACGCAACTGGGAGAAGCAGAACCTCCATTGCTCTTCCGATATTGGAGGATTCATTTTGTTGTTCCATTACATCAGTGCTTTTGGGATCAGCACTGGGGCAGTGTTTTGCATGGTGCTATATAATCTAGTGATGAGTCTGCCTGGAGATGGGCCAGTCAGTAAATATTCAAGTGCATGTAGCGTGGGTGGTGGCCTAGGGAAAGTGGTGTGTGCTTGTCTGCAAGCCTCTTTTATTTGATGACATAGAAACATCTCAGAGAAAGTTGGCGTTTTCCCTTCTTGTTCTGCGGGCAAGGGGCGAAAGGCATTCTCTGGATATAAATCTGCAAATGTGTTTATCCCTAGCCCTCGTGCCAGCGTCCCACTTCCCCCGTCTTCCATAGGGGGGATACATGGGTTATGCGCCACCGGTATAGAGGGTGCATATAGAACCTACAATTTGGCTCTGTTTCTCAAACCTTCCCAGCCCCATCTTAGTGACTCTACTGTGTCAATCTCATTGCGCGGTCTCTTATATGGTTGGTATATAGCAACTTATAGTGGTATGGGTGCAGCTCTATCTTTCTCAACTGCAACATGCAGCTGAAACGGTATAGGGTGTATCCAATAATGGAGAAACTGAGCTTGAGCGCAATATGCATATAACGGAATGTCTGGTGCTCCCAGCCCTCCCTGTGCAAGGGGAAGTGTCAGTAGCTCCATGAGATCCACGCTTGTTTTCCGGCCCAGATCAGTGATGTTAATAGGGCCCGAAGTGTCTTGAAGATGGCCTGTGTTAATGGAAGTGGAATATTTATGAATAGATATAAAAATTTAGGCAAAATGAGCATTTTAGCTATTGCAATACGGCCGGACAGAGACAAAGGTAGTCTGTTCCAAGTCCCTATCTAGCCCTCTAGCCACGCCACTGCCCTACCATTGTTCATGTCCCACAGTTCTTGAATATCACTGATCAACCATTTTCCCAAATATCGAACGGGTCCTTCAGCCCATTTCAAAGGATACTCCATTTGACAGGGTTTAGGGTTTGTCATGAGTGGAAATAGAACCGACTTTATCCAATTTATTTGTTTACCCGATAGCCCACCGAATTTTATGATTTCCCGCAGCACAGGGTTTAAGTTGTCTGCCGGGTCAGTAATATACAACGTGATATCATCTGCGTATAATGATACAATGAGTCCCCTGGTGGAGAAACCTAGTCCCCTGTCCGCGTGGTGCTGGTGTAATCTCGCAGCTAGTGGCTCTATAGCTATGGCAAACAACAGGGGAGACAAAGGGCAGCCCTGTCTTGTACCTCGGGTTATTGGTAGCTGTGAAGAAACAATCCATTTATTCTGAGTCTGGCAGAGGGGCTTGTATACAGCAATTTGATTTGGTTAATGTATGTTTGGCTAAATCCTAATCTCGCTAGTATAGTAAAAAGGTATTGCCACTGTAGCGAGTCGAATGCCTTTGTGGCATCTAAAAGCGCCGCCAAGGCTTGTGTTTGGGGATTCAAATAATGCAATACAGCGAAAAAGGTGCGTAAATTATGTGCGGTAGATCTGCCTGGGATGAAGCCCGATTGATTGGGTCTAGTCATCAAGGGAAGCAGGGGCTGCATTCTGTTTGCCAATAGTTTGGCATAAATCTTAATATCAGTATTTATTAAAGATAGAGGGCGATATGAGTCTCTTAGGTTGGGCGGGTTCCCTGGCTTGAGTAGTGATAATATAACTGCTTCTCTCATTGTGGGGGGTAAAATCCCAGTTTCCTGGGCTTCTCCGTACAGCGTCAGAAGCTGGGGGGGCCAGCAAGTCCGCGTAGCTTTTAAAGAATGTAGCTGTGAGGCCGTCCGACCCCGGGGCTTTATCCGAGGGCAGGCTGTTTACTTGTTTTATATCTTCTTCAGTATAAGGCTCGTACAGGTAGGCCCGTGTCCTTCGCTCAGCCATAACAATTCAATAGAATCTAGATAGGTCTGCACCTCCGTGGGTATTGTGCGTGAGGAGGAGGAATATAATGCGGTGTAGAATTTAGTTAATTGGTCTAAAATTTCTTGCGGGCCTCTGACCTCAACTTGATTGTCCAACAGTATCTCGGATATGTACGTGGCATTACCTGGTGTGCGTAGCATGTGAGCTAAAGTTCTACTGGGCCTGTCTCCCTCTCCGTATCGTCTGGCCTGTGCATATTTCCTCAAAAATGTCACCTCTCTGAGTGCCTCCTCTTCGTATTCAGAAAGTAGTTCCCTGATTTCTCCCAGGAGTTTTAGATCACCCATTCTATAATATTGTAGTTCCAGGGTTCTTATTTTAGATTATCATTTTTGGAGGGTCAGCCTAATTGATTTCAATATCCCAGCCAGTCTGGAGATGCACTGCTCCCGTATAACCACTTTGAAGGCCTCCCATAAAGTAGCTTGGGATTGTACTGTGCCTGTGTTTGTGGCAAAGTAATTTTCTATATCTCCTCTGATTTCTTCCCTGAAGACTGTGTCAGTTAAGGCTTGTGAGGGGAATCTCCAATTAATAACCTTAGGGGGACCCTCAGGCATGGCCCTTCGCAGCAAGACAGGGGCATGATCCGACAATGTTCTGGATAGGTGCCTGACCTCTGTCGTCCAGGTCGCTATGTCTGGTGACACTAACCAGTAGTCAAATCGTGACCAGGCATTGTGGTGTGCTGATATACTTGTCCCCTCGGATGTATCCGGGTGCCTGCTTCTCCAAATATCCGATAAGTGACCCTCTGTTATTATGGCATTTAGTGTCTTGTTAGATCTTGGGTGCAGTCTGCGAGCCCCTCCCCCCCCCTCTTCCTGTCCATACGGTCATCCATCAGAGCGTTAAAGTCTCCACCCCATATGACTGTCATTTCCCATCGAGTTAATTTTAGCCCACACAGTTTGAAAGAATTTTGGCGAGTCAACATTTGGGCCGTATACAGCAGCTAGTGTAACTTTTGTCACGCCTAACTTCCCGCCTAGAACCACATACCTGCCCTCTGGGTCTATATGTGTCATGGTTTCCGTCCAACCTATGCCGCGTCTGATCAATATGGACACCCCTCTAGCAAAGTTAGAATAGAGAGCAGAATAGATCGGGCACCAGCGCTTGTTATTTAGCTTAGCTTGTGTATTGCTGCATAAATGCGTTTCTTGCATAAAACATATATCTATGTTGTGCCTTGCCAAATAATCGTGTACAAGTCTGATCTTTTGGTGGTTATTCAGTCCTCTGATATTCCAGGTCAGCAGATTAAAGGTCGTCATGTATGTGTTGCTTTAGCATTAGGTGACAAATCCAGTGTGTCTATTGTGTCTGGGTCGTTACAATAGCGATTCGTTTGGATGTAACCAAGTGGTGTTTGAAGTGGTAAACCTAGTATAAAAGCTAAGCTTGTGATTATCCTGTGATGGAATCCTTCTATAGATTGAAGTAGCATTTTCCCTACTGTCCTGTATAACTTTATTAACATTCCCATCCCACCCCCCACCCACACCAACCCCCCAATCAGGTTGAGTTTGCATCCCCCCCGTCTGTCATACTAAATGAAGCTCCTCAGTCAAAAGACCTGGGAACTTCAATGGGAGTTCTCCCTGGGGGGCATAGCTGCACCGGCATACAACGCCGCAATACAGCGGAGTGGCCGCACAGGTGTTGAGAGCCAGCCTGCGCTTTAACAACATAAAATGTAAATGGCAGTACCGGCTAGTGGCCGACCAAACATTATTCTAACATTTTAAAGGATATTTGCGGCTGAGCAGTAGTAATACCTAAAATTATAGCAAGTCAGTGACAATTTAGCAATACCTGGCGGCGCCAGGCATCCCGATTCAGTCATTATTACTGTGTCTGGCTTCAGTTGATGCAACCTCGGCTGCTCTGGCCGCCTTCCTCTGGCCCCCAATGTGTTTTGCGTACTTCATGGCCGATTTTGCGTCCGTAAAATGGTGCACTGAGCCCTCGTGCATTATCTTTAGTTTGGCCGGGCACAGTAGAGCATAAGGTATCTCTGCTTGTTTCAAGAGGCGCTTAACAGCTACAAATTCCCTCCTGGCTGTCTGCACCGCCGGGGTGAAGTCCGGGAACATGGAGATTTTGTTACCTTTGTAATCAATGGTGCCTCATTCTCTGGCTAGGTGCAGAATGGTGTATCGGTCTCTGTAGTTTAACAACCGTGCCAGAATTGGTCTTGGTGTGGCACCAACCGGTGGTCTAGGTCCTAGTGTCCTATAAGCTCTCTCCACTATAAACATTACGGAGAGTTGTGCGCCGAATAGGTCTCGTAGCAGCTCTTCAACAAATGTTTCCATCTTGGAAATCGCCGTGGATTCCGGAATACCTATTATTCGTAAATTGTTTTGGCGGGATCTCGCTTCAAGGTCATCATTCTTGGCTCTGATTACATTAAGTAGTTTGTCCTTGTGAAGCAGCTGTTCTTTAGTTTCAAGTTGGAATTCGTGCACTTCTGTTGTACGATTTTCCAATAGGTCTAGTCGAGTCTCATGGGTGTCTACTTCTTTCTTGACTTGATCCATCTGTGAAGTAAGTAGATCTAGTTTATTGTCTATTGTCTTTAGGCTGGATTTCATGTCTAGCAATAGGGATCTAAGGTCCTCGTTACCGCCAATCGCCCAATCCTGAGCGCCCTGTTTAGTTTCCGCCTCAGTATCTACATCCAACTGGCGAGTGAGTCTTTTATTTTCAAAGGTTAACTTTGTTTGCTTGGTATCGTGTTTTCCCATGGCGTCAGGATTTTGTAATTTAAGTCCACAGTCAGCAAGATCGAAGGAGGAGAGGGTGGGTGGAGCGCAGGCCAATGAGAGAACTCCGCTCCAGGGCTATCTAGCATATACCATTGTCTAACATGCTGTGTTCACATTAGTACAGAGTTTACAGTGCTCGCATATACTCCCTTCTTGCTGATTTGTGCGTGGGGGTAGGATATTGTCCTCGCTTGCTCACCTGGTAATTGCCTTGTGTTAGGTTTTACCGGACTTCTCGGCTGGCCGCTTCAGGCTGAACTTGTCGTGTCCCTCATTTCAGTCTTATCCCCAGCCTAGTACTAATGAGTATTACCTTTACTGACCCACTGCAGACAGGGCTTGATTTAGGGCCCTCCACAACCCTTCACATCGTATTTCTGGGTTAGCAGTTCTTGATATTTATAACCCGCTTTGGGCCTGTAAGGTGTGTCCTGGTCTCAGCCCCAGCCTCCACTCTCATATCTTAACACTTCAGGCAGAGGGGGGGAGCACTCGAGCAGCAGTCTCCGCTCTCCCAATCCGTGTCTCTACAATCAAATACAGCCGTTCTTCCCGGCGGAGAGCCACAGCTGCAACCAACCAGCAGCGGAATCAGCCTCTTGCCCGGGTTCCAGCAAATACGCAGTTCAGCAGCAGTCAGTGGCGGCGGTCGCCGCAAACGCGCCTCGTTCGATGGAACTCGGCTCCGGGACCACACAGGCGCTTACGACAGTTCCTTATCGGGCAGCAGATACCATCCGCAGCCGCTGCAGTGCTCCCAGGTAGGTCTCTTCACCATTCAGCGATATGAGGCCGTCTCCTCCAGAACGCCTCGCAGCAATTTTCGCGCGTCCACGAGCCAGCCCCACACCATCCTCAGGCTCCAGCGGGGCCGGTCAGAGGTTTAGCGGTCTTATTTTTTAGCAGCCGCCGCAGCCCTCACAGGTGTACACTTGCCTGCGTACTTCCGGTCGCCCCGCCACAGGGTATTCCTGCCCAGCTGCTGCGTTGCGACGGCGACTCCTCAGCCTATTTCCTCCGTTTGCATAGGCAGACAAGGGGGTCAGCCTCGATTTCAGCCGGTTCTGCAGACGCTCAGCAGTTTGCCGCACCACAGCTGGTTCCTGCCATTGTTGCGGATATGTCTGTCTTTCAGCGCAGTTTTAGGCTCCCAGTTTGATAGGATTATTGAGGATTGATTTTGTGGCCGGCAGAGCTTCTCAGAGCGGCCATCTTGCTGCTCAGCTGGCCACGCCCCCAGAACATGTGAACTATTAATTCTACATTCACTACTTTTAAATATCATGCATCCTGCCTTTTTGGTCAATAAAGCCTAGATATGGGTGACGTATTGATACTTTAAAGGCATGTTTAGGCCTGTCAAAAGGGGTATTTTGACGGGTCCAATTTGCAGTTTTAAACTGTCAGCAGGTTACCTGTGTGTAGCTTCAAGGCTGCACAAGCCTGTGGTCTCTCAAATGCAGCTTGCACATATGTTCATGTGTAACCACTCCAGTGTGCTTTACTCTAGCTGGGTCGCAGAGGCCTTATCTTAAAAGGCGGACACTGGCAGTAAACACACGGTCTAGTTTCCATACAGTTACCGGGAGTGAACTCCACTTGATTTTCAGTGGCATACAGGGAATTCTGTAGCTTTGTGGTGTAAACTGAGAAAGTAGTGCCACCAATGGTTTTCTTCCTGTAAACAGGAATTATTAAGCATGGCTCCAGTCTGGAACATACGTTCCTGGGTTGGGAGTTTTTTGTGATATTTGCTTGAATTAATTTTGATCCCTTTCCATTGATAGCTCTGTGTGTGATGCACTGTAGTTTTAAAGAGAGTAGCTCTTTGTGTGATGTACTGTAGTTTGAAAGAGGATCATCTTGCTTTTTGAAACCATTTTCGAGTCTTTCGGAGCGAAAGATGATGGCTCTAACATTGATATATAGAATAATTCTTGCAGCTGAATTTTGGATTCTTTGTAGCCTTCTGATAGTTGAGAGTGGAATGGTGTGGTATAGTCCATTACCATAGTCCACTTTGGGGAGCGCAAGTGATGCTGTTGCATGTACCGTTTGAGGAAATCTGAGATGTGGGAAGATGTGTCCAAGTGTTTTCATTGTGTAGAGAATTCATTGAGACAGCCTGTCCACTTGAGTAAAAGCTAAAGAGTATTCTAAGACTGTTGTTCCAATTAGCCGCATGTCAGTATTTCAGTTTTTGAAACATTCAGCTTGAGTTGATATGGGATCGTGAATGAGTAGGTGATGATATGATGATCAGTCCATGTAACAGGTGAGTTTTGTTGAATGGTGGTTAGTCCTGGATTGGACAAAATGATATCGAATGTATGTCCTGCTTTGTCGGTGGGTCCAGAGGCGATCTGTTGCAAGTTGTGTGTATTCAGACCTGATGATATTGCCCTGGGATAAGGCATATTTGGTTTATCAAGTAAATGGAAGTGGTAAGTGAAAATGAGGCTGGGTTGCCATCTAGCAAGAATGACTTCACAACCTTGTACAGTCACCTGTTAGGACTTGGTGGTTGTTTAGGGTGTCCTTAAATTCTGTGCCTAGTCTGCCTCCTTTTTTTCTTGGTTATGTGTAATGACTTGATATCCATGGGGGATACCTTCATGCCCTGCTGGGGCCATGTCTTTTCCCAACTAGGTTTCAGTTAGTAATGGTCGCGTTCTGTATCAGTACATCAAATGTGTGGTATATATTTTTGCACGTTGAACAGACATTTATAAGGAAATATTTTAGATGTAGTAGCTTTCTTTAGCGTAAGGATAGGCTGTCTGTTTATAATTGGTGTTATCCATTGAACTCTGTGTGGATATGTGGCCATTATTGGTTGGGATTTGTTTTGTGCCATTATGGGAAGGTGAGGATGCAGGAAGTGCTTCTGGAGTGATGGCGTTGGATTGTGACATTCCTTGCCTCTGCTGTCCTGCTCAAATATGTTTGTTTATGGTTTGTATAGAGCATCTTGATTTCAAGGAGAGGGGGCTCCGTAAACCAAGGGGATAGAGCTCCCAATAACCATGAAGTTAAAAGAAAGGGTTCCCTTTGGTCAAAATCTATGTGGAATCAATCATATCCCAAATATAACTACACTCATATCTCACAACATACACAACTATACAACCCACTCAGAATGTATCAAAGCACTTATATAACAACAGATTGTATGAAAAATATATATATTTTAATCAGTAAAAAACTGTCCACATATTCGATTTACACCATGGAAGTATATTAAAAACAATATAAAACACATAAATCCTAAACACAATGCACGATAAAAACAATAAAAAAGAATAGACAGACAATCTACTTTGTCATATAAACGTTAATTTGGATTCACTATAGACAACAAACAGTATGGGTCATAATTCCCTGTCTCTTGCTGACTGCTGAATTATCCAAATTTAACAAAAGCTGTGCGTCAACACGTTTCAGTGGTATATACTCAATAGGACCACCTTCTTCAGGACAAAAACACATTTTTCTCCTTAAAATGCTTTGTATAGACGTCTTTGATCTCACCTAATATGAGATAATAACAATAATGATCTTTTTAATACTTTACATAATTGCCATCAATCCATAACCACATATTACAACATTATAATATACATACATAACAATTATAAAAAATACATAAAAACCTAATTCTATATATAAGTGTATGTATATTATAATGTTGTATAGAGCATGACTACCCAAACACGGCTTCCCACTGCTGAGGACTGTGAAAGCATCACAGCTGAACCCGTCTGCATATGTTTTTAGCAATTTTCTAAAATTAATTTTGTTAGGACTGTGGTGACATGGAGAAGAAAAGCATTCCTCAGTCCTGCAGCCATGTATTTAAATGAGCTATACCCTTTTTTGTTCTGCTAAACCTAGGGAAAATAGTTGTTAGAACTGGCAAAACACAATAATCTGGAATGGTAGTAAAGCTGGATCAAATGTTTGAGATACATCGGGCGAGATCCAGAAAAGGCCAGGCACGTGATACAGAAAGCCTTGAATTGAATTCTTGTTTTCCAAGTAGGTTTACTAGAGATTTGAAGGACTTTTATGAGAGGGAGAGAGAGAGTCTGATTGCGTTTATGAAATTGTTGATGATGTAGGATTATGTTTTGATGGTGTGTTAAAACAGCGTTGAGTTACATTGTGATGTGGAATGGGTGATGCAGTTTATATGATTGGTGGCATTGGTCTTTTTAGTTAGTTGAAAGTGGAAGGGATATGACTAAGGGTTGTTGAAGTAGTGTGGTGGTCTAGTTTTAGCGCTCTAAAATTAGCAGCTGACTAGTTGTTGATGGGTAGGTATGAGAGTTGTGGATGAATGGCTTTGTTGAGCTTCGAGTAGTGTTGAGTTATGCTGAGCGATAAAGGTCTAGATGAAGAAGGAACTTGTGAGGATAGGGTTTGTGAGATGTGAGGATGGGAAGATCTGTGATCTTTTCTGGTGGTGATGCTGGGTTTGGTATTAGATAAGGGTTGTTGTTCAATGGTGGTATGGGTGGAATGTGTTTGTGGATTGGAAACCGTTTGGGTGGTTAGGAGTTCAGAGTTGTGGTAGTATTGTATAGCAGATTTGTTATAAGAGATGTTAGTGGCAAATATAGGTAGAGTTTAGATGGGCTGGGATGAGAGTTGTGAGTGGAGGTATGTTAGGGTAGGTGAGATATATGTGAGGGGAGTGTGGATGTCTAGGGGTAGAGTTAGCAATGCTATGTTGGGAATAAGTTTGTTTGAGGGAGTAGGAAGAGATAGCAATAGGTGGAAGTAGAGTGGGGTCGATTTGAAAGGGAAGATGGACAGGGGAATTGATAGGTGGTAATGATGTAGGGGTGGACTAGAGGTGCAAGTGGGTGGAAAGGTGCTGTGCAGGCTGGAAGGGATGGAGCAAGGCCTGTTTTGTTGACTCTGAGCCTAGCACAACAACATAGCCTGTAACTGGTGTGCTGAGGGATCTTTAGTTGCAGGCTGGCTCTTCACACTTTTCAGTTCCTATTCGACACTGCAAGAAAGTCTCAGTTTAAGACCTGTATCGGGCATGGTGGGAGAAACCTACAGACCTGCAGACACTTTAAAGGAGAGACCCGGTATCGGATGTTATCGAAATCGGTCCTGGCAACGGGCAGCTGCTGGCAGAGACATTGTGAATCGTGCCGGCTGGAGGGGCAGGCGCAATATCTGACGAGCCGGGAGCGGGCACGGTGTGAGCCTCTATCTGACGGCGCTGCTGACTAGGAGCAGAGGCGGCCCGGTTCGTTCCAGTGAGAGACTGACTAGGTACCTTACATAGTTCCGGCTGTTGGCGGGCTAGTAGATTCGTATGAAGACGCTGGGCTTGGCGCCATCTTGGACCCCGAGGTGCTGCCGTTGGCGGTCGGAGGCAATCTGCCACTCTCCAGCTCGCGACCTGCGGGGCTGATCCATGCTGCCCTCTGCCTAGAGGCGAGCGTGTGGGCAGATTCTCGGTAGGAGTGCGAGGAGCGGCTTGGGACTAGTCGGCGCTGCCGGGAGCCCTATTTCCAGCTTTGGCGAGTGCGGCCTGTGAAGAGACAGAGCTTTCCCCAACACACGGTGAGCCGCACGCCTGCTGGGGGACTGCCTACGAGCTTCGCCGCGTGGTCCGGCTGCGCTGGGTGCAAATCAGGCCAGTTCCCTGGCACCACTTGGAGGTCAAGGCAGTGCTGCTGGGCAGGGACGAGAGGGAGCCCCGCTGTGGCGGCGGCCGAGTGCAGGGTGCCTGGTGGCGGCCTGGCTGGCAGTGCGAAGTGCTTCCAGAGATAGCTTGGCCAGGATTAGGCCTCTGAAGTAGGCAATCCAAGACTCATGGGTTCAACACAAGACTCGCAACGCACCGAAGCCTAACACATCTGGTATAGTCTCTAATAGGTCCTTGCAAAGGGGAGGTACTGCTTCCACAGATCACGTCCAATATTGAAAGGGACTAATATCAGGCAGCATAAAAACTGGAACTATATCAACGGACACTAAAAGTCAGCAACACTCGAAATAAACCGCAGATCAAACCACGCAATACTAAAACCTAGCGCTGCAGTCATGGGGAAACAGGATACAAAGCAAACAAAACGTACGTTTGAAAACAAGAGGCTCACTCGTGAAACTGACATTGATACAACAACCGATTCAGAGCAGGTAAACAGTGAATAACACGAAGGGGCAAATGAAGACCTCAGATCACTCCTGCTGGAAGTCAAATCAAGCCTCAGGACAATAGACAGCAAGCTCGATATTTTAACAGCTCAAATGGACCAGGTCAAAAAGCAAGTTGATAGGCATGAGCTACGCCTCGACCAGTTTGAGAATCGGGTATCTGACACACATGACTTTCAAGTGGAATCATGGGAACATTTACTCAACATGGAGAAAGTCCTGAACGTGATAAAGGCCAAAAACGAGGACTTGGAATCCACGTCTCGAAGGAACAACCTCAGGATCACGGGTATACCGGAGACCACAGCCATCGGGAGGATGGAAACGTTTGTGGAAGAATTGTTAAAAGAAATATTCGGCACAGAACTCTCAAATGTTCATTGTTGAACGTGCGCACCGAACACTGGGTCCAAAGCCACCTGTGGGAGCAAAAGCCTGTCTGATCCTGGCAAGGATCCTAAAATACCGCGATCGTGATGCTATTTTGCGCAGTGCCAGAGAAAGAGGGAACATCCTACATAAAGGCAACCAAGTGGCGTTCTATCCGGATTTCACCCCGCATGTGCAGGCTGCCAGACGTGAATTCATTCCAATCATGCGTATGCTGCAGGAAGCTGGAGCCTCTTACGCCTTGCTTTACCCTGCAAAATTGAAAGTAACACACGAAAATGAAGTTAATTTTTTCACTGATGTCAAGTCTGCATTGAAATACGCCAAGCACATAGGACATAAATGAAAACAGACTACTCCTGCCAGGAAAGACTCAGAGGACGCAGGTCTCAGCGATAATGAATAATCGTTATTTGATTGCTGGATCTGGTGCAAATGTTGACTGTATACTCCATTGAGTTGCCCCGGCGGAACTCTGGTGATATTGTAAACCGGGTCTCACCGCTTTCTTTCTCCCAACCTTCCTGCCACTGCTCGGCCACCCTGCCTTTCGGGCTGGGTAGTACGCTGGCGACTCCTCGCCTCCAGGGAAGGCTCCCATTTCTGGTTTGCATTTAAGTACTGGGGGTTTGTATGGCTAGTCGGGGGGGTGGGGGGTAGAATTGCTCAACCTGATTGGGGGGTTGGAGTGGGGGTGGGGGTAATTGGGGGTTTGTAGTTGTTGTTGTAGGGAACAGGGAACCACAGAATAATGCGCACTTTGACTCGTGCGCATTCGTCAGCGTATGCCAGAATAATGCACAGCCGATCACTGCATATGGACACACAACCACAAGACAACATCTTCCTCATTGTGTACAGCAGCAAAGTGCAGCACACCTACTGAGCAACTATGACGGCATTTCATTTTCTGAAATGCAGCATTATGGGCTTAAGTGATCATAGAAAAACTAGACTTATTCATTCCTACCTAATAAGACATAAAATAGATAACTGTTTCCTTCACCCTTGGACCTGCTATTATATTATTGCATCAGGGCCACTTTCCGTGAGATTCATAAAACATTCCCAGACCCCCCGCCCACTTGGTTAGCGCTAGAGCATATACTGACTACGCCCTCACCCCGCAAATTAATTACACGCTTCTACTCCCTCATGCAGTGGAATTACCCGATCATTGAAGCAAGAGCACAAATGGGCTGGATCTCAGAGCTACAGACTCCTGTCACAAATGAGCAATGGTGCTTCTGCTGCAAACAATTAGAACTGTTATCCCCCAATTATAAACTCAGGTTAATACACTTTAAATTCCTGAACCGCTACTATCGCACCCCCACTCAGCTACATCGCATGGGCATTTGAACAGACACGAACTGTTGAGATGCGGAGCGGAGAATTCCTCTTTTCTGCATCTAGCTTGGAGTTGCCCCCTCATTGCCGATTTTTGGGTACAGATATTCAGCAAAATCTGGGAAATTCTGGAGCTGGCTCCGACGCCCCTACTGGGATTGCTGGGTTATGTGAAGGAGACAACTGTGGGTTCTTGTAGGCTATTGGCTATGATGCTGTTGTTGGCGAAGCGGAGAGTGGCATTGTGCTGGGGGCGTTCGGGTAAACCCTCGATCAAGGCCTGGGTTTGGACATATCCTATTGCCAAGAACAGTTGTCCATTTTTTGGGAGTTTATGCCGGCAGCCTCCAGACCCAAAGACATATGGGTATGTGCCTATAATTCAAATGACTAAAATTGTGCCGCAGATACACTAGGATCATAGGAATGTTAAATGTGTCCCCATATTTACCATACAAGGCTCCGTAGGCTGCCTCAGTGTCCCTACTCCTCTGCAGCTGCCTAGTGTACACTATCATCGTAACAAGTATCGCCTTGTGACTGTGGGTTATCTGCTATCTATATGGTGCTCGCATAAATGTAGCATGTGCAAATGTTGACCAATAGCTATTTTCCATAATGTTGTAATGTGTAAGGATTTCCCTATGTTTGTAGTTTTGTTTTTTCTTTAAATTTATAAGTAATGCAATGTCGTAAACTGGGGATGCTATGCCCGGGTAATCCTTGAATTGTATAATGTCTAATGATATCTCAAAATGCCAATAAAGAGAAAAAAAAAAGACTCAGTTTAAGACACTTGAAAATATTCTATCACACACTTTGAAATCCTTCTTGACCCACGCCAAAAAATGAGTGCTAAGCAGACTTCCAAATACCCTTTAACACAAACAAAACAGATTGAGATGCCTCTTCACACTTTAGCTAGGTTATGAAGTAAAGTTTTTTGGAGTTTTTGGTCTTTTTGACAAATAAGTACAGTTTTTAAAAAGGAAAAACACTAAGCAAAAGCACACATACGAACAGCAGATTACAATGTTATATTGCACGGTGAAAAGCTGCCTGCTCTTGAAGTCTTGTGGACTTGAAGTCTACACAATTTGTGCTGGAAGAGCTGAGGTTCTGCCCAGTGCTTAGAAGCCTACCTGCCTGCTGAGAGAGAGGAGGAGTTTGCCTGGCCAAGCAGGTGGAGAGACTGTCCAGAAGGAGAGTCCCAGCGAGTTCCTGGTCAAGAAACACCCTGAAAAAGCAGATCGCCTGAGAAATTAAAACCAGGAGCCACCCGTGCTGCAGTGGGGCTCACGGTTGCTCTCTGCGTTTCCCATCTGAAAGAGACACGTTAGTGATAGATTCCTTACCTTAGAATATCCCCAGGCGTCAGACTGGATCCGGAAAGTTTTTCGTCAGCAATACCCCTGCGCGTCGGTAGGCGTTGTCGTACTGCTCCGCGTACGTCGCTGGCGTCGTGGTCGCCGAGATGACGTCATGGGAGCTATTTAGACGCGCCCACGCGCGCTGATGTCAGTTCTTTCTTTTTCCGCGCCAGCAGCGCAGATCCGAGAGAGAGCAGTACCCCTAGTTAAAAGTTTTAACTTGGTAATTGTTTGTCGAGTAATCGACTCTGGTGCAGTAGGGATGCCCGGGTTTAAATCCTGTAGGGCCTGCCGTCGCAACATGTCGGTAGCGGACCCGCACGACGTGTCTCTTCTGCTTGGGGCACGCCCATAACCCCGAGGCGTGCCCCGATTGCCGGGCCATGGCGCCGAAAGCTTTGCGGGAGCGTTCCCGAAAGTTGTTGGAGGCCCAGCAGTCGGCTCCACGTCGATCAAGGTCCCGCTCCCGTGGGAGGTAGAGAGACCGGTCGCGGAGCCGTTACCTTCGCTCGTCGGACTCTGGGACAGGTAAGTCACGGTGCCATAAAAAATCAAAGAAGCAACGTCGTTCGTCTTCTACTTCTCACCGGTCCCAGGACGTGGTGGAGGGGGCGGGGGGGTCACTCCCCCGCGGCTCCGCTTGAGCCCCGTCGTTGCCTGCGGCCTACCCGTCCTTTCCGGGCCCGCACGCGACGTCAGATGATATACAGGTCTTCCTGTCGGCCATGGGCCGTTTGTTTGGCCCATCGGGTCCCTCCGAAGTGCCTTCGGGCCCCGTGGACCCGTTGGGTGGGTCTGCCCCCGTGCCGCCGCCTTTGGCCTCGGCTACGCCGGCAAAGTACCCTGCAGCGCCGCCGGCACCGGGCGCGGCACCGCAACTGACGCCGTACGGCGCCGAACCAGAATTGGTCTCTTACCCCCCGATTCCAATTCTTGGTACAGAGTTTCTCCCATTTCCCCGGGCACCACGTCCTTACCGGCCTCTTCCAACACCGGTAGCTGAAGGAGAGTACTGGGAGGGGTCTAAGGACCCTCTTGCAGCTCAATACGAGAACGAGCCTGAATGGGAAGAAGACCTGGAGGGTCCTGTGGATCTGGATTTCTCTCCACACCCTGGCACACTGTCCCCTTCTTCCGTGGCTACGGAGGAGGTGGGGACTTTTTCAGTGGTGCTGCGTAGGGCGGCTCAGGCTCTTAACCTTGAGCTCCCTTCTGTGCCTATCAGAACGAATCTTCTGACTGAGGTGCTGCAGCCAGCGTCCTCCTCTGTGGAGCCGCTGCTGCCCTTCAATGAGGCACTCACTGATGTCCTATTGAGCACCTGGGGCAAGCCTAACACAGGGGTTCATGTGGATAAGGGGGTGGCACGCCGTCATCGCCCGGCGCCGGGCGACCCCAGCTTCCTCACCCAACACCTGAGAGTCTGGTTGTCCAGGCCTCTGCCTCTCCGAGCGCATTCCTTCTGCTCCCCCGGACAAGGAATCTAAGAAACTGGAGCAGTTTGGAAAAAAGATCTTCACTTCTGCCAGTTCAGGGTTGCGGGCGGTGAATACAGCGTGCCTGTTGGGCCGCTATTCACATTCCGTATGGGACACCGTGGCACAAGTGCTTCCTCAGTGCCCGGTGGAGGCTCGGGCGGTGCTCTCCCAGGCTGTTACAGAGGGGAGAGATTCTGCAAAATTCACCATCCGTTGTGGACTTGACACAGCAGATTCCCTCGGCAGGGCGCTTTCCACAACGGTGGCGCTCCGTCGTTACGCTTGGCTCAGAACCACTGGCTTCTCCGGGGATGTCCAAAACACCCTGTTGGACATGCCTTTTGATGGCACACGCCTGTTTGGTGACAAGGCGGATAGTGCCCTGGAACGCTTTAAGGACTCTCGGGCTACGGCCCAGTCCTTAGGTCTCGCCACCACACGCACTCACACGGGGTCTGCTTTTCGCTCCTTTCGAGGGCAGGGTCGAGGCGTCCAAACGCGTTCCTTTCAGAGCCGCCGGCCTGCACAGCAGCAGTCTCAGCGTGGCCGAGGTCGGGGGGGCCACCGCCACCCCCGCCGCTGCTGCCTCCAAACCTTCCTAGTCCGGTCTTTCAGGCCCACCAGACGCTCAGTGGGTGGCAGGATTCGCCATCACCTCCCCACTGGCGCACCATCACTTCGAGACAGGTGGGTTCTGCAGATAGTCCGAAGGGGCTACTCCCTCCCCTTCGAGTCTACCTCTCCAGCCATGCCACCTCAGTGCCACCGCATGTCAGGGGATCACTTGGCACTTCTCCAGCAGGAAGTCGTGGCCCTCTTAACCAAGGGGGCCATCGAGCGTGTTCCGACGCCAGAAGTAGGTCGTGGTTGTTACTCCCACTACTTCGTGGTTCCGAAGAAGGACAAAAGTCTGCGTCCTATCTTAGACCCCCGGAACGTCAATCGCTTCCTCCGGAAGGAGAAGTTCAAGATGCTCACGCTTGCTCAGGTCTTGTCTGCCCTAGACCCACAAGACTGGCTGGTAGCGTTGGACTTGCAGGATGCTTATTTTCATATTCCCATCCTGCCTGCCCACCGGCGTTACCTACGGTTCACGGTAGGCCACGAGCACTTTCAATTCACCGTGTTCCCTTTCGGCCTTACCAGCGCCCCTCGGGTGTTCACAAAAGTGATGGCGGTGGTCGCAGCTCATCTGCGCAGATCGGGGGTTTCAGTCTTCCCCTATCTCGACGACTGGCTGTTGAAGGCGGGATCGCCCCAGGCAGTCGTCTCCCACCTCCAGACTACGGCCGACCTCCTGCATTTGCTGGGGTTTTCCATCAACGTGCCGAAGTCACACCTGATTCCCTCTCAAAAGCTCCTCTTCATCGGAGCGGTTTTGGACACGGCGCAGTTCCGGGTTTATCATCCCGAACAGCGAGTCCGGGACATTCGGGCTATGATTCCGATCTTTCGGCCCTGGTCCTGGGTGTCGGTCAGAAAGACCCTGAGGCTACTGGGCCTCATGGCCTCCTGCATCCTGCTGATCAATCATGCCAGATGGCATAAGCTGGCTCTGGAGTGGGA
This sequence comes from Calotriton arnoldi, assembly GCA_963921515.1. Taxonomy (NCBI): domain Eukaryota; kingdom Metazoa; phylum Chordata; class Amphibia; order Caudata; family Salamandridae; genus Calotriton; species Calotriton arnoldi. The sequence goes on along the minus strand of CAWUFW010000193.1, from coordinate 804,516 downwards.
CCTGAAGTTCCAGTGGACGCAGCATCAGGGGAGTCTGTCCGATTACGTCCACATCTCGGAGGGCACTGCACAGGACTTGCAGTGGTGGCTCACGGACCACCGTTGGGTCAGCGGCAGATCCCTCTCCCTTCCCCAACCGGAGCACACAGTGGTGACGGACGCGTCCCTCCTGGGATGGGGCGGCCACATGGGAGAGGCGGAGATCAGAGGCCTCTGGTCTCCGGCGGAGTCCATGCTCCATATCAACCTTTTGGAGCTCAGGGCGATCCTACTTGCACTGAAAGCATTCCTTCCCTCTGTCAAGGGGAGAGTAGTGCAGGTGTTCACGGACAACACCACCGCCATGTGGTACTGCAACAAGCAGCGCGGGGTGGGGCCGTGGACCCTTTGTCAGGAGGCTCTACGTCTCTGGACGTGGCTGGAACGTCGAGGCATTTCCTTGGCGGTTCAACACCTGGCCGGTACCCTAAATGCCAGGGCGGTCGAACTCAGCCGCAGGTGCATGTTGGATCACGAATGGCGTCTTCACTCAGAGGTGGCACAAGGTCTCTTTCAACAGTGGGGAGAGCCTTGGTTAGATATATTCGCCACTGAAGAGAACGCGCAATGTCAGCAGTTCTGCGCGTTGGAGTTTCCAAGGCGGCACTCGCTCGGCGACGCTTTTCATCGCGAGTGGAGTTCCGGTCTATTGTACGCCTTTCCGCCTATACCACTTCTACCCAGAGTGCTGAAGAAGATCAGACGCGACCGGGCCCAAGTCATTCTTGTGGCGCCGGACTGGGCTCGAAGAGTTTGGTATCCCGAGCTACTCTGTATGAGCGTGGATCCCCTGATCCGGCTGCCTGTTCGGGAGGATCTCCTGTCGCAGCACCAGGGGACGGTCCTGCACCCGAACCTGTCCAGCCTCCACCTCCTTGCGTGGAGATTGAGCGGCGACAGCTGATTCCATTTGACTTGCCTCCTGAAGTCTGTAATGAGATTCTGGCAGCCAGGCGTCCCTCCACTAAAACGGTATACGCCTGTCGGTGGAACAAATTTGTGGCATGGTGTGCAGGAAAAGCTGTTGATCCTCTTGCTGCCCCTCTTTCTGACGTCCTCTTGTTCCTTCTCTCTTTGGCCCAGCAGGGCTCTGCTCTGGGCACTATCAAGGGCTACCTTTCTGCTCTTTCAGCCTTTCTTAGGCTGCCTGATCAGCCCTCTCTTTTCAAGTCCCCTGTTGTTAACAGATTTCTCAAAGGCATTACTCACCTTTTCCCTCCTGTTCCTTTTGTCATGCCTCAGTGGGACTTGAACCTGGTTCTCACATACTTAATGTGCGCTCCCTTTGAGCCTCTTCATAACTGTCCTTTGCGGTTATTAACTTTGAAAACTGTGTTCCTGGTGGCCATCACTTCCGCTCGGCGGGTGAGTGAGCTCCAAGCTCATTCCTGTAAACCTCCTTTCCTGGCGGTTCATCCGGACAAGGTGGTTCTTCGACCACGTCCCTCCTTTCTACCAAAAGTAGTCTCTGCCTTTCATCTCGGGCAAACTGTGACTCTGCCCACTTTCTTTCCGCCTCTGCACCCTTCAAGAGAAGAGGAGAGGCTCCACCGTCTGGACCCAAAACGTGCACTTTCATTCTATCTCAACCGCACAGCAGTTCCGGGTGGATGACCAGCTCTTTGTTGGCTACGTGGGCGCCAAGAAAGGCCGGGCTGTGCACAAGAGGACTATCTCACGATGGGTTGTCTTGTGCATTAAAGCCTGTTACTCTCTGGCTAAAAAGGAACCTCTGGTTGGGCTGCGCGCCCATTCTACCAGGGCGACAGCAGCTACTACAGCATTGGGACGCGGTGTCCCCTGCAAGACATCTGTCAGGCGGCCACTTGGGCCTCGTTGCATTTTTTCAAAGCACTGATGCCTTGACAGTCAAGTCCGGAGAGACGGCTTCTTTGGCCGGTTGGTTCTCCGTGACTTTCTGGTGTGATTTCACTTCGCAGACCCACCACCAGGGATGGTATTGCTTGGGTATGTATTCTAAGGTAAGGAATCTATCACTAACGTGTCTCTTTCAGATGCACAAGTTACTTACTTGTGTAACGATATATCTGTAAGAGACATTAGTTAGTGATAGATTCCTTACCGCCCGCCCATCCTCCCCGTCCTGCGAACTGTTCTCTCGGGTTCATGTCATCCTTTTCAGGGCCCTACTTCTATTGCACCAGTAGTCGGTCTCTGTCATGGCTCTGCGCTCCTGGCGCGGAAAAGTTGTGTACAGAACTGACGTTAGCGCGCGTGGGCGCGTCTAAAGAGCTCCCATGAAGTCATCTCGGCGACCACGACGCCAGCGACGTACGCAGAGCAGTACGACGACGCCTATCGACGCGCAGGGGTATTGCTGACGAAAAACTTTCCGGATCCAGTCTGACGCCTGGGGATATTCTAAGGTCAGGAATCTATGACTAACTAATGTCTCTTACAGATATATTGTTACACAAGTAAGTAACTTGTGCGTCAAGAACCACATCTGCGCAGGTTAAGCTGCAACTGCCTACTGTCTGAAACCTGTACTGGTCCTCATTGGGCTGCCACTACTGTGAGTTGTGAGTCCTGCATTAGCCTCTATCCGGCTGCAACTGCTGTGTTGCACAATTTTGTACCAGACCATGTTGTGATGCACCTGCCATAATGTGATTCCATCAAATACCAGAATATGAAAAAAGGGGTGTGCCCATCTAACCCCACGTATCCTGGGCCACTAAGGTAAAAGGCAGGAAACAGTCGAATGCTATAGGGATTAATTCACATACCATGTACAGTGATCACGCACGCGCACAACAGCAAAGAACTCTTCAGCATCATCAAGGAGTTCGCCCAACCCATCAGCGAGTCTACAGACATCCCTCCCTCACAAGACCTCTGCGACAAACTCTGCACCTTCTTCCACCACAAAATCAAGAACATTTACGACAATTTCGACGAAGACAGCCAACACACAGAACCCTCACCAACCACCCCTGACACCTTGAAGCCAACGATTGACAACTGGACAGCCCTCACCACCGAAGACACACTGAAGACGATGAAGTCAATCCACTCCAGGGCCCCCACGGACCCCTGCCCCCACCACATCTTCAACTGAGCCACAGACACCATCGCCCCCATGCTTCGCCACACCATCAACTGCTTCCTCGCGAACGCCTCCTTCCCCTACGACTGGAAGCACGCTGAGATCAACCCCCTCCTGAAGAAACCTTCGGCGGACCCCACCGACCTCAAGAACTACAGACCCGTCTCCCTGCTCCCGTTCCCAGCGAAAGTCATCGAGAAAGCCATCAACAGCCAACTCGCCATCTTCATCGAAGAGCACAACATCCTTGACTCCTCCCAATCCGGCTTCAGAAAGAACCACAGCACGGAAACCGCCCTCCTTCCCGCAACAGACGACATCCGCTCCCTCCTAGACAGAGGAGAGACATTAGCCCTCATCCTCCTCGACCTTTCAGCGGCCTTCGACACAGTCTCTCACCACACCCTAACATGCAGACTTCACGACGCAGGGATCCGGGACAAGGCCGTCGACTGGATCCGCTCATTCCTCTCCGGCAGAACGCAGCGGGTCAGACTCCCTCCCTTCATCTCGGACCCCACACTGACCACCTGCGGAGTCCCCCAAGGATCCTCCCTCAGCCCCACGTTGTTCAACATCTACATGGCTCCGCTGGCCCCCATCGTCAGAACCCACGAACTCAACATTGTTTCATACACAGACGACACCCAACGCAGCCAAACACAACTTTCAAGAGGGCATGGAAGCAGTCGCCAAATGGATGAAGAGCAGCTGTCTACAACTCAACACGGGCAAAACAGAAGTACTCAACATGGGCCCACACCCAGACGCCTGGAACGACACCTGGTGGCCCCCCGCCCTCGGAAGCCCGCCCACCCCCACGTACCATGCACGCAACCTCGGAATCATCCTGGACTCTGAACTCAAAATGGACCGCCAGATCAACTTCGTCGCATCCTCCTGCTTCCACACCCTTCGCCTCCTACGCAAGACCTTCAAATGGATCCCCCTCGAACACAGAAAGACCGTCACACACGCCCTCGTGATGATGACATGAAAACCACCAGAGAACTATAATCGCTACATGATACAGATATAATATTCTGTTGCTGTGGTGTATTTTCTTTGAAACCCTATCAGAACATTCAGTCGTGTTGATATAATTGAGACAACCATTAAATATATTATGTATATTATTATGTTCAAAAATATGCTGTCCCAAAAATTTGTCAATGTGAACATATCAGATAACTGAATAATAAGTATGCATGAATAGATGGATGAATGTAGCATGTATGTGGTTTAATTATTTACTTCTTTGTTATGGATTGTATATATTGAACTAATAATAATAAAATAAAATAATATTTTTGTAACTTTCTATTTAAGAGTGCCAGCTTCTCTCTTTACAATTTTTTTGTTATTTTTGATTTGAATACAGTTTGAAGTTGCGCTAGGAATTTCACAGTATGTATTTCCCTGCCTAGAGGAACTTCTTATCAGTAGCAGGGGGCTCCTTATCTTTACATTTACACACGCCCTCGTCACCAGCAGACTTGACTACGGGAACTCACTGTACGCCGGAATCAACAAAAACCTCACCCGCTAACTTCAAAACCTCCTGAACTCCGCCGCCAGACTAATCCTCAACCTGCCACGACACTGCCACATCACCCAGCACCTGCGCACACTCTACTTGCTCCCCATCGAGGCAAGAATCACCTTCAAGATTCTCACCCGCGCACACAAAGCCCTCCACAACACCGGACCAGCATACCTGAATAGCCGACTCACATTCCACGCACTCCAAAGGACCCTACGATCAGCCCAGCTCTCCCACGCTGTGGTCCCTCGCACCAGGAAGTCCAGATCGTGAGGCCGCTCCTTCTCCTTCCTCGCGGCCAGAGCCTGGAACGCCCTCCCGCTCCACCTCAGACAGACATCACTCCCCAACTTCGAGGGACCTCAAAACATGGCTCTTCGATAGACCTCCTTGATGGACAGGACCCTCCGCCTCCCAACCCCCCCAAAAGCACCTTGAGACCCTTACGGGTGAGTAGACGCGCTCAACTAACCCATGATTGATTGAATGAAACAATTTTCACTACAAATAGATTTTAATCTCTCATAGTATTTCTTGCAAGCATTCATTATGCACAGCCTGCCTCTGTAGCTGCAAGCATTCTGAGCCAAAACATTTAAATGGGTATCTGGCAACAGAAAAAGAGGAGAGACTAATACAAGCATTTGACAACAAAGAAAAGAATTGCAATATATTACAAATGACCGCTAGGGGTAAAAGAGCTTATTGTCCCTCTCCCTTGTATCTTCCTTATAAAGGGTGGCTGCGAAATAAGTACAAAGTTCAATCCACTCCGAGGTAGTTGCAACATTTAAAGAGATCAGGGGAAAACCCCCTTTACTTGCTCCTTAGACTGAATTAATTAAACGCTGATGAATATAATGGAATGTTGTACGGTTCCTACGAATTAAGTAGGTCTGTGTATTAGAGGAACAAAACTTCATAATGCAGAAACTGAGTCTTATATCATCAGTAAATTTTGTTTCGGCTAGCTCACAGTACCGCATCTAAACTCCTATACCTCCAGAGTTGTAGATGTTGTCTGTAACCTCGAACATGACCACTCTCATTCCTTAGTAATTAGTGGAAACAGATCTTACCCTTTTGTTTGTCACTTTTGCATGCCCAAAGTTTCACAAAGAAAAGGAACAATAATACATTTTCAAATGGTTATTGAAAAGATCTAATCCTTGTAAATAAAACATGAACAGAGATTATTAGACAGATGAGACACATCATTGTTATAAGCATTATTAGAATGATGAAAAACACAAACAATTAAATCATGTTAATTGTTCCTAATGCTACTCCTACCTATCACTAATAAGCCTACACTTGCAAGAGCATGGTGGGAGAGTACCCTTCTGCCAGACCCTGTTGGAATGATCTAACCCCATACCTTGGTGTACTGTCACAGGAAACCGGCCTTAGTGCATTAACGAATGCACTCAGTCTGAGTGTGCAAGCCTGCACACTTCTGCCTGAAGGTTGGGGCCTGCGGAGCTGCATCTCAGTCACACCTCTCAGCAGCTTCCATGATGACTCCGATGTGAAGTACCTCTCACCTAATTCAAATTGGACTCTGTTTAAATAATGAAACACCGGCCTTATTTCATTCTGCTAGAGATGCAGAATAGTTAGTCTGGAGGAAAAGAGTCTTCTCCTACTAGCACATAATAAAGTAAGGACATTGCATTCTAGTATGTGTCCCCGTGGTACTAACAGTGCAGACAACAGAACAACGTCTGCCAAAAATAAATGCATGTGACGCATTTTCTTTAGTAAAAAAAAAAATGTTCAAACCACCGTCTTAAAAAGATGCTAAATCAAAAATGAAAACTAAATATAATCCCTATAACACCCTCCCTGTGGTCAGAGGAGCCAACTATATGAAATAAGCCTTTGCAATGCAATAGGTCTTGCATTTGCGAGAGTTTAAGCTATTGGCATTGTAAATGACAATGCCTTTTATTTATCTGTTTTCATAACTAACACATAAATGAAAACATTGTCGTTTACTATGCCAATAGCTCAAACTCTTGTAAATGCGAGACCTATTTCATTTTAAAGAAGCGGCTATCATTGTCCCGGGCTGCTTGGAAAGTGAAAGTGCGCATGGCGCGCTGAATGTTGCAGGAAAGCATGTCGTGCCTGCAGTAGGAGAAACTCATTAAAGAAAATAGTGCTTACAAACTAAATAAGACATACCGTGTAACAACAGAAGTAAAAGTGCCAACCCTCATAGGAGGTTACAAATGAAGACAAGGCGGTACTAAGGAGGGACTAGCAAGCCTATTAATTTAATCCGAAGCCAGCATTTACAAAAGACAATGACACAAGCCAATGGAAAATCTGAGCATGCACTGCCCAGCCTCGACCTAAAAAGCAATAGCAGCAAGTTTATGTAAAAAGACTTGTTTCATATAAACCCAAAGCACACAAAAAATGGCAATTAAAAAACCACGTTTGCTACGAAAAACCAGAAAAACTAATTTAAAAAATGGCAATTCATGAATCTAAGAGGAATCCGAAATGTAGGATGGCATCTTCGAAGTGTCCACAACATCCATGTCCAGAGTGTCGTTAGGGCCGAGACGGGATCCCGCATCCACAGACAGCACATCAAAAGAGGCCTAAAGAGCAAGATCCTGAGACGGGATCCCGCATCCACAGACAGCACATCGAAAGAGGCCTAAAGAGCAAGATCCAAGTGTCGAAGATAATCATCACTAGCCCATTCAGCAGATGCCAAAGGCAACAGTGCCAGGAGTGCAGCATCTGAAGAGTGCCCAGATGCCAGGAAACCATTAAGTCAAAGGAGCATCTGGCATTGGTGAGGGTGGCTTATAATAATCATCTTACAGCAAAGGAAGCAGCATCATTTGAAAACAGAGCTGATGAACTGCAAAGGACGCGCAAGCAGATTTATATCTGGAGACTGCGACAGTTGCGTAGCAAGGCAGAAGTAGATCTCAAACTAAAAAGAACACCATAGACAGTGAAACACAGGCTGCACTCTCTGAAACCATACAGGATGCAAGGACCAAGACCAGTGTTCCTTCAGTTTCAGTAATATCGACTCTCCGAAATACTGTGTCATGCTTTCACGACACCCAAAGGATGTGTGGTAGTTCCATTTCCATTTGGCCTCGTTGTGGGACATCCATTTCTGAGCAACAAAAGTAGAACCAAAGCAGCAATAATGCAAACTGAATGCCTCAAAAAACACTTAAGAATAAAGAATGCAAAAAAGACAGAATACCTCCAAGCACAGTCTGGAACGCAGAAACAAGTCCAGACCCAATCACTTTTATAAAAAGTGTGCCACTCCAGCGGTGTTAGAAGCATTGAAAATACAGCATCCAAGCTTACCAAAATGCTGTGGCAATTGAGTTTGTAAAAACAATTGCACTTCTGACGAGGAACGGGCTACTTGGAGATCAAAAGCTTCTTGGGCAGATGTAAGAGCCATATCTTTTTAAAACAAAGATTTCAGTCTGCTCAATCGGTCAAAGCGTATTTTAGCTACATAGACATTGGACCACAAATTATCTTCCCCAGTAGAATATGTAGGAGGCTATAAAATATCCATATAGCAAGTCACACCCTTGGAAACAGTGACCACATAAGGAATGCCTGGTTTCATCTTGCAAAAGACACACAATTGATGGACGGAATGCAGAACAAATCAAAACATTCACCCCCAGTCAAGAGATCTGGGTTAAATCCATCATTCTTTTGCTCACCATGCCACCCCAGTTTAGACCTGGCCATATGCAAATCAGTCATGACCCTGTGCCTCATGGGAACAGTCCAGCCCGAACTGCCAAGCCAGGTACTCCCTGTACGGAAACAAGCATCCTAGGACCGGTTTCGGGGTTTCACCCCTCTTCAGCCAGGATAGCTTGATTCCAGTGGCACAGTGAGCCCGGGACCCACGTCTGGGCATACCCGGCGCACTAAGGGCAAGGAAGCAAAAGAGACACAATTGATGGACGGAATGCAGAAGAATTCAAAACATTCACCCCCAGTCGAGATCTGGGTTAAATCCATCATTCTTTTGCTCACCATGCCACCCCAGTTTAGACGCAGCAACTTTCATCATTTAAAATTAAATAGCTCCCGTTAGAAAGCAACAAAAATTCAGTCTTGATCAATTGTACAGGTGCACCCTTCAAATAACATGCTAAATTATCCATAGATACATTGCAAACACTATGAAGTTTAATTTCCCTGCAAACTGAAGAGTGACTTAAAGAAGTTCCATATTCACACTAGCGAAAGCCTCTTTTTTCTTGTGTATGCATCTGTACTGAAAAGAAAGGAATCAAGCTTCCTGTAAAAAAAATAAAATAAAAAAATGTTCACCTATCTCCTCTTATATGCGTACTTGAAAATGCCTAAGACATGATGTGAAATGAACTTTGGAATTCAAAAGAGAAATGAAACCATGAGTGAGCCAAACAGCAGATGGGTTTTCAGCAACTGAAAAGGCAACTTTTCTAAACGTTTAATATTAAGCATAGTGTTGGTGGCTTCTTTTTAGCCATTATTTTTGCATGTGTGTCAAATTATAAGGCAAAGAGAACTCATTTACATTCAAATAATTCCATGTCTCAATATTCGATTTTAAAACCTGCAAAGTCCAACTCAATACCAAAATCGATATTAACTGACTCTGGCCATGCTGAAGCATAGACATGCTCTTTTGCAGATGAAACAACATTAGTCAATGAATAAATACAAGTTAACAATGTGGTCATCCCATTATCAACAACAGCTAAAGCTTTTTATACATTTTCCTTATCAATTTGTCTCAAACGTTCAGCAATTTCTTTGTAACTGACATATATAAATCGTTTAGATCGAGGAGATCTTGAACCTAACCGAAAATCCTGCAAATCCATATTATTTGAAAGGAGGGGTAAGTGGTATTTAACTGCTGACCAGGTTGAATGTTCTAACCATTGCTGGCACAGTTTCCCAATACTATATGTAGTGACAACCCCAGTGTGTTGTGACTGTATATACGGGGGAATCTGACCTGCTTGCCTTAAATCCTATTGAAGAGTTCAAAAACAAGCATTACATTCATTAGTATCAACTGGCCACAATAACCATCCATCTGAACCAGAAAGTGAAGAATTGTAAGTTCCATTCTGCACCATTTTATTAGGCTATGTGAAATTTACAGACTGTTGCCAGTTATCAAACCTCGTAACAGAGGGATTGCTCGGCGTATTTATAGGTTTCACATTACCAAAACCAAGACATGTAGTCTGTTGAACTGTTTTGTTTAAAAAGATCATTTGATGTGGGATCAGGCAAGCCCTAAATAAAGCATCAGTGCCCTGGACCGGTCAGTGACGTGTTCCCCAAACAGATTTGAGCTAAAAATTATCTTTCCTGTACTTATTACCCTGTAGGGAGAGTTGTGAAATAAATGAATCAGAATAAATCAATCTTGTTTGGGTGAGCATGTTTTTCTTCGAAGGCAGAGGTGTAAGGATCTGTAGGGACATAACTGGAAAAATAAGGACACTTCTTCAAAGATGTATTTGAACTCCCTACAGGAGGTGTTAAACAGTGTTCCCACTTTGAATGTTTTTGAAAAAAAACAGCATATGAGGTACTAACTCTGTGTAAAAAGTGGTATAATGATGGTAGCAAAACATTTCTCAATAAATTACAGAATTCAAATACAGATTCTCGTTATCAAATACTGTGCATCATTCTAATACAAATAGAATATTAGTAACAGCCATAACATCCTATTCATCAGAAATGGAACCTGGGGTAATATTGTCATCCGTAGCAACTTTAAATACATACAGAATTTCCAATGTCTCTGTTGGACCAAAAATGTCATAGGGAACCTTTTCCCATACAATACCTTGGTGACCACGGAATGCAGTAATGTTTGCAATGGACAAGTCTCTCCGGACCTTATGTGATGAAGAATGGGGAGTAATCACCTCAGCTACTAGTTCTGCAGACGTACAATCTGGGAGATGGTGTCCATTTAATAGTAGAAAGAAGACTGTAACTAATCCAAATCCAAAGGATGAGAAAAAAATTATGAAAGAGAAATCCAACAATAGAACCAAGGAGGAATCCGGTAAGTCTATTTTAGCTAAAGGAATAGTGCAAGCACACTGCACAAGAATGTATGCGAAGAGTCTGAAGAAAAATCATCAATGTTGCCAAAATACCCAGGGGCAGTCTTGAGTAAAAACAGGGACCTCATCAAGCAAAGGAGAGCAGATAGGCACCTCCAAAGGCAGTTGATAATACGCAATTTCTTTGCCAGGAGCAGCAGTAGATAACGGCAAACTCGCTTTAGAAACACATCCTGGTGTTTCATCATCAATCTGTATGATTGAAAGTTCAGCATCTGACATGCCAGTTGGTGAGGAGCAAGATCAAGGCTGTTTATATCATCGACAGGGATTTCCTGCTGAGTAGGGAGGGGTGATAAGGAACTATACAGAAACCTTTGTGGCCTACTATGGACAACCGGCCACATGGTGTCATTTAATCAAATCAATGGAAAATTGTGTCTCTGTTTACATCCAGCAAGCGGTGGCAAAATCACAGTTTGACAGATGGCAAGGACAGGTACCGGTCCATTATGAAACGGGCCAAACTCTTTTTTTTTTTTTTTTTATTTTTTTTTATAACTGCATTCTTCTCTCTGACTAGATCCCCGACTTTAGGAATCCAGCCAGAAACCGCTGGTTGCTCCTTCACTTCGTCAGTGGCAGAACCTTTAAGAATTTAAATTGAAGTATTCATCTCTGAAGTCTTGTAATTTCTGTAAGATAGTGAAACGTTCATTGCTGTTAAAGAGTGCATCTTCTGCCACTGCACTAGAGTTATCAAGATCTGATTCAAATATTGGAACCCCAAATAAAATCTCGTTTGGAGTACAACCTCCCAACATTAGTCTAGGCAGATTTTTCAAAGCTCTCTGGACTCCATATAGGTGATGGATCAAACTATGATCTGAACCTAATACTTTAGCTATTAAGAACAGCTTTAAGTCACAGTTCTTTCGTTCTGCTATCAAATTTCTCTCAGGATGATAGGGGGCGGAATATTGCACAGCCACACCCAGGGTGCCCATAATGCCCCGGTATGCCTTAGAGGCGAAAGCCGGGCCCTTGTTTGAGTGAAATGCTGCCACTGCATATATACAGATAAAGTCTTGCAAATCTTTAATAACAGTTCGAGCTCCAGCCAATCGCGGTGGCCACACCGATAGAAATCGAGAACCAGAATTAACTGCCAATAAGATATATTTAAAGGCACCATCCGTATGGAATTGACAGCGATGATCTAAATAGACACCTTGTAATGGCTTAACAATACACTAATCCCCTGGACACGCTTGGAGTATATGAAAAAAGTTAATAACAGTATAAGAACATTCTTGTTCCGTTGCTTGTTCATGTAACTCAATTTATTGTTCCTCTCGTGGGCAAACGTAATAAAAGCCTTAGCCAACACTTGTTTCGTTGCGTTCTACTGCGGTGAGCAGCGACTTCTTCAGGGCTAAAATTTCTTAGTGCAGATCCGTAATTTCGGTTGTATTTCCGTCCCGAAAGGGATTCAAAAGTCAAAGTTTCTAAGACACAGGGACCATTCATAAAATTCCTAGTGCCTGATATGTCTCACTCCTTGTTCATTTGTGTGTGCACTAGGAAGGGTTGCTACACTGATTCAACCTGCCTTAATATTTGGAGTTATTACTAACGCTGCTAGCCCACAAACGAGGAATCTATTTATGACTACTACCTGAAGGGTGCACACACACCTGAACAAGGAGTGACACACATCAGGCACTAGGAATTTTACGAATGGTCCCTGTGTCGTAGAAACTTTGACTTTTGACTTTCCACACGAGAGGAACAATAAACTGAGTTACATGATCAAGCAACGGATCAAGAATGTTCTTATACTGTTATTAACTTGTTTCATATATTCTAAGCGTGTGCAGGGGATTGTTGTGTTATTCTATCAGTGGTTTTCCACGGTTTAGGGAGAGGGGTGGTTCTCCCTACCCCTTTGCACCGCATGCATATTATGCTACAGCTGAACACTTTCTGCGTACTGCCTAGGAGCGCCATTACCCTACCAAACCACCAAACTAGGAGTTTTAACATTGTAATGGCTTATATGAAACTAAAAGTGGTGGGTGTGGAACAGTAGAAATTTAAATTTGTTGACACATGTTGCAGTAAAGGACACATTTGTTGGTCTGTTGATAAAGACCCTGCCACCAATATCGCTTCTGCTATAAAGAAACATTAGCGGCCACACCAGCATAAGCAAATGTCAAACTCTCATGAGTAGCTATTATTAACTCTAACCTGTGGTCCCAGGTGGGTATCACTCGAACACCCACCACAGGACTGCGGGCAAAGGGAACATTTTGAGGACTCATTAGATAGGAGTTCTTTGCTAAATAGCCTCTAGGTAAGGGCTCGCCACTAGCCGAGGCAGTGGCTGCAGCCACAATGTCATTATCTATTCCTGTATGTGAACGAGTAATCGCAGCCACAAACACAGTAAGAACAGCCGTCTTGGCAGCTTCATGAGAAAATAACTTTCCTGCAACGTGTATGCCAACACACTGATGACTCAATGTGTGGATCACATGAACCGTGGCAAAGCATCTTTCAGTGCCAGCACTTTCCCCAAAAGAAGCTTATGCTTGATAGCATTTCCTTTATAATCTCTAAATCCATTCAAGTGCCAATAAGGTAATTTATCATTAAAGGCCGGAATGCAGAAATAGTAATCACACACTATAAGGGAAAAAGCCAGAACCAAACCTTTAAATTCAGCCAGCTGGGCGATAGTCACCTATGGTTTCTGTATATGTTATTTTTGCCTGAAAAACTCCATCCTTCATGACACCCGTAACTGCAGCACAGGTAACTGAGTACTTGTACTTTGTACCAACCACAGGCTGGGCTGAACCATCAGTCTAGCTTATGAAAGTATACTCAACTATAGGCAAAATGTCTCTAGACATCGGGTACTCCTGTTCATACTGGAGATATTTCTGTGTTCTCAAATGAGGGCCAAAAATATAGTCTACGTTGGTAGCTGTCAAGGAAGAGGCCCACTGGATCCATCTTGGATGTAAGGCATTTGCGTTAGGAATGCTGGCTTTGGTGGGCCTCTAGGGCTGGAACCGGAGACACCACAATTTTAAATTTCTTCCGTGCCAACGAACGTTCCTTCAGTACAGCCATCTGACCTGCAGTCAACTTTTTTTCAGTGGAAGCAAAGCACATTTCCGCATTGGAATATAAACGTGATTTATAAGCAATGGGCACTGTTTCTCCTTCATTATATAAAGTAAATGTGGAACCCCCAATTATGCGGATCACTAAATTAGTAGTGCTAGCACAAGCATGTAAGTGTTTAGACTCAAGCATGTCTGCCTGTAAATTCCTGAGAATATTAGTATGTTCAGCAGTCCAATGTTTATTAGAAACGGGAAGCAAACAGACCTAGACTGTTCTTATAGCCTTGTGGGAGTCAGCACAACCGTCATGGTGCTCCCAATGCTGAGAAAACTGTCAAAATGTGGCTTCCTGGTGCTATATTGTGACGGAAAAAAACTTTGGAAATGTCCAATGCAGTTTTGTAATTTTTACAAACGATATTATTTATCAACCATGTACCGTGGACCTTCTGTACAGAAAAAGTCTGTGTATGACTGTTTAAATGTCGATGGTCTAAGACTTTATGTTAAGAATGATCAGGTGTAAGCACAAGAAATAATGGACTATTCATAGAGAAGACACAAGGCTCAATTACACCTTGATATTCTAATTGTGATAGAATCTCCTTAACTGGGCATTTAGCTCCATGTTTAATATGATACAGTACTTGCCCCTGTGGGCTGGACCTTATAGGTATTGTTAGAAATTGGGTTTCTGGTTAGCAGAGGAATGCATCATGTCCAAGCAGGAACCTCAATTCTAGTTAGGGTAAGTCAGTAACACACTTTAAATTAACCTGTGCTCACCCTCTGGTAGCTTGACACAGAGCAGTCAGGCTTACATTTGTTTTAGCAGCTTATTTATCATTTTCTGCAAACAAAGTGAACTCGACATCGACCTCCACACAACATGGCACATCACATAGCGATGGTTATGACCGCAAATTAAGACGGTAAAGACTGCGACAATAGCAAAAGACGCGAATAAGCACAGATTGGAGCCCCCTCGGACATGGCATAAACAGTTTCAACCGAGGCTACATAGTGAAATTTCAGTTTATGAAGTGGGGCTATGGCCAGCAGGCTGTGGGGAGTGTCCAGGGGAGAGTGGTAGAGAATCCTGGCTTCTGGTGACCGTTTCTAAAGATAGCAGATAGTCACGAAGAGGTTGCCAGATGTCTTTCGTTTTTGCAGTGGGGGGGCTGCAACGTGGCATACACCTTGCTCGATGTATCACAATATGTCATGCTTTGTAGCCAGGTTTTAATTGTGAGGGCTATGGCAGTAAATCTGTGGGCACTCCTTGGGACATCAGCTACATATCCCAAAGGGCCACCACTGGAGGGATGGTTCAATAGTTATTGAAATCATACGGGAGAGACTGTCAAACATGTCAGTTAAGAACGATTAGATTGGGGGGCCGGTCCCATGTCAGGTAATGGAAGTCTGCCACTTGGGGATATGCATTTAGAATAGAAGGAGGATCTGGAGGAGTCAAGCTTAGCCAGTCCACCAGAGGTTGTATAGGCCCTGTGTAGGAACCTAAAATGAAGCAGTTTGTGATGGTGGTTTAGTGAGACCAGTTTTGTCTGCGAACAACAATAAATCCATTCTTTGTCAGAAATAGGGCAGCCTAGGCCATGTTCCCATTTCGCCCTGACCTTGTCATCTTGTGTAAGTTTGAGGGCCATTCTTGCCTGGTAGAGTTCAGAGATCAGTTGGTTCTCCTTCGTGTCTGTTATGAGCACTGTCAGGGGGGTGAAGTTTCTTGGGGCCAGTGGATATGAGTGGATATGTGCTCGTAAGGTTCCACGCATACGACAAATAATAAAATGGCCCATACATGTGGCGTTAATCAATCGGGTGTCATCTGTGTGGGGAAGCATGTGTCCATCTGGAAATAGGTCACCCATTGTGTGGAGTTTGTGCCAGTGTAATGTGCGTTGGACCACTTTTTCTAATGTCAGAGGGAGCGATGGGTTCTGTGCAAGGGAGAGCGCAGGGGAGGACAGGAAGTCACTACCCAGCATGCGACAGAGTCTCCTCCAGGCCCAGCACGTGGTAGACAGTCTGAATTTTAGAGGGGGTCTAGTTTAAGGGCTTGCGGTAATAGATGCCTGGGGAGTTGTCCCCGCTAGATCACCTTCAGGTTTAGCATACAGTAAGCTGGCATCTGGATGGACCCAATGCAAACTGGAACTGTGCCACAAGGAAGGACGTCTGGAAGTTAGGGACTGCGAACCCCAAAGGATCGAAGGATAGGACTAGGGTGTTCCACTTTATCTGGGAATCACACAACAAGAAGGGGAGAGAGGTAACATCCCTACCCGACCTCCCCAATCAGTAACTATAACACACCGAAAGGAGTAGGAAAGTATATTTTTAGAAAGTGGCACTTGCTCAGTGGGAAAAAACTGCCCGCACTCCCAAAATTGTGACATGCTTCATCATTGGGCTTGCTTACTAACACCCCTGCGCAGACCAACGCCTGGGGCGGAGCAAAGGGGAGGGGAATACAATACAAACAATAAGATTTGCGATTACCAAAGAAAAAGTGCAGTCAGTGAAGGTTAAAACTAGCTCGGATGTGTCCTCTCTCGAACTTTTATTCCTGGACCATCCGGCTAGGTTTGAAAACGTGAAGGATGGTGGTGATAGAAGTAAATTAGGATTCCTACACCGCTCCTTACTGCCAAGTTGTCAACATGTTTCTGCCGTTTCTGTTGTGCCCACAGTATCGGGTCACTCCGGTATTCGTCAGGACCCCCCGGATACCATATTGTACCACCCTTTGATCCTCGTTCAGGTTCAGTTTTCCCACTGAGCACGTGCCACTTTCTAAAAATACACTTTCCTACTCCTTTCGGTGTGTTATAGCCACTTTATCTGGGACCTACGTCTGGTCCAAATCGGTTTTAACAGCAGTGTTTAACGCAGGGGCGGTGATTCGTCGATTCCGTGAGTGATGAGCCAGTCAAGCGGTGCGGCGGTTCAGAGTGCTATGCGCCAGGTTGCTCCACATTGTAGAGGCGATGTGTCTATCATCCCACGCAGTGACGGTGATGCGTTGGTTCAGATGCATTGGTTCCAGAGGTGATGCTGCGGTTCTGAGTGAGATGCGTTGATCTGTTTCCCACAAAGGCAAGGATGCGTCTGTTCTGATCGGTGCAACAATGTTGATGCGTGGGTTCTGGCAGATGAAGCTCTTGATACTCAATTCCAAGGGCCCAGGAGTGGATTGGCACCTCCTGGCAGAGCAGGACTCACAGGATACAGTCCAGATGCTGTATTCAGGTTGAAAAGAGAAGTCTTTGATGTCTCTGAGACTTCAGAAAACAGTATGCAAGCCAACAAGCCCTTGGAGAAACTTTGGTTCTAGGATGTGGAGACGCAGGTCCAGTCCTTATCACTCCCAGGCAGCAGGCCAACACAGCAAAGCAGTTCAGGAAAACGGCAGTCCCTCCAGCAGTACTACTTACTGGTAGAATGTCCTCAGTTTCAGAAGTGTTCTGATTTGGTGGTGTCCGACGACCAGTACTTATTCCCAGTTGAGCCTTTGAAATGGGGTAGACTTCAAAGAGATGCCTTGAAGTGCACAGAGCCCTTTTCTTTCCTGCCCTGGCTCCAGGCTCACTACAGGGGGGTATGCAACCCTTTGTGTGGGGACAGGACACAGCCCTTTCAGGTGTGTCAGCCCCTCCCTCCCATCCTGCTCAGCATGACCCATCAGCATGCAGATGGCCACTCAGTCACACCTACCCTTCCTTTGTGTGTGGCTGTCTAGAGGGAAATGCAGGAAACAAGCTGTCACCCAGCCCAGACATGCATTTCAGAAACAGGCAGAAGGCACTCCAAGGTTAAAGTAAGAAAATGTCAACGTTCTAAAATTGCCATTTTCAGAATTGCAATTTAAAAACCGACTTAACCATAAGTTGTGTTTTTAAATTGTGGCATCAACTTTGGTAGTTCCATCTTTTCCCAATTGGAGATTACACCTATAAAATGTAATAAGGAAATCCCAATGTTATCCTATGGGAGAGATAGGCCTTGCAGTAGTGAAAAACTAATTTGAGTATTTCACTACCAGGACATGTAACACTTAAAAGTACGTCATATTTTTAAATGCACTGCACCCTGCCCATGGGCTGTCCAAGGCCTACCTTATGGCTGACGTATATGTAATAAAAAGGAAAGTTGGGCCTGGCAAGTAGGTTAACTTGCCAGGTCGACATGGCAGTTTAAAAAAGCCCACACAAGCTCTGCAATGGCAGGCCTAAAACATGTTTAAAGGACAACTTAAGTGGGTGACACAGTCAGTGCTGTAGACCCACTAATAGCATTTCATTTACAGGCCCTGGGCACCTGTAGTGCATTTTAACAGGAACTCCTCCAGAATAAGGTTGACTTGTTTCGGCTATATTCTTTTACGGTCTCCTCAGGACTAAGAGACAAGTGAACTCAAGCCTGGAATATGCACAAACATGTTCATCAGAAAGAATACATAGAAGGTTAATTTACCAAGACAGCTTGGTGGAGACCTGCAAAGTGCGCATGTCAGTTTGGCTGGCTCAATACAGTCGGCCAAACTGACTGGCGCACTTTCGTAGTGTCTGGCCAGCCACCTCACCAGTCCTCTGTGCAGCAGTGGACATGCCTCTCCTTTATCCCGACTCCTGGGCTGGCTGACGGTTATGGCACGCTTTGTGAATAATAAAAAATGGTCATGAAATAATTTCATTGTATTCACATTGCTTTAGCAGGGATCGCAGCGGGTGGTGGGGTGACGCGCCCCTGTCCTCACGAAGAAACCACCACTGTGTGAAGGGAGTCTACCTGAGCTCTGCTCAGTTTTCTTCTAACCAGTTTCTGGAAACTACTACTACTTTTACCATTTCTGAGTCAGCCCAAGAAAGGGCTCTTCAGGCCCTGCTAGACATCTGGAATGAAAATGCTTCATTTGGATGATCCCCACAAGGATTGTCTGTACTGCCTCTACCCTCAGCACAAGGTAAAAGACTGTAAAGTCTGTGGCACTTTTTCCACTAAAACATTGAAGGACAGAAAGGGGAGGCTTCTTCTTTGGCTGCAGAAGGCCAAAACAAGGGGATCTCCATCTTCTGAGGAGGATAGTGACACCTCTTCCACATCTCAGAAGAGATCTCACAAGAGGGAAAGATCCCATGACCAGGACACTCCAGAGGAAGGCAGAAAGGCCCTTAAGAAATTCCACCCTGGGTCTGTCAAAGACAGCTCAAAAAAGGAGAAATCAAAACAAATCTCCTCCGAGACTGCCAGATCTGAGCCCAGTACTCCATCTGTAAAAACTGATGCTCATCCTCCAAAACCCTCTTCAGAACTGTCGACGACAAAGCATAAAACTGCTTTAAAACTTGTCGATGGTAGCCTCACCGTCGTGAGCA
Organism: Calotriton arnoldi; assembly: GCA_963921515.1. Lineage (NCBI taxonomy): Eukaryota > Metazoa > Chordata > Amphibia > Caudata > Salamandridae > Calotriton > Calotriton arnoldi. Next base: position 785,227 of record CAWUFW010000193.1, on the reverse strand, counting down.
GCATCGTCGACAACGCCTTCCATCTCCGTGTCAGCGTCGATCCCGCCAACGAAGATTTCATCGCTGACTAATACTTTGTTGACGACGACCCCACCAACGAGAATAAAACGCCACTCGGCCACTACCTACGTCCATAGGTACAGTCGACGACACTAAAAGTTAAAGACTTTCCTTTTACCTGAACGTACCTCACCCATCTAGGTATCTTCTCTTCCTCCAAGCCATCTGCTGGACATGGAGGAGTCGGAGGATAATGGCCCTTTTAGGATTGCCCATCCGAACTCCATGTGAAATATGAGGACGAAGAGGATGAGGAAGAACAGTATTATGGGGAGTAATACAGCCCGCAGGCAAGATATCCGGACAGGCCTAGACATGGCGAGCACTAACAGCATTATGCGGAATCCCCTTCTCGTGAGGAAGCGGTTCAGGTGTCCGTCTCTGTTTCATGACCTACAGGCAATCCTAGAGGACTACCATAAGATGTTTCCTGACCCTCCACAAGACCAGCCTAATGCTACGCCTCCACCTCCGTCTTCCAGAACGCTAAGACCTATCCCTCCACTAATAACACCCAGGATGACCCTGCATCGAATATAGTAGCACCCTTTAGGGATGACCCATCATCAGATGATGACAAGGAGAAGGAAGAACCTCCTCACATCCAGCCCGCCAATGACAAATGGGACGATTAGCTGGTTCCCACTCCATCACCTCCTTTATCGCAGCCTGTGGATTCGCCTCCAGCGGACATGGGAGGAATTCACAATTAAATAAAGAGGCCTGCAACAAGGTTCAAACTGCTAAAATCAGTCAAGCAGTCGGAGTGCTTTTCCTACGATTTCAAAGAGAAAACAAGGAAATTGGTATGAGCCATCCCCATTATGGACTACGCATGGGAAGAAAGCAAAAAGAATGAGGAATCCGGCGACTGTAGCTGCAGTCTTGCCGCGTATAATTAAAAAATACAAGGCTCCTGAGGACTCTACTGCTTGCTTCAAAGGGCCTCCCAAACCAGACTCCGTAATTTCACAAGCTACTCAACGCCGTTCTAAGAACCCCTCCACTCCTATCTCTGCTCCACCAGACAAGGAGGGCAGGCACTTGAACTGAATCGACATGAGGTTCTCCACCATGTCGGCCATCACTGTACGTGCAGCCAATTCACTGGCCATCTTAGGTCGCTACGACAGACAAATGTGGTTTGACATAGGTGCTATATTGATCTAGTGCTGGAAGACAAAAAATGAAGGGCAGGGAAGATCTTGCAAGAAGGTGAGTGCACGTCATCAGAGATCATAGTGCGCGCAATGGACAAAGCCTCCACCGGCTTTCGGCAAATAGCGGGAGCTGCAGTGTTCAGACGTCAAGGCTGGCTCTAAGCGACAACTTTCTGGCCAGAGGTGCACTTTAAAATAATGGATATGTCCTACGATGGAGAAAACCTTTTTGGCAGGCACATAGATAATGCTTTGTTAGCCATCAAAACGGACATGGACACACCTAAATCTCTTGGGGGCACATGCATCATTGTAAATACCGATCGCAAAGAGGCAGATTCGCAGAATCTGCCCCTTTGCGACCGGTATTTTTTCATTTGCATTTGCGATTACCTAAATTGCGAATGCGTTTAGGGAATCGCAAATTTCGATTCCCTAAATGCAATGCATGATGCAATTCAAAATTGCCATTTCGCAAATTGGAATCACAAATTATCATCAATTTCATGTTGATGGTAATTTACGTAAACTTTGAAAAATGCACAAAGTACATTTTTCAAAGTGCCATGTTGCTACACACATGCCCTTGGGGCATGTGTGTGCGCAACATGTGATCACATGCCAATTTCAGGGGTGCATCAGGGTGGCCTTTTGGCCCCCTTGCACCCTTGAAATTGCATGCGCAATTTGCGAGTACCTATTTGGTACTCGCAAATTGCGCATGCAATTCCCATTCATTCCTATGGGCCTCTAGGCCCAAAGGAATGAATGGGAAGTTATGCCTTAATTGTGAATCGCAATTTGTAATTCGCAATTAAGGAATATGTAGGAATCGCTAATATTTTAGCGAAACCTACCTGCATAGGCAATTGCGATTCCATAATTACGATTCCTTAATAATCGCAATTATGGAATCGCAATTGCCTACAATGATGCATGTGCCCCGTTGTTCCTTGCCGTTTCGAAAGCTGCCCTTTTGAGGAGCACGTGGAAGAGGATTCTCAACATACAGAGGTATATACCAGCACTTACAACAGTAGCAGCTCTTCCAGTCACAATATAGGTCCTTTTACCAGCAACAGCCCTATTGACAATCACCCGCAGTGGCATACAACAAGCAAGGGCTTAGAAGAAAACATACCCCCCAGGGTCAAGATAACGGCTGTAAACCGTGACCTCGACCAGGCGCAGTAGGCTATCCCCAACCCTCCAAAAGCTCTGGATGCAAACATTTCCAACTACCTCCACCAATGGCAGCAAATAACATCCGACAGATGGGTATTAGACCTTGTTACCTTTGGTCATACCCTGAAGTTTGTTGAGAGGTCGCCAATCACTCCACCATGGGGAGCACACCCACCTCATCACTTTCTCAGGAAAGAAGCCCTCACCATGCTAGTGATCCAGCGCTTACAATAAAAATATTTTCTCCTACTATGGTTTTGGGTCATCCAGGTGCAATTATTTCTCTAACATACACACACTAGATCCATATGACGGTGGGGCCCATAACACCGCAAATACATTCACTTACTCATTTATTTCCCTGGATTTTCCTCCGACATGAAACCTAGGAGAAAAACGATTTGCTGGAAGGAGACGGGATACCTCTTTTATAAAGACACAATAATTTTCATTTGCTTTTAAGGTATTCCGCTCATTGGTCGATGGACCAACTAGTAGGAATCAGTTGATGGTGATTAAGACCAGCTCAATCACAATGAACTCTTTTATCAAAACATTATTAATCATTATGCTAAAGAAAATCACTGAGTCATTGGTTTAAAGAATAATAAAGTTTATATAAAGTTTTGAATGCAGAAAATTCAGGATTAATTTATTATTCAGATCATTGCATTTATCATCTTTATAAGAATAATTGCAAATTGCATGTCACTTTTATTAGACCGAAAATGAAGTTATCATCTAAAGACTCTATAGATCAACCTATCTATCTCTTGGGGAAATCCTAATAATTCTAATATAAATCTTGTCAAATGTTAGTTCTCCTAAAGTGGCATTTCATACTCAACTGGAAAAGGAAAATAACAGCAGCAGCATCAGCTCGTCAGCATCAGCAACCGCAAACTCTCCCATCTACAGCATCTAACTTCTTCAGCATCTCCCGCAGCATCCCGCAGCATTCTAACCCCCTCCCACTAAGAATAGGTCTTCTTATACCCTAATTCTAGCTTACAGCATAAAATGTTTCTTCTTACATGGCGCGATTCATTCTCATTGGTCCAAAACTCAGGTCCCTATACATTCTAATCAAGCTTCCTGGTCTTAACTAGTTCCGTGAGGAATGTCCATGCAAGCATCGTTTCCCACAGTTCATGCACTCGCTCATCCGTTTCGATCAGTCCAAATTGTTTCTTTTTCTGCAACAATTGTATAATAATGTCTTTTCTATTGATTCAACCAGGCTTCTCACGCTTCTTGCTGATCATCTTGGCACACATCTGCTCAGAAGGGTCACAGCAGCCTTGACCATACTTTCATCCTAGCCTCTCGGCATCAGCACGTGATCATCTCTTTGCAACAGCCTCTCTCCTCTATCACGTGGTCGCATCCGCTCCTGCGCACTCTAATAACTCGCGGCCATTTTATATTGCTGCTCAGCAGGCCTAAGCGCACTATTTCTAAAGAAAACAAAATGTTATTAAAACAATGAAATATAAACCCTTTCGTTTCCCTCCCGTCTTTCTACGTACCCCAATTAGGTATTACCTAGCAGAAGCAACATATAAAGCTGTCCCTTACTTACCATCGCTTTATTTTGCAACAACACGTTTTATTCAAAGCACGAAAACATGAATTTTATTATTATTTCAGTACGCAAAATATTATGTTATATTTAGAAACGTAAACAACTATTAGTTCATTACTTTGCACATAAAACTGCGTGTTATCCTTTTCCCAGACATACATTGTTGGTTAATTACTTGAACGAGCATGTTTATTTTTATACGAAAATATTAGGAGGTTAAAATTTTTATATTTACCCTGCTCCATCAACTCCCCCTTTGGTGATTTTTAACATCACCACATAAACTCAAGTTATACAATTTTCTCAGACAGCATATATCTTTTATCCATTTGCTTTTGTTAGTTTTATACTTCTGTATCGCTTTCAACTTGTCTCTTTGTCTTTTTGTACAGGTTCTCTTTTATTTCTTCTAACTCTATTTCACCTGTTTCTCTCTCTCTCTCTCTTTGTTTATCATATTTTCTTTTTTAACTTTTTCTGCTTTCTTCGTCTCTTTATACATGTTACTGCAAGCTTCAATACTAATATTATTATTATTATCATGGTTGCTATTATTATTACTTTCCCTATTATTAATCCACTCATTCTTGTTAACCAATTCGTTACAGAAGAAAACCCTTTACCAAGTTTTCCCCAAACACTTTCAACCTCCAGTGGTACTAGTTCTTTGTGCAAATTTGTAATATTTGTTATATACTTCTGTATATTTTCGCTTTTATCAGGAATGTAAGTGCAACAATGTTGGACTTTCAGCATTCCACAGAGTCCGCCCTCTTTTGCCAAAAGAATGTCAAGGGCAAGACGATTTTGCATCACCATAGCTCTCATGGCAACCATTTCGGTATTTACCATTAAGAACCCTCCAGCAGTATCTGTAGATAAACGATCTACTACTGTGGATAATTTCCGAATTCTGAATGCATTCAAAGATATTCCCACTGCTGGTATCAATGCACCAAAAATATCACCTACTATTTCTGAAAAACTTTCCCTTTTTCTACGTGTAAAGGTATTTATCATTTTGTGTGTTCCTTTTTCTTTTCTATCCACATGAAAAATCTTTGGAAAGACCAGGCCTAAATAACATGATCCATACCAATGGTCCGGCAACCTATAATAAGCCCTATTCCCACAAACATAATAAATCCCTGGAAATATTGGATCTTTTCCCCCTTTGAATCCCCATCCACCTATAATTAGGTAATTGTCATAGCAATTACTGGAACCCACAAAATAATTGTCATATTTTGTCTTATTTCTTCTAATGCACAACCTTCCCTGTTGGGGCCAATCCAGAGTCATAGCTGCATTCATCTTTTTCTTGTCATGATGGTCTTCCTCAAACGCCCAAAGAGGTGTTTTTGTCTCTTCAATTACTTTTCTTTCAAATTTCACTCTTCTTTCCTCAACCATTTCTAGAAATACTTTTTCTTCTTTCTTTAACTCACAGGTAAGGTTGTACCTAAATATATTATCTAATGTTAAAATCTTATCTTCTAAGAAATATTCTCCAAAAATCTTTCCCTCTTTTATTTTATTAAGCTCGGGAACTACAGAAACCTTTGCAAAAATCCTATCTACATCAGTGTAATAATATTCTAATCTGCCTGTTTTATAAAATAAGCTTGCTAATACACTACATGTTATTCCATATGTCAAAGGGAGGTGATGATAAGTCACACCCTCTGCTACAGATGCAGGCAACTGCATACAAACATAACAATCCCTTACATCCATTGTTTCTACGTACTCATACAGTAATTTAGTAAACACATTCTTTGAAAAATCTGTTATTGATTTATCCTTATGTAATTCTGCACTACTCCTTAAAATAACTGGCTCTTGAGTGTTAGCTCCTTGTTCCTTCTCAGTGTTATTAGACTTTTCCACTACAGCTAAACTAATTGGAATAGTTATTGCTAATACTACCCATACTGTTATCAATAATCCTGTACAAAAACAGCACATTTTGCACCATCTTTTTAAAAACTCACATTTACATTTTCTATCTCTAATATTCTCCATTTTGTACTTGTTTTCTCGAAAATTGTGTCACTACACCTCAGAAATGACTTGCTTGCCACTCTGTACTTTCAGAATGTTGTCTTTGCTTGGTTCTTTCTTCAATTCTTTCTCAGAATTCTTTCCTTGTCACATCCGATAATTTTGTCAGTTTAGTGTTTTTTGTCAAATCCGGTAAACTATCTACAGTGTCAAATCCGGTAAACTATCTACAGCAACCACTTCAGGTTTGCTTCTTCAGGTTTGTTGCACTTCACTTTCTCCCATCAGGTTTCTTTGTTCTGGGTTCTTGTGAGTGTTCAATTCTTCTTTGTAACTAGTCAGAGCACGATACAACCATTCAGGTGATCTGTACTTCTGATTCACTTTCCTTATTCTTTTTGTTTTCTGCAAGTGTTTACCACCTTGTTTTCTTTGCTCCTTTTGACTTGTTATTTCATTCACTTGTTCAGCACTTTTTCCATCCAATTTTACTATTCTGTATCTTAATCTTCTTACTTCATTGGGCCAATTGTCTCCTTTTCTCGGCCTTTTTGCTTCACTCCCTTTTTCCTCTCTTTCTGTTTTCCAATTTCTTTTTCTTGTCTCTTGTTTTTCATTTCTTTCTTCTCCACTTCTGATTCTGTTTCAATCTTTTCGTTATTTCCTCTTATTTTGAAACTAATTATTTCGCTTTCATCTACTTGTGGTTCTTTTCTTATCTTCCTTCGTTCACCTACTTCTGTCCCTCCTCGAGGTTCTTCCGATTTTGTGTCAATTTCTCTATCTGCTTCTAAATTTCCCTGTTCTTGTGTTTGCCTATCTGTCCCTACTGCTCCTCGGGGCTTTTCCGATTTTTCTAACTTTTGGTCTGAAACTCTCCCTTCTTCATCTATTAATATTACTTTCGAAGGAATTCTACTACCACTCGTACTTGGTTGTTCACTGTCACTGTTTTCTGGCTCAGTTTCTTCTCTTATGCTTTCAAAATTCCACTTTGTCTTTATAATTTCTTCTCCTTCTGACTGTTCTGTATCAGATTCTGAACTGGTATCAGATATTTCCAGATGTCGACTTACAGGTCGATCTTCAAATTCTGGAACTTCGACTATTTCCTCTATTTCTTCTTCTTCTTCTATCGTTTCACTTGTAGTTGGGTCTCCCAGATGTCGACTTACAGGTCGATCTTCAAGTTCTGGCACCCTGTTTGTCTCCTCTTCTCTTTCTGATGCTGAACTGTTGTCTATTATTTCCAGATGCCGACTCACAGGTCGATCTTTAGGTTCTGGAACTTTGATGGTGTGGCTGGCATGAACCCAATGTTTCACTCCTGCACACTTAACTGCGGTCGTTGTCACTAGAATCACTTGTCGTGGTTCGTCCCAGCGAGGAACCAAACAATTTCTTCTCCGGTGGACTTTTATTCGAACCCAATCTCCTGGATTCAAGTCGTGTGCTGGTTTTCTTTCAAGAGTGGTCGCATCCGGTCCAACCTGATGAAACACAGAACGCACCACATCAGCCAATCCTTTGCAATAATCCAGTACTAGATCATCAGTTATAGTCAGTAGCTTGTTGACAGGTACTTGAGCTTGTCTCATTGCTCGTCCCATGATTATCTCATGTGGACTAAGTCCAGTCTTCCTTTCCGGAATACTTCTGATTGTCATCAGAACCAATGGCAAAGCATCTGGCCATTTCAGTCCTGTAGCTTGACACATTTTTACTAACCTGTTCTTGATTGTTCCATTTACTTGCTCTACTCTTCCAGAAGCCTCTGGTCTGTATGCACAATGCAGTTTCTGTTTAATACTAAGGGCTTCACAAATCAGTTTAACTAATTCGTTTTGGAAATGTGTTCCTCTATCTGTTTCAATCGTGACTGGAAAACCATACCTCGGAATGAATTCTCTCAGCAAAAGTTTTGCTACTGTGATACTGTCATTCCTTCTTGTTGGATATGCCTCCACCCAACGGGAAAACAAACAGACGACCACTAAAACGTACCTCAATCTGCTGCAAGGTGGCATTTCTATGAAATCCATCTGCATTCTGGTGAAAGGACCCCCTTCTCGTCCTATTCTGCCTAGACTCACTACTGTCTTCCTTCCTGGATTTAACTGTTGACAAATCAGACATCTTTGACAAAGACTCTCAGCTATGGCTCTGAATTTTGGATTGTACCATGTTTGTCTAAAAAGTCTGATCATTGAATCTCTCCCAATATGGGCTTGCCCATGGTACATCCGTGCCATGTCAGAAATCATGCTATCAGGCATAACTGGTCTCTCATCCCTGTAAACCCATACATCAGTTTCTTCATGTTTCCTACATCCTGCTTTTAGCCATGTATCTTTCTCTTCGTCTTCTGCAGCCTCTTGTAACTGTCTTACCTCATCCCATGTTTCAATTGAGTTAGTAAAAGCAATGGACAAGAAATATGCTCTCTTTCGCGGCATTTGTTTAAAGAGACCACATTCTTTGCACAGTACTGTGCCATTTCGTCAGCATATTTGTTGCCAACAGTAATGTAGTCTTCCCCATTTTTATGTGCATTGCACTTCACTACAGCAATCTCTTTAGGCAGCTGTATCGCCTCAAGCAACCTTTTCACAAAATCTCCATTCCTTATGGGTGTTCCTGCAGACGTCAAGAAACCCCTTTGTGACCAAATCTGACCAAAGTCATGAACGACTCCAAAGCCGTACTGACTGTCAGTCATAATCGTAACTCGCACATTTCTTCCCAACTTGCATGCTTGAATCAGAGCTACTAATTCTGCAACTTGGGCAGACCGTACACCTTTCAGACAAGTTGCTTCCAAAACAGTTGCTACTGTGCAAACTGCATATGCTGCACTTAGAACTCCATCACTCGTTCTCAAACATGAGCCATCCACAAACAGAATATAATCTGATTCTTTTAAGGGCTCCTCTCGGATGTCAGCTCTTGGTTTAGTACAGTATTCAAGCACATTCAGACAATCGTGATCTACTTCATCCATTTCAATCACATTCTCTTCATCTGGCAATGATGTTGAAGGATTTACATTCATACATCTGTCAATGGTCACATTATCTGCACTCAAAATTACCTTTTCATACCTAGTCAGCCGACTATGTGTCATGTATTGTGTTTTCGTTCTTGTCAAGAGAATTTCCACTGAATGGGGAACATACACTCTCAATGGATACCCCATCACTATGCCTTCACTCTGTTCCAGACTCACACAAGTAGCAGCAACCGCTTTCAAACATCCAGGCAACGCTCTGGCTACAGGGTCTAACACAGCAGAAAAATATGCAATTGGTCTTTTCATAGTTCCATGTCTCTGTACCAAAACTGAAAATGCACATCCATCTCTTTCACTGCAAAACAGCTCAAAATCTTTCTCATAGTCAGGCATTCCTAATGCTGGAGCCTCACACAGTTTCTTTTTCAGCTCTTTGAATGCTTTCATTTCTTCATCATTCATTTCAAAAGGATCTTTAACATCCTTCTTTGTCAGTTTCTGCAATGGTTTAGCAATTAGTGAAAAACCGCTTATCCATTGTCGACAATATCCAACCATTCCCAAAAACATTCTTACCTCTCTTTGTGTCATTGGAGCTCTCATTCCTTGAATCATTTTTATTCTCTCTGTCGTTACCTTTCGTACTCCTTTCTCAATTTTATGCCCTAAATACTGGACTTCTTGTTTACAAAACTGCAATTTTGAAGGGGACACTTTATGTCCTCTTTTTGCTAAATGGTTCAGCAAAGCAATCGTGTCATTGACACAGGCTTCTTTCGTTTTTGATGCCACCAGTAGGTCATCAATATACTGAACCATTACTGACTTTTCTGGCATTCTTAAGTCTTCCAATGATTTCTTTAAGATCTGATTAAAGATTGAGGGACTCTCTGTATACCCTTGAGGAATTCGGCACCATGCCAAAATACGCTCTCCAAACCTAAACGCAAATATTGGCTGGCTATCTGGATGTAATGGAATAGAGAAAAATGCATGACATAAATCAATCACAGTGTACCACTCTGCTTCGCGTGGAATCTGGTACAGAATCACGGCAGGATTTGGTACTATTGGGCAACAAGGTACAACAATTTTGTTTACCTTTCTTAAATCCTGTACGATTCTATATGTTCCATTTGGCTTTTTCAGTCCCATTATTGGCGAATTACATGGACTGCTCATGATTTCTTTTAGAATCCCTTGTTCAATCATTTTATTTATTACTGGCGTTATTCCTTCAATTATTTCTGGAGTCAATTTATACTGGGGCGTATTTGGGTAACTCGTTCCTTCTTTTACGGAAATTTTTACGGGATCTACTCCTTTCATTAATCCTACATCTTCTCCTGTCAAGTCCCATACTTCTTCTTTTACTGTCCCTTTCAACTCAATTGGGATTTTCTCTGCATCAAATACAGGAAACAAATGATTTACTTCTGGTTCTAAATTTACCATTGTCATTTTGTACAGCACATCCTCATCTGGAGTTTGAAATGCAATTCCGTCTGGAGTACAATAAATTGTGCAGTTCATCTTGCACAATAAATTGCGTCCTAAAAGATTAACAGGACTACAATCACACACCACAAATCGGTGCATTTCACTAAATGGACCAATTCTTACCTTTACTAATCTAGTAAGAGGCGTTTCAATTTGCTGATTGGAAACTCCAACCACTTGTATATGTTCACCTGAGAGAGGAAGATTTGGAATTTCCACTGACCTAACAGTAGAACGGGTAGCTCCAGTGTCAACAAGGAATGTTATATTTGCACCATTCACTTCTCCATCCACAAATGGACCTGACTGGTCTACCTCTAGAGTTGCGCCAAGCACGCACTCTTCCCTCTCTTTCAGACACTGTCATGAGCTTTCATACGACTCATCCTCACTCTGTCGCAACCAATATTGTGAGATTTCAGCTGCACGTGACAACTGTTTTACCTGCTCTCCTCCATAGAATCCTGTTTCTGCACTGTACTTCTGTTGATTAGCACTCTTGGGAAGTGGTGGTTGTGGCACCTGACCTTGTTGAGTAACTACCTCACTCTGCACCTGTGAATTTAATGTTTGATTTTCTACATTAGGTTTAGGAGGAAATTTACACTCGTTTCTCCAATGCCCTAGCTTTCCGCAATTGTGGCATGGCCACTTTTTCTTCGCCTCATCTATGCTCATTTGTCCTTTTCCTTTACCTATATTAGGTCGGGATTTAAACTGTCCTGTTTCACTGCTAGTATTATTCAATTCAGCTTCTTGCTTCTCTGCAACTTTCACCTGTGCCCACATGGCTTTTTCTTTCAATTTACGCTGTTTACTCTCAATTTCATCACTGCAATACTTAGCATATCTCAAAACTTCGTCCACTGTGCTATTCTGCCACCCTATCAAATGCTGCTTAATCCTTTCACTTATCTCCGGTGTTAATCCATACACGAATCTATATACAAAATGACTCCTGTCCTTCTCACTTAGCGTCTCATAACCACTAGACTGCTTGAAAACCAACAACAATCTCTCATAGTACGCATGCACTGATTCTTTGCTTTCCTGTGTTGTTCTGTCTATTTTCACCCAATCTGTTTCTTTTGGTGGAATTTTATTCTTCAAGAAGGTAACTACCTGATCATATTTCCGCATCACTTCTGGACCTGGCGCTCCTGTTTTGGCATCCCTTGGATATTCTACAGTTGGCCAATCAATTGTAATCTTACATTCCGTCCATAAATCAGCAGGCACTACTATGTCAAACAATCCATCTAAATCTATCCACAGCACTTTTGACACTTTAACAAATCTCTCCACTTGTCTGTACCATTCTACTGGTTTCTCTCTCAATTTTGGGAAGTCATTTGTAAATGACAATATATCCTGTCTGGTCCACGGAACATGCACATAACTACCACCTGGTGTTTCTCTCATTGGGTACTCTCTCGTAACTGGTTCCTTATCTGTCATTGCAAATGCTAAAGCTGCTTTATCTGTCGTTTTCTCATTCTTCTTTGTCCATCTGTTTCTCCATCTATCCACATCACCCCATTTTCTCAATAAAACAATCAGCTCTTTTATCTGGGTCAGTCTTCCTGATGTGTTCAAATTTTCTATGTCTTTCTCACAAAAATCTACTCTGTACGGTTTCTGCAATGTCCTCACTTTCACAAATTCCACTCCTAATTCACCTGCAATCTCTTCCAATTTGTCATGTAAATTTCTAGCTCTCCATGTAAGACTCTTACACAAAAACATAATCTCATCGTCCTGATAATTCTTTAGTTTTTCCGTTCCAATTGTTCCCAAAATCAACTCTTCCATGTCTATTTTTAACCTAATTACATCTAATGGTTTTTCTTCAGGTTCTTTCGCTTTTAGCGCTTTCATCCATTCATTTAACTCTTCTGGAGTCGGACCTACAGGTGTACTATTTAACTCAATCCAATCACTGGTTCTTTCTGGTGTTCCTGATGCGGACTCGGTCACCATAGGTATTCTTCTAACCTCACTCTCATTTATCGTCAAATTTGTAGGTGGACTTGGTCTACACGTACTCGCCGAATTGTGTGCACCTTCCTTATTCAGTTCCATCCCTTCTCTTTTTCTTTGCACATGTGAATTAATTGGAATCACCAAAGAATGTTCATTTATTTTCTGATTTTCAAAAATTGGCATTACTGGACCTATCGTTACTGGTACAGTTACAGCTTCCATATTCTTTGTCAATTCTCTTATTTTCTCTGTCAATTCTTTTGTCGTTTTTGCTAGTTCAGTTGCATTGTCACTTTCTGTCTCATCATTTTGTGAAATTTTAAATGTTTCTTGTGACCTATTTATTTCATTTCTTCGTTCGGGTTTTTTATTCCTCTCAGTTTCCATTTGCGGTGCATTAGGTGTCACCACTACAGAAGTCTGTTGATATGGGGGTGGATTTCTGTTTAAAATATCTTCCAGCAATTCGTCATCTGTTTCACTACCACCATACACATACTTTTCTACCACTACATGTTTCTTTTTCTCAGTACACTTTCTCTTTGCTTCTTCCTCAACCGCAAAAGCTGGAAACAAACCTCCTGCCATGTTAGCGTATCTCCAACGCTTTACTCTGTCCTCATGATTTATTCCCCACAACCTTCTTGGTAAAAACTCATGATTCTTCAATCCTCTGGCTCTCTCTCGTTCATACATCTCATCTTCCCATTCCGCTAAAGCTTCAAACTGTGTTGGTCTAGGTCTAGGTTCTAACATTACCATCTTTTCTCGTAAGTTCCGTAATACAGCTACATTAAATGAACCATTCTCAGGAAAAGCCAATGCTCCATCGTTCTTGGTGTATTTTGTCCAATTTTCTACCCAAATGCATGTATGATATCCATATTTCAGCATCATATGTGAAGCTGGTGACTTCGGCGGAGGAATAATTTGTCCCTCTCTAGTCACTACCTTTTTGTCCTTCTTAAAGAAGTTCTTAACTTTCGACATCCAAGACGTTTTCTCTCTTCCATACTCATAGTACGTCATGATTCACAACCTTTTTCTCCTTAAAACACTCGGCAAATCAACTCTGTTCCCTATGCGTTTATTTCAACCAATGCTAGCGCGACTCACACCAACGCTCCAATCACAACGATTTCTGTCTACGGCGCACTGTCCAATCCCAGCGCGGCTTTTGTCTACGTCACTTCGCTCCTGTTCTCATGTGACTAGCGCACTGTCCAATCCCAGCGCGGCTATTGTCTACGTCACTTCTGCTCTTGACCCCTCCTTTACAAAATTTATCGGCAATTTCTTTTTCAACAATTCTTGTTAGTTACAACATTTTATCCACATTTCCATTGTCTGATTCGCTAAACCGAAAAGATAGCTTTGACCATTCACACAAGAATTCTGTATTTCCAGTAGGCAGCGCTTACCTCTACCCTACCACAGAACTTTCAGTTACGTCGATAAATTAGCACTTCCCTCTACCTTACCCTTCTTTCAAGCAAGTGATAAACCCGTTTCTCTGGGGATAAAACACATGTGGAGACTATACTGCTCCTGAGAATTAAGGCCAGAGTTTCACAAGAAAACCGATCACTATTTCACTCACACACCTTTTATACGCAAAATGTCCCTAAATAACACAACCTGTGTTATTACCAAATTGAACTCAGACAGTGTAAAATTCCATGCGACTTCTCTTGCCACACGTGTTCCACTTCCTACTTCCCGGAAGCGTGAAAACTTACATATAACATAACGCGACTCAACAAAAAGTGTTAGACATAAACTTATCAATAATCTATAATCAAAAATCAATAATCACCAAACTAATCTATAGTAACCATAACTCTGCTACCAAGAAATCTGATCCAGCGCTTACAATAAAAATATTTTCTCCTACTATGGTTTTGGGTCATCCAGGTGCAATTATTTCTCTAACATACACACACTATATCCATATGACGGTGGGGCCCATAACACCGCAAATACATTCACTTACTCATTTATTTCCCTGGATTTTCCTCCGACATGAAACCTAGGAGAAAAGGATTTGCTGGAAGGAGACGGGATACCTCTTTTATAAAGACACAATAATTTTCATTTGCTTTTAAGGTATTCCGCTCATTGGTCGATGGACCAACTAGTAGGAATCAGTTGATGGTGATTAAGACCAGCTCAATCACAATGAACTCTTTTATCAAAACATTATTAATCATTATGCTAAAGAAAATCACTGAGTCATTGGTTTAAAGAATAATAAAGTTTATATAAAGTTTTGAATGCAGAAAATTCAGGATTAATTTATTATTCAGATCATTGCATTTATCATCTTTATAAGAATAATTGCAAATTGCATGTCACTTTTATTAGACCGAAAATGAAGTTATCATCTAAAGACTCTATAGATCAACCTATCTATCTCTTGGGGAAATCCTAATAATTCTAATATAAATCTTGTCAAATGCTAGTTCTCCTAAAGTGGCATTTCATACTCAACTGGAAAAGGAAAATAACAGCAGCAGCATCAGCTCGTCAGCATCAGCAACCGCAAACTCTCCCATCTACAGCATCTAACTTCTTCAGCATCTCCCGCAGCATCCTGCAGCATTCTAACCCCCTCCCACTAAGAGTAGGTCTTCTTATACCCTAATTCTAGCTTACAGCATAAAATGTTTCTTCTTACATGGCGCGATTCATTCTCATTGGTCCAAAACTCAGGTCCCTATACATTCTAATCAAGCTTCCTGGTCTTAACTAGTTCCGTGAGGAATGTCCATGCAAGCATCGTTTCCCACAGTTCATGCACTCGCTCATCCGTTTCGATCAGTCCAAATTGTTTCTTTTTCTGCAACAATTGTATAATAATGTCTTTTCTATTGATTCAACCAGGCTTCTCACGCTTCTTGCTGATCATCTTGGCACACATCTGCTCAGAAGGGTCACAGCAGCCTTGACCATACTTTCATCCTAGCCTCTCGGCATCAGCACGTGATCATCTCTTTGCAACAGCCTCTCTCCTCTATCACGTGGTCGCATCCGTTCCTGCGCACTCTAATAACTCGTGGCCATTTTATATTGCTGCTCAGCAGGCCTAAGCGCACTATTTCTAAAGAAAACAAAATGTTATTAAAACAATGAAATATAAACCCTTTCGTTTCCCTCCCGTCTTTCTACGTACCCCAATTAGGTATTACCTAGCAGAAGCAACATATAAAGCTGTCCCTTACTTACCATCGCTATATTTTGCAACAACACGTTTTATTCAAAGCACGAAAACATGCATTTTATTATTTCAGTACGCAAAATATTATGTTATATTTAGAAACGTAAACAACTATTAGTTCATTACTTTGCACATAAAACTGCGTGTTATCCTTTTCCCAGACATACATTGTTGGTTAATTACTTGAACGAACATGTTTATTATTTTTATACGAAAATATTAGGAGGTTAAAATTTTTATATTTACCCTGCTCCATCACTAGCCAAAGGATCAATAGAAAAAGTGCCCCATCCGCAGAAGGTCTTGGGTTTCTACAGTTTTTTCCTAATCAAAACAGAGGAATGGCGACACCTCCTAGACCTCTTAAAATTAATTAGTATCTACACAAGCAGTCCTTACGCATGGTCACCCTCTCCGACATCCTGCATCTCCTGAACCACGGAGACTACATGACCTTCCTGGATTTACAGGATGCATACTTCCATATCACCATACATCCCAAACATCGCAGATACCTATGCTTCACTGTAGCCGGCGCTCATTACCACTTCAAGGACCTCCCATTTGGCCTCAAATCGGCTTCCCACATTCTTACCAAATGCCTAGCCCCTGTGGCAGCTTCTCTCGGAAAGGACGATCATCGGGTATTCCCATACCTAGACGACTGGTTTATAAAAGCACCAACAGCCTCTCAAGCGTTCAAAGCCACAGAGGGTTGCCTAAAGTTGTTTCACAAACTAGGTCTCACTGTATATTATCAAAAGTAATCGACTACCCCATCCAAGAAGATAATGTTACTGGCCACAGCCTTAGATACTGTCCAGAACAAAGCCTGTCTTTCCCAAGACAGACAGCAAAGGCTCAAGGAACTGGCTCTCAACCTATCCAGAAAAAGGTCTATTTCAGGGTGTCTGTTCAAGCTGCTGCTGGGCATGATGTCTTCAGCGATCAATCAGGTCCCTCTCGCCTTGAAAATGAGACCACTACCTTCCGGCTTGGAGACAAGGCGGATAGCGACCACCGACCCCAGGAAATCATCCTCTGGGCAGCTCCACAAACGTTTGAGCCACTACTAGGGGGCCCTCTCTCCAACTATACAATCAATCTCAGAAGAATCAAATACTCCCTAGTAAATACGGAGGAGGTACTCCAGGTTGCAAAAGACCTGTTACAGAACCCAAAAGAGTACATACAATGCCCAATTGAAAACTGGGAACAACTTACAGTCTGCTTATCAAGTACCTTCTCAACAGTAGCCAAATACCGACCGCCGAATGATCCTGTGGAAACCAGTAGGCTCCCCGGAGCGCAAAACAAGCAACTAAAGATAATAAAAAAGATATAAACAAAACGCCGAGACTCCTGAGGCTTAATCCGGAAGATCTTGATCTCAAAGTATCCCTGCAACAACACAGGAAAAGCCTTAAGAAGCTGAAATGGGAATTAAGAAGATCCAGGGAAGAGGAACTATGGGCAAAATTATTACATGACTCCAAAACTCATAACAGCGCTCGTTTCTGGTGTACAGCAAATAAAATAATGCGCCCGACGGCAGCTCAGCTCAGCACCATGCGACTCTGGGCAATAGCTCACTTAATTTCCACGACGGCCCCCAGCGCCTTGAGACCCGTAAGGATGAGTAGTTCGCGCTTTACAAATACGGATTTAGATTTAGAACCTCATATATCACAGAAGAGGTATGGTCAGAGTTTTTAACATCTCACTTCAACCATCCGCACAAGCCGAAATGGTGCAAGGAAACAGGGGCCGCAAAGGGGAAAGAGTTACAGCAAACAAATGATGGACGGAATGCTGACAATGCAAACATTCTCCCCCAGTCAAAAGATCTGGGTTAAATCCATTGTTCTTTTGCCCACTACGCCACCCCAGTTTGGACCCAGCCATATGCAAATCAGTCTTGACCCTGTGCCCCATGGGAACAGTCCAGACCGAACTGCCAGGCCACGTCCTCCCTGGACCGGAAACAAGCATCCTGGGACCGGTTTCAGGGTATGTCACCCTTCAGCCAGGCTAGCTTGAATCCAGTGGCACAGTGAGCAAGGGATCCAGGTCAGGGGAAAGAAGCCATCGAATTTAAGGATGAAATCAAACCAGACACACTATGTATGGGTGTGGAAGAACAAACCGACATCGTTACAATCAAACGTCAGATTGCCAAAGGTAGGAGAGAAGGAGCCCAATGGGATCCCCCCCGCTCTTTTCAAGCAGGACATCGTCTTTTGGGCAGGTGCCTTGGTCCCATTATTTCAGGAAGTCAGACAATTGGGACAAGTACCGGCCTCTTGGAAAGGTTCTATTATTGCCCCTATCTATAAAGGCGGTGAGAAATCTGCTCCTACAAACTACCGTCTAGTTGCTTTAATGGATAACGAAGCTAAATACTATGCGGGCACCGTACTTGAGGATCTTCAGCTATGGGCAGCTGAGCAAGGAATTATACCACTCAACCAAACCGGCTTCGCTAAAAACACAGTAACTTTAACCAATATCTTAACATTGTCATTACTCATGGACAAGTCAATAGCAACAAAACAGTCACTTCACCTGTGTTTCGTAGACTTTAAGGCTGCCTTTAATAAACTCGTGAGAGCCAAACTTTGGGAAAAGCTGGCAAACTGGAAGTTCCCTCAGGCACTGCTAGGCGCACTAATATTCCTTCACACAGACACCTGGGTGCAGGTCAAACTGGGCGACGGCACATGCCTGTCAAGGCGAATTCCAACAACCAAAGGGCTGAAACAGGGCTGCGTGCTCACGCCAACTCTGTTTAACCTTTTTATGGCTGACCTGACCCAGCCCTTAGACCATTACAATGCACATGCTCCAAGGTTAGGAGGCAAGGCTCTAAACAGCATCCTGTACGCTGATGATGTAGTCCTAATTAGTCACACGCATGTGGGTATGCAACATCTTTTAAACGCTCTTCAAAAATATTCCGATGCCAATTTTCTGGAAGTAAATATGGAAAAAACTAAATCAATGTCCATCAAAAGATGAGGTGAAAAACCCCACCACTGGCACCTAGGGAACAACCAATTACAGAATACAACAAATTACAAATATCTAGGGGTAATATTTGACAATTGAGGCCAGTTTACAAGTCAGCTAGAGTCAATTAAAAGGAAAGGAGTGGCCCTTGCGACTATACTGAGGCAAATAAAAACCCAGCTCACGGGCCCAAGGCTCTCCCCACTTATTCAGATTGCGCAAGCCAAAATCCTGCCCATGATCACATACGGCAGTGAAGCGCTAAAAGGAAGAGACGCCCACACCCTGGACAGCACTTTAATCAGGGCCTACAGAATCATGTTTAACATCCCCGCTTACGCATCCGCCGCCCAGATTCGGCTAGAATTTGGCCTCATCAAACAGTAAGGCAGGGGGCGTACATAATATGCTGGCTCAAGATCAAGAATGCCACCGCAAACAGTCTAAGCCATCTACTGTGGCAGGAGCTACAGCAGAGAACAGCGGCTCCGGCAAGCAAACATCTATATCAGTGTCTTAAGAACACTGGTCTCAGCCAGGTATGGGAAATTTCGACCACTCATGCCATCTTGAAGAAAATTATGGGGAAGACAATAAGGAGCATGTCACTTGTAGAAGATAAAGTAACCTTCGCACAGAGAACACGCTTGGATGACAATAAACGGCTATGTATCACTGAGACCTCAACCATACTTGAGCGCAGGGTACTCCAGGACCATCAAGGAGAAATTCCTGAAACATCAAAATTGCCAGCTGCTCAGCATCTACCACCATGGCTGCGGGGTCAAAAGCCTCCAGATTGCCGCTTGTGCAGTAACGGAGTCGAGGACATGGCTCACCTGATATGCACCTGCCCTAGCCTAAGAAGAGAAAGATCGTGCCTGCTCAAGCTTCACTTCAATCTGCGAGGGATCCGAACACGGAGGCAAGCCGTGATAGCCTGCTTTAATTCAGACGACCCATAGTTGAACTGCAAGCTAGTAAAATTCTTAGCACGGATAGACGAGAAGCTGGGAAATGGTGGTAATACCACAGGCAAATGTTAGAACTCCATTGCTCAGCTGGGAAGAACGCTCACTATTAATGTCCTGATAGGAACCTCCACGAAAGCAGGTTAAAGAACAATTGCGTAAGAGTGTCAAACCCAAGGACTCATGAACATTGTTTTAACTGGGCCTGGCAATTCGTATGACAATTCTTTTAATCATCAAATGTTCTTATCTGGTTTTAATGTTGGTCATTTACGAGCATCATTGTACGCTTTTTTTTATCGCAAACTTTGTATCAGTTTTAATTAACTATATACAATAAAGTTACTTACTTACTAGCCTTGTGGTCCCAGGTCCCCCATCTGTTAAAGGGTCTTCTCATGTTCCTACCTCAAATACCCGACTTTGTAATAACTACGGATATTTCCCTACAGGGCTTGGGACAGGACCTGCAAATTCAAGAAATTGGTCTCCGCTCCAGAAACGCATGCATATCAATCGCCTGGAGCTCAAGGCCATTTATCTCAGTCTCCAAGCGTTCCTACCAAGGATACCAGTGTCTTCAGTGCTAGTGCGCACAGACAATACCACCAGCATACACTACCTGAACAGGTAAAGGGTCAAGAGGTCTCACGCTTTCCAAAGAAGCTCACGAACTTTGGAGGTGGCCCACGCCTCACAAGATAACTCTGCGGGCTGAACACCTTCCTGGAACAAGAAATATTGTAGAAGGCGCTCTCAGCAGAGCCAGGATCGTGGGGAATGCCTTTGCGATGTGATGGTCTCGGATCTATGCATCCACTTTTCCCCCATCCCTCTCATACCGAAAGTTCTCAGCAAAATTAAAGCTGAGCTTTGTCACCTCTTCCTGATAGCCCCCCAGGTTGCCCAGACAGCATTGGCACACAGAGCCTCTCCTACTATCTGAATGCAGCCAAATTCGCCTCCAAACGCCCCCAACACTGTTGACGATGAGCCAAGGCCAGGTACTTCATCCGACTTCTGCCCACTTATGCACATGGCTCCTGAATTCCAGGAATTCAGAAAGCTGAATATTCCTCAAAACTGCAGGGTCATTCTCTCGAAAGCAAGAGCTGACGCCACCATAAAAACGAATAAATGTGAAAATGTTTCTGTTTATGGTGCCAGAAATCAAATCTGCGTCCTCTATTGGCATCACCGGAGCAGATACTACCCTAACTCCTCTCGCTAGCTCAATCTGATTTGATGCATGCCTCTATCAAGGTTCATCTCTGTACAATATCTAGATATAGGTGTTCCTTGCATTCACTCTGTACTCGAGCAGAATCATCAAAGAGTGAATGAAACGATTGTTCAGGGTTTTCCCTCCTGTAAGGGCTCCTCTTCTGGACTGGTACCTGAACGTAGTGTTAGCTCAACTCATAAAGAGTTCATTTGAACCCATACACAGAGCAGAACTCAAATTTCTCACTTGGAAGGTGGCACTGTTGCTAGGGCTCACTTCAGCCAGAAGGGCATGTGAGATACAGGCTTTCACAACTCAAGAATCTTTGTTGGGCTTCACGGACAATTCTGTCATTCTCAGAACCAATCCAGAATTTATTCCTAAAATCTCTATTGACTTTCACCTCAATGAGCCCTTAATAATATGGACTTTCTTCCTGAATCCAACCACACCGCGGAAAGGTCTCTCCATACGCTAGATATCAAAAGATTTCTAAAGGTCTACCTTCATCTCACTAAACAGCTGAGGGAAACTGACCAGCTGTTGGTCTCATATGGACACACACATAAGGGTGCTGTGGTCACAAAAGCAACCATTGCTCGATGGAGCCAAGCCACAATCCGAGTTTGCCACTTGATGGCAGGCAGACTGCTTGCAAGAAGAACGAGGGAACATTCAACTAGAGCAGTTTCTGCCTGAACTGCTTTGTTTGCGGGAGTGCCTCTTGAAAATATGTCGTGCTGCGACCTGGAAGAGTGTGCATACATTCACGCAGCATTATTGGCTGGAATCGGCACAGCGCAGTGATGCAGCTTTGAACACTTGACTTTACAATGAAAGCACAATTCAGGAAGAGGCGTGCTACCCATGTTATGCAATTTCAAACCAGGAAAGTGATTGTTGATCTCTGGATCACGTGCCTCACGTAGCTTGTCTTAGAGGTTGTGTAACACACATCTTTAAGTTGTGAAGCCTAAAGCCCCCCGTGTTGACTAATCTTTTTGTGAGGCTAGAGGTCTCTTGTTGATGCCCCAAATTAAATGTTCTACTCAATTTTGTATACACTTTTTCCCCATCATTCATCCACACATTAATCATAATGGGTAGGAATCTAAATAGTGTACTATTTTGTTTTCTTTTTTATTGTGTGTAGTCTGTGCTAAAGGCCCTGCCCTCATTGATCAGCTTACTGGTGGTGATATCATTGAATTTTTTCTTTTGTTTTTTATCCAGATATTCAAATACCTAATTGTGTTTCAGATTTGTATGAACTTTGTACAAACATGGCCGGGGGCGGTATGGGGACCCCCGATTTGAAACTATATGCGCTGTGCGCCCAGGCTAGTTTTCTCCACTTCTGGATTCATCCAACACCTTTCCAGCCTCACGTGGCGGTCGAGGCCGACCTAGCTTACCCATGGCCACTGCAGACTGCTCTATTTTTGCCACACAAAGTCCCTCGTGGCGAGATTGACACGGTAGAATGTTTGCGCTGTGCTTGGGATGGGCTACGTAAATACACCGGCGCTGACGCGCTCTATGCGCCATCCATGCACCTTGCCAGCAATCCGTCATTTCCCCCGCTGCAGACTGCGGGTATGGCCTGCCGCGCAGCTGACCTGGGCATTCATACTATGGCTGACATCTACCCCAACAACAACTTCTTCACTCTTCGTGAAAATGCTGTTCCGCTCGATAAGCTGCTCTACTACCAGATCAGAGCATCATGCAGAAGTGACAAATCCACTTTTCCACTCTCCGCCCAGCCCAACGCCGCGCTTGAGCTTGTTCATTCCTCAAACTCCCCGCGGAAATTGATTACAAGACTATATGCTCTCACACTTGCCGCTTCCCCCATCAACACTGAACGTGCCCGCAGCATGTGGGGTGCAGACTTAGAAATAGACCTATCCCCCGAACACTGGCAATACTGCTGCAACCAAATTAAACTCCTCTCCCCCAACTATCGCCTGCGGCTTATCCATTTTAAATATCTGCACAGACTCTACCGCACCCCTACATCACTACACAAGATGGGCCTGATGGACAGCGACAGATGTGCGCGATGCTCGGCACCTGACATGGACTTAACGCACCTGGCCTGGTTGTGCCCCAGGGTTTCCTCGTTCTGGCTGGAGGTGTGCACTGTCATTAGCGAAATTACACTTGAGCGCATCGCCCCTGATCCCTTGTTGTGCCTCTTGGGCTACGTCAACTTATCATATGCTAACAGCAAACTGATTGCAATGCTCCTGGTACTTGCTAGACGTCGGGTGGCCATTCACTGGGGACGTAAACCGGCACCCCAGGTCAAATGCTGGTTGGATGATGCATCCCGCTGTCAGACACTCCTTGGCGAATTCTGGGATTTGATGCCAGCGGCTAGTAGACCCCAGACATATGGCACCCTCTCATTGCCTACCTTCACCGACTGGCCACCCTGGATGAACCCGCAACTGACTCCCCTACCACTGACGCTCAGATTGTCTGCGATGACTCCGCGGATGTAATTCTTACCCTAGGCCCGACTACTCGCACCCCCTCCACTGTGTAATAATCATTGCTCCTATGTAGATGTACTGTGCCATGTTCACTTTTAGGTTTAAATCTTTTTATTGATATGAAGGCACACAAGGGAAAAGTGCATAATGAACGGGCCACGCAGGGCTCGACAGGTTCAAATGTAAATGCAAGAAGATATGTGCCTTCAAATATAGAAAAAACACTATTCCCCCACCCAAACAGGAAGAAAAAGGGGAAAATAGTGAAGAAATGAAAAAGGGGAGGGAAACCACTCTTCACCCTCTCGGAGTGCTCTATCTCTACACAGCGTAACTGGGGCCAGTGCGTTCTAGGTGGTTGGTTGACTAAACAACTATTTCCCGTTCTAGGTAGAGCTGAAATGAGTCGTGTGGGGGTCTGGAGTAGTGAGGTGCAATAGGCGTAGATATTTGGGGCAGTACAGTTCCCTAAATTCTGGGGCTAAAAGAGCTAAAAATGGTTGCCAAAGTTCGCCAAAGGAAGAGCCCTTGCCAGCCAGAGTGAGGGAGATCTTTTCCATGCCCAACACGTGCCAAAGGCGCTGATACCACCCCGTGTGTGTGGGGACCCGGGCAGTTTTCCAGTGTATTAGTATGTTCTGTGCAGCCGTTCCAAGAGCAATGGCTATTTGTTTCCCCCTTCGGGATTTCAGGGGGTAAGTGATTGGATTGGGCACTCCCAGCAGGACGTATGCGGGGAACCGGGGGAGTTCCGTGTCCAAGTGTTTGTCAATCTCATCTAGTACATGTGTCCAGTAGGGTTGGATGTGTGGGCAGTCCCATAGGAGATGAACCAAGGAGCCTTTCTGTCCGCAGCCCCTCCAACAGTCGGAGCTATGGGTGGGGTCAGCCTGGTGCAATCTCTCTGGCGTGTAGTACCAGTGGTATACGAGTTTGAAGGTTTCAGTCAGGCCTACGTGCGTTGCTGTGTGGCGGGCCCTATAACACGCTCCGTCCCATTCCCGGGAGCTAAGGTCACGTCCAAGATCTCTCTCCCATCTTGCCCGTCCAGCGTGGTAAGTGAGTGTATCTGGATAAAAGCATTTTGTAGAGATCGGAGATCAGTTTCTTATCAGAGGGTCTTGTGATGAGCCATCGCTCATAGTGTGTGAGAAGCTGCGAAGCAGGCGCCCGGTTATCAGGATGTAAGGCCCAATGTCGGACCTGTAGGTAGTGCATGAGTTCCGCTTCCGGAAGGCCATTGTCGGCCCGAATTTGCGGAAAGGGAATCACGTCCCCTTAGTGGAACAGTTGGCCTAGGACGCGACAACCCGCCTCTCTGCACCGTGCGAAGGCCTGAGGGCCAACGCCGGGTCCGAAATCTGGGTGATCCCAAAGGAGGTGAGTGGGGAAGGGAATGTGGTAAGGGCGTGCCGTATATTGACCCGGTCCCAAACCTTAAGGATGGAGCTCGTTACATGAGAAGCATATAGGTTGGGCGGGCGATGTTTATACTACTGATGTGGGTGTATGAGTTTACTGGCGCTGTGCATGGAATACACCACTTGCTATTTAATTCACTTGATTTGTGCGGTGCTCTTGAAGGGGAGATACACCCCACTCCTCCCAATTATCAACCCCAAAGGATTGAATCAGACAATGTAACCAATACAAGGCACACGCAAAACACAATTTCAACTACAGTTTGTAGTTATCTAATAATGACGATACTACGATTCTTATTCTTCTCTTCTTTCTTTATTTCTTTTTTCTCTTTATAGCCTTGCGCCAACGCGTTTCGTCGTAGTGGGAATGTATCCCTCACGACTTCATCAGGGCTACAAAATACCAAAAACAACTCCATTGTAATATATACATCCGGACTCATAGTCCACCTTCATCACTATAAACACCCAGTGCAAAGACAACAATGAATATTCATAGAAATTCAATTGTGACTTCCTACACCACCACCTATCGTTAATTAAGTAAAACATTCCATGAAATTATAAACCCTTCCATTGAAATAAACAATCCCATTAATGTTTCTCCAAGCTCATGATATTCATGCTTTTCTTAAGAGCATCCCTTAACATATTGTACTTCTTGTTCTTTGTCCACCAATATATATTACTCCAAATCATTAATTCAAAATTTCAAAAATTGTGCACTTTTATGTTACAAGTATATTTATTCCCTTGTGATTCACCCCCATGCTACCATACTCATAATCAAAACAGTACCTTCTAGACTTTAGGTGCTAAACACCTGGAACCCTATAATGTCACAAAAAGAGCGAGAAATATCAGCATCATGTAAATATCTGACCTGATTCAACTTCACATCAAGATTGCAATATCAACACCAGAAAGCTATATCTTTTGTCTTATCTCCTGCTTAACTATATCAGAAATGAGGGAAACCTGCCCGCTTTTATGCTCCGAATAATTCTATTCATATCCAAATCCCCCAAACAATAATCGCAATTGGAAACGAGTTCTCAGCATCAAAATTTACAGCCTTTATTTAATATATGAATCTCCATCGATTCTAACTGAAAATGCACTCACCCCATAACGAAAATGCCGTGTTTGGTACTGCTCTCAATAATCTTCTCAAATTCTCAAATTGTTGCTATGCGAGGGAGCTAATAACTTCCTCTATAACCAGATGATCTTGCTGCCTATCAAGTTTTAAAAACAAAATGAATTGTTAACCAATCCACACACCAATGCCGCTAGTTCTGCTGCTCTCTACACTCTACCAGGATTTCTTCACCTCCTTACCGTTAGTGTGACCGGCTCCTCCATATAACGCGTCCTTGGCCCGAATACAGGTTCTGAGCTGGATCACACTACTTCCTTATATCGCATTTCCGGTAATGAAAATAGACGTTGGACTTGTATAACGTGGCAAAATCGACCGCCATCTTAGAGTGACTCAAATTACCTGCTAACTTCATCGTTCATCAATAATTCCGCGATTTAAAAATGGAGAAAGAAACATCCCTCCACATTTAATTATTGCACGAATGATCACCATTCTTAACTACATAGCCGGGGGTTACAAATACCGGAAAATATAAAAATCATAGAGTAATGAGAATAAAGATAAACTGTCCCGCCATCTTATTCACTATTTGCCCTTTCTGCTCTTAATGCAGCAAGATCATCTGGTTATAGAGGAAGTTATTAGCTCCCTCGCATAGCAACAATTTGAGAATTTGAGAAGATTATTGAGAGCAGTACCAAACACGGCATTTTCGTTATGGGGTGAGTGCATTTTCAGTTAGAATCGATGGAGATTCATATATTAAATAAAGGCTGTAAATTTTGATGCTGAGAACTCGTTTCCAATTGCGATTATTGTTTGGGGATTTGGATATGAATAGAATTATTCGGAGCATAAAAGCGGGCAGGTTTCCTCATTTCTGATATAGTTAAGCAGGAGATAAGACAAAAGATATAGCTTTCTGGTGTTGATATTGCAATCTTGATGTGAAGTTGAATCAGGTCAGATATTTACATGATGCTGATATTTCTCGCTCTTTTGTGACATTATAGGGTTCCAGGTGTTTAGCACCTAAAGTCTAGAAGGTACTGTTTTGATTATGAGTATGGTAGCATGGGGTGAATCACAAGGGAATAAATATACTTGTAACATAAAGTGCACAATTTTTGAAATTTTGAATTAATGATTTGGAGTAATATATATTGGTGGACAAAGAACAAGAAGTACAATATGTTAAGGGATGCTCTTAAGAAAAGCATGAATATCATGAGCTTGGAGAAACATTAATGGGATTGTTTATTTCAATGGAAGGGTTTATAATTTCATGGAATGTTTTACTTAATTAACGATAGGTGGTGGTGTAGGAAGTCACAATTGAATTTCTATGAATATTCATTGTTGTCTTTGCACTGGGTGTTTATAGTGATGAAGGTGGACTATGAGTCCGGATGTATATATTACAATGGAGTTGTTTTTGGTATTTTGTAGCCCTGATGAAGTCGTGAGGGATACATTCCCACTACGACGAAACGCGTTGGCGCAAGGCTATAAAGAGAAAAAAGAAATAAAGAAAGAAGAGAAGAATAAGAATCGTAGTATCGTCATTATTAGATAACTACAAACTGTAGTTGAAATTGTGTTTTGCGTGTGCCTTGTATTGGTTACATTGGGCGGGCGATGTTGTTTGGGCATGAAGGGGATCTTCATTAGAGACCATGTTCACTTTTAACTGCCAACTGTTCTGTATTGTTGATTATATTTGCAAGTGCGACCATTGCCATGCTAACTGTTGGAGTGACAACCTGTTACATGCCTTCATTTTCTTTCTCAATAAAGGGTTTGAAAAATAAAAAAATAAAAAAATAAAACTTTGTACAAACATGGGGGGCACAAACTGATTTGCATTGAATGAAGAAAACAAACTATTTATGGTAGACTTGCTCCATAACTTGTTCAACTTAAAACCCTCCTTTGAATGAATGAAGATGGATAACTGTATTGTTAGTGTGTTATTTGCCCTCAATACTCAATTTAGAGAAGAAGACTAATCTGCTAAATGTAATTGCAAAAACGTGTCAAATTAAGACCGTTTCCTCCTGATAAACACATGGCTGCCATCAATGGCTATCACTTAGATTATTACAATTGCTTTTTTCTTGGGGCCTTCAAAACCGAAGACTCCAAACAATTTAGAATCATGATGCAAGAACAGAAGTTCCATTCCATCGCAAATTCATTACTCTTACACCAGTTTATGAAACCATTCATTAAGAGTTCCCCTACCTTTGCAAACTACAATTTCACTTGTACTCTCCTGTGAGAGCTCTAAGATCTAATACTTGAAAACTTCTGATGTCCAATGATTTTATAATTTTAGAGGAGTGCTGCAGGTGGTTGGCTTCTGCATGTTTTAGTTACACACCTCTAGTATAGACTTCTCATTGATATTAAACATTTGCAAAATCTAGGTCTTCTAAGGAACATTTTAAAAACTTGACTGTTAATCGAGACTTGATGTACTTTCTACAACCAGCACCACAGAGCGACTTGATACCTTTGGCTTAGACACTTTGTACATTTTATGGAATTTAATGTACAAAATATTAATAAAGCGCACTCTGGTTCTGTACCCAGCTTTAAATATAAATGAAAGCAGTCAGAATTGGCAATTATGTTTGACTGGGGAACTTGTCTGCTCTATGAAAATAATCAAAGTATTTAATTCTTTAAGACTCTTGAATTATCTGTGATTTCCAAACCGAATCCAAGATTCGTGCCAGAGGATGATACTGTGTAGAATGTTCTTATCACACGTAGCCAAAACAAATGGTGAAGGCTAGTTACATTAATGTTATACTCAAGTTTTTTTCAATATCTTAGGTGATCCATTTGGCATTAGGGAATATTTTAACTTGCATTCTGACCCTGTAGGTGGCACCCAAATTGAAGAACCATTTTTACAGGTAAGCGCATTGTCTAATAATGAAATATTATCCACTTACTTGTGTGATGCATTTCCCTTGCGGCTGTGACTATTATTTAATTCTAGTTCTATTGAGAACATTGTTTTTCACACTTTAAAATTTATTTACAGGAGTAAAATGAATTTCGCTGCCAACAGTAGAAGTGATTGCATTGCCTTGGTAGAAGCATTTAAGGTAAACATTCCTTTTCCTACAACACATAATAAGGTTGCATAAAATATATCGCAACATATGTTATGCTAGTTGTTTTTGTAAGTAGTAAAGAGAACAAGGGTACCCCAATATATGAACCGGGGGTAATGAAATGTTTAGAGAAACAATGGTTCTTATGTGGTCCAAAAGGTCCAAACTGAAGTGACCCAGCTAGGGGCACTAGGTTATTGAATGGAACTTAATTCTTAGAAGAGAGCAATAAGTAATATACTAGGGACATGTAGGTCAATGTATGACAGAAATGTATTCCACAACAATAATATATAGGTGCTCACACATCAAGTGACAATAAGCGTGACGTGACAGGTGAAAGTGAAATTAAAATAAAGACATCGCATTGACAACAATACTAGAACATCCTTTAGAACATTTTTACAAAGTAAAAGGACTTCTTGTTGTAGGGGGTCGACGGCGTTTCGAACTCAATTATTTGAGTTCATCTTCAGGACATACAAGGTGAGCAAGTAGAATTCGAAGAATGGAAGGGCAGCTGGCCGTCGAGTGATTCCATGCAGCGCCGGGGTTTTCGAAGTTTTGATGAACATAGACCACAGTAGCAGCAGGACAGGCTCTGCTCTCTCTACACAGGCTCCCATTAACAGCCCTGTGTTCATCAAAACTTCGAAAACCCCGGCGCTGCATGGAATCACCCGACGGCCAGCTGCCCTTCCATTCTTCGAATTCTACTTGCTCACCTTGTATGTCCTGAAGATGAACTCAAATAATTGAGTTCGAAACGCCGTCGACCCCCTACAACAAGAACTCCTTTTACTTTTTAAAAATGTTCTAAAGGATGTTCTAGTATTGTTGTCAATGCGATGTCTTTATTTTAATTTCACTTTCACCTGTCACGTCACGCTTATTGTCACTTGATGTGTGAGCACCTATATATTATTGTTGTGGAATAAATTTGTCATACATTGACCTACATGTCCCTAGTATATTACTTATTGCTCTCTTCTAAGAATTAAGTTCCATTCAGTAACCTAGTGCCCCCTAGCTGGGTCACTTCAGTTTGGACCTTTTTGGGCCACATAAGAACCATTGTTTCTCTAAACAGTTGTTTTTGTAAAGCGCTTGAATGGCGTCTTGGTGCTAGCTGTGTGCAAAAAGTCCATGAGTCAGAATTTTAGGTGGAAATGAAAAGCCAAGTTTTGAGGGCCTTCCTCAAGGCCAAGAGGCTGGGTTGGGATTTAATGTGCCAAGGGAGATTATTCCACGTCTTTGCGTCTCCTAGCACGAAGCTTATACCCCGCCCAACTGGCAACTTTGAATGTCGGGACTAGGATGAGTTTGGCTGAAGCGGATCTGGGGGAGTGAGAAGGTGAGTACCAAGTAAAGGATTTTTTCAGAAAGTCCGGATCCATTCCTTGTAGGGCTTTGTATACGGTACACAGAGCTCCTTTGTTTGACCAGGACACAATAATGCTTGGCTATAAAGTGGAAAACTGATTAGCGCTTGGGATTTCTAACAGTCGTGCTGCCGCAGTTTGTTTCAAACTTGACAATGGGCATTGAGATAAAGCCCATTTCAGTAGTCAATTTTCGATATAACTAAAGAGGTGACCACTTTTTTTGAAGATGTTCAGGTAAGAAGTGCACATTTCTTTTTAATCATTTTCACATAAGCAAACCTGGCTCAGTCATCAAGATGCATATTTCATCATTCCGAAAAAGTTGTTTTAATTATGATTTTACATTTCAGAAATGAACTTATTACTGATGCCACAATTGATAGAGACAAAGGAAAGCTAATACATAGATTTCTGATACCGGGCTGCAAGCATCTTTAGGAACCTCTCCCTCAAAGCCTTCGGAGCTATGGCCTCAAACACTGTTAATTTACGGAAATATGCACTGGTTCTTTTTTAGTTGATTATCCTACAGATGAAGCTTCTTGTTTATAAAGATAATCTGGTAGACATCTAGCCGCAGATTTGTTACCTTAGAATATCCCAGGCGTCAGGCTGGATCCGGAAGACTTTTGCTCAAGCAATACACTTGTGCGCCAGTAGGTGGCGTCTGTCAACTCCACATGGTGACATCATCTGTGCTGAAATGATGTCTGTCACCTATATTTTCCCCATATTTTCTTAGCGCAGATCCGTGAAGAGAGCTACCCTCTGTCACTTTTTGACAGCCGTTTTTCAACGTTTTGTCGACTATTTTTGGTGTGTAGGTTTTTTCCTCAATGCAGAAGACTTCTGGATACAAACTGTGCGGCGCCTGCCATCGCGCCATTTTGGTGACGGATCCACACTTAATTTGTCTCTGGTGCCTGGAGCGCAACCACGACTCAGTTGTGCTCCGACTGCTGGACCATGGCTCCGAAGGCTTTGAGGGAGCGGTCCCTAAAGCTGCTTGCGGCCCTGATTTTGACTTCACGCTGTTCGCCCGGAGGTCTCATTCCGGGTCCCAGTCGAGAGGAAGGTCCGGGCACCTCTCTGAGAGTCCTTAATCCTCGTCCTCCAACCCGAATTCGTCAGGTCGATCAGGTAAGGGGCATAAGAAACACAAGCAGTTGAAGCGCACTTCAACTTCTCACCGTCCGTTGGCCGACGTGATGGAGGAGTCTCAACACCCTAGGCCTCGTTCTGCCGAATCCGCGCCTGGGTTGGCTCGGCGCTTCCCTGCCTTTCCAGGAGCCAGAGCCACCCCTGCCCAGCTTAAAACATTCTTTGACGCAATGTGCCTCTTATTTGGGATACCTGACCCTCCCGGCGTGCCTTTGGGCCCCAGAGGCTCATCGGGGGCTCCATTGGGTTCCACGCTGGCGGCTCCGGCCCCGTTGCCAATGTCCCCGAATAAATCCGGTGGTGGATGCGGACCGGCGCCGGTCGTGCCCATGCGACCTTCCATGGCGCTAGCCTCCGCGCTAAGACTTCCGGCGCCAGCTCCATTCTTATGCCCGACGACCCGGTTCGGCGCCTATCGACGCAGATTCCTGCGCCGATGGCAACCTTGGGTCCTGGGTCGGTTCCTGAGCCTTATTTTGAGGGGCTAAGAATGGAGTTGGATTAGGAGGGGTTGCTGGACCCTTTACAAGACCAGTCTGAACACGAAATGGAGTGGTAGGATGATTTGGATGAGGCCAGTGGACTGGATACCTCCCCAGATTCTGGCCTGCTTTCTCCCCCTACTGTGGCTACGGTCCTGTCCCACCTCCAGACTACGGTGAATCTCCTGCTTTCACTGTGGTTCACTAGCAACGTGTCAAAGTCACACCTGACTCCCTTTCAGATGCTCCCTTTCATTGGAGCTGTTCTTGATACAGTGCAGTTTTGGGCCTATCCTCGTGAGTGGCGAGTCCAGGATATTCAGGCTATGATACCGATGTTTCAGCCTCTATCCTGGATTTCGGTGAGACTGACTCTGAGGCTGCTGGGCCTAATGGCCTCCTGCATCCTGCTAGTGACACATGCCAGATGGTATATGCGGGCTCTGCACTGGGACCTGAAGTTCCAGTAGGTGCAGCATCAGGGGAATCTCTCCAACTTGATCCAGATCTGGGAGGGAACTGCAAAGGATCTGCAGTGGTGGCTGATGAACATCAGTTGGGTTAGAGGCAGACCCCTCTCCCTTCCCCAACCAGATCACACAGTAGTGACAGATGCATCACTCCTAGTATGGGGCGCCATCTGGGAGAGGTGGAGATCATAGGACTCTGGTCTCCAGCGGAATTCGGACTCCACATCAACTTGCTAGAGCTCTGAGCAATTCGCTTGGCATTGAAAGCTTTTCTCCCTTCCATCAAGGGAAAGCTGGTTCAAGTGTTCACAGACAATATCACCGCCATGTGGTACTGCAACACATAGGGTGGGTTGGGGTCCTGGACGCTTTGTCAGGAGGCCCTGCATCTCTGGACATGGCTGGAGCACTAGGGCATGTCTCTGATTCCCTCACATCCATGGACCACGCATGAAACCTCAGCATCATCCTGGATTGGAAGATTTTTAAGTGGATCCCCACAGAGTCCAGGAAAACGGTCACCCATGTGCTCATCAGCAGCAGCACTTTACGGCAATACACTCTACGCCGGCACCACCCAAAAACTCCTAAAGAAACTGCAGAACATCCAGAGCGCATTCGCCAGACTCATCCTGAATATTTCCCGCTGCAGCCACATCACCGGTTACGAGATCTCCACTGGCACCAGATAAACAAAAGAATCACCTTCAAGCTCCTCACGCACTCCTACAGAGCCCTTCACAACGCCGGACCTGCATACCCCAACCACTGCATCGCCATCTACACACCCACCAGAAATCTCTGATCCGCCCACCTGGCCCTGGCCACCATCCCACGGATCAGCAAGACCTGGAACTCCCTGCCTCTACAACTCGGGCAATCACCGTCACTACCTCAATTCAGGAAGGTCCTCAAGACCTGGCCCTTCGAATGAACCACAGACCCCCCCCTCAACCCCTCTCTTCAGCGCCTTAAGACCCTAACGGATGAGTAGTCGCCCTCTACAAGAACCTGATTGATTGGTGGTTCAACACATGGCAGGTTCCATGAATAATAGGGTGGACAATCTGAGCTGGTAATGCCTAGCAGATCATGAATGGCGTCTCAATTCGGAGGTGGCGCAAGGTCTCTTTCAGAAGTGGGGAAAGCCTAGCTTAGATCTGTTTGCGTCTGCCACAAACGCGCAATGTCAGCAGGTTTGTGCACTGGAGTTTCCAAGGCAGCACTCGCTCTGCGTCACTTTTCTTCTCGAGTGGAGCTCGGGCCTCCTGTAAGCCTTTTCCGCCAATACCACTCCTGTCCAGAGTGCTTCCGCAGATCAGGAGCAACCAGGCCCAAGTAATTCTTGTGACTCCGGACTGGGCATGGAGATTCTGGTAGACCGAGCTTCTCCAACTGAGCTTAGATCCTCCGATCAGGATGCCCCTTCCGGAGGATCTTCTGTCGCAGCAGCAGGGAAGGGTCCTCCACCTGAACCTGTCAACTTTACGCCTTCTTGCGTGGAGATTGTGCGGCGCAGTTGACAGCATTTGACCTTCCTCCCAAAGTCTGTGATGTGATTTTGGCAACCAGGCGTCCCTCTACCAAGATTGTGTACGCCTGCCAGATGGCAGAAATTTGTAAAATATTGTACAGAAATGTCTATTGATACTCTTTCTGCTTCTCTCTCTCAAGTCCTTCTCTTTATTTTGACCAGCAGGACTCTACTCTGGGCACTCTTGAAGGGTACCTTTCGGTCTTTTCTGCCTTCTTGAGGCTGCCAGACTAACCCTCATTATTTATTACCTCTATTGTAAACAGATTTCTTAAGGGGCTGCTACATATGTTCCCACCTACCCCATTCATCATGCCTCAGTGGTACCTTAATTTGGTTCTCGCCTTCCTGATGTGCGCTCCATTCAAACCTCTGTACAATTGCCCCCTCCAGCTGCTTTCTATCAAAATGGCCTTTTTAGTGGCAATAATTTCTGCCAGGAAGGTGATCGAATTGCAGGCTCTGTCATCCAAGCCGCCTTACCTGACCATCTTCCTTGATAAGTTGGTGCTTCGCCCTAGGGCCTCTTTCTTACCGAAAGTGGTAACACCATTCACGTAGGTCAATCAATCACCTTGCCCACTTTCTATGCTCCTCTGCACCCCTCTAACGAGGAGGAGTGACTCCACTGTCTGGACCCAAAAGGAGCGTTGTTGTTCTGCCTTGACTGCATTAAAGAGTATCGAGTGGACGACCAACTCTTTGTGGGGTACGTTGGATCAAAAAAGGTCGTGCTGTGCAGAAGAGGACTCTCTCTCTCGATGGGTCGTCCTCTGCATCAAAAGTTGCTACTCTCTGGCCAAGAACCAGCCTTCTGAAGGCTTAAGAGCTCATTCCACCAGGGCTAAGGCTGCGACCATAGCGTTGCAACGTTGTGTTGCAGTCCTTCACAGTTGTCAGGCAGCAACGTGGGTGTACCTGCACACATTCACTAAGCACTACTGCCTGGACAGTCAAGTCTGCAGGGATGGCCTTTTTGGCTGCTCTGTCCTGCAGGACTTCCTGGTCTAAACTTGTCCCCAGTCCCTCCTCTGGGGATGGTATTGCTTGGGTATCAAGTCTAAGGTAAGGAATCTGCAGCTAGATGTCCACGCCTTATCTGGTAGAAACATAATCTAGCTACAGATTACTTACGACCCACCCATCCTTCCCTTACTGCAGACATGTTTGTAGGGTTAGGGGTGATCACTTTTAGGGCCTTAAGTGTTCTATACACACCACTTTCAGTGCACTTCATGGCTCCGTACTCCTGGCATGGAAAGTTGTGAAAAGTAACTGACGTCAGCTTGCCGAGGTGCTGCCTATATAGGTGACTCGGATGTCACTTCCGGCGTGGACGTCGCCACACGGAGCTGACCAGCATGCAAGGGTATTGCTCAAGGAAAAGTTTTCTAGATCCAGCCTGACAACTGGGATATTCTAAGACAAGGAATCTGCAGCTAGATTATGTCTATACCAGATAAGGCATTACCGAAGGTAAGTAACTTGTCCTCAGTTCAACCTGCTATTCTTTTATATTTACTTCGCATCATCTGTAGTACATGAAAAGTGAGAATTTCATAGCAAAGTTTTAGAAATTTAAGAAGGGTCCCCACATCTCCCTTCTAAGGTTTTTTTTTTTTCATAAAATGCCAGATTGATGGTATTATGTGGAAACCAGCTGGCAAAAATTTTGATCCCGGCCCTCAAATCAAGAATTTCCCCAATGTATTATTCTTGAAGCTCTCATGTGGCAAGCAGTATAATCTGCCATGACAGATTATAGAAAAGCTTGTCGCCATGTCAAAGGCTATCTTCTACAGCTTGTTAAGGGCAATATGTCACTGAAAGGCACTGGGGAAGTAGCACCGGACTGTTGGTAGGATTCTTGTTCCACGCTGCTGAGGTTATGGTGATGATATGAGTGTGGCATTAGAGAATATGCAGTCATGATTTCATGGATCAACAGCAGTGTGTCTCAGCTAACAAATTTTTTGCCCACACCAGTTTCAGCTTAGCTGGGGTTCATAGGAGATGCAGCAGTTTCACAACCCTGGTGTGTTGATGCTACTGTGTTGGGTTTCTTCCTCATGCACTAATGGTTGGATGTGTGACAGGAGATGATGGAACTTGGTAGATGTCTGGCAGACTTTAAGCATTAGTAATGCACTTTTGTGGCTTGGAGTGCCTGCACCAGCTTTCGTCACTTTTTTAGCTAAAGGTAAGGATGACCTCAAACTAGGTGAGAGAAAATGAAAGATTGTATGGTGGCCATTTTATAATGGTTTATTTGTTATGAATAGAAAATATTTAGTTGCTGCTCTCAAATGCTTTATACATTTTAAATATCCTGGTATCACTTCAGAATAAATAAAAGCAAATAATGTATTATAAATCACCATGTCCTTGCTTAAATATTGTCAAAATGCACTTCTGTTTGAGGTTTGTATTGCTCAGCATATTGCATTTTGAAGAAACTGTCATACAGGAGTGAGCCGTCCTGGAGTTAGTGTGGTGAATAGACCAGATGATATAGCAATATTGAAAATGAGGTCAAAGTTTGTTGGTGCCACATGCATAGTTGTCAGTTGAACTTTTTATGTGCCTGTTGAAAAAGGCTTTAAGAATGAATATTTGACCACTTTAAATTGGAATCTCAGCAGTTTTTAGGCTATGTTGCTATCACTTCACTTCATTATACATCAGTATCAGTAGCCTTAAGAGGTCCAAGCCAATATCATCAGCCAAGGGCAAGTAGAAGTCCACCTTAAACCTAACAATTATTACAAGACAGTTTAATCTCACCAAAAAGCTTGTAAACTCAACAAAGACTAATATAGACTTGATACACTGAGCACTTCCTGGCTCTGATGTCAAGAGTCAATGAAACTGAACATCTTATTATCTTTTTTTTATTTATTTTTATTTGAAGAGAGCAGCAAAACAGATTACAACAGACATTTTAATTTGGTATATATTAAACATCAATTGCATAAATTTCATATAAATACTCTGGCAAGTAGACCAGATTATAAAGATTAAAAGATAAGTAAAAATAAATTAGTGTGGATTGAAGACCTACTAAAAAAGATGACATTAGTGTGCCGGGTGATGATGATAAACTCTAACAGCATTGTTCGCTGAGACCATAAAAGGCTACAGACCTGACCAACACCTCCCTCAGACGTCCGAGGTGAACCAGTCCCTATTCCCACTATGCCTAGTAAGCCACTTTGTCATTGGGGACCAGATCTATTGCTGGGGCGCCTCCCCTTACATTTATACAAAGCTCTTTCAAGGTTGTATATACCAAGTAGGCAGCCCAGCCAGGCTTAATAGGTGGGGGGCTCTGGATCCGTCCACCCCGTTGCTATAAGCAACCGGGCTACTGCAACCACAATGACAGTGAAGTAAATCTGGGTTATATCGGATATCTCTTTATTATCATACCCCAGAAGCATCAAAAGTGGAGTTATGCAGACCCTCCACCCCATCGCGCCATGCAGGAAGTCCTCCTTCCCTTCTTTTAAAGATTGCAATTTCCCACAGCTAAAAAACATATGTATTAGATAAGCTGGACCTTGGGCACGCCTGGGGTGTTTGTCATCCTCCCTTTTGCCCTAACTGAATAGCTTTGCCGGAGTGAAATAGAGGTTAAAGATAGTTTTGTAGTATTGGGCTTTCAAATTAGCTGACAAAAAAAATCTCGCTGCCTAATGAGATGGACCTATATAAATCTGTGTCACAATCCCCCAGCTTCCTTGCCCGGTTGGCTTCTACATTCTCCAGGTCGTCCGGTGTTGTATCCCCTAAGATTTTATAGATGTGCTTTATCCTAGACTGAGGGTGATTAATTACTTCCAGGAAAGGAATTTTGTCTGGGGAGAATAATTCGATCTTAAGTTGATTTAAGAACTTCATTATCTGTATATACTTAAAATAAGATCCCGCAGTTACTCCATAGCCATGCTGCAAGTCTGTGAATGAGCGCATTTGTTTAGCCTCATATAGATCTCCTATCTTGATTATACCATGTTGTTCCCATTGCCTGCCCATTGCATCATAAAGCATCGCTGGGAACAAAGGAGATCGCCACAGAGGTGTATATCTATTATACCTGGGTATCTTCAAAAGTTTGGCCACTTTACCCCAAACCTTCCAGGTCGCTGTTATGCACTTAAAGCACGTTTTTTTGTAATAACTGGCCTCGACCTGTCGGAGAAGCACACCTCGTGCCGGTCTTCCTATTGTCAGCTCGTATATGGTGGGAATGGCAGGCCCAGACTCCTGATCTCCAGTGTAAACAAAACTGCCATCTGTTGTAAAAAGGCTGCACAATAATAATATCCCAGATTAAGAGCCGCCCACCCTCCCCGTTCTTGCGGTAGGGTTAATAGTTTTAAAGATAGTCGTTCTTTAAGAAAGACCCTTCAATCTCCAGGGGAATAGATCAAAATAAATAAAGAATCTTGGGGAGAACAACCATTTTAGGGATATTACATCTTCCTATTATTGATATGTGAAACCTGTCCATGCGTCTTAGATCCGTACTGATCCTATTTAACAAGGGGTTCAGATTTGTCGGCCATATAGAACTAACCCTGCTACTTATCCTGACACCAAGATAGATCGGTACATCATGCTTGCGGGGATCCGAAAAGGGAGTGTTGGAAGTACAAACAATCTGTGTTTTCGGGTCCGAAGTCAATATGACGATGTCATCGGTGTATGCCATTACTTTGGTATCAAAGCCATTAGCATGCACTGGCTTTATATCTGATTTTGGAGGATTTGCTGTATAAATGTATTAATGTATAGGGCAAATAAAATTGGGGAGCAAGGACACCCCTGCCTTGTCCCCCTGGCAATCTTAATGACACCTGATTCCTGACCCATTATTTGAAGCATGGCATATGGTTTAAAATACATTGCACGTTCGGCCATTATAAAGCTTGGGCCAAACCCCTTTTGTGCCAAAATTTCCCATAGATACTGCCATGACACCCGGTCAAAGGCCTTTTCTGCGTCCAGGAGGATCATAGCCATCTTTTCCCCTGCAACTTCTGCTATATCAAATAAAGCTATGGCATGCCTGATATGGTCAGTGGTGCCCCTAACAGGTATAAAGCCATGTTGCCATGGAGAGACTAGCTGAGCTATGATCCTACCTAATCCAATAGCGAAGATTTTTGACTAGAGCTTGGAACCGGAATTATTAAGGGATATGGGCCGATAGGACGTGGGATTATCTGGGGGTTTGTCTTTCTTTAAAAAGATAACTATATCTGTTCCTTGCCAGGATTCCGAGGGGACCCCATTTTGCTGTACATCGAAGTCCGATCCAAACGTAGGGGGGGTACCTCCAGCTTTAGTGCTTTATATATAGCTTGAGAGGAATTCTATCGGGGCCTGCCGCTTTACCCGAGGCCATCGAGTGTAGAGTGTTTAAAACTTTGAGTGTAATGTTTGCTTCCATCTCCTGTCTTATCTCGTCATCAACCCCTCGTGGTTCCCCCATAACTCTTTCACTCCCCTTAATAAAGGAGGAGCTGAGGTTGTCCTGATGATATAAATCCTTATAGAAATTTTCGAATATATTGATGATATCCTTTAGATCTGTGACATACCATCTGTCCTTCCCTTTAATTCCAGAAATTTTATTCCTGGCAAGCTTCTGCCTTGTGCGGGGTGCTAAAAGCTTTCCCACAGATTCTCCATATTCATAACTTTCATTTTTATGCGCCTGAAATCCTCCGGCGATCATCTTGGTATAATAGCTACCAATTTCAGCTTTTGCCACCACTATTTCTTGCCGCAGCAGCAATTCAGTCTCTTCTTGTCCATGGCTTATTGCTCGAGTAATATCTTTTTTTCTAGGGCGGCTAATCTTCCAATCAGGCCATTCATTTCATCCTTTAGCTTTTTCCTGCGCCTTCCCACAAAACGAATGACCTCCCCCTTTAAACCAGCTTTAAAGCTGTCCCAAACAGTTCCACGAGAAGTGCTATACCGGTTTGTGTCAAAGTAGTGTACCGCCCAATGCCTAATGTGTTGGACAAATGAATTATTGGAGAGGAGTTCCCTATCAAATGTCCACTTGGACTGGGTCTTAGCAGCCGCTTTACCCGGAACTCCTAGCTTCCAAGCGTACCTGCCGGAAACTAGAGAAGAAATGGCACAGTGATAAGACACCGGACAGCCACGCAGCCCACAAAGACGCCATCCGTAACCACCACCACCTCATCAAGTCCGCCAAGAGAATCTCCTTCAAAGACCGCTTCGACAACAACGCACACAACAGCAAGGAGCTTTTCAACATCGTGAAGGAACTCTCCAACCCCTGCTCCAACACCAACGACATCCCGCCGTCGTAACCCCTGTGCGATTCCCTCGCCACCTTCTTCCACCGCAAGATCGCGGACATCCACGACAGCTTCAACACCCAGACAGCCCCAACTAAGATCGATGCACCAGACCCGCCGCACACCATCGACCACGACCCCCTGCCAGCCTGGGCCAGCGTGAACATCGAGGACACCATCAAGACCATGAGCACAATACACTCCGGCTCCCCGTCAGACCCTTTCCCGCACCACATCTTCAACAAAGCCAGCAGCTCCATCGCACCCCACCTGTGCAACGTCATCAATCTCTCCTTCGAGACCGCGACCTTCCCAGAGAGCTGGAAACACGCAGAGATCAACGCCCTACTCAAAAACCCAAGGCGGACCCGAGAGACCTCAAGAACTTCCGGCCCATCTCCCTGCTTCC
This sequence comes from Calotriton arnoldi, assembly GCA_963921515.1. NCBI lineage: Eukaryota > Metazoa > Chordata > Amphibia > Caudata > Salamandridae > Calotriton > Calotriton arnoldi. Next base: position 744,378 of record CAWUFW010000193.1, on the reverse strand, counting down.
GTTCCCAGCCAAGGTCATCGAGAAGATCGTCAACAAACAGCTAACCCGATACCTCGAAGAAAACAGCATCCTGGACCCATCCCAATCGGGGTTCCGCAGCAACCACAGCACTGAGACTGCCCTCATCGCCGCCACCGACGACATCAGGATCCTGCTGGACAACGGTGAGACCGCAGCCCTCATCCTGCTGGACCTCTCCGCCGCCTTCGACACTGTCTGCCACCGCACTCTACGCGCACGCCTCCACGACGCAGGGATCCGAGACAAGGCCCTGGAATGGGCCACCTCCTTCCTCGCCGGCAGAACCCAGAGAGTCCGCCTCCCACCATTCCGATCCGAAGCCTCCGAGATCATCTGCGGCATACCCCAGGGATCGTCCCTCAGCCCAACACTGTTCAACATCTACATGGCCCCGCTCGCACGCATCGCCAGACAGCACGACCTCAACATAATCTCCTACGCCGACGACACTCAACTGATCCTCTCCCTCACCAAGGACCCCCTCGCCGCCAAATCCAACCTCCATGAAGGAATGAAGGCCGTCGCCGATTGGATGAAGATCAGCCGACTAAAACTGAACACGGAGAAGACAGAGGTCCTCATCCTCGGCTCCAACCCCTCAGCCTGGGACGACTCCTGGTGGCCAACGACGCTGGGAGCAGCCCCGACACCCACCGACCACGCACGCAACCTGGGAGTCATCCTCGACTCAACGCTCTCCATGGCCAAGCAAGTCAACGCAGTCTCATCCTCCTGCTTCAACACCCTCCGCATGCTTCGCAAGATCTACAGGTGGATCCCGACAGACACAAGAAGAACAGTCACCCAGGCCCTCGTCAGTAGCAGACTTGACTATGGGAACGCCCTCTACGCGGGAGCCCCGGCCAAGCTCATCAAGCGACTGCAACGCATACAAAACGCCTCCGCACGCCTGATCCTCGATGTACCACGCCACAGCCACATCACCCCCCACCTGAGGAACCTGCACTGGCTCCCCGTCGACAGGAGAATCTCCTTCAAACTCCTCATCCACGCACACAAGGCACTCCACAAGACTGGCCCAGCCTACCTCAACAGCCGACTCTCTTCTACGTCCCCAACCGCCAACTCCGCTCCCCCGACCTCTCCCTCGCCACCGTCCCTCGCATTCGAAGAACTACCACCGGCGGCAGATCCTTCTCCCACCTCGCCGCCAAGACCTGGAACACCCTTCCACTAAGCCTACGACAGACCCAAGACCTGCTGACCTTCAGGAGGCTACTCAAGACCTGGTTGTTAGACCAGTAGCAGCACCCCCCCCCCCCCTTTTTTCCCTAGCGCCTTGAGACCCTCGCGGGTAAGTAGTGCGCTTTACAAATTCTGTGATTGATTGATTGAATTACCATATCCATGATTAAGGGGTTATGGTCAGACAGAGATTTAGGTAGTTTCTTAATTCCCACATACTTCTTATGTGGATATGAAAAATACATATACCCTGGATCGGTAGGATTCTTAGCTGCCCAAACATCAATTAAATCGTGACTGGCTTTTAGTGCAGCCATGGCCGTGTGAACTTGTGATTTCCTACCTTTGTATTTATAGATTCGACCCCCATGGGATGTGTCTCTCCTGTTGACAAATTATGTCAGCACCTTGCGATCTTAGAAGCTTGGCCACCCTTGCTTGTTTGGTCTTTTCATTTAGGCCCCCTACATTAATTGAGCATATATATATATATATATATTACCCATTTACAGAGTAGAAAGGTATTGCCATTCTTTGTACTCCCAGTTGCCTGCCCCAACCTTGCTGATTTAATCATTTCATAAGACTTAATTTGCTCTCTCTCCAGTTTTCCACCCCTTTTTGTGCCCTACACCCTGAGCCCCATCCCACAACCCCACCCAGCCCATCATCTCCCGACTCTTGCCCTTCCCTCTAAACTGTGACCCCCCCCACCCCTCCCTACCCAGTTCTGATGAGCTTCCAGACTGTCAACGAACGGTCTGTAATTGATGAAAGCAGGCTCCCTGACCAGCGCTCAAACCATTACTAATCCATCTGTTTAAGACAGCAACCATGACAACCAAACAACAAAAAAGAGGAAAAAGGAGAGAACCCCGGAAAGAGGGAAAGAGAAGATTAGAAAAAAAGGGGGGGGGGTATAATCCAACCTATATTAGCACCAGATCCCACTCAGGCCCCTTTCCCCTAATATTTCTATTAACATTTAAACACCCAACCCCTCTAGAAATCCCTTTGCCTTAATCTCCGAGGTAAAGAACCAAGTCTGACCCCCCCACCTCCGAATCACTTTGAGGCAGGCCAGATTTAACAAAAAGGCTTGGGCCCCCTTATTCTGAAACAGTTTGATCAACTGTCGCAGTCGCCAGCGTCTCTCATCTGTAAAGTGGCAAAAGTCTGGCCTGACGAAGAAAGAGAAATCTCCCCCATCTCGTTTAGCTTCAGGTCTGGCCTTCCCATAGATGGATTGTCGCCGAAGAAAGTTACCAAAATAGACTAGGATTGCACAGGGCTTCATATCTGGTCTAACTGGTTGTTTTAGATTAAGTGGCCCCCGATGGGCCCTCTGTACTTCCAGAGACCAATTCCAGCCTTCCAAATCTGGAAAAGCTGAAGCCAACATGTCCACCACATATGTCCAACATCAGGCCCTTCCTTGCCCTCCGGAACACCTAGAACCCGTAGATTATTGCGGCGTTGGCGGTTTTCTTGGTCCTCCAATTTCCACTGTATATCCACCAATTGCGCCTCATGAGCCGACAACTGCTCTCGAGTACCAGCCAGGTCGCTCTCGAGAGCCTCTGCTCTGGTCTCAAGGTTAGACAACCGCTCACCGATGGCACTACATGTCTTTGGCACTTTTCTAACTGATCCTTGAAGCTTACGTATAGCTGCCTGTGATCGGCGACTGTCCTCTCAGGTCTCCTCACGGTGGGAGTATGCATTGTAGAATGGTATCCAAGGTCGGAGGTATTAAGGTAGGTGAATCTTGGGAGGGAGGGGGGGTACCAAGCAGTTGCTCCGTGGGTGAGTAGTCCCACTTAAGATCTTTCTTGTGTGGATTAGATCGCCCTGGATTTGTAGCTACTTTACGGGCTGTCACAACCGGGTCAGCTTTACTCATATCTTATACACTTTCATTCTCACTCGATTCAGTTAGTAAGTCCGTCCCAGACCCGCCTGCTGACCACGTCTCATCCGACAATGAAAAAAAACAATCATTAGTCTCAAAGTCTTGCTCATTAGGTTCAAGGGTTAGACCTGTGGGATGTACCATGGACTGCCACACTTTCCAGGGTTTCTGCTGTATGTTAGCTTCATTGTGAGAGTCATCTCCTCCCCCCACCTGCCCTACAGGTGGGGGGAGGAGATGCCAAGCTAGACAAGTGTGCGCCTTCACCTGCCACTTCCAGCTCCAAACTCTGCAGTTGGGGCGGAGAAAAACTTCCTACTTTGTCCTCTTTAGCAAGTATATGTGTAAGAGAGGTTACCTTTTCTCTTTCAGCCTGCTTGCTTTACTTGTTCTGGGCTGGAGTCTTGTTTGGATCGCTGGCACCTCTTGTGCACCCTGGATTCCCCTCTTTTAGGACCATTGCCTGCGAAGCTCATGATGGTGGAGTTTGGAGGGAGTGACACTCTAACAACCCGCCCCCGTAGAAGCACGCAACATCTCGAGGACTGATGAGCCCTCTCACCCGCTGTTTTGATCCGGGTCACAGCAGAGGCAAGCTTCCGTCCATTCTTCTGTGTCTGCCCGACGCCTTTGCTCCGGCCTCAGCTGTGAGATGGGACTCCACCGGTATCCTGCAGCTTGGGGGGTGGGGGTCAGCTGCGGCATGACCTTCCCTCTAGGGTTGCCCCCGCCAGTTACCTTCGGACCCATCTCTTAGTCAAAGAGAAGCTGCAGACACCCTGTACAGTCTCCGCAGACCACAACCTCAAAGAGCAACTGCCGCAGTGCACGGAGCAATTCAGCCTGACGCAATGCTATCCTGCGGTGATTTGGACAAAAAGGTGAGTGAGGTATTGCGAGTATCTGGGATATGGTGGCTTCAGATACCATCTTTGAGGCTATGAAAAATATTTTTAAAAAGGATTCCTCAATCTTAGTCCATGTTGCTACCATTCTTCATTACGTCAGCGAGTGGCAACACGGCTGACTCAAGCAGCCGCCATCTTGCCTATCCCCCCATCCCGGAACATCTTATAATCAGTGTACATGATAAAACAACCTTGCATTTAAAATGCTTCTGGCCATTGGGGAGCGGTTCAAGCAATGAAGAACCTTGTTGAATTTAAGAATAGCAACAGAAGTGGGATTTTTTGTGCTTCTGGCTTCCTAAATTATCCTTTGATAATGTTGTGAAACCTGTATGGAGGACTGGATTCCAAGGCTTTTGAAAATTATAATCAAAAAGGAAGTTCTACTGGAAAGAGATCACTGTTGCATCTCATCAAACTAGAAATGCTAAAGATCTGCAGGTCTGGATTTTTGTATCCTCAGAAACCAACACTAGGCAAAAGAATCTTTGTACTGTGCTTGTTCTTTTGGCCACATGTTAGAATGTCACAAATCACATTTGTAAGTGACTGTGCACAGAAGAATGTTAAGATGCTGAAAAACTTTGTCCAGTCAAAGAACAAGCTGTCTGGACTAAATGTAGAGTCTCTTATGCAGGCCCCACCTGGCTGAAGAATGTCATTGAAGGAAAGCAATATTCCTCAAGATTTCCAAACCTATTTAGACTTTTCTACATAATCAGAGCAAAAGAAATATAATTGTAACAAGGGGTAGGGTGTGCCTCGTGCACCCAAACAGAACCTCGTATGGTCAGAAACTGTATCAATACTGTGTCTTCTATGGTTTTTATAGGTCATTAAAGGCCCATTATCTGTGTTCACCTTTTGACATGACTCAAATGTGTGTTCGCTTATGGTTGGAAGTTATGTCATAGCAGAGTTATTATTACCAGTTTGAGTAGATGCAAGGATCCTTGTATTAACATTGGGTTCAAGCTACAGTGTAAACCGTCTCTGCATAATGCTATGAAGTTGATTATTCGATCCCTAAAGATCTTTGATGTTGTGAGCCCATACTGTCACACTTCATGCAGGGCTGAACTAAGTCGATTATCAATTCTTATTTGACGGGATGGTACGACTGAGTACAGTTCTGACTCTTTAATGTACAGTGTTATAGATAGGATTAATTGTTTACATTATCCCTTTTTGCTCAGTTCTAGAAGGTGGTTAGCTGTGATTGTTTGTATCAATTCTACTTGGATACATGCAAAATTAAGCACAATTATTTTGCTATATGGATGGGTAGCAGTAGGCTTAAGTAAGCATAGCAAAATTGGTAAATGTCTTCTATTCAGACCCTCGATATGGTATCATTGTATACTCATTCAATCATTCTTCCGTTGTTCTTGTGGTAGATGAATTTAACTGTTGAGCCTCAATGCATACTCTGCAGCTGTCATTAATTTTAGTTTATTAAACCTACGCTGCAGGTCAATTTTAGTGATACTTTTGGGCAGTATATAAAGTAATACTTAATCTCCAGAACATCGTAAGAAACTTGAGTAATGTATACACCCACTGGAGCTGTTTAGCAACCTGCTAACTATAGTTTGCTGGTTATTGGGACAGGGAAAACTCATCAGTTTCAAAGGCAGGAGTTGGAAGATTGAAGGGACAGGGAAGAGTTAGAAGCAGTTTTGTAATTTTTAGCATACTGCTGTTTTGTCTTAGTTGCTTTAAAACCTTCATGGCAACATTACTATATTTTTCGGCATTTATCTTATATGTGTATGTGGACATGAGAATTCAGTCAGTTTGCGATATGTTGATTGAGCCGAGAGCACACACTCTGACTACTCCAAACTGAGTACAGGAAATGTATCCTTTACTCTAGTTTCCTGTATTAGGGTAGCATTGCATTTTTGCTGGCTAATATCCGTTGTAATATCTTCTACTCAGTTAACGATGTCTCATTGACCTTTGAGCTTAAGTTGTTCAGGACATGCGAGTTGCAAAGCGAGTAATTCTCTCCCTTGGCAAGTACAAAAAAATCAGACTATTCAGTCGGATTGAAAAGAAACACTGTAGTGTTAGTGGATATTGCGATTTTTCCAATAAACCTAAAGTTAAAAGTAAGACATAATCATGCTTATAGCCTAGAAAGCAAATTTGAAGGTGGATGGATATTAGCTCACTACAAACAATGATAAAAATAATTTATTATAAATGTTTTTGCTTCAGCACTGATTGTCAGGAATTTTGGGTAAAGGAAAGACAAAATTATGTCCACAACAAGCTCTGGATCTAATACAATTTTCAATGGTTCTTTAAATTTCACTTTGGATTTAGCTCTTGGCATGTCAATTTGGCACAGTTAGCCAACTGTAGCCTTCATGGTTCTGAAACCGTATATAACAGCTTTTTGCCATTTGATTCATGGACATTTCTCAGTTCCTAAAGTCAAGTAATTTCTGTTAACTTGTTCCCAGATTCTTTTTTTTTTAATGTTTTTTGAGGATCGACTTCCTCTCGGTTGATATGCTTGTTTTGAATGAGTCTAAAACCCTTCTGTTGAACCAATCTGTATTTGATATTTTGTGTATTTGTGTGTATCTCTCATGTGAAACTTTGCAACACCTTCTCAGAAAACAGAGGTATGTAGTTTTAACAGAAAGGTTCTCATTTTACTCCATAGTAGTAATGCACTAATTGAGTCAATAAGAAGGTAAGACAGTGAAAACAAGGTATTCATCTTTCAGTACTTTCTGAAAGCTGAATGAAGTTACATTAGAATTGAAGACTAGCGTAGAATATAAACGGTATAGTAGGTGTGAAAATATTATAAGCTTATGTATAACATAGTTCAGATGCTACATAGACAAAGTATGTTAAGAAATCGGAGTTGCACAATACCATTTACACAATATTGTTTAATCATTCAAGTACTCTGAGTTTACAGGGAAGACCATTTTTTAAAATCTTTTGGTAAATTCACTGATAATGCAGTAGTGTACTGTTACTTAACTCCATAAAACATTTATTCATATTCTATAGATGCTCCTGCACAAATCTTGTTCAAATTGGTAACTATTTGCTAACAATTGTCTCTTCATGCTAAGGACAACTCAACTTGCTCATATCAGGATGGAAAGTGGTTAAAGTGTTTAATTCCACGTCATGTCCTTAGGTCTCCAGCCCGACGGCCTAACTGTTCAGTTCTGTAAATCTTGCCTGGCCACCCTATCTCATAAATAATTTAAATACTTTCTAATGTAGCTTCAGCTGAACTTGCCAGAGGATCTGCAGTGGATAATATTATTGTACCATGACAAAATTGAGTTTTGCCGTCAAATTGACGAACAATCTCTCTCCTAAACATTGATGGAAAAATCTTAGCCTCAAGATTAATTTGAGTGACACATACTATATGTAAACTGCTCAAGCTGACATCCTTAAAGTTAGAGTATCAGTAGATAAAAGCGGGCTTCAGCATCACATAATTGATTAAGCAAAATCACTTTTTTATCCAGTGGCATTTATTCTCTGCATGCCAGATAGGTATTTGCCAAGGTTTCATGGAGTTTATTACAAGCCACCCTACCAAACTATGACTTTGATCCAGACTTGATCAGAAATATCATGGCAATACACAGCCATTCAAAGGCGAACATTAGTCGATAAGATCAATTTAGATGGTTCAATCTGGAATGCAAAACTAGGCAACTTTTTTTACTTTCCTCTCGTTGTCTTATACTGTTTTTTCAGCTTTTCTTTATAAAGATCAGTGAGTCTGTAGACTTGGAGGTATTGCAGGTGCTAGCAAGAAATGTAAAGTTGCAGATTACAATATTTTATTTCTTTTTGTAGCTGGTAAGTGTAAATCTACTTAGCCATGCATCATACCCAGTACTGTTCAAGGTCTTTTTATTTGCTCAACAGAATAAATCTGAGGATAAAGCTTTGAATATTTTAGGAACCAAATGGATAACGATATATGATTATTTTGGTAATCAAATGTAGTTAAATATTTGGCATATTGATTGCGGCAGACCTTGCTGAAAGAAGAACACTTCATGGAGCAATGAATTTATCTTAGGACATCCGATCCCTCAGCTACTGTCTGCACATTTTCCAGACTTAGATGTCCATCGCCTCCCTTAAGCTCAATCCAACCAAGAAAGAATTCCTGTTATTTACCAAGAACAAAAACAGTGCAAACCTGACTCAATTACATGAACCTGGACTGCTTCAAACCTCAGATTTCACTGAATGCCAAGTCACTTGGATTCACCGTGGACACCAACCACACAGAACAAAAAATAAAAACTGCCTGCTACCAGCTTTCTCTTCTAAAACAACTGAAATAGTTTCTTCCAGAAAGTGACTGCAGAACTTCTGTTCAGTCCCTCATACTTTCTCATTTGTATGGTGTTAAGGCCCTGCTCCATGGTCTCCTAAACTTCACACTTTCACTGCTTGAGAACATACTACAGGCTGTAACACGTCTCATCCAGGGCCTGAAGAAGTATGATCTCATCACCCCCTTCCTGATGGAACTCCGTTGGCTACCCATGCCGCACAATACCATCTTCAAAACCAGCTTCATCATTTACAAAGCTATTACACCCAGCATCCCTACTTATCTTGCAGACAAGCTCACAATCTCTTGTGATTCTCAGTACACCAGGACCCCGGACACAATCAGACAGCAGACTAAGAAGTGTAAAAAGAAAAAACAAGGCTACAGGCCCTTTTCATATATTCACACAGGTTCTGGAACAACATCCCCATATCTACCAATTATGCTCCAGTTTAGGAAAGAATTAAAGAATCATATATTTAACAAACACTACATCACAGTACATTAACTTTTTACAACCCATTTACCTCTTTTCAGTTGTTGACCTTATGCTCGTCTTTGACCCTGTACAGCGCTTCACTGCTTTTTGGCTAGGTTCATGCTGTTGATATACCATATACATACATACATATATTAAAAGAGGGCACAAGATCTAATGAAGAAATACCTCCTAAAGGTCTTGATGGTTAACTTGGAATCAATCTGCTAAAATGGTGCTAGCACCAATTATTTTAAACCTATTTCTAATGTTCTCCTTACGGTAATGAGATTATTTCTTACAAGAAGATCAACAGAGTTATTTCTCAATTCACATGGTGTTCCAATGAACACAACATACTGTGGCACAAACTGCAGTAAGATAAACACCTCAGTATTGTATTTCTGGTTTCCATAAACAAACTAAATTTTAGCTAGGCAAGACAAGGCTTTCTGGTTCCTGGAACAGACTAATTCATGTGTGGCAAGAAGGGTTTAACCTGGGTCAGGATTTACTCTTTCCCATAGTGTTTTCTCCGCAGTAGCTCAAATGTGCCACTCTAACACAAACGCATTGAGATTTCTTTGAGACCTATTCAACACTCATCTGAATGTTGACAAATGGTTAATACATTTTGTAACACCTGATACATTGTTTTTTGAGAAATGCTAAAAGTTGCTGTTAAAAGTAAAATCCCTGATTCGAATTCCAGCGACACAAGGGATTTGCCTGATTAAGATATTTAAGACAAACGCCCATCTGTTTTGCAAAACTCCATGCATTCTATAACTTCAAACAGGAGGATTTTGCAAAAACCTCAAATGTGTATTTTAATACATTTCTTGGATTCAGAGGGAGGACTAACTTGAAAGGACGTTGACAAACATCCCCAACTTTCGCAATTTAGAAGTTATTAGTTTAATGTAACCGAAAATTATTAAGTAAAGTTAGTACTGATTGGACCATTGAATTTGAAAAATTAGGCGCCCGAACCCCTCTTGGAATATCAGTGTCCTGGTCTTCTCCTTCTGAGGCAGGTTTTAGCTCTTGCTTTATAACCTTGTATAACTATTCGCAGAATTTGCTGAACTCTGAATAAATTAAATGTGTATAATTACTTCATTATTGAGCTGGCAGTGTCAGGAGACAAGTGGCATAATATTTAAATGTTGTAAGGTAGCTAATTCATATGTCCATTCTGGAATGAGGTCTGAGACACAACTGTGACTATTGCTTTTCTAAAAAAATAAGCGAGTTTACCTCACAGTAGCATGCTTAGGGTTTTATACTGTTTACAATAGCATTCTCTCACCGAGGTCGAATTCTTGCTGATTAATCTATTACTAGCTGTTGCTATCAAAACCATTTTCTCTAGTTTGAAACCAGCTTGCAAGATGCTGATACTCTCTTTAGTGGGTCTAAATTAGACATATTTGCAGATTCAATAACATACCAGTATTGAATAATTAACTTGTGAGCATTAACAGACCACAATGGCACATGATTGCAATGTTCAAAGAGTTCAACCTTGATATAGAGCTCCATCTTTTCAATAAGAATCTTTTAGCTATCTCTGTCCGCATGTTATATACTAGAGTGCTTCATAGAGTTCTCCGTACCCGTGTAATCAGACAGGTTTTGCACATATTGAGAAGATGATTGCAATGAGCTTATTACATGTGTTCTCAGTTTGGATATGTATTATGTCATTAACAGAACCATTGATATCTTAAAATGTAATTCAGGAATTTTTTCCATTCTTGTTTGTTTCCTTGACTAATCGCTTCAGCATGTTTTTCGCTACCTCGTGATTATTTGGGATGACTTCTTCATTCACCAGTAACGTTACACAGGTCTAACTATATAGTGAGCCACGTCTATAATTATTTGATGTTAACAAGCATGACAGTTCAATAGGATAATGCAATTCATTTGTCAGTATATTTAAGCCTGACATACAGTTGAAAACAAGAAGGTGAAACTTTATCTCAATCTGTCAGCAAAATAGAATATATGAATGTACAGCCTAAGCCTATTAAGAAAGAAAATGGCATGATGAGAGTTAGCAGACAATACATTCTAGGCTCTGTTGAAAACATTTATGCAAACATTAGGCTATTTTTGTTTTTGTGGAACTCAACAGAAAATACATTTTTTTTAAAACTACACATGCCCTAAAAACTACTCATGCCTGAAATGTGAGAAAAGTGGTGTTAGAAAAGTGGCGTAAGTCCATTAACACCCCTTTATTACCCATTCATGGGCGTGCCTTAACATCCTACAACCGCTCACTATAGACTCCCATCCTTTTTATTTTGCTTTCTGCATAGATCCAAGGGTGATGATGATGCTCTGCCGAAGGTTAGGTGAGAATTATTTTGTATATTTCTCTCTCCAGTAGTATCTTTACAGATGACCCATGGCTTTGAATCCAGGTACACTACAAGAAAACCCAATGTTGGTCAGTGTCCAATCAGTGGTAATTTTTGGAAGCAAAAATATGGCAATAATAGTTCAGTTAGCTAATCAGTCTTTTGTATCAGTTTAAGTGTTTGAAATGTGAACATTCATTTGGAGCTCTCAAATCTCGTCAGATCTCCACACATGCTTATGACTTTAGTGAGTACTATAGTTTCTTACCTTACTGTAGATCCAAATAATTGATGGTCACAATGTATTGCTGCCATCTTAATGGATTCCTGGACTGCCTCTTAGAGGATTACCACGGCAAATGAAGGGGTTCAGTGGAAACTGAACCAGTCTCCCAGATCCAGTCAAAATGTGTCAAAGTAGTTACTAGAACTTGAATTTGGAACAGAAAGCCAAGGAAGGCGAATTTCAAGTCTTTCTGGTGCCTTGGGTCTTTCAAGCTACTGCTGCCAGTAGGTTTCTGACAACAATCTCATGTGATCAGCATGTAGTGGTATTTCTATGGCGCTAACCTAGCTCACAATCTAGTGCAGTTTGATTTTGCACTGGTGGAAATTCAGTTCAACATACCAAGTTAAGTTCAGGGATAAGAGATGGTAATGACATCTTTCTTACCGCCCAGCGAAGCATTGAAGTCATATTTAACTGATGAAAGCTTAGGTCTTCTGAAGGTTGGTAGGTATTAAAACTTAAGTAGGGAGATTTGTTACTTTGAATATATTAACTTTAAAATTAAGATAAACATGGCTGGTTCTGATGGGAGTAACTGCAAATACCAAATCAACACAGTTTGGTACAAACATCTATATAATTCAATGTATGTGATGTGAAAGGCTATATACCAGAATGCACTGTAGTCTCGTAGATGAGGTTGCTGGGATGGAATGTCCCACTAATAGTAGATAGACATGCACGTCTGGCCTGAGTTACCTAAATGTGAATTAATCTGGTCCCATTGCTTTGGCCCTGCACCCCAAAACCACTGATGGCAATAAAGGGTGAGAATTCCAAGTTGCTGAGGTGTTCAGTCTTGTTGCAATGTCTACATTTCACTGTGAAACCCCAAAACTGACTGCAACATATGAATGCAGATGAACGTTCCTGTCTGATTTGTTGATCTGGTTACCAGACTTCTCCATTGGTGGCGTAAGTTTCCAATTAGTCTCATCTGAGAGGGGCATCTCCTGAAATGGGAGTGTTCCTGTATTCGTAGATGGACATGCACCCCTTCCCTGAGGTACTGAACTGCAAGTGAATCTGCTATCCTGAATTGTTTTGCGCAGCACCCAGGAAAACCTGCATGCATGCTGGGACCTGGGCCTGAAATTGTCCATGAGACTCATATCCTGACTCTGAAGTGAAGAGGGAAATGACAAAACTGTATTCCTTAAGTGACACAAAACTAACTTTTGTGTCCATGGGACATGTACATTTAATAGTAATGACAGCATCCTGTTTAGAATTCATAGTGGTTGGACAGGCCTTTTTTCCTGTTCCAAGGAAGAGCGCAATGCTGCTGGATCACTTGTGTAAGGTTCTGCTTGTGCTGTATGCCTCTGTCAGGAAGAGGTTTAGAGCTAAGGCCAATAGTGGCCAAGAGCACAGGATGCTCTCAGTGGGTAATTGGTAGAGGGCATGGCACAATTGTTTACTGGGTTTGCGGTCTAGTGCCTCTTAGTTCCTTACATATTGTAGTTTTAGAATAGAATGCTAAAGGTTCTATCCTCGAATAAAGCGTTCTGAAAGATTCTTATTTCTGCAGATTCCTCACCTTTTGGAAATTCCCCAGGCATCCAACTGGATCAATGAATACCACTGTGTGCTGGCAGGTGTCGTCATGAGACTCAGTGCAGATGACGCTCTGGAAGTGACATGCAGAACCTCATATGGGCAATACTCGTGCACGCTGATGTCGGTTCCATTTTGTCTGCGCCATCAGATGGGGATCCGGAGCTACCCCTGTTTCTTAACAAGACTTTTTCTCAAAATTCTTCAAAAAATCCAGTCTTCAAGGGACAATGTCACCCTCCAAGACTATAGGATTTAAGCATTGTAGGACCTCTGGCAAATTCCTGTGACAGACAACCATCAGATTTGCCTGCGTTGCTTTGGGTCAGAACATGATTCAAAGGCCTGAAGTGACTGTGCTTTGATGAACCCTAAGGCTTTACAGGGCCATGAGATGGAACTCTGTGTCACCACACACTAAAAGACTCCATGCCATGACAAGTCGAAGTCTAAGGGAAGGCCCCTTTCCCTCTTCCGAAGTAGTTCCAGTGACCATTCATCGTCAAAGTCTTCAGGTAAGTTGAAGAAAAATCATAAAAAGTCCAAGTTGTACGCAGCCTCTTCCCGCCACTCTCGAACTCCAGAAAAGGTGTGAGGGTATCAGTGCCTCCTGGTCTTGCTCCGAAGCTGCACCGGAGTCTATGCTGACCATTGTCTTGAAGAAACCCAGTTTTCTGGGACTGTCGGTCACACCACAGCAAATCAGGGATTTCCGTAAAGCTGTGCTGCTGTGCTTCGGGAAATTACCGGCTCTCTCTGGTGTGCCTCCGTGCCCCAAGGAACCCCAAGGGCCTCCACCGGAGACTCCTGCAGCAGGTCTGTCCTCTGCGCCAGCTCAACCCTCTGACTTCTCTAGGGGCTCCCCACCGGCTTCGCTGCATACTCCAATCCTGGTACCATGCCCCATACCAGCCCCTGGAGCATCAGCACCAGAAGACTAAGCACAACCTATTGTGGTGTCTGACTAGGACTCAGTTTGAATGATCCCCTTGGGACACAGCCTTTGGCCAGTCTGTCAGATTCTGATACTTTGCCCTTTCCTCAAGAAAGGGCCCAAATCCATCCAACTCTACTTGGAATGGACTATAACAGTGATGCATGTGACACTGGAGATGAGTTTGCTCAACCATAGACTGATGACAGTTGAAATGAGGACTTTCAGGATGCTAGTGGTCTGCTAGAGACTTCCATACCTTCAAACAATCCCTGGGCATCTGAATGGATCTGGAATTTTTGGGGTGAACAGTACCCCTGCGCGCCAGTAGGTGGCTTCATTCGTCTGTGTGGTGTCTGCCGCGCCAGAAGTGACATGCGTGGTACCTATATAGGCGCCACCCTAGCGAGCTTTTAACAATTCTTTGCTTTCTGCGCCAGTCAGCTCAGATCCGTAGAAGAATTACCCCTTTGACTGACCTTTTTTAAAAAAACTTTTTGTCAAGACTTTTTTCGAGACTTTGTCTCCTGTTGCATCGAGGATGTCAGCTAGGAAAGCTAGTTTCAAGCCCTGTGGTTCCTGTTGCCAACGGATGTTTGTGACGGACCAACATTTGGTGTGCCTCTGGTACTTGGAGTTCGACCACCACGCCAGGACCTGTGTTGATTGCTGCGCCGTGCACCCCAAGGCCTTTAGGGAGCTGTCCCTCAAGCTCCTCGACATTCACGATCTTGGTTGAGAGGAAGGTCCTGAGATCGGTCGCAGAGCCACTCCAATTGCTCGTCGTTGCAGTCAAGGATGTCATGAAAATCGAGTAAGTCCCACCGGCACAAGAAGAGCAAGAAGTCGAAGAAATCTTCGAATTCACCTAGTCTGTCAGTCATCTGACGAGACAAGGGAGTGTTGGCACTTGAGGCCTAGCTCTATGTGGTGCCTGTGGGGTCCCCGCACCTCCCAGAGTTTCTGGGAGCAGGAGCAACCCACGTCCAGTTGTGCATGTTTTTTGAGGTCATGCATCTCATATTTGGGCGGCCGGCCCCTGCTGGTGTGCAGTCGGGCCCCATGGGCTCTGGAGGAGCCACTACTGGTCTCCCACTGGCGGGTTCACTCCGGCGCTATTCGGCCTCTTGGATCCATTGATGGATCTGGAGCGTCGCCAGTTGAGCCACCTCGTCCTTATCCAGCGCCTGCTGCAGTGCAGACACTCTCAATGCCGCCGACACCCCCATGGCAGCACCATCCCTATAGTCATCCCGGTCTCCGACATGGAGCCGGATGGGTGTAGTCCGAGGCAGACTCCTGCACTGATGGGGGGCAGACTTCCCATGACGGGGCCAGTGCCTTATTTGTATGACAGGCCTGGATTGGGGGACGAATGGGAGGGGTCTGCGGACCCTTATGGATGCCACTTAGGAGAGAAAGAGGACAACTGGTATGGGGATCTGGCGAATGCCAGTGAACTGGACAGCTCCCCAGACACTGGCCTGGTCTCTCCCCCTACCGTGGCTGCAGAGTAGGGTGCCTCTTTCACAGGGATGGTGCAGAGGGTGGCTAAGGGCCTGGACCTTATGCTACTCTCAGTAGCAGTCAAGACAAACGTCTTGACGGAGGTGCTTCAGCTGGGAGTTTCCCCCACAGAACCATTACTCCCTTGTAATGGAGCCCTTACAGATGTCCTACTCTGGTCATGGTCTGAGTCCTGCACTGGGGCTCCTGTGCACAGGGCAATTGCTAGCCATCAATGCCCTGCCCGAGGGAACCCCAGTTTCCTCATCTAGTACCCCACCCGGAGAGGTTGGTGGTCCAGGTCTCCACCTCGAAGGTTAACCCTGCCGCATTCCCTACCACTCCACCAGACAGGGAATACAAAAGGCTGTATAGCTTGGGGAGGTAGATGTTCTCTTCTACCAGCCTGGCATTGCGGTTGGTGACTAACCGCATGCCTCTTGGGCCGATACCCCCCTACCATCTGGGACTCGGTTGTGCAAGTACTGCCCAAGCCATATTCTCTCAAGCAATTGTGAGGGACGCAGCCAAGTACAACATACTGTGTGGGATGGATACTACTGACTTGCTGGGCAGAGCGATTTCATCGTAATGCCCATTGGCTCTCTGTTGTTTGGAGAGAAGGCAGACTCTGGGCTTGAACGCTTTAAGGACAGCAGATCTATGGCCAGGTCCTTAGGCCTTTCCATGGTCCCTTGTCTGCCTCAGTCCAGCTTCCGCCCCTTTCGAGGCCACGAAAGGGGTTTCCAACCGCATCTGTACATGCCAGCCACCCCGGCCAGCAAACCGCACAATCGTTTCATGGCAGAGGACACAGTTCCCACAGGCAGCCAGTGGTCAAGCCAGTCCACCACCGCCACCCGCGGCTTCCAAACCCCCTTAGTATGCCCTCCAACCATCTTGGGCATTTAGTGTGGGGCAAGATAAGCCATCGCCCGCACCACTGAAGTTCAATAACACTCGACTGTTTGGTTTTGCAGCTAGCACAAAGGGCCTACTCCCTCTGCTTTGTGACCACCAATGCCACCTACTTGCGACAAGCTGACGGAGGACTACTACTTCTTGCTTTGGCAGTAGGTGTTAGCTCTCTTGGCCAGGGGATCTATAGAGAAGGTGTTGTCATCAGTAGCAGGTCGTAGTTGCTATTCCCCCTACTTTCCGGTGCTCAAGAGGGACAGAGGCCTTTGTCCTATTTTAGACCTCCACCTTCTCAATCTCTTCCTGAAAAAAAAAGAAAACCAAAATGCTCACGCTTGCACAAGTCCTGTTTGCCCGTGGACCCTGGAGACTGGATGATATCGCTGGACTTACAGGATGCTTATTTTCACATCCCCGTTCTGCCTACCTCAGGCGTTACCTGCGGTTCACGGTCAGCCAAGAGCACTTTTAGTTTGCTGTGCTCCATTTTGACTTTACCAGTGCCCCTTGGGTGTTCACAAAAGTGATGGCGGTGGTTGCTACTTATCTGGAAAAGTCAGGGATTCTAGCCTTTCCCTACCTCGGCAATTGTCTGTTGAAGGTTGGCTGCCCCAGGCAGTTGTCTCCCATCTTCAGACTAGGGCGAACCTCCTGCACTCGCTGGGGTTTTTATCAATGTGCTGAAGTTACACCTGACTCCTTCTCGGATCCCCCCTTTCATTGGAGCTGTTCTGGACACAGTGCAGTTTTGGGCCTATACTCAGAGTGGCAAATCCAGGATATTCAGGCTATGATGCCGATGTTTTAGACTTTATCCTAGATTTCGGTGAGACAGACTCTGAGGCTGTTGTGCCTCATGCCCCCTGCATCCTTCTCGTGATACATGCCTGTTGGCATATGAGGGCGCTGCAGTGGGACCTGAAGTTCAGTGGGCACAGCATCAGGAGAATCTCTCCAATATGGTCTGTATCTCAGAAGGAACTGCAAAAGATCTGCAGTGGTGACTAACGAACCATGATTGGGTGAGTGGCAGACCCCTCTTCCTTCCCCAAACCAGAGCGGACTGTAGTGACAGATGCATTCATTCTGGGATGGGGTGGCCATCTGGGTGAGGTGGAGATCAGTGGTCTCTGGTGGAATCTGGACTCCACATCAACCTTTTTTACATTTACATTTTTAACCTGTTGAAGCTTTGAGTGGTCTGGCTGTCATTGAAGGCCTTTTTTCCATCAATCAGGGGGAAGGCTCATACCGGTGTTCACGGACAACACCACTGCCATGTGGTATTGCAGTAAACCGGGTGGGGTAGTGTCGTGGATCCTTTGTCACGAGGCTCTGCGACTTTGAACATGGCATGGTTCAACACCTGGCAGGCTCTCCGAACGCCAGGGCGGATGAACTCTGCTGTCAATGCCTTGTGGATCACGAATGGCATCTCTATCTGGAGGTGGCGCAGAGTCTTTTCCAAGAATGGGAAGTGCCTTGGTTGGATCTGTTCCCCTCTATTGTGAAGGCGCAAATGTAGCAGTTTTGTGCTTTGGAGTTTCAAAGGCGGCTCTTGCTCTGAGATGCGTCTCGTCTCAAGTGGGGCTCAGGCCTCCTGTATGCCTTTCCGCAGTACCACTCCTTCCTAGATTTTTAAAGAAGATAAGGACTGACCAGGCCCAAGTTATCCTTGTGGCTCCAGATTGGGCACTGAGAGTCTGGTATCCTGATCTCTTGCGCATGAATACGGGTCATCTGATCAGGCTGCCTCTACAGGAGGATCTTCTGTCGCAGCAACAGGGCAGGGTTCTGCACCCGAACCTGAAAACACTTTGCCTTCATGCGTAGAGATTGAGCAGCGACAGTTGACACTTTTTGACCTTCTGCCCGAAGTCTGAGATGTTCTCTTGGCAGAAAGGCGCCTCTCCACCAAAACGGTATACGCCTGCACTTGGAGTACGTTTGTGGCATGGTGTCAGACAGACAAGTTGAATCTCTTTCTGTGCCCCTTTCCCAAGTTCTACTGTTTATTCCTAAGTTGGCCCAGCAGGGCTCATCTTTGAGCACTTTAAAAGGCTATCTTTCTGCTATCTCAGCATTTCTGCAGTTGCCAAATCAGCTATCCCTCTTCAAGTCACTTATTTTACATAGGGTTTTGAAAGGTCTCCAACACATGCTCCCACCTGCACCCTTAATTATGCCACAGTGAGACCATAATTTAGTCCTCACGTTTCTAATGTGTGCTCCTTTTGAGCCATTTCACAACTGTCCTATCCGGCTCCCTACCATCAAAACAGTCTTCGTAGTGGCAATAACTTCTGCCCGGAGGGCCAGTGAGCTACAGGCCTTATCTCAGAATCCATACTTCACTATCTAACCAGACAGACTGAACTTTCGGACTTGAGCATCCTTTCTACCAAAGGCGGTAACTCCCTTTCATGTAGGCCAGTCCATCACCCTGGCCACCATTTAATTTCCGCCTCACCCCTCTAAATAAGAGGAAGGACTCCAATCAGCTGGACCCAAACAGAGCATTGTCGTCGTATCTTGACCGCACAAAAGGGTTTTGGATTTATGATCAAGTCTTTGTTCGGTACGTCAGAGCCAAAAAAAGGAATGAGGTGCAGAAACAGACCACCTCACGATGGATAGTGCTCTGCATCAAAATCTGCTGCACATTGGCCAAAAAGCAACCCCCTGAAGGATTGCGTGCTCACTCCACCAGAGCCAAGGCTGTGACCACTTTATTAGCTTGCAGAGTACCTGTTCTGGATATCTGTCAGGCAGCAATGTGGGCTTACCTGCACATGTTTATGAAGTACTACTGCCTGGGCAGTCCAGTCCAGTGAGACGGGCACTTTGCCCGTTTGGACCTACATGATTTTCTAGTATAAATCCATGTTGCTGACCCACCTCTGGAGAGATATTGCCTGGGTATCTATTCCAAGGTAAGGAATCAGCGGCTACAAGTCTCTATCAGTTGAACAAGTTACTTACCTTCAGTACACCTTACCTTGTAGAGAGATTATCTAGCCGCAGATTCCTTACCGACCCACCCATCCGCGCTGCTCTGTGAACAAATTTCAGAGTAAGAGACTGTTCCCCTTTTAGGGCCCTAGTTTCACACATCTGTGTTCTTCATGGCTCCGGGCTTCTGCCGTGGAAAATCGCGAAAAGAAACTGGTGTCAGCACACTGGGGTGGTGCCCCTAAAGGCACCCCGAATGTCACTTCCAAAGACGCCACATGGAGCAGAACGACACCCCCTACTGGTGCGCAGGGGTACTGCTCGTGTAAGAAATTTCGTATCCAGTCTGACGTGTGTGGACTATTCTAAGGTAAGGAATCTGCAGTTAGTCTCTACCAGATAAGGCACATTCAGTTGTGCAAATGGTCTCTTCAGTGCTGTGTCTGTTTTCATTGATTTTCTATAGTCCAACCCACCTTTTCTCAGTCCTTTGAGCTTGTCAACTCTGAGACACCAAGTCTTTCAAATTACGAATCGCAGACAACAAATGCCAGGCAGCATTCATTAAGGAACGGTATTGAATTTTAGCCCCCCCCCCCCAGTCCTCTACCACAACAAGCTGAAAATTTCAAACATAGCCATATCCTTTGACCTGTCTAAATATCTATGCACCACTACTGCTATTGATGAACTTCTTGACGGAGCCGAGCGCAGTAGTAATAGAAATTCCTGAATGATTGACACTCAATGACAGTGATTTCAGTGGAGTGATGGATGGGGAAATGGATAGGCACAGTAAAAAAAAAAAAATGAATATGGTCCAGAATGGCTAACTCACTGGACAGTGTTTGTAGCTGCATATGGGCTCAGTGGTGTATAGCACTCACACCACCCTCAGGGTGGGGTCTTCACTGATTTCTCAGGAACACACAAATCGTTCTCTGGAATTGACTCTTTATTTATCCCAGCAGCTGACCACCATAGTCAGTAGCGTACAAATACACACAATTGGGCTTTCAGACCAAGTACCCATTAGTTTGACCTTGGACGGAAATGCCAAGAGAGTGGCACTTAAACATGTGGTGGCTTGGCAATGAAAAGTTGATGGAGACCTTAAGAGAGCAGTCTTAACAATACTTCCATCTAATGTGGGATCAGCAGTATACAGTGCAACACTCTAAGAAGCATTCAATTGGTAATTAGAGGTAGGGCAATGGGGTACATAGCTACGATGAAGAAAAAGAAAAAAGACGATTAAAATGACAGAATCGTTCATGATGGAAGGGAAGAAGAAACGCCTTGCCTCTCAGAGCAGACTCTACAATCTTGGGGACAAAACTAGTAAACTAATCTACTGGCTGAGCACAAAAGGAGACCTACAAAGAACTATAGCATGATTTAAAACAATAGATGGGTGGGTATTTACTTCTTCCAGTGGGGATAATCAAAGAGTTTGCCCTCTTATACGGAGACCTGTATAGCTCTGGACCGGTGGTTTAATTGGGACGTTTGTGGTCTCACTGCCTGTGTCAGTACTTGCAGAGCATTAGACACAAATTTAACAAAGATTATGGATGAAGGATTCCTGAAGCGATCAGTCTGATGGCGTGAGGGAGAACCCCAGGCCCGCTCGTGGCTCCTAGTTGAATCTTATGAGGCTAATGCATCCCTACTCACAAGGCATCTTTTGGCACTGTACAGAGCATTCAGAGAGATGGTCAGGTAACCCCAGGATATTAGAGAGGTAGTCACCGTAATGATACCTAAACCTGGCGGAAATATAGAACAATGTGTATTATATGGATTGATTTCACTACTTTAGATGAAAAAAAAAATACTGGCTAAAATACTTGCAAATTGTTTAATGACGGTCCTGAAGGACACCACATATAACTCTTCCATTGTACTTTAGTCCTCCACCGACAGTTCAATTTACGATTGATCTGGTAGAAATTCTGTACTGGAAGGAGAGGTAGTACTTTAGGGACTCGATGGAAGACTGCGCATAAGTGAATTTTAGGGAAGATACTTCTTTGTGGAATAGAAGGAAGATTGTGTACTTGAGATGTAGATCCTGCACTGTCCACTACTACATGGAGCGTAAGAGAGGATTCTTCACCACTCGCGCAGATGGGATAAAGACCATATTGATCCTTTTCATAACTTTAGATTCCTAGCAAAATTTATTAACAAATTGCTTATTTCTGACATAAAGAATTATAACCAATCCAGTGATTTGCTCAAGAAAAGAAAACTGAGAAATTACAGGGAAATATCATTTTGACTGCAAGGTTCGGATAGCTTGTTGTTTATTTTGTTTTTTAGTGTATTTTGAAATATTACCAATTTCAGTTTTTACAATAAATACTTTATATCTATATACATATTGTTAGCTATATATAACAGTGTTTGTCCAGACTATCTATATATATATATATATATATATATATATTCACTGAAAAAACCATAGGTTTTAGGGACAGTTATAGTTATTTGGACATTGCACTCGTACAAAACCCGTGAAATTCCCCCGTTATAGTTAGTCCAGCTAACTATAACTCGCGCCCGCAATGCACTGCTGATGACGTCACATATTACATCACTCATGACATGGTCAGTGACATCACTGATGACATCACTGATGACATCTCAAATGACATCACTGATGACATCATCCATGTGACTTTGTGTTTCTGTAAAGTTTAAATATTTTTAATATATATAGGAAAAGACGTATTGAAGAATGAGTGGGTTTGTAAGGTTCTGTATGGATGATTTAGTAGGTGCGTGACTGACTCTATAAGTGAGTGATTTAACGTATCTTACTGAATGCATGGGTTAGTGACTAAACTGGGTGAATGTCTGTATCCGTCTGTCTGTTGCTGTGTAAGTGGCTGCATGTGTTTGTGAATAGCTACATGAGTGTCTATATGAGTTATTGAATGCTTGTGTGAGTATCTGTATGGGTGCCTGAGTGTTTGTGTGGGAGGGGTGTGTGCGACTCTGTGCATAGATGTGTGAGTGGGTGATTCACTGGGTGGATGGTTTAAAGAGTGCATCTGTGATAGACTGTATGGGTGGGTAAGTGTGTGTAAGAGTGTGTTAGTGAGTGAATGTATGTCCCAGTGGTACATGTGTGAGTAACTACATATGTGAAAGGCAGTATATATGTGTGTTGGAGTATATAAATAGCTATAAGCAAGAGTGAGTGATTGTGATAGTGGCTGTATGGATGAGTGTGTGCTTGTATCAGTGATTGTATAAGAGCGTAAGAATGTGCTAGTATTTGTATGAGTAAGTGAGCTGGTGTGTGTATAACTGTATAGGTGAGTAAATGGTAGTGTGTTTAATTATTTGCATGACTGACTAGGTGTGTGAGTACCTCTATGGATGAGTGGCGGTGTTTGAGTGTCTATATAGGAGTATGAGTGCATATGATAGTTCTGTACTGAGTGACCGTAAGTATGAGTGACTGTACGGGTGAGTGAGTGGATGTGTGCGTAGACCTAAGAATCAGTGAGTGGGTATGTAGTTATTGGTGTTGGAGTGTCTATGGTTTTGCGAATGGCAGTCTGTAATTTAGAGTGGGTGTATCAAAGGTTATATTAGGGTGTGAGAAGATGCATGAAATTATCACGTGGATGATGTCATCAGTGAAGTCATTTGAGATGTCATCAGTGATGTCATCAGTGATGTCACTGACCATGTCATGAGTGATGTAATATGTGACGTCATCAGCAGTGCATTGCGGGGCGCGAGTTATAGTTAGCTGGACTAACTATAACGGGGAATTTCACGGGTTTTGTACGAGTGCAATGTCCAAATAACTATAACTGTCCCTAAAACCTATGGTTTTTCAGTGAATTTCAAAGGTTTTTTAAATGCTAATTTGTAACTATAACGTCCCTGAAACCTATGGTTTTTTCAGTGAATTTCAAAGGTTTTTTAAATGCTAATTTGTAACTATAACATGTCTGAAACCTACGGTTTTTTCAGTGAATTTCAAAGGTTTTGTAAATGACAATTTTTAAATGTATTAATTGTTATATAAATTTTTTTCATACTGATTTCCAAATTGTTTAGAAACAATTTTTTTTTACATATTTTATTTTTTAAATTACATTGTAATTACATTATACATTACATTACAAAAATACTTTCTCAGAATGAATTACTTTAGTTTAAATACTTTGCACATAGGCAATAGACTTTTAGGTACAGTAGTTACAGTTGTTGCAATGGGCAACACATTTTCAAACACAATGCAACATTCAGCTCAATGTGAATTTCTAGTTAAATGCAATTAGTTACTTTATGGATTACTTTTTCTAACCACAGGACTGGATCCTAGATTCAGTCCTGGGACATCTCCTGTAAACAGTTGAGTAAAAGCGTTTTGGTTACAGTAGTGATTTTTAAGGAATATTATTGTATTTTAAAAGTTGACACTTAGAAACTTTTTCTCATAGAATCACCAATGTTATCCTATGGAAGGAAATTCACTTAGCAGGTAAAAACTGTTATCGTTACTTTTTCTTACTCCGTGTTGGATCCTGGATCCAGCACTGGTGCATCTCCTGTAAACAGTTGAAAGAATGCGTTTAAGTCATACAGGCGATTTTTAAGGAATATTTGTAGTTTGTGAAAATCGACACTTTGAAAGTTTTCTGCTGAAAACCAGACAATGGATTCCTATGGAAGAAAATATAAGTTACTGGTAAGTACGGTTAAAATTACTTTTCAGGGTCAGTGCTGGGCTAAAAGATGCAGCACTGGGTTCTCTCCTGATAACATGTGAGTAAATTGGAATTCGTACTTTGGTTGATTTTAGAGGAATATTATAAAGTTCCAAAACTCCACACTTAGAAGAATTTCCAAGTGAAACCAGTCAATGTTAGCCTATGAAGGAAATTCAAGTTACCGGTAAGTACGGTTAAAATTACTTTTGAGGATCAGTACTGGGCTGAAAGATGCAGCACTGAGGTCTCTCCTGATAACAGGTGAATAAATCGGAATTCGTATTTCGGCTGATTTTAGAGGAATATTTGTATGTTTCAAAAATCAACACTTAGAAACTTTTTCAGCAAAAAGCAGGCAATGATATCCTATGGAAGGAAATTCAAGTTACTGGTAAGCACTGTTCCCAATAACGTGCGCGCATGGGCGCGCGCGCACCTCTGTTACATGAAGCGCGCAGTGCTGTGTGTGGAGCACGCACACACACAGCACATCAAACAAGAACATTCGCGCCGCAGCTTTTAAAAAGCGAGCAGCGCGAAAACCGGGTGTTTCTTTCATATAGAGCCCGGCTGCGGTGCATACTGTGTGCTTTTGTTTAAGTATTCATGTTAATTGCAGCGCCGTCACGAGCTGCAATTAACATGAATACTTTAAACAAAAGCACACAATCTGCCCATCACCCTGAAGCTGCGCTCTATTATGAAAAGAAATTCAGCAAGTCTACAAACAGGGCGTGAAAAGCACACGTCGTGTTTGTATACTTGCTGAATTTCTCTTCTTAACAGGGCTGGGTTGCGGGGTGATTGTGTGACTTTGTTAAAGTTTTCAGGTTAATTGCAGCTCCAGACGGGCGCTGTGATTAACCTGAAATCTTTAACAAAGGCCCACAATCACCCCGCAGCCCAGCTCTGTTAAGAAAGAAATGCAGCAACTCTACAAACACGGCGTGAAAAGCACACGTCGTGTTTGTAGACTTGCTGAATTTCTGTTCTTATAGAGCGCAGCTGTGGGGTGATTTACACTTTTCTGTGCTTGGCATAGTGTGCCACCCTACTTGTATTTTCCTGTTTCTGTCATTGCATCCAGATATATGATACAACAAGTAACATCATACCCAGGGCTTTAAGTGGGATCAAAAAACTGGGGGGGTCTCGCAAAGGGGCGTGGCCAGTGTAATTAAGGCCCTGGCTTAAGACACATAAGCTAAAAATCTGTACTTAGCATAGTGTACCGCCCGACTTGTATTTTGCTGTTTCTGTCATTGCATCCAGGTATATGATACAACAAGTAACATCATACCTACAAGTCAGGACTATTGGCTTTGTCAATGGTTGTTAGTTGCATAAGATAAATAAGCAGCAACTATGGCTTGTATGTAATATTGAAAAGGCTTCAACTTAAAGCCCATGTGACACCACGACAATGTTGCTGCTCCTGAGTTTCAAAGAGAAGGGAAATCCAGAGAGAAAATAACTCTCTTTAAAGGATTTCCCATCCCCTACAAGTAGGGTGACTAGAGCGTGCGACCCAAAAACCGGGACAATTCGCAAAAATAGAGGAAGGACCACAAATTTACATCAATAAAGTGGCAAATAATGACAGTCCTCATCCTCGTAGAAACACAGAACAGGCACTAAGAAAATAAATAAAATGTAATTTTTAAAACCAGCATCATGCCTGTTAATTAAACTGCTTACTTATAACAGCTGCTTACTAGCCCTGCTTTGGAACACCTAAAAAACATGCCTCTCACTGTTTTTAGTTCACCCTCTCAAAAAACCGGGACATGAGCCACTTTTCCCGAAATCTGCCGGGACAACTGTTGAAAAACCGGGACGGTCCAGACAAATCCGGGACTCCTGGTCACCCTACCTACAAGGCTCACCAGGCATGACGTCATGCCCTAACTTCTCTACTAGTGAGAAGTGAGTAGTGTGAGCACGTGCACATCGATGTGCCTAGTGTCACTGCAGTCTGGAAAAAAAAAGGACTGCCTGGGCCAGGGCATAAAACAGAGCCCGATAGAGACCCGTTTCGAGGACCCTTTAAAAAACTGCCAGTGCTCGGCACCGGTGAGACCCGGCCCACTTAAAGCCCTGATCATACCTACAAGTCGGACTATTGACTTTGTAAGTGATTGCTAGTTGCATAAGATAAATACGCAGCAACAATGGCTGGTATAAATTAAATCCATCTAAAATTTGAAAACAGCGAAACTCTCCAGCCATCTTTCTAGTTGTGATGAGGCTGCCAATGACCGATACTTGCTTGAGTGTCTGTTATGGTCACGCTGGTAGTACAGTTTTAACAACCCCTTTTGACAAAATGTGACATTTTAACAAGAAGCAGTTTGACTGTTAATGAGATTCGCTTTTTGTACTTGCATATATTAGGGCGAAAGGGGTGATCTTCTGTACAAAACTCAGCTCTGAAGTTCACCAGGTTAAGCAGACTGTCTTGTGATAGGAGCTTGCCATACATCTAGTAGTGCAGCTTCCGTACTGTGGTTGGGACAGAAAAGTGACTAATGGGAATTCAACAGTTGGCTTGCTTCTAAATATTTTTCAAATTGTAGGGTGATTATTCTTTCCAGGTTTAATGGGGTCAGAGGAAGGAAGAAAGGGGAAATGTTTGTGGTATTTCTCTATTTGTTTAATGTAGGTGCTCATTATGGCAAGTCTGAAGAATAGACTAGATAAACCTTGACCCAGTGAGACACTGATGATGGTAACAGTAGTCTTGAGCAGTGGAGGAGGAGAGTCTTTTTAGGGTCTTAATTATTGTTCTATTGTCTTGAGAAACTGACATCTAGAAAGAGTGTGTTTTTTATGCATGATGAGCTGCGACCTGAGCATTCTATGGGACTAGGTGATGTACCAGTGCAGTGATGGTGCAGGTTTTCACAGATCTCTTGTCAGCGTTGTAATGTTGGTCTAAGTTTGTATTTTTTCAAGGATTTGAAAGTTGCATAGCAGTTCAGTGATCACTTTTCTCACCTATAAAAGCCTCTAAGCGCACTGCCCACTCCTAGTCATCCCGTTTCACTTCATCTGAAAGTTTTCTTGTTAATTGCAGCTCCAGACGGGCTCTGCGATTAACCTGAAAACTTTAACAAAGCCCACAATCACCCTGCAGCTGCGCTCGATTAAGAAAAGAAATGCAGCAACTCTACAAACATGGCGTGTAAAGCACACGCCGTGTTTGTAGACTTGCTGTATTTCTCTTCTTAATAGAGCTGGGCTGCGGGTGATTGTGTGACTTTTAAACTTTTCTATGCTTGGCATAGTGTGCTCCCCAACTTGCATTTTCCTGTTTCTGTCATTGCATCCAGATATATGATACAACAAGTAACATCATACCTACAACAAGTCGGACTATTGGCTTTGTCAGTGGTTGTTAGTTGCATGAGATAAATAAGCAGCAACTATGGCTTGTATATAATATTGAAAAAGCTTCCACTTAAAGCCCTGGTGACACCACGACAATGTTGCTGCCCCTGAGTTTCAAAAGAGAAGGGAAGCAAGTGTTCGTGAAGAGAATGCTCCCGACAGATGGATCAGTCATTTACACACTTGCAGCTGCCATCTGCTCAGACCTGCATCTTGGCAAGATTAAAAATCTTGGCAAGGCCTAACCAGCCTTCCACCCTTCTTAGTTCGTTCAGGTGAGGTATCGATCAGATAGGACTAGGACACACACTGAAAGGCTGTTCGAAAGGAGCCCAGACATTTAAAGGGGGAACTAATGGAAAAGAAGAATTTTGAGAAGGAGGATACATCAAATTACCCTGATAAAGTCCCTATAAGAGATGAAATGCCTTGGCTGGGTCTGTTTTAAGTGTCTTAGAATTGGATACTTAATAAAAAGAACTTCATGGAAAAAGGCACCAACGTCTAGAAATTAATTGAAAAACAAAATATGGAAAGCAATTGAAAACAAAAGAGTGATTACAGATACATGCAATTCAAATTGGAAAGTTTAAAGTGAGCAAGGAAATTAGGTTGCCCTCCTAATATTGTGAAAACATTTACCACATGTGAGAAGCTGGCTCAGTATATGATGTACACTTATGTAAGTGGACACCTTGCACTGATCCAGACAACCCTTATGATGATTTTAGTGGTCTTAGACAACCTTAGCAAGCTCTCGAAGTGGTAGCTGTGAAGAACAGCCTTCAGTCTTAGTCCAGAAGGAGTATAAAGCAGCTTGTTTTACCAGAACATAATCTTATAGGTATAGAGTAAGAGAAAAAGAACCACAGTGTATTTATAAAAATATCTATTTAATATAAGACACTCACTAAAACATTGAAATATCTCCTAGCCAGAGATATACACAATACACACAATACTTTGCAATAGAAACAGGTAAGTAGTACGGAAAACAGAGTGGTCCCCAGGGGATACCAAACCATATACTAAAATAATGGTATGCGAACCACGACTCGAATCAAGACTATAGTCAGAGGCCGTAGTAGTGTCGGGGACCCAAGTAACCACCTAAGGTGAGTATCTAGGAGCCCCACGGAGGCCGTGTGCAGTGTGGGAACACAACTGCGTTCTCCATACAAATCAACGTGTAAGTCGTGGTTGCAATTTTAAAGAAGGAGGACCCTCAAGTCTCCATAACCCCTCTCTCTTTCATATTTATTTTGTTTAATAGCGCCACTCATACCAGTGTAAGGTGTTAAGCACTTTACATCGCATACACATTACACAGAGACACTGAATCATAGTGTGTAAATCAATGTATAGGAAATGTTACATCAGACAGAGGAATACAATGTCTCTTCTTAACAGAGCTGGGCTGCTAGGGTTTTAAGCAAACGTTTGTAGTGATATTTGGCGCTGCACACACGCGCAGTGTGGTTCCTGGTGCACATAGCCATGGCTGCAGCGCACAGAGACCCTACACTGCCGCTCACAGAGGAAATAAATTAGAGGGAACATTGCTGGTAAGTACCGTTAAAATTACTTTTGAGGATCAGTACTGGGCTGAAAGATGCAGCACTGAGGTTTCTCCTGATAACAGGTGAGTAAATCAGAATTCGGATTTCGGCTGATTTTAGAGGAATATCTGTATGTTTCAAAAATCAACACTTAGAAACTTTTTCAGCAAAAAGCAGGCAATGATATCCTATGGAAGGAAATTCAAGTTACTGGTAAGTACGGTTAAAATTACTTTTGAGGATCAGTACTGGGCTGAAAGATGCAGCACTGAGGTCTCTCCTGATAACAGGTGAGTAAATCGGAATTCGTATTTCGGCTGATTTTTAGTGGAATATTTTAAAGTTCCAAAACTCCACACTTAGAAGAATTTCCAAGTGAAACCAGTCAATGTTAGCCTATGAAGGAAATTCAAGTTACCGGTAAGTACGGTTAAAATTACTTTTCAGGACCAGTACTGGGCTGAAAGATGCAGCACTGAGGTCTCTCCTGATAACAGGTGAGTAAATCAGAATTCGGATTTCGGCTGATTTTAGAGGAATATTTGTATGTTTCAAAAATCAACACTTAGAAACTTTTTCAGCAAAAAGCAGGCAATGATATCCTATGGAAGGAAATTCAAGTTACTGGTAAGTACGGTTAAAATTACTTTTGAGGATCAGTACTGGGCTGAAAGATGCAGCACTGAGGTCTCTCCTGATAACAGGTGAGTAAATCAGAATTCGGATTTCGGCTGATTTTAGAGGAATATTTGTATGTTTCAAAAATCAACACTTAGAAACTTTTTCAGCAAAAAGCAGGCAATGATATCCTATGGAAGGAAATTCAAGTTACTGGTAAGTACGGTTAAAAATACTTTTGAGGAGCAGCACTGAGGTCTCTCCTGATAACAGGTGAGTAAATCGGAATTCGTATTTCGGCTGATTTTAGAGGAATATTTTAAAGTTCCAAAACTCCACACTTAGAAGAATTTCCAAGTGAAACCAGTCAATGTTAGCCTATGAAGGAAATTCAAGTTACCGGTAAGTACGGTTAAAATTACTTTTGAGGATCAGTACTGGGCTGAAAGATGCAGCACTGAGGTCTCTCCTGATAACAGGTGAGTAAATCGGAATTTGGATTTCGGCTGATTTTAGAGGAATATTTGCACAATGGTGAAGGGAGGGGGTGGGGCCTGAGGTGACATCTGTGCAAACGCGCCCCGTGGTGCGTTTTAAGTTGGGGGATTAAGTCCCCTTGAATCATGAGGGTCCCTACGGGCCAACTAGCCCACCAGGAACCTCCAGTATGCGCCAGGGGCTGCGTTGCAGAGACATGTACAGAGGCCACACCCCTTTTACACCTCTCTGCAACGCAGCTCTGTGGCGCTTTCTGGACGTACCTGTTGGGCTAGTTGGCCCCCAGGGACCCTCAGGATTGAAGAGGATTTAATTCCCCATCTTAAACGCGCCACGGGGCCTGTTTGCACACATGTCACCTGAAGCCCCGCCCCTCCCTTCACCACTGTGCAAACGCGCCCGTGGCGCGTTTTAAGTCGGGGATTAACTCCCTTGAATCCTGAGGGTCCCTGGGGTGCAACTAGCCCACCATATACCTCCAAAGCGCCATAGAGCTGCGTTGCAGAGAGGTGTAAAAGGGGCGTGGCCTCTGTACACCTCTCTGCAAGGCAGCTCCCTGGCGCATACTGGAGGTTCCTGGTGGGCTAGTTGGCCCCCAGGGACCCCCAGTATTCAAGGGGAATTCGTTCCCTCTCTGCAAACGCGCCAGGGGCGCGTTTGCAGAGTGGTGAAGGAAGGGGCGGGGCCTGCGGGCCCGATCGTTTCTCCCTGAAGGGGGGCTGTGTGGCCCCCCTTCCTTTTTCCTATTTTTAGGCCCTGGGGACCCCATCCCCCAGGGCCTTACCCCTTTTTTATTAAATTAAAAAAAAACGGGAAGGGGGCCGCGTGGCCCCCTTCCCTGGGCCTGTATTGGCCCCGGGGACCCCATCCCCGGGGCATGGCCTGTTTTTTTATTTGGAGGGGGCTGCGTGGCCCCCTCCTCAGGCCATTTAAGGCCCCGGGGACCCCATCCCCGGGGCCGGCCTTGCACTTTTTTTAAATTATTTTCTTTTTTTACTTTGGGGAGGGGGCTGCGTGGCCCCCTCCGTGGCCACTTATGGCCCCGGGGACCCCATCCCCCGGGCCTGGCCTCTCGTTGGGGACTGTGGGGGTCCCCAATCCCCCACAGTCCCGCCGGCTCCCCGTGTCCTACGGGAGCCGGCATTGCTACACATGGGGAGCAGCTAACATGCTGCTCCCCATGTGGAAAGCAATCTACTTTGGATATTGGAAGAGAGAGCAGGTTTCCTGCTCTCTCTTCCAATATCCAAAGCAAGTTTGCAATGACAGGACGGAGCCGCGAGGCTCCCGTCCTGTCATTGCAAACAGCAGTGTCCCGGGGTAGGCACCCTGGGCACTGCAGGAGCCGGCCCTGGGGGTGGTGGTCCCCAGGGCCATCAAGGGCTCCAGGAGGGGACCGCGCGGCCCCCTCCCATTCAGTGCACAGCCCCGGGGAGGTGGTGGTCCCGGGGCTCTGGGGGTCCAAAACGGACCCCCATTGTAATTTTTCTTAGTGCCCCGGGAGGTGGTGGTCTCGGGGCGTGTGGGGGCTGGAGCCCCCACACAGGTTTTTAATTAAAAAACGAAGCCCCGGGAGGTGGTGGTCCTCGGGGCTGCGGGAGGGCTCAGAGCCCTCCCGCACCATTCTACATAAAGCCCCGGGATGTGGTGGTCCCCGGGCTTGGGGGCCCTTAGAGGCCCCCACACATAAAATTAACCCCCCAGCATGCCCCGGGGACTTGGCCCACCCGGGGGCCAATTAACATCGAAGCGCGGGAGACCGCGCTCGATTTTTTTTTTCCGGCAGGGTTCGCGCTCCCTGAGCGCATCCTGCCGATTTTTAAAAAAATAAAAAAATGTTTTGCCCAGGGGGTCCTTGTGGGACCCCTGAGCAGACCTAGGGGCTCAGGGTGTTTCTACCCTGCCCCCTTTGTGCGCTTTGCGCACTTGTTTCTGTCCCTCGGTTCTACCGAGGGATAAAATGGCTGCCAACACTTCCTGATTTGGAGTGTTGACAGCCAATTAACATAAAGCTCGTGCTCGGGAGGATCCGCGGCCCTAGATATATCTATCTTTTTTACTTTTCATTTTCTCAGCAACTACTGAACGGATTTACACCATTTAACAAAAAGGGTTCTTTCTGAACCAAGAACTACCTCTTTGCCAAATTTGGTGTAATTCCGTTCAGCAGTTCAGGCTGTAGCCGTGTCTAAAGTTTCCTATGGAAAATTGCATGGGAAAACGCGTTTTGGGACCCCCTTTTTCTCGGCCCCCGCTTGACGAATCCCGCCGAGACTTTCAGGGTAGGGGCGGACCGGAGCGGGCCACAAAGTTTGAAAATTTTGCGAAGATACGTCAACCGGCAAGAGAGTTATTTCAAATAGAATGTCGCGGATTTCCTATGGATAATAGGTTGTAACTATAACTATCTACTGGCGACCGCCAGTAGATAATATATATATATATATATATATATATATATATATATATTACCTACTGGCGGTCGCCAGTAGGTAGTTATAGTTAGGACCTTGTTTATATTTAAAAAGCGTTTTTCCTTTTGCCAATATCTTTGGTGCCGTTTGACGAATCTTCGCGAAATTTTCAAAACTAATGGGGCGCTCCGGTCAGCTCCTGTCTTGAACGTTTCGGGGGTGATTGGTCAAGCGGGGGCAGAGGAAAAAAAGGGGGGTCCCAAAACGCGTTTTCCACATGTTAATTTCCATAGGAAACTTTAGACAAGGCTACAGCCCGAACAGCTGAACGGAATTACACCAAATTTGGCAAAAAAGTAGCTTTTGGTTCAGAAAGTGCCCTTTTTTTGAATGGTGTAAATCCGTTCAGTAGTTTTCTAAATATTAAAGGAAAAAGAAATGTATATATCTGGGCGGAGCCTAACCACACATCTCATCTGATTGGCTGTCAGCACTTCATCCAAGAAGTGTTGGCAGCCATCTTGGGACCAATATACATGATAGCACCCCATTAAAATGCACTGTAGTGAATGGAAGGTTTTGAGGGTCACCAAAAGGAGAACGTTTAAAGGGTGATAAGACTTTAGTTACATTATAAATCATTTGTTGATGGTACCATGCTAATTTTAGGAATTGTGGTGTGTTCTAAGGTGATTTTACCCTGTGAAAAAGCCTTCTGCTGGGATATCATGAATCGTGTTTGAGAGAAAACTATTTTCTCATACTTTTCCCATAGAGGTTGGGAAGGTGATCTAGAAGCTAAAATGAGAGCATATTTTCTGTAAATTCACAATATCTTTCTCAGTCATGTGAGAATGAAGTCTGACATTCTCAGTAAAACATGTACATCCAACAAGGGCAGAGACTGTCAGTTGATTCCTTTGTGTTCTACTGCAGCTTCCCAGAGTGTTCTGAAGAACTACTAGAGCGCTAACAGTCTTACTTATGACAAAAGTATGGCGCACCTGAAGCCATCTTGATTGGAATAAAGTGGTAACACTTAAAACATTTAATTTAAAAAGGAACAAAATGAGGGGGTTCATTTTGCCATAGAAATTATGATTAGTGCTGCAGAAAGAAAAATTAGGGCACATTTTGAGTGACTTCTCAAATCCTCTACTATTTCATTAAAAAAATCTGACATGCAGACTGAAACATGCACTTTCAATACCAGCAGCAGACTTCCCTAGTGAGCAGTAGCTTTACTACAGTGATCTAATGAGCAACTAGAGTGCTAACATTCAGAATTTATGGCGAATGTGTGACACATCTGAATGCCTTCTTGATGGAATCAAAGTAAAAAACTGAAAGCATTTCCTATTGAGGAGACTGCAGTAAATGAGGCAATTAGGAAACTTCATAACAAATAAATCTCCCAAGATTGCCACCAGAGACAAAAGAGCCCAAATGTAGCACAAATATCACCCAGATGTAGCCCACGTATAGCCCAATGACAGAAGTGTGCAAAACACTTTTAGTTTTTGATTTTTTGCAGTTTTATATCGTGCAGACTGGTCAGGTATTTGAGTGCTTTACATGAGCATTGGTTACATCACACAACGACAAATTCATGTTGGTTGTAGACATGGGTAGATTAAGTGATTTGACCAGAGTCACAGAATGTCGAGCTGAAGCAGAAACTCCAACCTGGTTCCCCAGTTGCAAAGTCTGCAGCTCTGGAAGTAATACCACATCCTCTCCCCTAAGTGCAACATTTAATCAAGTGGTCAACTGGATAAAAAATATGTCCTCATTTTAGTTTTTTAGAACACTAACCATAATTTTGATGCAAATAAGACCCTCTCATTTCTGTAATTTCTAAAGGAAATGCTCTAGGTATTACAGTTTTGATTACATCAAGATGACGTCAGGCGTGCCACACTTTTGTAATAAATATAGAATGTTAGCAATCTAGTTGTTCATTAGGATACTGTTGAGAGGCAGAGGCCAGGGGCACGGACTCAGAAAATTGAAGGCAGGTAGGAGGGTGCAGAGGCAACAATTTGACCACACTGGGCAGGCAGGAAGGGCAGTGGCAGCACAACAGACTATGGAGGGCAGTGGAAAGGGGGCAGGGGCAACAAACCAACAATGGAGGACAGGCAAGAGAGGCTGTGGCAATATAATAGACCATTGTGGGCAGAAGGAAGAGGCAGTGGTAGTACAACCATACATGCCAACAGACCCGATTCAGCCAGGAAACGCCCAATGTTTTTAAGCCCAAATGGGCTTTATTTGATCCGTTTCCTGTCTACAATCTCCTCTTTTTCAATGTAAGTCAATGGGGAAAACCAATACCCCAGCTTTTTTCAAAATCTCCCTCTTACCAAGTTCAAAATGTTAGCAAGTATGGTACATTGGATCATGGAAGGCAAGAGGAATTGAGGTAGGGACATGGACTTGGATAACAGAGGACAGGAGGGACATGGACATGGACAGGTGCACCAAACTGACCTTACAGGGCAGGCATCAGGGTTTGCAGCAGCACAATACACCACACTGGGCATGCGGGACGGGAGTGCAGCACAACAATCCATGGAAAGCAATAGGGAGGGGACAGGACCATGCACATGGACAACAGAGAACAGAGGGGAAAGAGGCAATGGCAGCTAGCTGACCATAATGGAGAGAAAGCTGCAGCATAACGGACCATAAAGGGCAGGAGGTAGGGATCAGGGGCATTACAATGGAACAGACAAGCCAGGAGGGAGGGAATAGGGGTCTGCACATGGAAAACAGAGGGCAGGGCAGGAGCAGCAAGCTGACCATGGAGGTCAGGCAGGATGGGCACTAGAAGCAATACACACCATGGAGAGCAACAGTGAGACTATAATGGCACACACAGACCATGGAGGGAAGGTGGGAGGGGGTCAGGGGCAGCTAGCTGACCACACAGTGAAGGTGGGAGGGGCCGTAGCAGCACAGAAGACCATGCATGGCAAGCGGGAGGGTTAGTGGCAGCACAATGGCCATGATGGTCGAGAAGGAGGGGGCAGGTGCATGCAGAAAGGACCATGGAGGATAGAAGGGAGGGGTAGGAGCTGGGCACAGACAAGAGAGTTCAGGGGAAGGGGCCTCACAACAGACCACGTGGGGCAGGCAGGAGGAGCAGTTGCAGCACAACAGACCAGGGAGGGCAGAAGGGTGTGGCAGTAAAATGGACCATGGAGGACAGGAGGAAGGGGATAGGGGCATGGAACGTTGTCAGGCAGGGTGGAGGTGGCAGGGACAGGTTACAGTCATCTGACAATGCTAGGCAGGTGGGAGGGGAGTGGCAGCTCAACAGAGCACTCAGAGTAGATAGGAGGGGCAGGTCCATGGAACATGGTGAGCCAAAAGGATGGAGCAGGGGCATGCACACACATCGGAGGGCAGGGGGAAGGAGAGTAGGTGCAGCAAGCTAAGCACAGGCTAAGCAGGAGGTCAATGATGAGGCATAGAATTGGGCAATGGAGGGCAGAAGGAGTGGACTGGGACATCATGCTAAATGGAGGGCAGTGGCAGCACATCAGACCATGCATGGCAGGAGGGAGAAGGCTAGTGCATGGATTCAGACAACAGAGGATAGGGAGGAGGTGGATGGGGCAGCAAGCAAACTGTTCAGAGATGGCGGGAAGGCCAGTGGCAGAACAACGGCCCCACAGGGCTGTAATGAGGGAGCAGGGGCATGGACTTGGACAATGTATGGCAAGGAGGAGGGGAGGCAGGAGCAGCAAGCTTGAGTGGGGGCAGCACAATGCCAGGCCAGGCCCTGCTTCCAACCCCCCACCATCCATTGTGACAGGCATCATACGTCTAGTTAAAAAAAAAACTAGAAATTCGCTGAAAAAAACAAAGATTACAGGGACGTTATAGTTAGACTCAGATTTCACTCGTACAAAACCAGTGAAATTCAGCAGTTATAGTTGCCTGAGCTAACTATAAATTACACCCCTGCAATGCCCTGCTTATGACCTCAGACATTACATCATTCATGACATGGTCAGTGACATCACTCATGACTTCACTCATGACATCGCAAATGAGCTGTGAATGGAATGGAACTATAATCGCTAGAACTTTATTTATGGATAGTGTGTGTATATTAACACCCCTTTTTTTTCTTTTCTTTCGTGTAAGAACCATTATAATACGCAACATGCCCAGATCAATATGGCCGATAGCCTTTCACTTTAAAGTAATGTGTAGTCCATTGTTTATGTTGATGTTTGCAATCCTAAGTATGTTTATTATGAACAAGTCACGTTGACGAACATACAGGTACGGCGGTCACGAGGCAAGATATGCTGAAATGACATTGTGTGCATATTAACACTTGTTTTCTTTTCTTTATTGTATCAATTCCTGAATTTTCACATCGTGACCAGGCCAATATGGCCGCCAGCTTTTTGGATTAAAGTAATATGTAGTCCTTTTTTAATGTTGGCAACTGGAGGCATTTGTACATTTAAATAAGGAAGCTACAATGACGTCTTGTTTTGTTATCAAGGTTCGGACGAGCCGAAACGCGTGGATCGCATTTCGCATTTGAGATGTCATCAGTGATGTCATCAATGATGTCACTGATCATGTCATGAGTGATGTGATGTGACGTCATCAGCAGTGCATTGCGGGGGCGTGAGTTTTATATATATATATATATATATATATATATATATATATATATATATATATATATATATATATATATATATATATATTCCTGCTGCATAGTACAAAAGCACAGCACTCACGGGAAACTGCTAACCCCAGGTTTTATTCGGGTTCACCAAGCACAAAATGACGCGTTCCGGCTACTGCCTTTGTCAATATTACACGGCAGCCCGAGACATCGTTGTTTAAATAAACATGTAGCCAGTTCATTGGTGGTTCATATGCAATCAAAATAAATGAAGGACTGTTACGATGGACATAGAAAACATTTCGGCCATCTTTAAACATGCAACTTGAAATCATTAGTGCATGTCTATACAGGTAAATGCTTCTAATTAGCTATACATATATACACGTATATACAGATATTCATTCATTTACATCTTGCCCTGAATGGGCTATTGCTGTAAACAAGTCCATACCTCATATTTAGGTCATTATTCACAATTGTGCAAATAGAGCATAATTCCGCCCTGAATGGGCTATTAAATCCGCTGCCCAATTGATACAATGCCAAATCATTCCATTATGATTGAATATATAATGCCAGCTCAGTCACCCATCACCAGAACTCGGAAAACAAGATAAAAATTCAAGGTCCTAAATATACAGGGAGACCCCTCCAAACAGAACTAGAGAAAATAACCCAAAGATTATATCTAAAAACAAAGATATAACCAATGGGCTACCAAAGAAAACCAAAAAAGAAAAAAAGAAAATCTATTTGCTTCACTGAAGCACTCTTTGCATCATATATGTACATGTAATCCAGAATCCATTGATTTCATTATTTACAATTATTTACAGTTATTCACAAATGCACAGCCAATTCCTCTCCACCATTGAGTCCCTGAGGTATTTTAGTCTGAATGTCAATAATATATCTGGACTCAAGTCTTCGGAGTTTAAGTTGTCTATCTCCTCCTCTTATGTTTCCTGGCACATGGTCCAAACAGAAATAGCGCAACAGATCCCTGTTGCTCCTATGATGGCTTTCAAAGTGGCGGGCCACTGGATAAGTTACATCCTTGGTGGCGATCGCTCTCATGTGCTCTAGGATCCTGATTTTGGTAGGATGTATAGTACTCCCAATGTACCGAAGCCCACACGGACATACTAAACAGTACACCGTGTGGCTGGTGTTACAATTCATGAATTTTTCAATTTTTTAGGA
Source organism: Calotriton arnoldi (assembly GCA_963921515.1). Taxonomy (NCBI): domain Eukaryota; kingdom Metazoa; phylum Chordata; class Amphibia; order Caudata; family Salamandridae; genus Calotriton; species Calotriton arnoldi. The sequence goes on along the minus strand of CAWUFW010000193.1, from coordinate 705,899 downwards.
GTCTTTATACCTGGTACTTCATATGTCAGGACCTTGTGACTACTTTTGCACGCCTTGCACTTTTTGCAAGGATGAAAGCCTTTGATCTGATTAAAACATGAATCACTTCTTCCTTGGGAATAGTGACTCTGTACCAATTGATCTTTTAAAGATCTGGCTTTTCTAAATGACAACTGGGGGGCTCTAGCCAGATCCTCCCCAATGACTGGATCAGATTTTAAGATATGCCAGTTCTTTCTCAGTATTTGTCTCAGATCATTTGAATTGCTGGAAAAGTTGGTAATCATCCTACAATCTGTAGTTTGAGATGATCTAGCTTGCTCTTTCCTCTGTTTAGTTCTCGATATACCACGTATCAGTTCTGTTCTATCCTTCGTGTCTACCTTATTTTTGGCACTAAGTAGAACTTCACTAGAGTATCCTCGTGTGTGGAATCTGGCTGTGCTTTCATTAGCTGCTGCTTGAAAATTGCACTCTGGTGCAGTTCCTCTTTATCCTCAGCAGCTCGCCATATGGGATGCTATGAATTAGTTTATCCATATGACAGCTGCTGGAATGCAAGACAGAATTACCTGCCATAGGTTTATATATATATATATATATATATCCATATCCACCAACTCCAGTTTCCGTCCGGTCCCTGAACACTAACACGAGGACTCCGGTTATATTCAAAAAGAAAGATTCTTTTTATTACGGTCTTGGTAACGTGTTTCGCCTGTATCCACAGGCTTGCTCACACCAACAACGCTATTGCCATTTCCTTGTTTTTTTTAAATCATTCATCCCGGTCACGTGGGTCAGTATTTCCACTGCAATGGAAAACAGACTCCATCATGTTACGTATTCTATTCTATTCTTAATCCAACAGTACTTCGTCGTGTTTAGCCTTTAAAACATTTTAAATTCATGTTTTACACAAATGCATATGGATATATTTCCCATATGAACAAATGTTCTTTTTACACAAAAATTATAAATAAAGAGATATGTTTGAAAATAAAATGGATTTAAGCAAGAAAGTAAGTTTGTTTAACTTCTGTTGCAATTCATTTACCAAGTTTTTTCTGACAAGTGTCTTAATCTGAAATATATTGCTCAAGCTCATTTTACAGAAATGTACAAGATTTTCTCATGTATTAATTCATACATACTTTGATATTTCAAATAACCCTGGGCAAAGCACTACGCTACGCTTGCGAAGTTTGCGCTACTTCGCACAACGCGAATTGCACGTAGCACAGTGCAAACACGCGTAGCGTAGCGGTCATTTTTTGCTTGCTCGCGGTCCTCAACGTCAAGTTGGCGACCGCAAGCAAGCAAAATGACATCCGGCGAGACTTTTTCCTCGTTCGCGATCAGCAACATCAAGTTGCCGATCGCGAGCGTGGAAAATAAACCTCCCGGCGAGATTCTCAACGCGGGGAGGTCAGGTTTCTCATTGCGAGTGGTCGCGTATGCTCGCGACCGCTCGCGATGAGAAACTACCAGTCCGCGTTAAGAAAGCTGCCGCTCGAGTAAAAATCTACTCGAGCGGCAGTAAAAGACAGCTCGCACTGTGCAAGATGCCGTTTTCAATGATTGCACAGTGCGGACAAGCATCCGGCACTGTGCAATCATTGCGAACAGTGCACTACGCAGTTCGCGTAGTGCTACGCGTAGCTCGCGTAGTGCGAACTGCACTTTGCGTAGCTTCGCGTAGCGCTACTTTGCGAACTACGCCCAGGCTTAATTTCAAACTTCTAAAAGATACTCTAGCTTAAAATAGATGTCATGTTATGTTCCAAAATTCTGTCAAAAATTCATATAAAAAATTTGTATTAAAAATGTGTCTAACTTGAGTAAAATTTCAATCTTCCATGCACCAATTATTTAATTCTCTCTGTATTGGACATGATTTGTCCGTAATCAATAAAACTGATAAAACAACTTTCTTATGTGTACCAATATATAGATGGATACTCTATACAGTACGGTTAATTTTAAAGTGCTAGTGCAATGTGCAAAATGCAATGTGCAAATATAGATAATACAGTACAATAAATAACATTGTAGTGCAATATATATATATATATATATATATATTCACTGGAAAAAACGGAGATTTCAGGGACGTTATAGTTAGAAATTAGCATTTAAAAAACCTCAGAAATTCACTGAAACAACCACAGCTTTAAGGGACGTTATAGTTAGTTGGACATTTCACTCGTACAAAACCAGAGAAATTCGGTCATTATAGTTAGATGAGCTAACTATAACTCACGCCCCGCAATGCACTGCTGATGACGTCACATATTACATCACTCATGACATGGTCAGAGACATTGATGACATCTCAAATGACATCACTGATGACATCATCCAGTGACTGTGTGTTTCTGTAAAGTTTAAATATGTTTTTTATATATATATATATGCCAAGGTGTATTGAAGAATGAGTGGGTGTATGAGTGTCTGAATGGATGATTTAGTAGGTTCGTGACTGACTGTATAAGTGAGTAATTAAACGTGTCTTACTGAATGCATGGGTTAGTGAGTAAACTGTGTAAATGTCTGTATCAGTCTGTCAGTTGGTGTGTAAGCGGCTGCATGAGTAGCTACATGAGTGTCTACATAGGTTATTGATTGGTTGTCTGAGTATTTGTATGGGTGCCTGAGTGTCTGTGTGGGTTGGTGGGGGGTGTGTGACTGTGCATAAATGTGTGAGTGGTTAATTCACTGGGTGTACGGGTTCAAGAGTACATCTGTGAAGGGCTGTATGGGTGGGTGAGTGTGTGTATGGGTGTGTTGGTGAGTGAATGGATGTCTCAGTGGTACATGTGTGAGTAACTACATATGTGAAAGGCAGTATTTGTGAGTGTTGGACTATATAAATGACTATATGTGAGAGTGAGTGATTGTGAGAGTGGCTTGATGGATGAGTGTGTGCTTGTGTCAGTGATTGTATAAGAGAGTAAGTATATGTTAGTATCTGTATGAATAAGTGAGGTGGTGTGTGTATAAATGTATAGGTGAGTAAATGGGAGTGTGATTGATTCTTTGCATGACTGACTAGGTATGTGAGTAACTATGGTTAGTGGTGTTGTGTGAGTATCTGTATAAGTGTATGAGTGCATATTTCAGTGGCTATATTCATGAGTGACTGCGTGTATGAGTGACTGTATGGGTGAGTGGATGTGTGTGTAGACCTATGAATCAGTGAGTGGGTATGTACTAACTGGTATTGGTGTGTCTATAGTTTCGAGAATGGCAGCCTGTATTTTAGAGGGGGTGTATCAAAGGTTATGTTAGGGTGTGAGGAGGTGCATCAGATGACCACGTGGATGATGTCATCAGTGATGTCATCAGTGATGTCACTGACCATGTCATGAGTGATTTAATATGTGACGTCATCAGCAGTGCATTGCGGGGGCGCGAGTTATAGTTAGCTCAACTAACTACAACGGCCGAATTTCTCTGGTTTTGTACGAGTGAAATGTCCAACTAACTATAACGTCCCTGAAACCTGTGGTTTTTTTCAGTGAATATATATATATATATATATATATATATATATACACAGCTCTATAGTCTGGACAAACACAGGTTAAAATGACTTTATAGTTGGGTGCAAATTTCAGTGACAGTGTAACGTTTTAAACTAAAACAAAAGCACTGAAATTCACCAGTTATAATTATTTCAACTAACTATAACTCGTGACCTAAAGTAACTATAACTCAGGCCCCTCCATGCACAGTCTAGTCATCAGTTATGTAATTTCAGATGTTGTGGTGACTATCAGTGATGTTATAGATCATGTCATGAATGATGTAATATGTGGGGTAATTAGTGCATGGCAAGGGCGTGAGTTATAGAGAGATATTGACGGGTGAATGTCAGTGTTTTATTTCAGTTTAAAACATTACATTTCACCTAACTATAACATCAATTTAACCTTTGTTTTTTTTCAGTGAAGTTCTAAGGCTTTTCTTTTTTAACCTTAAGTAATATTTTATTACCATACATAAAGCCAACACCCCCTCCGCGCATGGCCTTTGGCCATGCATGTCATGGGGTTGGCTGTAGGGCCTGGCCTGTAACAAGGTTTTGGGTCCATTTTTAAAATGTATATTTCAGTAATTCACACAATTCAATATTATATATATTATTATAAAAATGTTGAATAAAATTAATAAAAAGGGAAATCATCATGTTAAAAGAAAAACATAGTTTTTTTTTTTAGATAAATCAAACCTTTATTTTCTTTTAACATATTTCATAAGAACAACCACAAGAGGGCCTTGTACTTTAACTGAAGATCATAGAAATCCAGCAAGGAGTGCTTTAAAAATATATGGTAAGTTCTCATCGGGTCATGGATTTAATGCCCCAGGAGACTTACTGTTTTTTTGATGTTGCCTGGGGGGCTGCTGGACTACCTACAATCCCTAACAACATTTAAAGAAAAGGCTTGGTGATGCCCCTCTCTAATGTGGGGCTCCACCAAGCTCAAACAATTATAACAAAAAAGCCCTCACAGCATTTTGGGGCTCACCTTCAAGGAGTAGTGACTAATAAATGAGCAGCTCCTGCTGCTCATTTATCATTCACTTTTCAAAAAAAGTCGCTTCCCGTGACCCCCTTTTTTTTAATATGTATTGAGACGGGGACGCACGGCCGCCTTCCTGAGCTTTTTCTGCCCCAGAGATCACATCACCCGAGTCCTTTCTATTTTTTTAAGTGTAAGGGGGCGTGCAGCCACCCTCCCTGAGCCTTTATGTCCCCGTGGACCCCATCCCCCGGGGCCTTTCTTCTTTTTTTTTTTTTTTTTTTTTAAGGGGAGGGGGCATGCAACCTCCCTGCCCGAGCACATAGTTTTTATGTACATCCTCAGCAGGATGCATTAACCAGTACACAAGCGGGAAATCCACCCACAAAGTACTTCCACTGTTTAGGCACTTCCATAATGGACTCTTTTTGCCACTCCCGAAAACGCAAAATGCTAAAACTTTGCAACCAGATAACCACATCCCCAATCCGAGGACAATGTGTTATGGATCAGCAGGTCAGGGATATTTGCTCACTCTTTTGTCCTCATCCCATATGTCATTAGAAAGATGTCAGGTGTCCACGACTCTAATACTAACTGCACCACCATGGACTCTAATCCTAACTGCACAATCATGTGCAAGGCAGCCATGATACTCAATGCTTTTAGAGATGTCGGAGTCCTCACAAGAAGCTCCCATTATGGCTGGACTTTTTCACTCAGCATCAGGTTCATCTCAGACACCCTGATCCCAAAGACCTCAACCTAGCAATTTGGCAACTCAGTACCTAGTGTTTTCATATCTCAATTACCCACAAGAATGCATGGTAATTCTGAGGGAGGCTACCACAACTCATGCTTGCGGAGCATAAAAATGGAAAATGTTTATACACTACTGCTTCTCTTAACACACATACCCCTTTACAGTTTCTGTGCAGGATGTCATTTCCTACCTTCTACACCTTTATCATGCAGGCCTAACATACACTTACATACTACTACAACTCACTGCAATTGCAACACACCTTTACAATAGATAACGTTCTTCCATTTATTAGAGTGCCTGTCATCAAAGCCTTCATCCCTCCAACAATGCCTCCTGTGTCTGTATGGAACTTACATGTTGTACTCCAGCCTCTTATTGGGCTCCCTTTTGAGCTTTTGCATACTGTGTTTCAGTATTTGTCTTGGAAGGAGGTTTTCGTATAGCAGTCACTTACCTCAGGCGATTTAGTGAGCTGCAAGTTATTACAATTCAGGAACCATACATTTATACATTTAGGTACATAAGATAGGGTTGTTCTTAGCACTAACCCCAAATTCCTGTCTTCATATCAACCAAACTATCGAGTTACATGCCTTTTTCTCTCAGCCAGAGTCCGTAGCTGAAAGGGCGCTTGACATTCTGGATATTTAAAAAGCCCTCATGTATTATATCAACAGAACTAAACCTTTCAGAAAGTCTGCTTAACCTTTTGTAGCCTTCACCAAAACCCCACAAGATATCTGATATTTCCAAAGCAAGCATTAGCACACTAGCCTTTCTAGGTAATATCCCTATCTTGAATATATGTAAGGCTGCTACTTGATAAGCACCACACACGTTTACCAAGAAATATTTTGTAGGTGTACTTGCATGCCAGCAAGCTTCAGTTGGCCAAGCGGTTTTAAGGATACTTTTTCAAACATCTGCTAGCTAGCCACTGCTTTTCAGAGGGAGTTCCTTTCAGTCTGTGCAGAGCATGTGTAACTACAGCCACACCTACTATGAACTGAAATTGATTTCAACATGTAACCGTCAGTTCTTAGCGTGTAGTGCTGTAGGTTCATTTGCCCACCCTCCTCGCCGTAAGCTAGCAATGATCACAGATTTTGATACCTTTCGAATGTATTCTTAATTCCTTAAAATCAGCACACTCTTGTCTTCCACAAAGAGTTCCAATTATGGTACTAGTCCGCTGAGTGGGAAAACAATCTGAGGTGGAGTTGGTTTGCTGGTGCATTCTGGAACAAGGGAGGAGTCATACCAGGTCTTATGACTAATTACTTCTAATTATTCTAAGAAGAACATCTTGCAAAGTTCAGGGCCCATCACTACATGCCAGGAGTATACAGAGCATGTGAATCTGTAGTACTTCACGCACACGCTATAAACAGATGGTTACAGGGGAAGTAACATTTTCAACAAGCGTTTTTTCTTTTGCCAATATCTTTGGCGCCATTTGACGAATCTTCGCGAACTTTTCAAAACTAATGGCCCGCTCCGGGGTTATTCGTCAAGCGGGGGCCGAGAAAAAAGGGGGGGTCCCAAAACGCGTTTTCCCTATGTTAATTTCCTAGGAATTTTGAAACGGGTTACAGCCCGAACTGCTGAACGGAATTACACCAAATTTGACCAAAAGGTAGCCCTTGGTTTAGAAAGAGACCTTTTTTTTTTAATGGTGTAAATCCGTTCAGTAGTTCCTGAGAAATTAAAAAAAGAAAAATATCGATATCTGAGCACTGAGGAGGAGTTGCGGCGACTCCTGAGCACGAGCTGACTTCTGATTGGCTGCCAACACTCCAAACCAGGAAGTGTTGGCAGCCATCTTGTGACTCGGTAACCGAGTCACAAGAAAAAGGGTGTTTAAAAAAAAAAAAAAGACTAAATAAAATGCTCAGGCCCTGGGGGATGGGGTCCCCAGGGCCCAAAATAATTAAGGGAAGTGGGGGCCACACAGCCCCCTTCCAAAAACAAAATTTAAAAAAAGCCGGCATCTCGCTGGAGGCCCCGCCCCCTCCCTGCAGCACTCTGCAAACGCGCCCCCTGGCTCGTTCTAAGTTGGGGAATTAAGTTCCCTTGAATACTGAGGGTCCCTGGGGGCCAACTAGCCCACCAGGTACCTTCAGTAAGTGCCTAAAAATGAATGTGTCCCCATGTAATGCAACTGGTGCTATGTAAGGCGCTCTGATACCCAATTCGGGTCAAGTTCGCGCTATATAAAAAAAAAAAGCCCTCCTGTAAGTCCTACACAGTGGAATTCCTGAGCGCTGATCGGAGGCCAAGCACCCTTTATCTACCACTCTGCAAACGTGACTACTACTTAAAGAAGTATCTTTCTGCACCTCTGACTTCGAGGTAGTTTTAATCCCCCTGCCCTATTATGTACTTGGGCCTTACAGAGGATGTCATGCCAATCACAGGGGTACCCCAACGCATAGTGTTCCCTAGTGTATGTAGGTGTTTTCACTGTATTCTAAGTGTCTTTTAGCATAGCACTGGCTCTAGGCCTGGTTAGGCAGAGTCAGTTACCACCAGTACCAGTCAGTAAAATGTTGGGGGCACAGGATTACTTTGAAACAAGGCCTCTTTCTGCACCTCTGTTGGTTCTTTCTGCATATCTCTTACTTCTTTCTGCACTTTTCTTCGTCTTTCTGGATTTCTGTTGCCTCTTTCTGCATTTCTCTTGCTTCTTTCTGCGCGTTTCTTCCTCTTTCTTCACATGTCCTACCTCTGTAGGCATAGTTAGAAATTGGCATTTAAAAAATCTTAGAAATTCACTGAAAAAAACCATAGGTTTCAGGGACGTTATAGTTCGAAATTATCATTTAAAAAAACCTTTGAAATTCACTGAAAAAAACATAGGTTTCAGGGACGTTATAGTTAGAAATTAGAATTTAAAAAACCATAGAAAGTCACTGAAAAAACCATAGGTTTCAGGGACGTTATAGTTAGTTGGACATTACACTTGTACAAAAGTAGGGAAATTCGGCCGTTATAGTTAGTTGAGCTAACTATAACTCGCGCCCCCGCAATGCACTGCTGATGACGTCACATATTACATCATTCATGACATGGTCAGTGACATCACTGATGACATCACTGATGACATCTCAAATGACATCACTGATATCACTGATGACATCATCCATAATCTGATGCACCTACTCACACCCTAATATAACCTTTGATACACCCACTCTAAAATACAGACTACCATTTTCGAAACCATAGACTCACCAATACCAGTTACTACATACCCACTCACTGATTTTTAGGTCTACACACGCGTCCACTCATTCACCCATACAGTCACTCATATATGCTGTCACTTATCAATACAGCACTATCATTTGCACTCATACACCTATACAGAGACACATCGCCACTCATCCATAGTTACTCACACACCTAGTCAATCATGCAAAGAATCATTCACACTCCCATTTACTCACCTATACAGTTATACACACACACCACCTCACTTATTCATACAGATACTAACACATACTTACTTTCTTATACAATCACTGATACAAGCACACACTCATCCATACAGCCACTCTCACAGTCACTCACTCTCACATATAGTGATGTATATACTCCAACACTCACATATACTGCCTTTCACATATGTAGTTACTCACACATGTACCACTGAGACATCAATTTACTCACCAACACACCCATACACACACTCACCCACCCATACAGCCCTTCACAGATGCACTCTTGAACCCATACACCCAGTGAATTACCCACTCACACATCTATGCACAGTCACACACCCCCCACCCACCCACTCAGGCACCAATACAGATACTCAGGCAACCAATCAATAACCCATATAGACACTCGTGTAGCTACTCACCAACCCATGCAGCCGCTTACACACCAACTGACAGGCTGATGCAGACATTTACACAGTTTACTCACTAACCCATGCATTCAGTAAGACACGTTTAATCACTCACTTATACAGTCAGTGACGCACCTACTAAATCATCCATTCAGACACTCATACACCCACTCATACTTCAATACACCTAGGTATATATATATATATATATATATATATATATATATATATATATATATATATATATAAAAACATATTTAAACTTTACAGAAACACTGTCGCTGGATGATGTCATCAGTGTTGTCATCAGTGATGTCATTTGAGATGTCATCAGTGATGTCACTGACCATGTCATGAATGATGTAATATGTGACGTCATCAGCAGTGCATTGCGGGGTGCGCGAGTTATAGTTAGCTCAACTAACTATAACGGCCGAATTTCTCTGCTTTTGTACGAGTGAAATGTCCAACTAACTATAACTGTCCCTGAAACCTATTGTTTTTTCAGTGAATTTCTATGGTTTTTTAAATGCTAATTTCTAACTATAACGTCCCTGAAACCTATGGTTTTTTCAGTGAATATATATATATATATATATATATATATATATATATATATATATATATATAGTCACTGAAAAACCATAGGTTTTAGGGACAGTTATAGTTAGTTGGACATTGCACTCGTACAAAACCCGTGAAATTCCCCCGTTATAGTTAGTTCAGCTAACTATAACTCGCGCCCCCCGCAATGCACTGCTGATGACGTCACATATTACATCATTCATGACATGGTCAGTGACATCACTGATGACATCTCAAATGACATCACTGATGACATCATCCAGTGACTGTGTTTCTGTAAAGTTTAAATATTTTTAATATGTATAGGGAAAGGCGTATTGAAGAATGAGTGGGTGTATAAGTGTCTGTATGGATGATTTAGTAGGTGCGTGACTAACTCTATAAGTGAGTGATTAAACGTATCTTACTGAATGCATGGGTTAGTGACTAAACTGGGTGAATGTCTGTATCCGTCTGTCTGTTGCTGTGTAAGTGGCTGCATGGGTTTGTGAATAGCTACATGAGTGTCTATATGAGTTATTGATTGGTTGTCTGAGTATCTGTATGGGTGCCTGAGTGTTTGTGTGGGTGGGGTGTGTGCGACTCTGTGCATAGATGTGAGTGGGTGATTCACTGGGTGGATGGTTTCAAGAGTGCATCTTTGATAGACTGTATGGGTGGGTAAGTGTGTGTAAGAGTGTGTTTGTGAGTGAATGTATGTCCCAGTGGTACATGTGTGAGTAACTACATATGTGAAAGGCAGTATATATGTGTGTTGGAGTATATAAATAGCTGTAAGCGAGAGTGTGTGATTGTGAGAGTGACTGTATGGATGAGTGTGTGCTTGTATCAGTGATTGTATAAGAGCGTAAGAATGTGCTGGTATTTGTATGAGTAAGTGAGCTGGTGTGTGTATAACTGTATAGGTGAGTAAATGGCAATGTGTTTAATTATTTGCATGACTGACTAGGTGTGTGAGTACCTCTATGGATGAGTGGCGGTGTTTGAGTGTCTATATAGGAGTATGAGTGCATATGCTAGTCCTGTACTGAGTGACCGTAAGTATGAGTGACTGTACGGGTGAGTGAGTGGATGTGTGTGTAGACCTAAGAATCAGTGAGTGGGTATGTAGTTATTGGTGTTGGAGTGTCTATGGTTTTGCGAATGGCAGTCTGTAATTTAGAGTGGGTGTATCAAAGGTTATATTAGGGTGTGAGGAGGTGCATCAGATTATCACGTGGATGATGTCATCAGTGATGTCATCAGTGATGTCATTTGAGATGTCATCAGTGATGTCATCAGTGATGTCACTGACCATGTCATGAGTGATGTAATATGTGACGTCATCAGCAGTGCATTGCGGGCGCGAGTTATAGTTAGCTGAACTAACTATAACGGGGGAATTTCACGGGTTTTGTACGAGTGCAATGTCCAACTAACTATAAAAACCCTAAAACCTATGGTTTTTTCAGTGAATTTGTAAGGTTTTTTAAATGCTAATTTCTAACTATAACGTGCCTGAAACCTATGGTTTTTTTCAGTGAATTTCAAAGATTTTGTAAATGACAATTTTTAAATGTATTAATTGTTATATTTATTTTTTGATACTGATTTACTACATTTTTTTAAACTATTTATTTTTAGATATTTTATTTTTTAAATTACATTGTAATTACATTATACATTACATTACAAAATATACTTTCTCAGAATGAATTACTTTAGTTTAAATACTTTGCAAATAGGCAATTGACTTTTAAGTACAGTAGTTACAGTTGTTGCAATGGGCAACACAATTTCAAACACAATGCAACATTGAGCTCAATGTGAATTTCTAGTTAAATGCAATTAGTTACTTGATGGATTACTTTTCTAACCACAGGACTGGATCCTATATTCAGTCCTGGGATATCTCCTGTAAACAGTTGAGTAAAAGCGTTTTGGTTACAGTAGTGATTTTTAAGGAATATTATTGTATTTTTAAAAGTTGACACTTAGAAACTTTTTCACATAGAATCACCAATGTTATCCTATGGAAGGAAATTCACTTAGCAGGTAAAAACTGTTATCGTTACTTTTTCTTACTCAGTGTTGGATCCTGGATCCAGCACTGGTGCATCTCCTGTAAACAGTTGAAAGAATGCGTTTAAGTCATACAGGCGATTTTTAAGGAATATTTGTAGTTTGTGAAAATCGACACTTTGAAACTTTTCTGCTGAAAACCAGACAATGGATTCCTATGGAAGGAAATGCAAGTTACTGGTAAGTACGGTTAGAATTACTTTTCAGGGTCAGTGCTGGGCTAAAGGATGCAGCACTGGGTTCTCTCCTGATAACAGGTGAGTAAATCGGAATTCGTAGCTCGGCTGATTTTAGAGGAATATTTGTATGTTTCAAAAATCGACACAAACTTTTTCAACAAAAAGCAGGCAATGATATCCTATGGAAGGAAATTCAAGTTACTGGTAAGTACGGTTAAAATTACTTTTCAGGATCAGTACTGGGCTCAAAGATGCAGCACTGAGGTCTCTCCTGATAACAGGTGAGTAAATCGGAATTCGTAGTTCGGCTGATTTTAGAGGAATATTTGCACAATGGTGAAGGAGGGGGTGGGGCCTGAGGTGACATGTCTGCAAACACGCCCTGTGGCGCGTTTTAAGTTGGAGAATTAATTCCTCCTCAATCCCGAGTGTCCCTAGGGGCCAACTAGCCCACCAGATACCTCCAGTATGCGCCAGAGAGCTGCGTTGCAGAGAGGTGTTCAGAGGCCACGCCCCTTTTTACACCTCTCTGCAACGCAGCTCCGTGGCGCTTACTGGAGGTACCTGGTTGCCTAGTTGGCCCCCAGGGACCCTCGGCATTGAAGGGGATTTAATTCCCCATCTTAAAACGCGCCACGGGGCCTGTTTGCACACATGTCACCTGAAGCCCCGCCCCCTCCCTTCACTGTGCAAACGCGCTCCGTGGCGCGTTTTAAGTTGGGGGATTAAGTCCCCTTGAATCCTGAGGGTCCCTGGAGTCCAACTAGCCCACCATGTAGCTCCAAAAAGCGCCACAGAGCTGCGTTGCAGAGAGGTGTAAAGGGCGTGGCCTCTGTACACCTCTCTGCAAGGCAGCTCCCTGGCGTATACTGGAGATTCCTGGTGGGCTAGTTGGCCCTCAGGGACCCCAGTATTCAAGGGAATTACTTCCCCTTTTACAATGCGCCAGGGCGCGTTTGCACACTGCTGCAGCGAGGGCGGGGCCTCCGGCACAATGCCGGTCTTTTTTTTAAAATAAAAAATTAAGAAGGGGGGCTGTGTGGCCCCCCTTTCTCTACCTTTCTTGGGCCCTGGGGACCCCATCCCCCAGGGCCTGACCTTTTTTTTTTTTTTTTTAAATTGATAACGGGAAGGGGTCCGCGTGTGCCCCCCTCCCGTGGCCTATTCCGGCCCCGGGGACCCCATCCCCCGGGGCATGCCACCATTTTTTTATTTTTTATTTTTGGAGGGGGGCTGCGTGGCCCCCCTCCTGAGGCCTCTAATGGCCCCAGGGACCCCATCCCCCGGGGCCAGCCTTTGCCTTTTTAAAAAAAAAATGTTATATTGTTTTTTTGGGGATGGAGGCCGCGTGGCCCCCCTCCTGGGCCACTTCTAGCCCCGGGGACCCCATCCCCCGGGGCTGGCCCTCTCCGTTGGGGACCGTGGGGGGGTCCCCAATGCCCCCACGGTCCTGCCGGCTCCCCGCGTCCTGCAGGAGCCGGCATTGCTTTTCCATAAGGGTAGCTGCTGGCATGCAGCTCCCTTTATGGAAAAGCAATTCTACTGCTTCATTGAAGCGAGAGCAGGTTTCCTGCTCTCGCTTCAATGAAGCAAAGCAAGTTTGCAATGACAGGGCGGGAGCCGCGAGGCTCCCGCCCTGTCATTGCAAACAGCAGTGTCCCGGGGTGGGCAACGGGACACTGCAGGAGCCCGGCCCTGGGGGTGGCGGTCCCCAGGGCCATCAAGGGCTCCAGGAGGGGGTCGAGCGGCCCCCTCCCATGTCTTTAAAGCCCCGGGAGGTGGTGGTCCCCTGGGCGTGTGGGGGGGCTCGAGCCCCCCCACAGGTTCATTAAATTAAATAAAAAGAAGCCCCGGGGGGTGGCGGTCCCCGGGGCTGCGGGAGGGCCGAGTGCCCTCCCGCACCATTTTGAAATAAAAGCCCCGGGGGGTGGCGGTCATTTTTATTAACCCCCGCATTCCTCCGGGACTTGGCCCACCCGGGGGCCAATTAAGAACGAAGCGCGGGAGACCGCGCTTCGTTTTTTTTTTTTATCGACTGGATCCGCGCACCCAGCGCGTTTTTTGCCAATTTAAAAAAAATAAAAAATATTTTTTTTGGGCCCTGGGGGTCCTTGTAGGCCCCTGAGCAGGCCTATGGGGTCAGGGTGTTTCTACCCTGCCCCCTTTTTGCGTTTTTTGCGTCTGTTTTCATCTTTTCTTCTGCCTCGGTTCTACCGAGGAACAAGATGGCTGCCAACACTTCCTGATTTGGAGTGTTGACAGCCAATTAGCATACAGCTCGTGATCGGGAGGGTACAGCGGACCCTACGCGGCCATAGATATATATGTGATTTTACTTTTGATTTTCTCAGGAACTACTGAACGGATTTACACCATTTAAGCAAAGGCACGAGTCTGAACCAAGGGCTACCTCTTTGCCAAATTTGGTGTAATTCCGTTCAGCAGTTCGGGCTGTAGCCGCGATGAACGGTTCCTATGGAAAAATGAATGGGGAAAACACGTTTTGGGACCCCCCTTTTTTCTCGGCCCCTGCTTGACGAATCACCCCGAGACTTTCAGGATAGGAGCGGACCGGAGCGCCCCAACAAGTTGGAAAATTTCGCGAAGATCGTCAACCGACGCCAACGTTATTTCAAATAGAATGTTGCGGATTTCCTATGGAAAATAGGTCCTAACTATAACTATCTACTGGCGACCGCCAGTAGATAATATTTCATTTTAACTTTCAATCTTAAGCTCTTAAGAAAATGTATAGGCTTAAACAGTTATGAAGTAGTAAAACCATTTGGGTACTGTCTTGTTTAATCATTTCTACCTGATGATCATGAACTAATGGTGTCTTGTTTTATGTAGGCTTGGCAAGCATGTCGAGAAAAAGGAGAATTGAGGCGCTCCAAGGTTGGTTAAATATTTTTGTATTCTGCATGCTGGCTTACATTGCTGTTGATTTCATTTAGTGAGAAATATGTTTTCATTCATGTTTTTATACTCTGGCACAAATATAGTGTGAATCTTCTCATTAGTATTCACTGAGCCACAATTAGCTGGTTCCTCTCTCCTGGTAAATTTAAGGTGTACTGCACTTTTTTCTTTTTCCAATGTTCACAGTTTACTGTTATGAAATTTTCAGAATTGTTTGTGTTTTCATTTAGTGCATTGCGTTTTCATTACTTTTAAAATGTTGAACTTGTGTGCCTTTCAAAAGCTACTGGATGTACTTGGTGCAGATTTGTGTTGTACTCTATTTTCAAAAATATTTAGAACTTTAAGTGCTATTTCTCCAAGGAAAGCTTTCTATTGTAGTCAATGAAATGAGAAATTTTTCAGCAGATGATTCCAGTAGTATTATGCACGATGTGGACTGAATCACGTCAGTAAGAGAAAATTGTTCTCATTAACATCAAGTAAAGAGCATTAGAGCGATTTATTTATCTTCAAGTTATTTTCTAACATGGAAATGATAAAATAACTTGATGGGTTTATTTATTTAAAGTACAATCTGTATGCATTCTGTTACTTTGGGTTATTGAGCAGGGTACAGAAGCAAGCATCTTAAGTTGGAGACGCTAGAGGGCAATCGAATGGTACTTTTCTATGGTTATTTTCTCGCAATCCCCCATGGAAAGAGATCAGTTGAAAGCAAATCTAAACATTTCAGTTTTCAGCAGCATTCAAAACTGCTGTTAGTTTGGTTCGAATCTTGCATTGGAATTGAATGTTTTCCACAGATCAAGACCTTAAATATCCAGGTACCTGCCTACCTGTTTCAACCTTTGGCAGGTGTATTGGATGAACCAGTGGGTTGGCACTTAATGGTGGGTGCCAGTTTCTGTACTTATGCTAGGCCTTGCCCAAGATACCTAGTGCGCTGTGCAGAGGGCCTTGAAAAATTATCCCAGTCGACAGTGAGTTATTTTAATGCTTTCATGGTGGGCTTGATGTGGACGTGCTTGTGAAGCATTAAGCATAATCTGTCTTCCTGGTGCTGTAACTTTTGATGCCTGGAAATAAAATTCTGGCATTGACTTGAAGAACCTGAAATTTCCAAGTCAAAAAAGATCCCCAGATTCCTTGCTCTGAGTGGTTTGAGTAAGTTTTTCCACCTCTGGGGGCAAGTTGAAGGGCAGGAAGTTAGACTTAGTTTATGCTAAAATCATCGTGTTTGTGCCCTCCAAGTAGAGAGGACTCATTCATCCAAATGAGCACTTGGGTCAAGCACAACCTGATGTGGACGAGTTGCCAGATTTGTTGGCTAGGTAGAAGTGGAACCATGTGCCATATGTATACATTTGGAAGTTCACATTACTGATCCAGTCAAATGGGGCAAGGTAAACGCACTGCCCGGCATGCCAGCACACCTTTTCTCCGAGGTGTAGTAATGTAAATGCAGTGCATGATACAGATGACGAGCCCGTTTGGATACACCTGCACTCTAAGAGTGGCACTTAACCAGGGAAGACTCTAAGGAGCATTTGTAAACACCCCAGACTGATGTGTTACTCTTGGCTGTTGATGGGCAACAATCCAGAAACACTTGCGCCCAGAGATACACAGGACTGGCTGTGCCAGCAGTGCAAGTACTTCAATACTTGAAGTGACTGTTACCATGCACGGCATTTCCCATAATACATCTGGGAAAAAAATGTGTGGCATGCTGGGCACTATGCCCCCGCCCTCCCATTATTGATCTGCTATTATGCTACGAGGTATTTATAGATATTAAACAAAGGACATGCGCAGGATGATTTGGGGGCATGCCATAGGACATGGGGGGGAGCAGGCAATTTGGCTGACCCACTCCTGCTTTTTTAACTGTGAATGATAATGAACTACTGGATACATGAGAGATTGTCCTGCTATAACTTCCCATTCTTCATTTATTGCCAGCAAAGTCGCAAGTTCAACAGTGGTATAAGCTAGGGACAGTTGAGAAGGCTAAGTACTGCTTTTCCCTCATCTATGAAGAGAAAGCAATCCTCTGTGAAGTTATCTATGGCTCACCCGTGCCCCTAAGGGTCTAAATCCAAACTAAAGATCTTGACGAAAGTGCTAGTTTTCTAGCAACTCCTGAAGTTGTCTACCTTTCCATGATCTTGGTGTGGAAAGGAATGTTAGACAAAGGCCAGAGGTTCACCGGTATGTTGAAGTCTGTAGGTGTTTTTTCATGAGTGGTGGATAATGGAATTCACAGGGTTTTTGGAGAGACTTCTATTCAGGGGGTGCAGTTTACCAATGTTGTGTGTGTGACACTATGGAGGAAAAGACATGTTCCAACCACAAGGTCCTCTGTTTTAGGGTTTAAATGTGCTTACTGCAAAACGTCTGGGGTAAACCATTGGTTTCAAAGAATGATACTCATATACTTTTAAACACCATACATTTGGTAGAGCACTATAATGAAAACATTTCTCACTACGTTTCTAACTTTTGGCACTCTGCTTACATATTACCAAATGGTACTTCAAAGAGGGCACTGGGGAAAAGACAGCAGAACATTGATCAAACAGGAGAACTCCATTCTGCCTTTCTGGAGAAAGGCCCCTGGTTTGGACGCTCCTTGGATTAAATCTCCCTGATAAATTGAATGCAGCACTGGTATGACAGTGCCTGCTTTGCTAACAGGCTGACAGAAATTATCCCGAAACGCCTTTTGTAAGTCAGTGTTCCAGTGGAGGCTCTCCGTTAAGGCAGAGGAGCATCACTCCCCCTGCTGCGAGCGCAGCAGGTACACACAGAATAATAAAATGGTCATTACCATTTTATTCTGTGTGCCGCCGGCCGCGCTAGCTCAAGTGTGATTTTGGGGACGAGGCAGACAGATTCCTGCGTATTGCAGGATGACTGCTCTGAACGCATGACAGATTGGCTGTCTGTCCGGACAATCTGTCATGCGCACTTCGAAGCCTGCAATCACAGTGCTGTAAAACATCCAAGAGATTGCAGGCACAGGCTGCCAGCCTCAAAATGAGCGCTGGGTTAGCCTTCTCCAGAATAAGTTAGATTCGTAGGCAGGAAGTAAACCACATTACTTCCTGCTCGTTGTCGGGAGAGGGGAGTGGAGAAATGCAACATATCGGTGAGTTTATGGCACGCTGCGCCTCACCGATTTTCAGTGTTGCTAGCCGCCCCTGAAGTGTTCACCACTGAAGTTTGTGACGTGACCTCTGCCAACATGGAACCAATAATCACTGTCTGAGTCTCAAAGACTTGCAGCCTGCCAGATATTACATCTAGTGGCTGCCCTGCATCCAGCACTGTCAGACCATCAGATTTCCACTCCACTTTTTTAACAGCTGCATCATTCATTCCAGTGTTCTCATTTTAAGCCTTAATGTAGGGCATTGATGGAGTCTAGCACCGGCTTCTTTTAAGCTTTGAGAAATGCACTGTTGTAGGGTTCCATTACCCTGATCCCCTGTCCTTTCTTTATTACTGTGCTCTGTGAAATTACTTCTTATCCTGTCTGTACAGCAAGCCCTCACAAAATCATCAAACAAATGGGTGCTGCCGAAAATAAAATAGCCCTTTCTTTCTGGTGCATCCATGTATCTGAAAGAGACTGTAGTTATAGATTCCTTACCTGTAGAATTACCTCCAGGCGTCAGACTGGATCCGGAGAATTTTTTCGTAGCAGTACCCCTGCGTGTCGGTAGGTGGCGTCGGTCGACTTCGCATCCGTCGTCTGCGTCATGGTTGCCGGGATGATGCCTAAGTAGACACCGCGACGTCGCCCCTGCGCGCTGACGTCCGTTCTTTCTTTTTCCGTGCCAGCCAGCGCAGATCCGTAGAGAGCGTGCCCTTAGTCACTTTTTGACTAAACCTTTTTTGACTTTTGTCGACGTCTTTTTTGAGTCTTCGACTCCTTGTAGCACGAGGGATGTCCCATCGTCGGACCGGCTACAAGCCTTGTGACTCCTGTCACAAGTTGGTGTCTGTCACGGATCCGCACCTCGTTTGCCTCTGGTGCCTGGAGCGCGACCATGACCCAAAGTCTTGCTCCGACTGCTGGGCCATGAATCCGAAGTCTTTGCGGGAGCAGTCCCGATAGCTCTTTGAGGCACGGCAGTCCGCTCCGTGCCTTTCGACGTCCCTGTCGAGAGGAAGGTTGCGGGACCGGTCGCAGAGCCACCATCACTCGTCATCGAAGTCTTCGCACTCATCGGGGAAGGCGAAGAAGCACCATTGCTCTTCGCCTTCTCCCGTCCGTCGGCCGACGCGGGTCCCGGAGCGTTGTCGCTCTCCAGCCTCCTCTTCGGAGCCTGCTTCTAGGACGGCTCCGCGCTTCCCTCCCTTTCCTGGAGCCGGAGCGTCCCCTGCCCAGCTTCGAGCCTTTTACGAGGCTCTTCATAGCATTTTTGGGTAGCCCGATTCCGCAGGTGCGCCTTCGGGCCCCACGGACTTGTCTGGGGGCCCTGGGCCTTCGATGCCGGCGGCTTCGGCGCCTGTGCCAGAGGGCCCCCGGGGATCCAGGCCTGGATCCGGATCGGCGCTGGTCGACCTCACGGTACCTCCCCCAGTGCTGATTCCAGTGATGACGCCCCCGACGCCGGTTGTGCCCCCAACTGGCGTCGACCCCAGCCTCACCCCCGACTTGTACCCGGTGCCGGACCGACGTCGGTACCGGAGGGTACTTTTGTACTGCTGTTCATACCTGGTGTTCCCTGTCGCCCTGAGTGGCAGCCAGAGGAGGACTGGGAGGGGTCTGGAGACCCTTTAGCTGACCAGCTTGAGGAGCCGGACTGGCGAGAGGAACTGGGTGATGCCAGTGGTTTGGATACCTCCCCAGACCTTGGCATGCTCTCCCCCCACTACTGTGGCTACGGAGGATGGAGCTTCTTATGCAGTGGTGTTGCGTAGGGCGGCTGAGGCCTTGGGCCTCGAGCTTCCTACGGTGGCAGTCAAGACTAACCTCCTGACAGAGGTGCTTCAGCCGGCAGCGGCCTCTTCGGAGCCCCTGCTGCCTTGTCCCTCACAGACATCCTTCTGGGGACTTGGTCCGAGCCCAGCACAGGGGCTCCTGTGGACAGGATGATTGCCAGACGCCACCGCCCACCCCTGGGCGACCCACTTTTCCTCTCCCAACACACCACCCCCAAGAGCTTGGTGGTCCAAACCTCGTCCTCTAAAGGCGCATTCCCTACTGCTCCCCCAGATAGGGAATCCAAGAAGCTGAACCACCTTGGGAAGAAGATGTTTTCTTCCGTCAGCTTAGGGCTGCGGTCGGTGAACACCGCATGCCTCTTGGGCCGTTATACCCATACGGTGTGGGATACGGTTGCGCAAGTGCTGCCACAGTGCCCGGAGGAGGCCCGGGCCGTGCTCACCTGCGCAGTTGCTCTGGGTCGAGACACAGCTAAGTTCACCATCAGGTGTGGGCTGGATACTGCCGACTCTCTGGGCAGAACGGTTTCTACTTCGGTAGCCCTGAGGCGCTACGCCTCGTTGAGGACATCTGGTTTTTTGGGGGATGTCCAATCTACCCTTTTGGACATGCCCTTTGATGGCCGTCGCCTGTTTGGTGACAAGGCGGACTAAGCGCTCAAGCGCTTCAAGGATTCTAGGGCTACGGCCAGATCATTGGGCCTCGCAGCAACCTCTTGCCCCACGCAGTCTGCCTTTCTCCTCTTTCGTGGCTACGGAAGGGGTGCCCCACCACGTCCACGTTCCACCCAATCGAGCCAAAGGGCCACGCAAGCTACCCAGTCTATGCATGGCCGTGGACGTGGGACCCAGCGACGCAGGTCTGGGGGCCAGCGGGCGGGCCAGTCCACCCATACCCCCCCCCCGCAACAGCCACCAAACCTTTCTAGTCTGACCTTTCAGGGCCGCCAGTGGGCGGCAGGATTCACCATCACCTCCCCCACTGGCAAAACATCACGTCGGACAGGTGGGTTTTGCAGATAGTCCGAAGGGGCTACTCCCTCCCCTTCGAGACTACTCCTCCCTCCGTGCCACCAGCACTCCATCGCATGTCGGAGGATCACTTGGGCCTTCTCCGCCAGGAATTTACAGCTCTCTTCTCCAAGGGAGCTATCGAACGGGTCCCTGTGCCAGAAGTAGGTCGTGGTTGCTATTCCCACCACTTTCTGGTACCCAAGAATGACAAAGGCCTGCGTCCTATCTTCGACCTCAGAGCCCTCAACTGCTTCCTCCGGAAGGAGAATTTAAAAATGCTCACGTTGGCTCAGGTCCTCGATCCCGGAGACTGGATGGTAGCGTTGGACGCCTATATCCACATCCCCGTCCTGCCAGCCCACAGGCGTTCCCTACGGTTCACGGTAGGCCACAAGCATTTTCAATTTACCGTGCTCCCCTTTGGCCTTACCAGCGCCCCTCCGGTGTTCACGAAAGTGATGGCGGTGGTCGCAGCTCATCTGCGCAGATCAGGGCTTCCAGTCTTCCCCCTATCTCGACGACTGGCTGCTGAAGGCGGGCTCGCCCCAGGCTGTCGTCTCCCACCTCCAAACTACGGCGGACCTCCTGCATTCGCTGGGGTTCACTATCAACGTGCTGAAGTCGCACCTGATTCCTTCTCAGAAGCTCCTTTTCAATGGAGCAGTGCTGGATACAGCGCAGTTTTGGGCTTATCCTCCCGAACAGCGAGTCCAGGCTATTCGGGCCATGATACCGATGTTTCAGCCTCTATCCCGGATTTTGGTGAGAATGACCCTGGGGCTGCTGGGCCTCCTGCTGCTGGATTAGCCAGATGGCACATGCAGGCTCTGCAGTGGGACCCGAAGTTCCAGTGGTCGCAGCATCAGGGGAATCTTTCCGATGTCGTCCAGATCCCGGAGTGGACTGCCCGTCCGTTGCAGTGGTGGCTCACGAACCAGGATTGGGTCAACGGCAGATCCCTCTCCCTTCCCCAACCAGAGTTCACAGTGGTGACAGACGTTTCACTCCTGAGATGGGGCGGCCAAATGGGAGAGGCGGAGAACCGGGGTCTCTGGTCTCCAGCGGAGTCCGGGCTCCACATCAACCTTCTGGAGCTTCAGGCAATCCGTCTTGCACTGAAGGCATTCCTTCCTTCTGTCAAAGAAAGAGTAGTGCAGGTGTTCAGGGACAAATCCACCGCCATGCGGTACTGCAACAAACAGGGCGGGTGGGGTCATGGACCCTATGTTAAGAGGCTCTTCGACTTTGGACATGGCTGAAACATCAGGGCATATCCCTGGTGGTTCAACACCTGGCAGGTTCCCTGAACGCCAGGGCAGACTAACTCAGCCCCCAGTGCATGATGGATCACGAATGGCGTCTTCACTCGGAGGTGGTGCAAGGTCTCTCTCAGCGGTGGGGAGAGCCTTGGTTAGATCTGTTTGCCACCAAAGAGAACTCGCAATGTCAGCAGTTCTGAGCGTTGGAGTTTCCAAGGCGACACTCGCTAGGCGACGCTTTTTGTCGCGAGTGGAGTTGCGGCCTCCTGTACGCTTTTCCGCCTGTACCACTTCTACCCAGAGTGCTGAAGAAGATCAAGCGCTTCGGGCCCTAGTCATTCTTGTGGCTCCAGACTGGTCACGAAGTCTGATTCCCCGAGCTCTTGAGCATGGCCATCGATCCTCCGATCAGACTGCCTCTTCAGGAGGATCTTCTGTCGCAGCAGCAGGGGGACGGTCCTCCACCCGAACCTGTCCAGCCTTCACCTCTTTGCGTGGAGATTGAGCAGCGACAGTTGACAGCTTTCGAGCTTCCTCCCGAAGTCTGTAACGTCATCTTGGCAGCCAGGCGTCCCTCCACTAAAACATTATACGCCTCTAGATGGAACAAATTTGTGGCATGGTGCACAGCAAAGGCTGTGGATCTCCTTTCTTCCCCTCTTTCAGAGGTTCTCCTCTTCATTCTATCTATGCCCAGCAGGGCTCTGGTCGGGGCACCCTTAAAGGCTATCTTTCGGCCATTTTGGCCTTCCTTAGCCTTCCTGATCAGCCTTCTCTTTTCAAGTCTCCTATTGTAAATTGATTTCTCAAGGGCATTACTCATCTCTTTCCTCCTTCTTTCGTAATGCCCCAATGGGACTTGAATCTTGTCCTTACTTATCTTGTGTGCTCCCTTTGAGCCACTACATAATTGTCCTCTTCATCTTCTTACTTTAAAGAATGCTTTCCTGCTCGCCATCACCTCTGCCCGCATGGTGAGTGAGCCTCAGGCTCTGTCCTCCAAGCCTCCCTTTCTTGCTGTTCACCCGGACAAAGTGGTCCTTCGCACTAGGCCCTCTTTTCTGCCCAAAGTGGTTACCTCTTTCCACATAGGTCAGACCATCACATTGCCCACCTTCTTTCCGTCTCCACACCCTTCCAAAGAGGAGGAGAGACTCCACCGTCTGGACCCAAATGTGCGCTGTCCTTCTACCTTGACCGCACTTAAGATTTCCGGGTGGACGATCAACTCTTCATGGGTTATGTGGGCGCCAAGAAAGGTCGGGCTGTGCACAAACGTACCATCACTTGATGGGTTGTCCTATGCATCAAAATCTGCACTTCTTTGGCGAAAAAGGAACCTCCAGTAGGACTACGCGCCCACTCTACCAGGGCGACGGCAGCCACTACTGCTTTGGGACGTGGAGTTCCGCTGATTGACATCTGCCAGGCAGGCACGTGGCCTTCCCTGCACATGTTCACAAAACATTACTGCCAGGACAGCCAAGTCTGGAGAGATGGCTGTTCTCCAGCACTTGCTGGAGTGAACGTAGTTCTCAGACCCACCACCGGGGTTGGCAATCCTGGGGTATCTATTTTACAGGTAAGGAATCCATAACTACAGTCTCTTTCAGATGAACAAGTTATTTACCTTCGGTAACGATGTATCTGTATGAGACATATGTAGTTATAGATTCTTTACCGCCCCACCCATCCTCCCCGTTCTGCGAACTGACTTCTAGGGATGGGGACTCCCTTCTAGGGCCCTAGTTATGTGCATCAGTGGTCAGTGTCTTGCATGGCTCTGCGCTTCTGGCATGGAAAGTCGTGTCAGAACTGATGTAAGCGCGCAGGGGCGGTGTCTAAGTAGAGACCGCGACGTCATTCGGCGACCAGGATGCCGACTACGGATGCGGAGTCGCCCTACGCCACCTACCGAAGCGCAGGGGTACTGCTACGAAAAAATCTCCAGATCAACTCTGACGCCTGGGGGTAATTCTACAGGTAAGGAATCTATAACTACATATGTCTCTTACAGATACATCCTTACCGAAGGTAAGTAACTTGTTCTTTAGATGTCTTCATCTGCATTTAAGTGCAATTGGTTTGACCTTTATATGGTGTGACCACAGCTTTTCCCCATGTAGTGCCTGCAGGCTTTGCTTTTTTTTGGGATTATATGTAAATATTGGATATAATGTTGACCGTTTCCAGGAATCTGGAATCTTTTATAGTCCCACACTGATAGAGAGGGCTTCATGGCGTGACTCAGAATGGCAGGTTGAATTTTATGTGGTTCATTTGTATCCGATTGGGGCCAGGCACCATTGAAAGCTTAACTTCTTTAACAATGGTTAAAACTATAAAATGAGTAATTTTACACATATGCCATAAAATGGTGAATTATATCAAATTATGTTTCTGCTCATACAGAGCGAGGTGCTATATTGCTCCCAGCTAGTGTCAGGGCCACAGTTTGCCCCGTATGTTATAAAAGGGTTATCAATACCTGTTGGGACGGGAATGTTCCCTGCATGATGTGCGGTCATTTCCTCTGCCCTCAATGCATATACACCTTTGATCCGGGTTTTTGATTTTGGTTGTGCCACACTAATCCCATGTGCGTCCGTTGACCTATGTCTGGTCTTTGTTGATGATATTGTCCTGAACCGGGAAGGGCACACCAAGTACACCCTCATAGTGACAGAAGATTACCAACCCTGTTGCGGGTTTCATGTTTGCAGTGTGTTGGTGGCAGCATACCATGGTTGTGAGTTATAGTGACATACCTTTTTACCTGAAACTTGAATGCAAGCATGTAGGCCCATTCATCAAACGGTATGCTGTTCATGATGACCCCGAAATCCTGGAACACTGACATCCTGTTGATTCTACATGTGCATGTGTGCTAGGATTGACAGTGTGCCATTAACAAATGAAGGTGTGCAGGTTCCTTTTTGGAAGCCCACAGCCTGGACCAGAGTGCAAGACGGAGGACAGGTTGCTGTCCCCAGACATCATAATGTGTATTGCTGGAATCTCCTAGATGGGAGGAAGGGAACCCAGGCGGTAGTGAGGAAAAACAAGACAGGCTTTCTTTTGAAGTGTCAGGGCACTTCTTGGTACATTGGACTGTAAATGACTGACTCAATCTGCCATTAGGTAGCTGGCAGGGGGTGTAGGGTGAGGCCTACGGTTTCTGTTAGGGAAAGGAGTACTTTGAAGGGGGACAGATTCTTGTCTCTTTTCCTGATACCTGTGAGTAGAGGTTGTACATTGCTCACACTTTTTTTTACTTTTGTGGTGGACACTCCACCAGGAGACTGTCCTGCTGGGCAGAGCAGCATTGCAGGCAAAGGCTAGGTCTGGAAGATGGCTTGGCCAGGACGAGTGAAAATGGGAACTGACCCAGACCGGTTCCAAGGAAGAAGACTTGCAATACACATCCTCTAGATGCAAAATTAAGATAAATATGGAAGGCCAAGACCCATTGTTGTTGTGGTCTCTTCTACTGAGGAGGGGGGGCACTCCTTGGAGAAGTCAGAGACTACTAATCTGCCAAGAGTGGGTTCTGCACTGATGGTCAGCTCCCCAGAGGTGAGGGGACATCACCTGGAGCCTGCACTGAATATGGAATTACAGGACTGTCCTGCATGCCACGATATCCTACCTTTGACCGAGGGAAGGAAGCGCCAACCCTGCAGGATGAGTGGATTGTGGAATTGACTGCTGTAATTGACCCTTATGTAAGAGTCGTTTGACAGAGACTTGCATAGCAAGTGTGGCAGAGGACTTGCAGTACTGCCAGATCCGGCAGACCTTCATCATTTATCCTCTTTGCAGCCACCAGGCACCTTGAGCGGTGTGCCTATGCAGTAGGGCTGACTAAAGCCAAAATAACCATCTGCTTGGGGCCCATGGGCTACACAAGTGGACTGCGTGGGTGTGACATTGCCAGTCCGAAAGATTGTTACCCTAGTGGGGTTCTGGGGGCTCCTTCTGAAGAATTGAGGTAGTCCCCTTGAGACACTGTGTGCGGAAGATAGTGCCTGACATCCACCACACTGTAGAATTGTCATCTGCATCATGCTAAAGAAGAAGAGCCAAGTGCTCACTTTGGGAGTAACCATATTGTGACTCAAGTACTCACCAGAGCAGCGGAGCAAGCTGCAATCTACAGCCTGCCACCAAGGGCTCCAGTCAGACCACTCTGCGTCTGTCATGACCCGCAGGAAGCGGCCACATTGCGGGAGAGGTGTGACGCGGATGAAGCTCGGCGGAGCAACGGCTCTTGAAAATTGGACTTAAGATCGTACGGCCACCCAACTTTAAATTGAGCACACGCATGCCGGTGACACCGTCACAAGTTTGAATACGTTTGAAAAAGCGCCACCCCGAACACAAATAAGAGCGCCCTCATAGGAAACCTCGTCCTGCTTTGTTGGAACATGGCACAATCATCTGGCTAAATAAAAGGGGCATGAACACTGTGGTGCAAAGCAGCCCACACAAGCTCGCCTGTTTCCAGGTCCTGAGGAGAACCCCGTCTAAAGTTTTTTTATGGGGTTCGAAACTCGTTGACCTGCTAAACCTGTCCAAACTAGTCAAGTGGAGAAGATAGTATCAGGCTAACTCTTCTTCTTTTTTCCATTTATTCATTGAAAAAAAGCCTGTAAATTGATGGATTTTTGCATCAGGGATGCCTGAATACAATTCAGTTTGGCCAGTGCCCTGGATGGGGTTGTGTTATTCTTGAAATCTCAAGAATTAGCGTTCTAAAAAACACTTTTCCAGCCCCCTCTTCTGGGGTTCTTTTCTTTCTTCTGCTTCTTATTCTACAAACTTTTTTTCAGTTGCGCTCTATTGCATTGGGAACCCGAGCTTGCACATGTATTAATTGACTGTTGTTCTTTTGTGAAACGTGATGTTCATTGTAGTATCATACATGTGAGTCAAGAGTAATGTTTTATGTGTGTGGAATCTTGTATGTGGTCTTTGGGATCTTGTTCTATTGATTATTGGATGATATAATGAATTTCTAAAAGTTTTGACAAAATTGAATTTTTTACAAAACCGTAAAATAAAAAATAAAAATGTTTCAGTCACTATGAGTGTCACGTGTGATTGACTAAAAGAATTAATATAGTGGACATCAGTACTGGCAATCGTGTTGTTGTTATAGGATTTGAAGATTGGCCTAGCCTTGCTGATTAGGGCCATAACCCTCTATTGTTCATAATGACCCACTGAGTGACATGCTGTGCTGCTGGCTGCCGTGCGACTCCTGAAAAGAATGCTGCCTCTCGACTGGAGGGGCCTGTTGCTGGTGAGATTTTGCTTCCAAAGGAGAGCTGAATGCAGCCTTGTGTGGCTACTACAAACCTGATGAGTGACTGAACAGGCCTTGACCTGAGAGACTGAATGCTAAGACTAGATGAAAGTGGGGTGGAGTATGAACTGCACCAACCAATCTACCTCAAATGCTGAACCTGAGGGGGGAGCCCAAAGACAGGGGGAGGGCCCAAGAGGGGCAGGTGGAGGACTAGCGAGCAGAAACCCCTACGGCCCAAAGACTTGCACCCATGAACTGGGTATTCATACATTATTGGATGTGTAGTGGACTTCTGTTACCTGTGTACTGAAGTACTTCTCTTTTCTACAAAGAGAAGCACTTGTCTGAAAATTGATCTTATTACACTGCTGGGGAATGGTATTGATTCTTGAGCCTGAAGAACCCTTATACTAATCTTCCTGAGAACCCTCTGACCTCGCTACTACTGAGTCAAGTGAGGGACTGAACTTGGTCCAGTTTACAGAGCCAGAGAAGGGCGGATTCTAGGACAGCAGTGGTAAAGTTCTCAACCCCCACAATTGTAGAGAATTAACCCCTTGCTGCCCAGTGGCCTCCTGAATGACTCTTACAAGGACAATAATGCATGCCCAGAATAGTTTTGAATCATTCGATGTAGAAATTTCAGAAATCTCAGACCATTTATAGTTCCTCTAATTGCTGTTCTTTGACATGTCTTTCTTATACTTTTTCAATAGTAGTACCTTTAAATTCAGTTTGCCAGACCCAAAGGAAATATTCTACTTAGAAAGAGTTTGTTGTAACTAGAATTTCGTAATGCAAGAGAAAACCAACCTATTTCAGAATGACCTGACTTGTAGACCTATCATTTATTCACCTCTGATATGAGGTGAGGGAAATTGCCCATTAATCACTTCCTTAAGTCTGAAACTTACCCAGAACTTCTTCCCGGAGTACGAAGGTGGTGAACAAATCATGCACTCTTAAAAAATCTTTAGGCACTTTCAAGTTATTGATGATGTTGCTCATAAATCTTTAAATGAAACATTCTGTTGACGCTTTATGAAAATATTAAATACAAACAAAATGTGTTGGTTTTTTTCAAATTAATAAATTGATACCAGAACTACAAAAATGTAATCAGTAGAACTGGAGTTATTCAGTTTTAAAGTTATTAGTGAAAATAATGTCTAAAAGCACAAAGTGCCACTCGCGGTCATCTGATCGTGCTAGACCCGGGGGAAAGTTACAAGTTCAGGCAGACCATGATGAAGCGTGGGTCGGATACAAAGACTAGGTTACCCCCACCAAAAAGTTACCTTTATAGTCTGGCGCAAAGAGTTCTGTTCTAATTGGAGGATGCCACGAGGAGGAAGCTGAGCATCACGGACTGTCATCGCTGTAGCGTGAAGAGCCAATCAAGCATCATGGACGTCAGTGCTGTAGCTTTGAGTTGGCAGTTATCGCGGGCTGTCCTTGCTGTAGCGCGAATTGCAGGTCTCCAGTTGCTAGTCGTCAGTGGCAGTTGCTGTTAATGCGAAAAGCAGGTCTCACCGAAGCTTCACATTGGCGGTTGCCGTGGGTGGCAGAGTCTTATCATAAATGGGCCCTGTTGTGAGGAGCCCAAAACTTAAGGATTTTAACCTCTTATTTGGGGGGAGTACATTCTGATGCCATTGAAGGCTCCCGGGCCTAGGGAGGAACCTCTTAGGGATCAGGGACTCACTCCAGAAGAGGGCAGAAGGATCAGTCAAGTCCAGATGCAGCAGCTCAGCTGGGCAATTGCAGAGAGGCCACTGAGGCTTGTGGTGTCCCTATATCTCAGGGAGGTCAAGCAATTGAAGTTTGGCGTTAGTCTGGGTAGCCTGGGATGAAGGCAAGCAGGACCATTCTTCCTTCTCAGACAGCAAAACAGTCCCTCAAGCAGCAGGACAGTCCTTTTTCTGTAACTTTCCAGGTTCAGGAGTGTTCTGGAGAGTGGTTTTGGGGGTCCAATATTTGCAGCTAGTGTAAGCCTTTGTGTGGGGGGGAACACCCTGTCCTACCCCCACATCTGGTTCTAGAAAGGTCTTCCCTTCCCCTATCAAGGCTCCAAACAGTCTGAGGTGACAAAAGACTTGCATCTGGTTCCTTTGTGTGTGCTTGATGCAAATTGTTTGAAGTGTAGATGGAGTAGGGCACAGCTCTGCCCCTAGACATCCTGGTAGGATGGCCCATCCTGCCCACAGCTAGTCCTCTTTGTGTCACTATCTGGAAGAAATACACAAACACCAGCAGCAGAGCCATTCACAGTCATGTGACCCAGGGCACTGGCAGGAGGCACAAATGGTTAGGACAAGAAAATGCAAACTTTCTAAAAGTAGCATTTTCAGAACTGTGACTTAAAATCCTACTTTAGCATTGAAGAGGAATTTAAATTGCAATTAATTTGAGTCAGAACAGCATATCTCTATCTGCTCCCATTCCAAGGTTATCACTTATTAAATGTATTAGGGTAATCCAGTATTAATCAACAGGGGAAATAGGCCTTAAAACAGTGAAAAACGACTTTAGGGCTTTTTCACTTTCAGAGCATGTAAAACGGAAGCACATGTCCTACTTTTAAAATATAATGTACCCTTCCCTATGAGCTTCTAGGGCTTACTTTAGGGGTGACTTATAACTATTGAAAAGGATGTTTTAGGCCTGGCAAAAGGATGATTTTGCCTGGTCAAAACAGCAGTTTAAAACTACACTACAGGTTGCAGTGGAAGTCCTGAGGCATTTTTTAAAATGCTACTTTAGTGAGTGGTACAGTGAGTGCTGGTGCCCACTAGCAGCATTTAAATTACAGGCCCTGGGTACACGTAGTATCATATACTAGGTGCTTGTAAGTAAATTAAATACTACAATCAGGTATACCAGTTATACCATGTTTAACAAGGATAGCACAAGCACTTTACCTCTGGTTAGTAGGGTAGAGTGCACAGAGTCCTAACAACCATAAAAAAGGGTTCAGCAAAGGAAGGCAGAGTAAGGCAAAACAGTTTGGGGTGACCATGCAAAAAGGGTCACGTCCAATAGTAGGGTTGTAAGTGTGGTTCTGGGGTTGTACACCATTCTACTCTCTTCTGGAATCTGTGTAGTCTGTTTTAACAAAATGCTGAGTGTTTTGCATATGGCGTGGCTGTACCCCTCTCATCATTGGCTAATGCATAGATGTGAAGCATTCAACCTACAATTGTGGGTCAGATGGGGTGCCTAGCTGGCTGTTCCCATTAAGGTAAATAAAAAATAAAAAATACAAGTAAAACCAGGTTAACATTCGCTAAATGTTGGTGCAGTTGACAAATATATTTTGGGGCCCGCATGTTACAAAACCTATGTGTATTACCACATCAGTGGTGATAGAAAATTGGCCCTTAGTGTAGCTTTGTGTGAATCGCTTCCAATCCACACAGCCTACAGCAATCAGTCACATTCATTGGATGATGTAGTCAGTGATATAATTGTAAAAGTCAACAATTATATAATTTAACATACCGGGAGGGATGTAATATGTGAAGTCAGTGCATGACGGGGTCCACGCTATAGTTAGCTCACTGAACTATAGCTGGAAATTTCAGTGTTTTTCTGGTTTTTAAACATAGGTCTTGGAGTTATTTCAACACCTAACTATAACATCACTTTAACCTTAGTGTTTTTTCAGTGATGTAGCATGTGTAAGACCTTCTTCAAGGCAGACCTGGTTAGTACTAGCATGGGTGGAGGCCTGGGAATGCAAGAGTCTATAGGCATTTCCCCACTCCCCGCAGACTCATCGTCCTTCTTTCCTAATTTGTTTTTTGTTTTCATTATTATTACATCATTTTTAAAGGTCGCGCCTTTCAGAATAAACCTGGGCCTGTTACTCTCTAATGGCAAATTGTCACTCCTTTGAGTATCTAAATTTTAATGTTAACCAGGAAAGTCACTAGGCTCTTTGTTACAACAACAAGGCAGCAGAGGTGACAATAAGCTTGTCGGGGTCTTCCTTCTGATATATAGAAGAACCAAACTCCACGGGAGCGAAGATGTGCCTTTACTCTCCCATAAGGTAAAGCTACTCCAAGCCGCTGAATCAACAATGACAGTAGCTAATACCCCCAGGGAGAGAAGAGACGACAGATGGACCACCAGGGGAAGATCTTCAGGCAGACTGGATTGTTAAGAAGGGGGTTCCTGAAGTCTAGTATCCCAATACTGCAGATAACAGAAAATAATAAAGAGAGAAAAAAGAACAAGATTAATGACTTCTGCCCTGGACTCTTTTTAAAATGGAGCAAAATAATTAATACAGTGCTAAAGGTGTCAACAACAGATATTGTGTACCATCACATACTCACTTGGAGGTGGGGAAGAGCAAAGCCCAATTCTGAAGCCTCTTAAAAAAACAAAACAAGGTGAAATGCAAATCCAAAAGAACAGCTCTATAATTTTGCAGAGCGGGTACGCTGCCTTTCTGTAGCTAAGGTAGAGGCATTCGTCTGCCTCGAGGAGTTTCACCAAGTTGTTTTTGCCAGGAGAAATTAAGGCCAATATCTTTAGAGTCTTTAGAACTAATAGGAGAAAAAAAGAAAAACGGCAGTACGAGAGTTAACAGCCCAAGTAAACTCCAGACTGCGACTGTCAGATGTTCTACCCAAAAAGGCAAAAAAGAAGTAGCTTGGGCATCTGTCGACAAAGCCGAGAGCTGCTCTTCAGAGACCTCGCGTCTCGTGTTAATGTCCGATAATTGAGGCACAGCACGGGGGGAAGTAAGGAAAGTAAGCGCGTCCTCGCGCTGATGCGAAATCCAAAAGCGGAATAACAGCGGTGTCCTTACTGAAACGGAAGCAATCCACGGATTGAGTTGGAGAGCAGCTGACTCAAATGAAGCAGCGCGAAGAATCTCCGCCGATAAAAATATGTGCTTCTCACTGACTTGTAGCAAGGTGGGGTTTACATGGAACGGGGACAAAACTGAGAGGGCTGCGAGGAACAAACAGGAATGCCGGTAATCACAGGAAGTCCAATGAATGTATCCAGGTCAGGGGGCGTGGTCCTTACGGGAATAGTAAGCCAAGCACCTGGTTTAGTGGGCATGCTTCCTTTATACTCCCAGAGTCACCTGACAAAGAGACATCAGGGTACTATGTAATGGCACACAAGGAAAAGATACTAACACTCAAAGAAGGTGCATTATGGGAGATGTAGTTTAAAACACAGACAGGGTGCAAGTAGCTTGCCGTGTAACAGTTCTCCCCCCCAAAGGTCTCATAACAGGTCGAGGTTTTGAGGGGTTCAGGGCATGAAACCTCCGTACCAGTAGAGGAGCATGGACTTGATCAGCGGGTTCCCATGTTCTATCTTCCGGGGCATACCCAACCCAATCTACCAAATATTGTAACCGTCCTCGATATCTTCTGGAGTCTATGATACGTCTGACCTCGTATTCTAATTCTCCTTCTACATTAATAGGAGGAGGAGGGGGTTCAGGACATGATGGAGGAACAGATTTCTTGAGTAGGGAAACATGAAAAACAGGATGGACCTGCAACTCATGTGGTAGCTCTAGTTTCAAGGCGACAGGATTAATAATTTGTAGGACTTTGTATGGTCCTATATAGCGGGGCTGAAGCTTCTTGGGTCCTGGTAATCTAAGGTTTTTTGTTGCTAACCATACCTGTTCTCCTACTGTATAGACAGGGGCAGGGCGTCTATGTTTATCAGCCTGTGTCTTCATCTGATCTTTAGCTGTCTGTAACTCTTGTATAGCCTGATTCCAAATGAAGGTGAGGTGAGTATGATGTTCTGTGACTGCAGGTATTTCTGTAATAGAAAAAGGAAGATCAAGAGGTATACATTTGGGGTGGTAACCTTTAGAAAAGAAGAAAGGAGAGATTTTGGTAGCTGAATGTGTTATTGTATGCAAATTCTGCCAATGGGAGGACTTGTACCCAATTACTAGTGACTGTACTCAATAGACATCTCAGGTATTGTTCTAGAGTCTGGTTGGTTCTCTCTGTTTGCCCGTCTGTTTGTGGATGGTATACAGAAGAGAGCCAATGATCAATGTGTAAGGCCTTACACATACCCTGCCAGAATTTAGACACGAATTGAGGCCCACGATCGGAAACGATCACTGAGGGCAATCCATGCAATCTCTCTATTTGTGTAATGAACACCTCTATGAGTTCTTTGGCTGTTGGGAGTTTTTTGAGAGGTATAAAATGTGCCATCTTGGATAACATGTCTACCACCACCATTATCGTTGTGAAACCCCTTGTAGCAGGCATTTCAGTAATACAATCCATACTTAAGGAAAACCAGGGAATATGCGGAATGGGTAAAGGCTGTAACAAGCCAGCAGGTGCACAATGCGAGGGTTTTTGTCTGGCACAGGTGGGACAGGCCTTGAGAAACTCGGAGATGTCTTGGGTCATACCTTTCCACCAAAACCATCTTTGACATGTTTGCACAGTTTTTTCCCCTCCAGGATGACCGGCTAAGGGTAACGTATGACACCATTTCATGATCAGGGCACGAGTTTCATCTGAGGGAACAAAAAAACGTTTTTTTCGAAACAACCGTTCATTCTCGATTTTATTCCGAGGGTCTGATAACCACTCGGTGGGGTTAATCGCAGCATAAGCAAGGGCTAGTTTTTCAGAAAAGTTTGCAGAGTCCTCTTCATGTATCTCGCCCACAGCTATTATCTTTTTATCAGGTAATATGGGCAAAGGAGTGTCTATGGTGTATTTCTGCTCTTTTCCCAATCGAGATAAGGCGTCTGCTTTCCCCTGTTTTGCTCCAGGGCGGTAAGTTATAACAAAATCATACTCGCTGAAAAAAGAGACCCACCTCATCAGTCTCGGAGTAAGAGCTCTAGCTGCCTTGAAATACTGGAGATTCCGATGGTCGGAATAGGTGGTTATGACATGTGGGGACCCCAGTAAATAGTGCCTCCATTCTTGAAAGGCTAGTTTGATGGCTAGTAGCTCTCTCTCTCCTATCGTATAATTTTGTTCAGCCGGTAAGAGGGTCTTAGAAAAGTAAGCCACCGGATGTAGGCTTCCTGTCTGAACATCTCTCTGAGATAGGACTTCACCCACAGCATATTGTGAGGCGTCAGCCTCCAGATAATAAGGTTGAGTCCCATCAGCATGACGCATGATAGGAGCAGAGATAAACTTGTTCTTTAGGGTGCGGAAAGCTTGTTCTGCATCATCTGCCCATTCAAACTTCACCCCTTTTTTTAGAAGCCTAGTGATAGGAGTGATGATTTCAGAGAAGTGATTGATGAAACGCCTGTAAAAATTGGCGAAGCCCAAGAATGATTGTACTTCTTTCACTGTCTTCGGACTTGACTAACTGGTGATAGCGGCGACCTTAGATGGGGCCATATGGATTCCATCAGGGGAGATAACAAATCCCAAAAATTCGACCTTCTTTGTATGAAAGAGACACTTATCTAGTTTGGCAAATAAATGATTGTCCTGCAGACATTTGAGTATCTTTTTTACATGCTCCACGTGCTCCTGCTCTGATTGTGAATAGATCAGTATGTCGTCTATATAGACTATCACAAACCGATCTAAATATTACCTCAGAATTTCATTTACGAAGAATTGAAAGGCAGCAGGGGCATTACTTAAGCCAAAAGGCATTACGCAATACTCGTAAAGTCCAAATTTGGTGCGGAATGCCGTCTTCCGAGATTAAAGACTTCTGCCCTGGACTCTTTTTAAAATAGAGCAAAATAATTAATACAGTGCTAAAGGTGTCAACAACAGATATTGTGTACCATCACATACTCACTTGGAGGTGGGGAAGAGCACAGCCCAATTCTGAAGCCTCTTAAAAAAAAAACAAGGTGAAAGGCAAATCCAAAAGAACAGCTCTATGATTTTGCAGAGCGGGTACGCTGCCTTTCTGTAGCTAAGGTAGAGGCATTCGTCTGCCTCGAGGAGTTTCACCAAGTTGTTTTTGCCAGGAGAAATTAAGGCCAATATCTTTAGAGTCTTTAGAACTAATAGGAGAAAAAAAGAAAAACGACAGTACGAGAGTTAACAGCCCAAGTAAACTCCAGGCTGCGACTGTCAGATGTTCTACCCAAAAAGGCAAAAAAGAAGTAGCTTGGGCCTCCGTCGACAAAGCCGAGAGCTGCTCTTCAGAGACCGCGCGTCTCGTATCTGAAAGAGACACGTTAGTGATAGATTCCTCACCTTAGAATATCCCCAGGCGTCAGACTGGATCCGGAAAGTTTTGCTAGCAGTACCCCTGCGCGCCAGTAGGTGGCGTCGTGCGGCTCCGTGTCCGTCGCTGGCGGCGTAAGCGCCGAGATGACGTCACGGAGACTACTTAGGCGCCACCCATGCGCGCTGACGTCAGTTCTTTCTTTTTCCGCGCCAGTAAGTGCAGATCCGGTTAGAGCACGTACCCTAGTCGCTTTTTGACTATCTCTTTTGAGACTTTTGTCTCCCTTTTTCCAGTTGGTTTCCTGGTGCACGTAGGGATGCCTGGATTTAAGTCTTGTGGGGCCTGCCATCGCAACATGTCGGTAGCGGACCCCCACGATGTCTGCCTCTACTGCCTGGAGACCGACCACGACTCTCGGTCTTGTCCGGATTGTCGGGCCATGGCCCCGAAGGCCTTGCGGGTGCGGCGCCGGAAACTGCTGGAGGTCCGGCACTCGTCCCCGCGCCGTTCCCGGTCCAGAGGCCTATCCAGGGAACGCTCGCGGGGCCACAGCCATCGCTCCTCGGGCTCCAGGTCTTCACCCTCGGATTCGGGTAAGAGACGACATAAAAAGAAGTCGAAGAAGCGTGTTCGCTCTCCGACGTCCCCCCGCCGGTCCTCGGATGCGGATGAGGGGGACAGGGGCCTTGCCCCTGCGGCTCCTTTGGAGCTCGAGAGTCCCGCGGCCTACCCGCCTTACCCGGGATCCGCCGGCGGATCCAGCTTCGGCGCCACAGGATCCTGCGCCGCTGGCTCCAAGGCGCCACAAGGTCCAACGCTGCCGGCTCCGGCCCCAGCGCCACCCTCGGCTCCGCCTCCGGCGCCGCAGTGGGTGCCTTTCGTCCCGCCATTTCCCAGGTTCCAGGACCATTTTGTTCCTACCTGGGATCCGCATTGGGACACGGCACCGGTTCGGCCCCGACCGGCGCTGTTCTCGGCGCCGTTTCCGACGCCGTTCCCGACGCCGTATGTTCCCTCTCCAGCTCCTGCCGCGCCGCCGCGGTCGGTACCACCGGCGGCGGAGTTGGAGGACGACTGGGAGGGGTCCGAGGACCCTCTCGCCCGTCAGTGTGATTCCGAGCAGGACTGGGCGGACGACTTGGGGGACGCCGGCGACCTCGACTTCTCTTCTGACCCGGGGTTTGCCTCTCCCCCCGCCTACTATGGAGGAGGGCGCCTCCTACACGATGGTGCTCCGTCGGGCAGCTGAGGTCCTCAACCTTGATCTCCCTATGGTGGCCCTCAAAACTAACCTCCTTACTGAGATGCTCCAGACGGCGGCCACCTCGGCGGAGCCCCTGCTCCCATTTAACGACGCCTTTACTGACGTCTTGCTGGGCACTTGGTCGCGACCATCCACTGGGGCCCCTGTGGATAAGAATGTCGCAAGGCATCATCGCCCGGCGCCGGGTGACCCCGCTTTTTTGACCACTCATCCTACGCCTGAGAGTCTGGTCATCCAAGCTTCGACGTCGCAGAGTGCCTTTCCCACGGCTCCGCCGGATAAGGACTCTAAGAAGCTGGAACAGTTCGGTAAACGTTTGTTCTCTTCGGCCAGCTTGGGGCTGCGGTCAGTGAATACCGCCTGCCTATTGGGCCGCTATTCCCACGCGGTGTTGGACACAGTTGCGCAGGTGTTACCTCAGTGTCCTCAGGAGACCCAAGCTGTATTGTCCCAAGCCATTGCAGAAGGTCCAAGTCCTTAGGTCTTTCCACAAGAAGCCCCGCCACTCCTGGTTTTCGTTCCTTTCGTGGCCACGGAAAGGGCACCCAGGCACGTTCCTTCAGCAAGCCTGTGCAGAACCAGCCTCAACGCGGCCGCGGACGCCGGTTTCCGCAGGGGCGGGTCTGGGACGCAGCGTGGGGGTCAGTCCACCTCCGCCCCGCTGCTTCTGCCTCCAAACCTTCCTAATCTGAGCTTTGGGGGCACCCCACGCCAGTGGGTGGCAGGATCCACCATCATCTCCCCCACTGGCACGCTATCACATCAGACAAGTGGGTGTTGCAGATCATTCGCAAGTGTTACGCCCTTCCCTTTCAGTCCACCCCTCCAGTCATGCCACCTCAGTTCCACCGCATGTCGGGGGACCACTTAGCACTTCTCCTGCAGGAAGTTGCGGCCCTCTTGGCCAAGGGGGCCATCGAGCGCGTTCCTGGGCCAGAAGTAGGAAGTGGTTGTTATTCCCACTACTTTCTGGTCCCCAAGAAGGACAAGGGGGGCTTGCGCCCCTTCTTGGACCTCAGGGACGTCAATCGTTTCCTCCGGAAGGAGAAGTTCAAGATGTTGACTCTGGCTCAGGTCTTGGCTGCCCTCGACCCTGGAGACTGGATGGTAGCGTTGGACTTGCAGGACGCCTATTTTCACATCCCCGTCCTGCCGGCCCACCGGCGTTATCTGCGGTTCACGGTAGGCCAGGAGCATTTTCAGTTTGCCGTGCTCCCCTTCGGCCTTACCAGCGCCCCTCGGGTGTTCACGAAGGTGATGACGGTGGTCGCAGCTCATCTGCGCAAGTCAGGGGTGTCAGTCTTCCCCTACCTCGACGACTGGTTGTTGAAGGCGGGCTCGCCCCAGGCAGTCGTCTCCCACCTTCAGACTACGGCCGACCTCCTGCATTTGCTGGGGTTCTCCATCAACGTGCCGAAGTCGCACCTGAGTCCCTCTCAGAAGCTCCCCTTCATCGGAGCGGTTCTGGATTCGACGCTGTTTCGGGTTTATCCTCCCGATCAGCGAGTCCGGGATATTCAGGCCATGATTCCGATCTTTCAGCCTCTATCCTGGGTTTCAGTCAGGATGACCCTCCGGCTCCTGGGCCTGATGGCCTCCTGCATCCTGCTGGTGCAACATGCCAGATGGCACATGCGGGCTCTGCAGTGGGACCTGAAGTTCCAGTGGGCACAGCATCAGGGCAACCTGTCCGATCATGTCCAGATCTCGGAGGGCACTGCACGACAATTGCAGTGGTCGCTCACGAATCGCGATTGGGTCAATGGCAGATCTCTCTCCCTTCCCCAACCGGAGCACACAGTGGTGACGGATGCGTCCCTCCTGGGATGCGGCGGCTACTTGGGAGAGGCGGAGATCAGAGGCCTCTGGTCTCCAGGCTCCATATCAATCTTTTGGAGCTTCGGGCGGTCCGACTTGCACTGAAGGCATTCCTTCCCTCTGTCCGGGGAAGTGTAGTTCAGGTGTTCACGGACAACACCACCGCCATGTGGTATTGCAACAAGCAGGGCGGGGTGGGGTCGTGGACCCTATGTCAGGAGGCTCAGCGCCTCTGGACATGGCTGGAACAACAAGGCATTACCTTGGTGGTTCAACACCTGGCAGGTTCTCTGAACGCCAGGGCGGACGAACTCAGCCGCCGGTGCTTGATGGATCACGAATGGCGTCTGAACTCGGACGTGGCGCAAGGTCTCTTTCTGCAGTGGGGAGAGCCTTGGTTAGATCTATTCGCCACCGAAGAGAACGCGCAATGTCATCAGTTCTGCGCATTGGAATTTCCAAGGCGGCACTCGCTCGGCGACGTTTTTCGTCGCGTGTGGAGTTGCGGTCTGTTGTACGCCTTTCCGCCTATTCCACTTCTGCCCAGAGTGCTGAAGAAGATTCGGCGCGACCGGGCCCAAGTCATCCTTGTGACTCCGGATTGGGCACGGAGATACTGGTATCCCGAGCTACTCAACATGGCGATCGATCCCCCGATCCGACTGCCTCTTCGGGAGGATCTTCTGTCGCAGCAACAGGGGACGGTCCTCCACCCGAACCTGTCCAGCCTCCACCTCCATGCGTGGAGATTGAGCGGCGACAGCTGATTCCATTTGACTTTCCTCCTGAAGTCTGTGATGTCATTCTGGCAGCCAGGCGTCCCTCCACTAATTCGGTATATGCCTGCAGGTGGAACAAATTTGTGGCATGGTGCACAGCTAAGTCTGTGGATCCCCTTTCTTCCCCTCTTTCTGAGGTCCTTCTGTTCCTACTCTCCTTGGCCCAGCAGGGCTCTGCTTTGGGCACTGTCAAAGGTTATCTTTCGGCCATCTCCGCCTTTCTCAGGCTTCCAGATCAGCCTTCTCTCTTTCAGTCCCCGGTTGTTAACCGTTTCCTCAAAGGCATTACACACACGTTTCCTCCTGTGCCTTTCATAATGCCTCAATGGGACTTAAATCTTGTCTTGACCTATCTGATGTGCGCTCCTTTTGAGCCCCTTCATAATTGTCCTTTACGTCTTCTTACTCTCAAGACGGCTTTCCTGGTAGCTATCACCTCTTCCAGGAGAGTGAGTGAGCTCCAGGCTCTTTCTTCTAAACCTCCTTTCCGTTCATCCGGACAAGGTGGTTTTAAGGACCCGTCCTTCTTTCTTGCCAAAGGTTGTCACGCCCTTCCACATCGGGCAGACCATCACTTTGCCCACCTTCTTTCTGCCTCCGCATCCTTCAAAAGAGGGAGAGGCTCCATCGTCTGGACCCAAAACATGCGCTCTCGTTCTATCTAACGCGCACACGACAGTAACGGATGGATGACCAGCTCTTTGTTGGCTACGTGGGCGCCAAAAAAGGTCGGGCCGTGCACAAACGCACCATCTCTCGGTGGGTCGTTTTGTGCATCAAAGCATGTTACTCGTTGGCTAAGAAGGAGCCTCCTGTGGGGCTGCGTGCCCATTCTACCAGGGCGAAGGCAGCCACTACTGCCTTGGGACGCGGCGTTCCCTTGCAGGACATTTGTCAGGCAGCTACGTGGGCTTCGCTGCACACGTTTACCAAGCATTACTGCCTTGACAGTCAAGTCCGGAGAGACGGCTTCTTTGGCCGTTCTGTTCTCCGTGACTTTCTGGTGTAATCTTGTTCGCAGACCCACCCCCGGGGTTGGCATTGCTGGGGTATCTATTCTAAGGTAAGGATTCTATCACTAACGTGTCTCTTTCAGATGCACAAGTTACTACTTGTGTAACGATATATCTGTAAGAGACATTGGTTAGTGATAGATTCCTTACCGCCCCACCCATCCTCCCCGTTCTGCGACCTGATTTCTAGGGTTAAGGTCATCCCTTTTAGGGCCCTAGTTTCATGGCACCAGTGGTCAGTTTCTTGCATGGCTCTGCGTTCCTGGCGCGGAAAGTCGTGTACAGAACTGACGTCAGCGCGCATGGGTGACGCCTAAGTAGTCTCCGTGACGTCATCTCAGCGCTTACGCCGCCAGCGACGGACGCGGAGCTGCACAACGCCACCTACTGGCGCGCAGGGGTACTGCTAGCAAAACTTTCCGGATCCAGTCTGACGCCTGGGGATATTCCAAGGTAAGGAATCTATCACTAACTAATGTCTCTTACAGATATATTGTTACACAAGTAGTAACTTGTGCGTTAATGTCCGATAATTGAGGCACAGCACGGGGGGAAGTAAGGAAAGTAAGCGCGTCCTTGCGCTGATGCGTAATCCAAAAGCGGAATAATAGCGGTGTCCTTACTGAAACGGATGCAATCCACGGATTGAGTTGGAGAACAGCTGACTCAAATGAAGCAGCGCGAAGAATCTCCGCCGATAAAAATGTGTTTCTCACTGACTTGTAGCAAGGTGGGGTTTACATGGAACGGGAACAAAACTGAGAGGGCTGCGAGGAACAAACGGGAATGCCGGTAATCACAGGAAGTCCAATGAATGTATCCAGTTCAGGGGGCGTGGTCCTTACGGGAATAGTAAGCCAAGCACCTGGTTTAGTGGGCATGCTTCCTTTATACTCCCAGAGTCACCTGACAAGAGACATCAGTGTAATATGTAATGGCACACAAGGAAAAGATACTAACACTCAAAGAAGGTGCATTATGGGAGATGTAGTTTAAAACACAGACATGGTGCAAGTAGCTTGCCGTGTAACAAAGCTCTTAGCTGATAGAGACGTCTAGCTGCAGATTCATTACCTTATAATTATCCACAGGGGTCAGACTGTATCTGGAAATGTTTTAGTTAGCAGCACCCAGTAGGTGGCGTCACCCAAGTGCGCTGACGGCAGTTCTTTTCTTTCCGCACCTGTCAGTGCAGATCCAGGAAGAGCTACCCCTTAGTCACTTTTTGAATAAACGTTTTTACATGTTTTGCCAAAATATTTTTTGAGGTCTTTCCTCCTGGTGTTGCAGAAATGTCATCTAAGAAGGCTGGCTTCAAGCCCTGCTGCACCTGTCACTGACAGATGTCGGTGACGGACCCACACCTCGTTTGCCTCTGGTGCCTTGAACGAGACCATGAACTGAAGGCCTGTCTTGACAGCTATGCCATGCATCCAAAGGTCTAGAGGGAGCAATCACTCAAACTCCTGGCGGCTCGATGTGCTATGTCGCAACGCTTGACGTCCTCGTCAAGAGGTAGGTCCTGAGAGTGGTCACGGAGTCCAAGTCGTCGAGCCATTCGGGTAAGTCTCGGTCCCACAAAGAGAAGTCTTCAAAGCGGGCTTCGACTTTACCGCATCCATCGGCCGATGAGACGAGACAGCATCACTCGAGGCCTGGCTCCATGGTTGAGGCAGCGGCTGGACCCGCTTTGCCTTCCCTGCGTTTCCAGGACCCGGAGCAACCCCCGCTCAACTTTGAGTTTTATGAGGCCATACGCCTCATATTTGAGTAGCCCATTCCTTCTGGCGTGCCTTTTGTCCCCGCAGGTTTGGGAGCGGCCCCTACTGGATCCACGCCTGTAGCTCTGGTGCCAGTCGGGCCCCGGGGATCAACAGATTGATCTGTATTGGCGCGACTCGTGCCATATCTACCTTACCCGACGCCGGACCTGGGGCCGATGCTCCCGGCAGTGCCATCCTCATTTACATCATTTACTCAGACACGGAGACGTCTCCGACTGGAGCCATGCCTACCAGGCCGAAGCCTGAGCCCTATTCCTATGGACTAGGACTCTGGGTAGAATGGGAGGGGTCACTTGACCCTGAAGAAAACCAGCTTTATGACTCCTTGGGCTGGTGTGAGGATCTTGGGGAAGCCAGTGGACTGGACACTTCTCCAGATACTGGCATGCTTTCTCCCCCTACCATGGCTATGGAGGAGGGTACTTTATTTGCTATGGCGGTGCGGAGGGCAGCTGAGGTCCTGGACCTTAGTTTTCCCTCGGAGGCAGTCAAAACTAATGTCTTGACAGAAGTGCTTCAACTGAGAGTTTCCCATTCCGAACCGCTTTTCCCATTCAACGAAGCACTTACTGATGTCCTGCTTGGAACGTGGTCCAAGCCCAACACAGGGGCTCCTGCCCACCGCCCGCTCCAGGTGACCCCAAAGTACTCACATAACAGCCTGCCCCGGATAGCTTGGTGGTTCAAGCCTCCACTTCACATGTAAATCCTGGTGCATTCCCAACTGCTCCGCCAGATCGGGAATCCAAGAGGCTGGACAATTTAGGCTAGAAAATAGTTTTACACCAGCCTAGCATTGCGGTCGGTAAACACTGCATGCCGTTTGGACTGCTATTCCCACTGTCAGGACCTGTAGTGCTTGTGCCCCTACTGGGCCTCATTGGGTGGACTGTAAATACCCTTTGTGTGGTAAGAATAATTTTGTAGAAGGTCGCCA
Organism: Calotriton arnoldi; assembly: GCA_963921515.1. NCBI lineage: Eukaryota > Metazoa > Chordata > Amphibia > Caudata > Salamandridae > Calotriton > Calotriton arnoldi. Next base: position 662,688 of record CAWUFW010000193.1, on the reverse strand, counting down.
TTGGTGGAAATGCTGTAAATGGCATGTATGTAAGCCCGTTTCATGATGGCCGCCGAGATTAGAATGAAGCAGACGGGCGAGTATCGTGAGAATTCTAGCGTGAAGGGAAGTGCATTTAATCAGTAGTGAGACCTAAGCTGATGTCTGCTATTGAGGATCGGCGTTCGTGGTTTTGCTTGCGCACGACGCTCGAGGAGTTTAGTCAGCGGATAGGCAGGTTATTGCTCATGTCTTCAGGGAAAGAGTTCGGAGGTTGTTTCCTTAGTTGTTGGTGAAACAGCTAAGTCGGGAGTTTTGGCAGCAGTGCGTTCGCACTATTTAATGTTTTCAGTTCCATTTGAGGGAGGCAGTTCTAGTTGGGTGCTGGGTGCCCCTTTATTTTATTTTTTAATTCCGACGTGCCTTTATATTATTTTTCTTTCTTGGACCAGGTGGTTTTGGTGGATTACTTAGCATTCTTTTCTGACCTAAAACTTCGGATTCTATTATATTTCCCTCCATCTTAGGGAGCGAGATCATTGTGGGGCATTTTAGTTATTGAGGCTTGACATTATTTGAATTACATTGCTCTTTGAACACTTGTGTTTCTGTGCTACTTCTGGGGGCAAACGTTTGTATGACCGAGTGTGTGTGTGAGGAAACATTCATCAGTTCTAATTCATTTTTGTCTCCAATGGGTATGATTGTCATCTGAGTGACTATTACATGAAAGTTGCCAAAAGATATATCGCGCTGTTTTACTAACATTACTAAGTTTATTCTGAGATGAGACCCCAGCCCCCCAAAATCTAGCCACTCTAGTGCTCTGTGGGTATTACATACTGAGTCAGAGGTGCTTGAAGGTGGGCTTCTGGTAGGTACTGTTCCTGAGGATCTTGCGTCCTGACAGAAATAGTAGACCCTTAAGGCTACGATCCTCCAGGGCAGTACTGATCAGAATGGCCTCAATAGATGATTTATGTGCCATGTTGGTTGAGTTGAAAGGGGAAGTGGCAGCAGCTAGAGCAGAAACCACAGAATTAGCAAACTGAGTAAATCAATAACAGAATAAAATGGAATCTCTAGCTTGCACATCCTCTTCTAGTAGAGTAGCAGGGGATATTAATCAATCCCCTCCTTCTGTAGTTTCACTGACTGTTCCACAGTCGGTTCCTTTAGTTCTGCCTCAGCGTTTCCATGGAGATCCTGATAAAGTACAAACCATTTTAACGCAAGTGCAATTGCATTTCATGGAACATCCCGATTCATTCCCTGACTCCCAATCAAGAGTAGCGTTTCTTAATTCATACTTGGGAGGTGATGCCCCTATGTGGGCCACCCCTTTAGTAAACAAGGATAACAATTTATTATATAATTGAGCAAGATTTAGATCTGAGTTTGAGAAAATATTGATAGAAGGACGGTCACCAGATCTGCAGATCGGGAATTATTAAAATGGCATCAAGGGAGTAAGCATTTAGTAACATATCCGACTCATTGTAATAGATTAGTGGCTGTAACTGGGTGGCCAGAAGAAGAAAGCAGCTATTTACTATAGGGGTTGAGAGACGAAATGAAGGACGTACTTGCTCAGATAAAACCCCAACCTGATACCTGTTTAGAATTAATCATTTTAACCTTACTTTTGGCTTACCGGTTATCAGAAAGAAAATGGTAAAGAAAAAGAGTGGAATCTAGGACATTTTATAATTCACACCTTACTTCTCCTCCTGAGCCTGTAGAACCCATGGAAATAGGAGAAGAAAGGACCACTTTCCAAAGAAGAAAGGGACACAAGACACAAGAATGCTCTGTGTCTTTATTGTGGCAAGAAGGGACATTTTCTAAAAGATTGTCCAACACGCCCTGAGTCCAGCTGACCTTGAGAAGCAGAAAACTAAAAATCCCATTTCAGAAGCAGGAAGATGTAATGGGATGCATCAGTCATTCTCCTGAACATATGATAGCCAACACCTTGCAAAGTGCAGTTCCACACCTTATAAAAAAAAAGCAAAGATAGAAACACTGGGTCATAGAAGACAAGCAGAGTAAGCTATGGTGGACTCTGGTGCCATCTGGTAATTATATCAACAGTAAATATCTCACACAATTTGGCATAGAAACTTTTAATAAGGATAAACCAGAAATGGTTAGGGCGGTGGACGGTACAATGTTGTCCTCTGGACCTATAACCCAACACACCATTTTGGTAACACTTCATTGTTGGAGTAATAAGATACACCATCAAAAACAGATACAATTTGATGTGATTGATGCACCACACTTTTAAATTATTTTTCGTATGCCATGGCTCTCTTTACTTAATCCTACTATCGATTGAAATTATAGGTCTATTGAATTCTTGTCACCCTTATGTCAAGACGTTTGTACGGTAAACTATAAGACTTAAAAGATCCATACCTATTTGCGACATACCACTGCAACAGCAGCAGAGAAAGAAATCATCACAGTATCAAGATTTTCAAGATGTTTTCAATCAAATTAGTGCAGAAACTTTGCCCCTGCATAGATCCTATGACTGTCAAATAGATTTAGTTCCGGGGGAAAAGATTCCATGTAGTTGAATCTATGCACTGCAGGAAAAAGAAAACAAGTGTCGCAAAAAGTACTTAGACAAATATTCAAGTAATGGATTTATACGTCCCTTGAAGTCTCCTGCTCCTTCGCCGCTATTTCCATTCCAAAGGCCAATGGTGAGCTAGGAGCTTGTATTGATTATAGAGCTTTGAATGCGGTCACTGTAAAAATCATTATTCTTTTCCACTCATTACGGTTTTGTTGGACCAAGTTCAGTCAGCTAAAATCTATACCCAATTAGATCCTAGAGGAGCTTACCATTTGGTCCGTATACGAGAAGGGGATGAGTGGAAGACTGCATTTCACACTCGATTTGGCTTGTATGAATATTGCGTAATGCCTTGTGGGTTATGCAATGCCTCTGCGGCTTTTCAATACTTTTTAAATGAGGTATTAAGGTCTTACTTAGATCAGTTGGTGAAACAGCTAAGTCAGGAGTTTTAGCGGCAGCGCGTTCGCACTATTTAATGTTTTTAGTTCCATTTGGGGGAAGCAGTTCTAGTTGGGTGCCCTTTTATTTTTTTGAGTTCTGACGTTCCTTTATCTTATTTCTCTTGGACCAGGTGGTTTTGGTGGATTACTTGGCATTCTTTTCTGACTTAAAACTTTGGATTCTATTATATTTCCCTCCATCTTAGGGAGCAAGATCATTGTGAGGTGTTTTAGTTATTGAGGCTTGATATTATTTGAATTACATTGCTCTTTGAACACTTATGTGTTTCTATGCTACTTTTGATGTCAAACCTTTGTATGACAGTGTGTGTGAGGAAAAATGCATCAGTTCTAATTCATTTTTGTCTCCAATGGGTATAATTGTCATCTGAGTGTAAATTACATGAAAGTTGTTAAAAGATATGACGCTGTGTTTACTTACATTACTAAGAGGAGATTCTAATTCAGTGTAACCATTTCAGTTGACTGTTTGTTTTTGTGTGCTGGTTTCCTTCCCTGATGTACCTACCCTAATTCCACCCCCTCCTCCCCCCCCCCCCCCATGCCCCTCCATCTAACCACTCTAGTACTCTGTGGATATTACATGCGGAGTCAGAGGTGCTTGAAGGTGAGCTTCTGGGAGGTACTGTTCCCAAGGATCTTGCGTCCTGACACCCACGCCCTGTGGGGTATGGTTGTGCATGTGCTGCCAATGCTCTCCTATGCTTCTGCTGACAGAAGGGATGCAACTAAGTTCACCATTAGATGTGGGCTAGATTCCACTGACTCACTAGTCAGAGTGGTTTTGTCGACAGTGGCCCCGCGACACACACCTCGTTGAGGACTACTGGCATTTCTGGGGATGTCCAGACACCACTCATGGACATGCCCTTTCATGCCTCTAATCTCTTCAAAGACAAGGCAGATTTGGCTCATAAGGGCTTCAAGACAGCAGGGGCTGCAGCCAGGTCCTTGGTCCTTTTCATGTCGACTAGTCACCCTGAGTCCGCCTTTCGCTCTTTTCGTGGCATCCTTACCCGCCCAGCAACATTAGCGCGCAAGCTTTGCAGCCTCTGCATGGCTGCAGTACCTACTGGCCCCATGGGCCAGGTGCACAGTGGTTGGGTCGGTCCACCACCCACCCTAGCAGCCACAGCTTCCAAATCCTCCTGGTCTGCCTGTTAACCATCATAGGCACCCAGTGAGCGGCAGGATTTGCCATCACCTGCACCACTGGCTGTCCATAACATCGCACAGGTGGGTTTTACAGATTGTCTGAAGGGGCTACTCTCGCCCCTTCAAGACTACCCCTCCCTCCATGCAACCTACTTACAACAGGCTGATGGAGGACCACTTGTCTCTTCTTTGCCAGGAAGTGTCAGCTCTTTTGGCCAAAGGAGCCATAGAGATGGTGCCGACGCCAGAAGTGGGTCGTGGTTGTATTTCCTGCTTCTTTCTGGTGTACAAGGACGTAAGCCTTCTCCCTGGTCTTGACTTGCGCTCTCTCAACTTCTCTTTCTTGAGGGAGAAGTCCAAAATTATCACTCATGCTCAGGTCCTATCTGCTCTGGACCCAGGATACAGGATGGTAGCGTTGGACTTGCAGGACTCATATTTCCATATTCCCGTCTTGCCTTCCCACAGGCGTTACCTGTGGTTCATGGCGGGCCATGAACACTTTGTTTGCTCTGCTCTCCTTTGGCATCACCTTTGCCCCTCGGATGTTCACCACGGTGATGGCAGTGGTTGCAGCTCATCTGCGGAGATCAGGGATCTCATCTCCCACCTCCAGACTACGGCAGACCTCCTGCATTCGCTGGGGTTCACTACCAATGTGTCGAAGTTAACCTGACTCCCTCTCAGACACTCCCTTTCATCTGAGCTGCTCTTGACATGGTGCAGTTTCGGGCCTATCCTCCTGAACGGCGAGCCCAGGATATTCAGGCTATGATACAGTTGTTTCAGCCTCTATCCTGGATTTCGGTGAGACAGACTCGGGCTGCTGGGCCTCATGGCCTCCTGCTTGTGACACATGCATATGCAGGTTCTGCAGTGGGACCTGAAGTTCCAGCGGGCAAAGCATCAGGAGTATCTCTCTGACATGGTCCAGATCTCGGCAGGAGCTGCAAAATATCTCCTGTGGTGGTTAACGAGCCATGATTGGGTCAATGGCAGACCCCGCTCCCTACCCCAAACAGATATATCAGTAGTGACAGATGCATCAATCGTGCGATGGAGCAGCAATCTGGGAGAGGTGGAGATCTGAAGACTCTGTTCTCCAGCGGAATCTGGACTCCACATTAATCTGTTAAAGCTCTGAGTGATCTGATTGCCATTAAAAAGCCTTTCTATATCATCCAGGGAAGGCTGGTACAAGTGTTCACAGACAACACCAACACCATGTGGTACTGCAACTAACAGGGCGGGTGGGATCGTGGACCTTTTGTCAAGAGACCCTACGTCTCTGGACATGGCTGGAACAGCAGTACATATCCCTGGTGGTTCAACATCTGGCAGGTTCTTGGAATGCCAGAGTGGACAAACTTAGCCGAAGATTCCTTCCGGGTCACAAATGGCATCTCCATTCGGAGGTGGTGCAAGGGCTCTTTCAGCAGTGGGGAGAGCCTTGGTTAGATCGGTTTGCCACTGACTAGGTGCGCAATGCCAGCAGTTCTGTGTGCTGGAGTTGCTAAAGGGGACTCTCGCTCGGAGACGCTTTTCGTCTCGAGTGGAGGTCAGGCATCCTGTATGCCTTTCTGTCCATACCACTCCTGCCCAGAGTTCTCAAGAAAATCAGAACGACCGGGCCCAGGTCATCCTTGTGGCTCCAGATTGGGCACGGAGAGTCTGGTATCCCGAGCTGTTGAGCATGGCCATCAGTCCGTCGATCAGGCTGCCCCTTCAGGAGATCTTCTGCCGCAGCAGCAGGGGAGGGTTCTCCACCTGAATTTGTCAGCACTCCACCTTCTTGCGTGGAGATTGAGTGGCGACAGTTAACAGCTTTCCACCTGAAGTCTGTGATGTTATATTTGTAGCCTGGTGTCCCTCCACCAAGATGGTTTACACCTTCTGTTGAGCAGAATTTGTGGCATGGTGTACAGAAAGACAAATTGATCTCCTTTCTGCCCCCTTTTCTCAGGTTCTTCTGTTCATCCTATCTCTTGCCCAGCAGAGCTCTGATCTGGGCACTCGGAAGGGCTATCTCTCCTCCATTTCATTTTTTCTGCGGTGGCCTGATCTGCCATCACTCTTTAAATCCCCTATTGTAAATAGGTTTCTGAAAGGTTTACAACATTTGTTTCCACCTTCTTCCTTTATTATGTCCCAGTGGGACCTCAATCTCGACCTCACTTTCCATATGTGCGCTCCCTTTGAGCCTCTGCACAATTGTCCACTCAGGCTCCTTACCGTCAAGACGGCATTCCTGGTGGCAGTAACATCTGCTCAGAGGGTCAGTGAGCTTCAGGCTTTGTTATCCAAACCTCCTTATCTTAACATCTTTCCAGACAAACTGGTGCATCGTACGAGAGCTTCCTTTCTTCCGAAAGTGGTCACTCCATTTCACGTAGGCCATTCCATCACTCTACCTACTTTTTATGCTGTACCTCATCCCTCCAAAGAAGAGGAGCTACTTCACCGGCTGGTTAAAAAAAGAGCGTTGTTTTTGTACCTTGTACGCACACAAGTTCTTTGTGGACGGCGAACGCTTCGTGGGGTATGTCAGAGCGCAGCAGGGACGGGCCGTAAGGAAGAGGAACCTCTCACAATGGAGCGTACTTTGTATCAAAATCTGCTAAGCATTGGATAAGAAGCAACCCATTCAGGGTTTGTGTGCTCCTTCCACCAGAACTAAAGCTGCAACCACTGCGTTGGCACGCGGTGTTCCGGACCTGGACATATGCCCGGTGGCAACGTGGGCTTCCCTGCACACATTTACCAAACACTACTGCTTACACAGTCAGGTCCCTATTGATGAGCACTTTGCCCATTCCATCCTGCAGGACTTCCTTGTGTGAAATTGGTCCGCAGACCCACCTCTGGGGAGCAATTGCTTGGGTATCTATTCCAAGGTAAGGAATCTGCATCTAGAAGTATCCATCAGATGAATAAGTTACCTACCTTCGGTAAAGCTTTATCTGGTAGAGACTCTATCTAGCCACAGATTCCTTACCGACCAACCCATCCTCCCCGCTCTGCAAACGGGTATCTAGGGACAGGGTTTTCCCCTTTGAGGGACCCAGTTGCAAAAAATAACTGATGTCAACGTGCTTGGGTGGCGCCTATATAGGCACTGCAAACGTCACTTCCAGCGCAGACAATGCCAAATGGAGCTGGATGACGCCTCCTACCGGTGCGCAGATGTACTGCTCACAAAAATTCCAGATCCAGTCTGATGCCTGGGGATAATTCTAAGGTAAGGAATCTGCGGCTAGATAGTCTCTACCAGATAAGGCGTTAACAAATGTAAGTAACTTTGTTGTGTTGCTGCCTGTGCTGGGTCCTTAAACAGTGCTATCAGAGCCCCCGTGGATGTGCAAAGGCAGCAAGTGTAAAGTGGGCAAGGCAGGGGCTGTTGCTGGCTTGCACTGTTCCAAACAAGTGCATGAGAGATATGTGAGAGAGGATAGAAAGGAGGGCATTTGGTAGTGGGGAGCTTTGGCAAGTGGTGGAAGTTGCAGGATGCAAGCTGGTGCCATGATTGCTGCCATACCACCGTCAATGCCCTCAATCTTATTCGAGGTGGTTAGTAGTTGGATGGAAGACTGTACCACAGAACCACTTTTCCAGCTTCCTGTATTCTAGCCCTCAACATGTTGTTTCAAATTGTAACGGGGGATGACAGAAGTACTGGACTGTTCCCATGAGGCACAGGGTCAGACTGATTTGCATATGTCCATGTCTGAACTGGGGTGGCGGAGTGAGTAAAGAATGATGATGGATTAAACCCAGATCAGTTGACTGGGGGTGAGTGATTGCAATGTTCAACACTCCGTCCATCATTCCCTTTGGTTTTGCTATGACAGAAGTACTCCCATACCCAAGGGTCTTTGCTGCCTTCTCCCTCTTCTTCGAAGTCATGAATATCAATTACTGTTCCTGCTGGAACTATGGTGAGTAATATGCCTCCATATGTTTACTGCTATGAAGTCACCTCCTCTTCCTCAGCAATGTAAGCTGTGATGCTAATTTCCAGATGTTTTGCAGTAACTCCTCTGGAATGTAGTTTATGAATACTCTAAGGTAGGGCCCTTTACTTTCCTCAGCAGGGACTTTTTCGTATCATCAGAGAGTATTAAAATGTTATCTAGTGAAATTTACTGCGTTCGCAAGAGTATGCAATGATATTTTAAGTAGTACCTTGATGTTTATGGGTTCTACTTTGAGGTTTGCAGGCTCTGAACATTCGTATCAAGTCTGAGTTTACCATAAATGCACACGTTAATCGGCAATCTGAACCAAAGCATCACCTACACATTAAGTCTAATTAGAAATGCCTGTACCTTCTACATTTTTCTGACATAAATTCATGGGGCATGAAAACAGGATGTCCCACTTACACGAAGAACTTTTTGCAGGATTTCTTGTTTGAGTCTTGAGAGTTACTACTTCAAGTCCCACAAGCTCGCAACATTCAAAAGATGATTGAGTTTACTTTACCCTAGGCACACACTATATTAAACAATAATGTGAAGAAAGACATCATCTAAACATTGTGTAATTAACAATGCTTGTATTTAAATAACTTTTTTTTCCACATGTTAGAAGCTCTGAAGCCTGCTTGATCTGAGCGGAACAACTTGCCAACAGCAGCAGCGTTTTAAGGAAGGACTTCCTATTTTGAGCTTTAAAATTTGTGCTCTCATAAATTCACACTCTAATTGACAATTTGACCCTAGAAACCACCCAACAAATTATGTTGGGGGTAACACGTGTATTTATGGAACTTAAAACAGCATTTTTCAGGGTCATAGGCTTGCAAGCTTGTAGTCGATCTGTGAGCTCCCAGATCAGTATAGTAAGTCTGCTTCTAGAAGTGACCTTGTGAGCCTGATGCTAAGCTTGCAGGCTGCCAGAAATAAACCAGAGGTTTTTACCATCCCGAATTCCATTACTTCTCTGCATTTTCAGTGAGAAAAGAGCATTAACCACATGAGCCACCATTTATTTCACTCCTTAATTTATTTAATTGCCAGGTACATCATGACATCCATAGAGGACACCAAGGCCGTGCTCTCAGTAAGTCCCCGAAAAAGAGAAGAACACCACTCAGGTGTGGAGATTGTGGGAGAAGAGACTGCAGGAGTAGGAGTTCACATAAAATGCGGGAATCAATGGCATTGATTTGTTTCTATACCATGTAGAGAGAGGAAATGTAATACAAAACATCTCAGTAACAGATAGTGACTTTCTGGGGCATAGGTCTTACAACTAAGGGCCAGGACCTGCGCCTGCCACACAGCAGGCAACCAGGCCCCTGCCCTACTGTGCATGGATGCAGTCCTTGCCCGTCAGCTCAAGCGACCACAGTCTGCTGTACTCGGCTGAAGGCTACATCCAGCCCTGTACCTGTGAGCAATAACAACGTCCTGGCTCCTGTTTTTGTGAGACTAGGCTTGTATTGGTGAATCCAAACTGGACCAAGCAAGATGCAAGCTCACATTCCCAACTAAGTGTAATGCAAGTCTCTGGGTGCATGGGGGATGCCCAAGCCTTCAGGGGCCCCAAACCCTTTGGGGGAGCACCTTTCTGCCCAAGGCCTGTGAATATCTGTGGGACATGTTAGACATGGGGGCCCCTCTTCACATTCTTTTTACATTACGTCACTGACTCAGCGTGAAAAATGCCCTTTTCAATAAAAATATTACATTTGTACGCAGTTATTATTTAGGGTGTTCTCATTTTTCAGGAGACAGGTACTAAGCTCAGTTTCCCCGTTATGACGGCCGTAACAGAAATGTTTCTGTTGTGGTCAGTTTATAAGAGAACTCGGGTCTGCAAGTCCAGTTTTGGATTTGTGAGCCTGCATTGAATCACAGGACAAAATTCTCCCTCATTCAATGGATTACTTATTTTTTTTTATTTTCCAACCTTGTGGACAGTTCAGGAGCTAGACTTAGCTAATTGTCTGTGAATTAACGGTCAATACATTCAAATACTGTCTTAATTAAACCCCCGAAGCTCATACAAACACTTTTTATAATGCTAATGGCTTAATTGAACTGATTTACACCAGATATACCTCGGGAAGATGTTCTAGTTTTATGCTTTGTTTTTGATGGGAGATACCATTAAAAAGTAACTCCTCTCACCTCCTTTTGTAATTGTTCATTCTCAGCAGATCTGCTGAGACTTAGGGATTTATGCTGTTTCATTAATCAGCTTTGTACATATGAGTAAAATGACGCCAAAGTTATCAGCAAACCAATAAGTAGCTTTTAAATCTTGCACAGTGGCGGGGAGTGTGTTTACTCCTATAGACCCTGCTCTGCAGATGGACAGAGAGGGTTGTATTGTTAACTACTCCACCGTGTCCAAGGGCTTATGTACTGTTTTAACCTCAAAATTTCCTCCTAGCCCAAGGGTAAAGTTTTATTTATTTTTTAAGTGATTTCTTCCACTCTGCTCCCAGTTGAGAAATGACTGCAGGGGTGGGTGGCAGCTGACCCGCTTCCTTGGGGCATGTGATCTGTTCTTGTCAGCTTGCACTTGTGCCCTACTTTCCAATTGGAAACAGGAGTGGGTGCAACTCAACAACTTTTTAGGATTCACCTGCAGAGTGTTTGCAAAATATCTTCTATTCAAAAAAATGTTAAAAGGAGCTTAGAGCCCACTTAATACTTACCAGTACTTACCATTTGTTGGCTTCCACTTCACTCTTGTTTCCTTGCTTGATTGGTCAGCACCTCCTGCTCCTTCCTGCTTCCTCCCGGGGCTTCAGCGTCATGTCTAACGTGGAGCATGGACCAAGTACTGTTTCCTGTCTGCGGTCAGTAGCTTTCCACTGGCTGCATGCTCCCTCAGGCACTTTACATATGTATATTTTTTTGTATTTTTGCACGTGAACTTTCGAAGAGTGCATGTCTCCACACTCCGTGTCCCAGCCTCATCCCTCTCCCTTGTGTTAGTTTCCCACCTGCCTCATGCTATCCGTTCTTGCTGTGCCCTCCCTCCTACCCCGCACTTCCCACATGTATTGTTTTTTTAATGCCCCCCCCGGACCTTCCGTCCGCAGATAAACAAATTAACAAAGACAAATTTGGCGTTGTTAATGTTTTATAAAGATGTTGCATAGCAGCTCTGGCTGCGGTCAATGCTGACCATGACATATCACTTTGTTTTTATTTACTATGTTGCACATACATGTCTTTGCTCTTCCTGGAGGTAATGTCTGTGGCAATGGTACTCAGATGTGGGGACCAAACATTGGAGGCATTTATTGCTGTTTGCAGGAACTTCGCTCAATTGAGCTCACACGCGAAGCTACAATGTCATTACCAGGTCCACTTCACACCCCTTACTTTAAAATGCCTCCTGTCTGCAGTGGCTTTTTTTTTAAATTTAAATGTGGCAGGAAGTGGGTGTCTCCCAATCCTGAGTAGACTCAGTAACCTGGCCGCAGTCATCCACTCAGCAGTCTCTGGTTCTCAGAGCTCGAGCTTTGCTTTATGTATACATTTACAGAACTTCACACCATAGAGGCCTCAGTTTCACCCTGTCGGCATCACATTATGTCCATGAGATGGGTGTATGGCCTGGCAGACCTTGCTGCGGTGATCTTTGTGTTGCCAAATCTTAGGTCACGGAATGGAATCGTGTGGATTGAAGCTGTTTTTCATCATTCCATCAGGCGTATAATGAGTTACATTTTGCTGAGTAATATGACACTGTCATTTACAGCACAACGAACTAAAGGACCATGGTGGCCATACTCAACAAGCATTGGCAGAGCCAGTAGATTGCAACAGTGCAAGACATATTAGTGTTACCAATGTTTTTTTTAAAGATGTTGCACTGCATCGCATGCTGCTGTACAACATGGCTTAAAGTATACAAAAGAAGCGCTAAGACGCTGTCAACTGTGGCTGTGCCCAAGCGCTTTTTTATTTACTTTAAGCCATGTTGCACAGCTGCCCACGCTGTTGTGCAGCACCTTTAAAAAGCATTGACAATGCCAATAGGTCTCATATATGCAAAACCTATTGACTTTGTTAATGATTGTTTCTTAACCTCACTTTTGACAAGACGAGGGAGGCGGGGGTCATTCACTATTTTCCCTTGGGGAGTTCACAAAGTGGTTTTTGTTAAACACCACTCAACCTTGGGCAATGTAGTTGATGGAGGCAGGCATTTCCATCCTTCACCCTTGCAATTTGTGGGGGCCCATTGTAATCCTTGATGTCGAAGTGAGAGGGTCCATCCCCTCCTATCACCTTTGTGCAAAGCTAAGTGGGTTTAGTGTACATACCCCCTGCTCACGGGCAATGCTGGAGTGGTGTTTTTCAACTTTGTTGTTGGGCAAGGTGGAGGGAGTCATTCCTTCCTCACGGTCAAAGTAGACAAATGCTTTCTCAGATTAACCCTCAACGCTCACTCAAAACCTTTTTGTAATGATAATTTCTGAAAAAATTCAGAACTGATTTGCAACAGCTAAATAAAAGCCACACCTGGAAAAAAGTTCTAATTTAATCCCTATTTCTCAGTGGGAGATACCATTAAAACCAAATTATCATTCCCTTTGTTCATTTTCCCCCCTTCAACAGATCAGCTGAATCGCCACAAATCTTTATATGTGTATTTGTAGACTGCACTCTCACCCATGTGGGTATCTTGGCACCGAGCAGGTGTGTGTGTGTGTGTGTCTAAGCCATCTAGCGTGCATAGGTTAATTAAAGGGCCAGGTATTCAGCTTCTTCCTGAGTTCAAGAAGGGAGGAGCAGATTGTGATGTTAAGTGGCAGGTTGTTCCATGCTGTACGAGCGATGTAAGAGAATGCCTATCCTCCTGCTCGGGTTCTGTATATGCATGCGATTTAAGTCATGCAGAGTGTAGGTGCATGAGCGGTTGGTGGAGGAGATGCAGTAAGGTAGGGCCTAAGTTGTGTAGTGCCTTGAACGTTTGTCAGCAGTCGGAAATGAGCGTGCTCATGTATCGGGAACCAGTGGAGCTCCCTGCCGTGTGGTGTGATGTGAGTTCTGCGTGGGAGGTTGAGGATGAGTGTGGCTGCCCCATTTTGAATATTATTTTGTTGTCTTCTGGTGAGTTGTTTAGTGATACCAGTGTAGATGGTGTTTCCGTAGTGTAGTTTTCTGGTGACAAGCATCACAGTTTTTCTGGTGTTACTTTGGATCTATTTGAGTATCTTCCTCAGTATCATTAGAGTGTGGTAGCAGGATGCGGTGACGGAGTTGATTTGTGAGTCATGTTTAATTTACCCTCAGTGATGATTCCGAGGTTCCTGGCGTTGGTACTGTGTGTGTGTTGGGGTGAAAGTTTGGCAGGCCACCAGGTGAGGTCCCATGGCGAGATGTTATTGCTGAAGAACACTACATCTGTCTTTTCAGTGATAGGTTTGAGACAGTTGAATTTCCTCCAGTTAGGGACTTAGGAAATGCGGGCAGTGAACTTGTTTCTTGTGTTGGGGGTTTTGTCCGAGAGGGAGAGTATGAGTTGTGTGTCACTGTAGGAGAGGATGTGATTTAGTGCATGCTGATGACGTTGGCCAGAGGGATCATATATGTGTTGAAGAGGGTCAGGCTGAAGTATAAACCTTGCTGCACCTCACAGATGAGTTTGTGGACTTCTGAGGAATGGGATGTCATGCTGACAGCTTGGGTTCTATTAGTTAAGGAGTAGATCCAGCACATAGCCGGTCCTTGGATGCAGTCTCATGTAGGGGCCTGATGAGGATGGAGTGTGAGACTGTAGATTGCAGCTGAGCTGTCTAAAAGGATCTTGTGGCTGTTGGTGCAGGCATGAGTGCTGTTCTGTACTGCAGCTGGTGCTGAACCTGGACTGAGTGGCTTTGTTGAGGACCTCTCTAAGGTCCTGTTGATTAGCGTCTCTAAAACCTAGGCCAGGTATGGTAGCATGAAGATGGGCCTGTAGTTGATAAGCATGATTGGGTTTGCAGATGGCTTCTTGAGCAGGGGTGTGATGGTGGGGTGTTTCCTGGTGTCCAGGAAGTAGCAGTCATTGGGGGCTTTGAGGATGGATGTTAGTACCTGGCTTATCGTCCGAGTTATTTGGTGATGGCATGATGGGGGCAGGGTTCTGATGGGGCCCCTGAATGGATGGTCTTCATGGAAGCAGCAATGGATGGTCTTCATGGTAGCAGGAGTGTTGTCGTTGTTGATGGTGGGCCATGAGGTCAGATGGATCACTGACCTAATATCGAAATCAGTAATAGCGTGTCAAAAATATAGTTTACAATACATATCGATTTCCTATCCTTATAATGGTAAGTACAAAAATATTGGGGGGAAAGTTGTTTCACACTAATATCGTTAAAAAACATATGAAAGTATTGTTTATATATATATATATATATATATATATATATATATATATATATATATATATATATATATATATATATATATAATATATATATAATATATATTGTTTAAAGTAGTAAATATTAAATATTTTAATTATACCATTAATATAATGTAAATAAAATACATCTAATATTTAATACTGTATATAATATATACTCATACACGTGTGTGTGTGTGTATATATATATATATATATATATATATAATGTAGCACAGTTATTACAAATTATATTTTACATTATAATAATTTTGTTTAATTTTTTTAATGACCTACTATAAAAAAATATATATTAACTGAAGAAAAAAAAAAGGTTACAGGGACATTATAGTTGGGCTCAGATTTCACTTGTACAAAATCATAGAAATTCAGCATTTATAGTTACCTAAGCTAACTAGAACTTACGTCACCGCAATGCACTGCTGATGACCGCAGATATTAAATGTCTTATAACATGGTGAGTGACATCACTGATGACATCTCAAATGACCTCATCCTGTGAGTGTATATGCATAAGTTAAATTACTATTCTTTCTCTACTAGTAATTAGTTATACTATTTCTAACATCTCCTCTGAGTGACTGTATGAGTGGATGTTTGAGTGGCTGTGTGAGTGGCTGTATGGGTGAGGGAGTGGGTGTGTGACTGGCTGTACGAGTGAGTAAATGTTTTTGAGTGTGTGTATAGGTGAGTGGGTGTGAGTGGCTGTATTGGAGAGTGAATGTCTGTGGGTAGCTGTAAGGGTGAGTGAGTGGGTGTGTGAGTGGTTGTATGGATGTGTGAATGGGTATGTAAGTGGTTCTGTGGGCGGGTGATTGGTTGTATGGGCGAGTGAGTGGCTGTGTCAGTGGCTGTATGGGTAAGTGGGTGTGTGAGAGCTGGATTGGTCAGTGAGTGGCAGTGTGAGTGGGTGTATGAGTACCTGTATGGGTGACCGAGTGGCTGTGAGTGGCTGTAAGGGTGTATGAGTGGGTGTGTAAGTGTCTGTATGACTGGATGTGTGAGTGGCTGTATTGGTGACTGGGTGGGTGCATGAGTGGCTGTATGGTTGAGTTAGTTGTGTGTGAGTGAGTGGATGTGTGAGTGGCTTTTTGAATGAGTGATTGGTTGTGTGAGTACTGGTATGGGTCTGAATGGGTATGTAAGGGGTTTTGTGGCACTGGGAGTGGGTGTATGAGAGGTTCTATGGGGGTATGAGTGGGTATCTGAGTGGTTCAGTGCATGATATCATCAGTGATGTCATTTGAGATGTCATCAGTGATGTCACTGACCATGTCATGAGTGAATTAGTATGTGAGGTCATAGGCAGTGCATTGCAGGGTGTAAGTTATAGTTAGCCTAGGTAACTATAGCTGCTGAATTTCTCTGGTTTTGTACAAGTGAAATCTGAACCTAACTATAACTTCCCTGTAAACTTTCTTTTTTCAGTGAATTTCTAAGGTTTTTTAAATTCTATTTCCTGACTATAATGTCCCTGTAACCTTTAGTTTTTTTAAAGTGAATTTTTAAGGTTTTTTAATTTTATTTTCCTAACTGTAACCTGTAACCTTTTAGAGTGAGTGTGGGATAGAGTGCATGAGTGTCTCAGTGGGTGTGTGAATGTCTCAATGTGTGAGTGGATGTTATGAGTGTCTGGAAGTGGCGTGAGTCTGAGTGGGTCTGTAAGTGGGTGTGTGAGTGTCTGAGTGGTTTTGCAAGTGCCTCTGAGTGTCAGTCAGTCTGTGAGTTAACTGCATGAGTGAGTGGGTGTGCGAGTGGGTACAATAGTCTAAATGGGTCAGTGAGTGGGTGTGTGTGTGAGTGTCTCTGAGTGGATCTGTGAGTCAGGCTTGAGTCTGAGTAGATCTGTGGGTAGGTGGTGAGCGGCCGCGGGTAGTCGATGCAGCAGAGAGGTGAGACGCCCAGCTGCCGCAGCTAGATTAGGCCGCGGAGTTGGGATGAGCACGGACCCGTGTTAGGAAACTTGCGGGGCCCTGCAGAAGCACCTTGGGGTGGCTGAGGCTGTTGGGTGCAGCTGTACATGTGGCGACTGCTCCCCCCTCGAGTGCTCTCGATTGATGGTGAGCTCGGGCCTCGCAGGCAACTTATTAGAATCACGAACATTTCTGGGCCTGGTGCACGGGAATCTGAAAGAGACACGTTAGTGATAGATTCCTTACCTTAGAATATCCCCAGGCGTCAGACTGGATCCGGAAAGTTTTTCGTCAGCAGTACCCCTGCGCTTCGGTAGGTGGCGTCGTGCGGCTCCGCGTTCGTTGCTGGCGTTGTAGGCGCCGAGATGACGTCACGGAGACTACTTAGGCGCCAACCATGCGCGCTGACGTCAGTTTTCTTTTTCCGCGCCAGCAGGCGCAGATCCGGTTAGAACACGTACCCTAGTAATTTTTTGACTAATTTCTTTTTGGGACTTTGTCCTACTTCTTGAGTCTTGACTCCTGGTGCCACGTACGGATGCCTCGGTTGAAATCTTGCGGGGCCTGCCGCCGTACGAGGTCGGTGGCTGACTCCCATGGCGTCTGTTTCTACTGTCTGGAGCGCGACCATGACTTCCAGTCATGTTCCGACTATCTGGCCATGGCTCCGAAGGCTTTGCGGGAGCGATTCCGAAAGCTGCTGGAGGCCCGACAGTCGTCTCCACGCCGTTCGAGGTCCAGGGGTCGGTCGAGGGACCGACTGCGGAGCCATCATCATCGCTCCTCGGGGTCCGCGTCTTCGCCCTCGGAATCGGGTAAGAGATTTCACAAGTAACAGTCACAGAAGCGCGTACGCTCTCCAACCTCCCCCCCCCCCGTCGGTCTTCGGACGTGGACTAGGGGGCCAGGGGTCCTTCCCCCACAGCTCCGTTGGAGCCTGAGAGTCCCGCGGTCTACCCGCCCTACCGGGTCCGTCGGAGGCTCCCGCCGGCGCGCCTTCGGGCCCCGCGGTCCCTATTGAGGGCCCTTGCTTGCCACCGGCTCCGGCGCCGCAAGGTCCTCCGCCGGCGGCTTTGGCCCCGGCGTCGCAAGGTCCTTTGCCAGCGGCTCCGGCGCCGCAAGGTCCTCAGCCGGCGGCTCCGGCCCTGGCGCCCCCTGCGGCTCCGTTCCCGGCGCCGCACTGAGTTCCGTCGTCCCACCTCCTACTTGGGACATGGAGCCGGATCGGCGCCGACCGACGCCGTTCCCGGCGCCGTTCGGGCGGAAGACTCCGAGGATGCAGGTGGCCTTGGCCTCTCCTTCTGCACCTGGGTTTGTGTCTCCTCCCACTGTCATGGAGGAAGGCGCCACATACACTGTGGTGCTCCGTAGAGCAGCTCAGGCTCTTGGCCTTACCCTGCCTACTGTTACCCTCAAACCTAACCTCCTTACTGCAGTGCTTCAGCCGGCGGCAAGTTCTGTGGAACCTCTGCTTCCGTTCAATGAGGCCTTAACGGATGTTTTGATGGGTACCTGGTCTAGGCCAGCCACAGGGGTCCCTGTGGAATAAAATGTGGCCACACGTCACCGCCCGGCACCGGGTGACCCTGCCTTTTTGACAACTCATCCGACACCGGAGAGCCTGGTCATTCAGGCTTCCACTTCCCAAACAGAGCTTGGCAAAAGGTTGTTTTCCTCTGCCAGCCTGGGGCTGCGGTCGGTCACCACCGCATGCATCTTGGGCCGCTATTCTCATGCCTTGTGGGACACGGTGGCGCAAACTCTGCCCCGAAGAGGTTCAGGTTGTGCTTTCCCAAGCTGTTGCAGAGGGGAAGGATGCTGCGAAGTTCGCAATTCGGTGTGGGTTGGACACCGCAGACTCTGTGGGAAGAGCCATCTCCACGACAGTGGCCTTGCGGCTACATGCCTGGCTGCGGTCCACGGGGTTTTCGGGGGATGTCCAGAGTTCCCTCATGGACATGCCTTTTGATAGTACTCGCCTTTTTGGCGATAAGGCGGACAGTGCGCTGGAGCGTTTTAAGGACTCTCTGGCTACAGCCAAGTCCTTGGGTCTCTCCACCACCCGCCCGGCCACGTCTACTTTTCGTTCCTTTCGTGGTCGCGGCAGGGGCGCCTCTACACGTCCGTTCAGCCAAAGGCCTGCGCAGAATCAGCCTCAGCGCGGGCGTGGTGGCCGCCGTGGCGGCACAGGGGGCCAGCGTGCGGGTCAACCCACCTCCGCTCCCGCAGCATCTGCCTCAAAGCCTTCCTATTCCGCGCTTTGGGGTGCACCCCACGCCGGTGGGCAGCAGGATTCAACATCACCTACCCCACTGGCGCGCTGTCACTTCGGACTGCTGGGTGCTACAAATCGTCCGCAGGGGCTATTCCCTCCCCTTCGAGTCTTCCCCCCCCATCCATGCCACCTCAGTTCCACCGCATGTCGGGGGATCACTTAGTGCTTCTCCGACAGGAAGTCACAGCCCTCTTGGCCAAGGGGGCCATCGAGCGCGTTCCTATGCCAGAAGTAGGACATGGTTGTTATTCCCACTACTTTCTGGTCCCCAAAAAGGACAAGGGGGGCTTGCGCCCCATCTTGGACCTCCGGAACGTCAATCGCTTCCTCCGGAAGGAGAAGTTCAAGATGTTCACTCTGGCTCCGGTCTTGGCTGCCCTCGACCCTGGAGACTGGATGGTAGCGTTGGACTTGCAGGACGCATATTTTCACATTCCCGTCCTGCCGGCCCACCGGCGTTACCTGAGGTTCACGGTAGGCCAGGAGCATTTTCAGTTTACCGTGCTCCCCTTCGGCCTTACAAGCGCCCCTCGGGTGTTCACAAAAGTGATGGCGGTGGTTGCAGCTCATCTGCGCAGGTCAGGGGTGTCAGTCTTCCCCCTACCTCGACGACTGGTTGTTAACGGCGGGCTCGCCCCAGGCAGTCGTCTCCCACCTTCAGCCTACGGCGACCTCCGGCAGTTGCTGGGGTTCTCCATCAACGTGCCAAAGTCGCACCTGAGTCCTACTCAGAAGCTCCTCTTCATCGGAGCGGTTCTGGATTCGACGCAGTTTCAGGTTTATCCTCCCTAAAGCGAGTCCGGGATATTCAGGCTATGATTCCGATCTTTCAGCCTCTATCCCGGGTTTCAGTCAGGATGACCCTCCGGCTCCTGGGCCTCATGGCCTCCTGCATTCTGCTAGTGCAACATGCCAGGTGGCATATGCGGGCTCTGCAGTGGGACCTGAAGTTCCAGTGGGCACAGCATCAGGGCAACCTGTCCGATCTTGTCCAGATCTCGGAGGGCACTGCACCACAATTGCAGTGGTGGCTCACGAATCGCGATTGGGTCAATGGCAGATCCCTCTCCCTTCCCCAACCGGAGCACACAGTGGTGACGGATGCGTCCCTCCTGGGATGGGGCGGCCACTTGGGAGAGGCAGAGATCAGAGGCCTCTGGTCTCCGGCGGAGTCCCGGCTCCATATCAATCTTTTGGAGCTTTGGGCGATCCGACTTGCACTAAAGGCATTCCTTCCCTCTGTCCGGGGAGGTGTAGTGCAGGTGTTCACGGACAACACCACCGCCATGTGGTATTGTAACCAACATGGGTCGTGGACCCTATGTCAGAAGGCTCTGCGCCTCTGGACATGGCTGGTACATCAAGGCGTTCCCTTGGTGGTTCGACACCTGGCAGGTTCTCTGAACGCCAGGGCTGACGAACTCAGCCGCCGGTGCTTGATGGATCACGAATGGCGTCTGTACTTGGACGTGGCGCAAGGTCTCTTTCTGCAGTGGGGAGAGCCTTGGTTAGATCTATTCGCCACCATAAAGAACGCGCAATGTCATCAGTTCTGCGCGTTGGAATTTCCAAGGCGGCACACGCTCGGCAACGCTTTTCGTCGCGAGTGGAGCTGCGGTCTGTTGTACGCCTTTCCGCCTATACCACTTCTGCCCAGAGTGCTGAAGAAGATTCGGCGCGACCGGGCCCAAGTCATCCTTGTGGCTCCGGATTAGGCACAAACATACTGGTATCCCGAGCTACTCAACATGGCGATCGATCCCCCGATCCGACTGCCTCCTTGGGAGGATCTTCTGTCGCAGCAGCAGGGGACTGTCCTCCACCCGAACCTGTCCAGCCTCCACCTCCATGCATGGAGATTGAGCGGCGACAGTTGACAGCTTTCAATCTTCCTCCCGAAGTCTGTGATGTCATTTTGGCAGCCAGGCGTCCCTCCACTAACACGGTATACGCCTGCCGGTGGAACAAGTTTGTGGCATGGTGCACAGCGAAGTCTGTGGGTCCCCTTTCTGCCCCTCTTTCTGAGGTCTTTCTGTTCCTACTATCCTTGGCCCAGCAGGGCTCTGCTCTGGGCACTGTCAAAGGTTATCTTTCGGCCATCTCCGCCTTTCTCCGGCTTCCAGATCAGCCTTCTCTCTTTAAGTCCCCTGTTGTTAACCGTTTCCTGAAAGGCATTACACACACGTTTCCTCCCGTGCCTTTCATAATGCCTCAATGGGACTTAACTCTTGTCTTGACCTATCTGATGTGCGCTCCCTTCGAGCCCCTTCATAACTGTCCTTTACATCTTCTTACTCTAAAGACGGCTTTCCTGGTAGCTATCACCTCTGCCAGAAGAGTGAGTGAGCTCCAGGCTCTTTCTTCTAAACCTCCTTTCCTTTCTGTTCATCCGGACAAGGTGGTTTTAAGGACCCGTCCTTCTTTCTTGCCAAAGGTTGTCACGCCCTTCCACATCGGGCAGACCATCACTTTGCCCACCTTCTTTCCGCCTTCGCATCCTTCAAAAGAGGAAGAGAGGCTCCATCGTCTGGACCCAAACCGTGCGCTCTCGTTCCATCTAAAGCGCACACAACAGTTCCGGGTGGATGACCAGCTCTTTGTTGGCTACGTGGGCGCCAAAAAAGGTCGGGCCGTGCATAAACGCACCATCTCTCGGTGGGTCGTTTTGTGCATCAAACATGTTGCTCGTTGGCTAAAAAGGAGCCTCCTGTGGGGCTGCGTGCCCATTCTACCAGGGCAACAGCAGCCACTACTGCCTTGTGACGCTGCGTTCCCTTGCAGGATATTTGTCAGGCAGCCGCGTGGGCCTCGCTGCACACATTTACCAAGCATTACTGCCTTGACAGTCAAGTCCGGAGAGACGGCTTCTTTGGCCGTTCTGTTCTCCGTGACATTCTGGTGTAATCTATTCGCAGACTCACCACCGGGGTTGGTATTGCTGGGGTATCTATTCTAAGGTAAGGAATCTATCACTAACGTGTCTCTTTCAGATGCACAAGTTACTACTTGTGTAACGATATATCTGTAAGAGACATTAGTTAGTGATAGATTACTTACCGCCCGCCCATCCTCCCCGTTCTGCGAACTGATTCTAGGGTTAAGGTCATCCCTTTCAGGGCCCTAGTTTCATGGCACCAGTGGTCAGTTTCTTGCATGGCTCTGCGTTCCTGGCGTGGAAAGTCGTGTACAGAACTGACGTCAGCGCGCATGGGTGGCGCCTAAGTAGTCTCCGTGACGTCATCTCGGCGCCTACGATGCCAGCGGCGAACGCGGAGCCGCACGACGCCACCTACCGACGCGCAGGGGTACTGCTGACGAAAAACTTTCCGGATCCAGTCTGACGCCTGGGGATATTCTAAGGTAAGGAATCTATCACTAACTAATGTCTCTTTCAGATATATCGTTACACAGGTAGTAACTTGTGCGTCTGGTTGGCCTGGAGCTCCATCCATGAAAGCCCCTCGACCAGTTTGATTCTACGCGTGGTCACCGGTGCCTGACTGGAATTATAGGCACAACATGAGCTAATTCTCCTGGGATTGCCCACCGAAATCGACACGTGTGGATCGCTTGGAGAAGTAGAGCCAATGGGACTCCCATAAATTAAGCTCTCCTGGTTGATCGGACTGGCCTAAGAGGAATCCATTACGGGAAAAATGGAATAAGTTAAGGCCAAGCTCCCATTTAAGCCTCCAAATCTAAGGAAGCTGAATTTAACGTTGTGGAGACTGAACTAGAGGCCACGGAATCAACTACAGATGGAGAGCTGAAACAAATAGTGGGAGGTATGCAGCGCAGTCTGACAAAGATAGACGGAAAGATTGATGCCCTCTCGTTCCACATGGATCGACTGTCCGAGAGGCTAGATAAACACAGAGAGAGACTGGACAATGTTGAAAAAAGGGTGTCTGATGCAGAGGATGCGATCAATGCAAAGACTGCGACGCATAAGAGAATGAATAAATTGCTGCATACCCTAAAAATGAAGGCAGAACAACAGAAGAATAGTGGGAATTGCGGAGTCCACCAGTATCGCGAATATGGAACAATTCGTGGAACGAATCCTAATTGAAATACTGGGAAGAGACACTTTCTGTGATATTTTGTGCGCCTTCTGAACTTTAGGGACCAGGAGGCAGCACTATGCAAGGCAAAGGTCCTGGGATTGCTGCGCTATGAGGGCTCCGACCTGTCTCTCTACCCAGACTTCACGCAACAGGTCCAGGAAGCCCGCCGACAGTTCCTTCCAGCAAAAAAGGAAATTATGAGAGCTTAAAATAGAATACAGCTAAGCTCAGGGTTATATCGGAAGGGAAAGTGCACATTTTAACTGACCCTCAACAAGTACTCCAGTTCATCAAAAAGAAAGGAGGGGCACCGGAAGGAGTTTGCCCAGATTTGTATCTCATGACGAAGAGGATGGGCCGGCAGGGAGCCGGGAACGCAGAACTACTGAACGCAGCGGTATTAGAAGGGTCAGAGGATCATCCATGTGGAAGGCAGTTTGGCACCTTTGAGGACTATGAATATTTCATATACGAACGATGCTTTTAGATAGGGTGTTAGATACAAAGCTACCTCATTCTCTTACTTGGACACCGCAGCTTCGATATTGGTAAGACTTTTTGATCATCTCCAGGAGGATTCCGAAGACTTGTCAGTTTGTGAACCCAGGAGTGACTGCTTAAGGTTACTACGGGAAGGGTGGCTTATGTAGGACATTGTTTGCTCTTTTGCAGTCATGTTAGCATGGAGCGAGTTGGGAACCAATGGTGCCATTGATATACTATTTTCCTTGTATTAGTGCATTTGGGTGCAGCAAATCTTGGTAGGAGACGGCTGGGGCAATGTAAGAGTTTACATGCCAGCAACATCCACCCCCATGTCTGCACCACTACCAGTAAAACACAGTAATTGGGGAATTGTGTTTTGGGATTTGGCCGGGAGGGGTAGGGGGAGACATATTGTTGCTATGCAGGGTTGGGGATTGTATGGCGTGGGTGGGGACATCAGGGGGTTCATTATTTTTTTCTTGTTCTGTAAAATAAGGACAACTATTGGCTGGCAGGTCATGATCAAGCTCAGTGCGATGATATAAGATGATGGCTAGTTCTGAGAAGGGGGTGACACACCATCCCACTAGGCCACAGATGCGATTACTTACATTGAATGTGAGAGGATTAAATTAGCTCAGAAAAATACATAAAGTAGTGGCCTATCTCAAAAGGCATAAAGTAGATGTGGCAATATTGCAGGAAACACACTTGGCGCTGGGTAGCAATGCCTTAACACAGCGTAGGTTGCTGGCCCACTTCTGTGCAGCGGGCTTTACTTCACTTGCCCGCTGAGTCCTCATTTGGGTGCACCAAAGGGCAGGTGTGCCATTACAAGAAGTGTGCTCAGATCCAGGGTGCCAGTACGTGGTGGCTCGTTGTCACAGGGAGGAATTGCCAATTTTGCTTGTGGGGGTATACGGCCCAAACTATGATGACCCGCAATTTTATCAATCACCTAGCGCACGCTTGCTCCACTGGGGTGATCGTCCACAGATTTGGGGAGGTGACTTTAACTGCATATTGGACCCGGCACTAGACAGATCAGGTGGTGCTCTGCAGCTGCACGGGTAATACAGACAATCACGGAGCACATGGGACTAGTACATGTATGGAGGCACCGGTGCCCTGAGGGCAAGGGGTACACACATTATTCGTCAGTACATGACACGCATAATTGAATAGATTACTGGTTGGTGTATAGAAAGAGACACAGCAGATCCACGCACTCTTCCGCAGATGCTGTTTCATAGCCGGACAAGGAGACCTGGTGTAGTGGACTCTTTAAATACCACGACACACTCTTGGCGGGGGTTGGTGGAACATCAGGCTCCCTACTATATTCCCCACATATTGCGTTGAAATGGTGCTCCTGGTTCCAGTTGAGGCTGGAGAAAAGCGTTAGAGCGGCCTTACATGCGTTGGGAATATCTAAGATGGGAGACCTTTTTCAGGACGGTGTATTTAGCGATTGGGAGACCATACTAGCCAAAGAAAACTCATCATCAACTCTCACTCGCTACCATTATTACAAAGTCAGACATGCATTTAGGGAGTTACTGGGAGAGGAAATGCAGGAACCACTAGAAATACCAGCACTTTCCTTTTTGATTCAGAAGTCCTCTCCTACTAAAATCGTAGCGTCCCTTTATGCTTATGCACAAGACACGCGCAGACCAGGTCTAACTAAGGCAAGACATGAGTGGCAGAGGGATCTTGGTAGGACCATTGATTATGACTGCTGGGGGTACTGTTGCGCTAAGACAAAAGAGATATCCTTGAACGGTAGGCATGAACTGATACATTTTAATTATCTAAACTGGTATATTACAATCCAGAGCGGCTGTGTCGATATGGCCTGCACGACACTGCGGAATGCAACAGATGTCATATGCAAGAGGCTGGGTTTCTGCATACAGCATGGTACTGTTGGAGAGTGCAGTAATTCTGGAGAAAGGTCTTTCAAGAGCTGGAAATTATAGTTGTCCCTCCTCTGCAGGCGGACCCCTTATTGGCATTGCTAGGATATGATAAGGGCATAGACAGGGCGATTAGGAAGCTGGTGGCTATCGGCCTGCTACTGGCTAAGCGCTGTGTGGTGATGAAATGGGCAAAAGGCCCTCTTCTGGCCTTAGAAGAATGGAACAGAGACATGGTGTACTGCAACACGCAATCAGATGTATATAGTGAGCTTCTTCCGCTGCAGAACCGTCCTAAGGATATTAGGGGCCGTATAAGATGTACCTGGTGGAGAAGCAGAAGGTGAAAAAGAGTAAACCCTGTATAGTACTGGATGCTGGTGGGGGATGCTTAGTGTGCGCAGAGAATATACCCGAGGAAAGTAGGAACACCTGGATCATTAGATAGGTTAGGCCTTTAACAGCTGGATGGGACCTGAGCTGCATGGTGGGCCTGATGGGTGAATGAACACCTCTTGTATTGCATGTGCAGCTACTTCTTAACATGTTTGACCAATTGCCTAGAGTGTTTTTCTGCTCAAAATGTATGCTATTATGTATAATGTTTCGCACTGATATGTAATACCTGTGAATGTTATCGGGACGATGTGATCATAATGTAACCAGCCCAATCATATGCTACTTACATTTGTCAATAAATAAAGTAATTAAAAAAAAGATCTGTGAGTGGGTGAGCAAGTATGAGTGATTCGGTATGTGGGTGCATGGGTGTCTGACTGGGTCTGAGAGTGGGTGTTGAGTTCCTGAGTTGTTCTGTGAGTGGGCGCATGAGTGCCTGACTGGGCTCTGCTAGTTCTCTGCCTATTTTCTGCTCATTTCTGACCTTTATTTTACCTCTTTCTGCTTGTTGTTGACCTTTATTTTGCCTATTACTGCACGTTGCTGACCAATATTTTGCCTCTTTCTGCTAGTTTCTGATCTCTATTTTGCCTCTTTCTGCTCATTGCTGATCTCTATTTTGCCTCTTTCTGCTCGTTGCTGGCCTTCATTTTGCCTCTCTTGCTCGTTTCTGACCTTTATCTTGCCTCTTTCTGCTCGTTGCTGACCTTTATTCTGCCTCTTGCTGTTCATTGCTGACCTTTATTCTGCCTATTTCTGCTTGTTTCTGACCTTTATTTTGCCTCTTTCTGCTCATTGCTGACCTTTATTTTCCCTCTTTCTGCTCATTTCTGACGTTTATTCTGCCTCTTTTTGCTCATTTCTGACCTTTATCTTGCCTCTTTCTGCTCATTGCTGACCGTTATTCTGCCTCTTGCTGCTTGTTTCTGACCTCTGTTTTGCCTCTTTCTGCTTGTTGCTGCACTATATTGTCCCCTTTTTGCTCGTTTCTGACCTTTATTCTGCCTCTTGCTGTTGATTTCTGACCTTTGTTTTGCCCCTTTCTGATCGTTTCTGACCTTTATTTTGCCTCTTTCGACTTGCTGTCCTTTATTTTGCCTCTTTCGGTTTGTTGCTGATCTCGATTTAGCCTCTTTCTGCTTGTTGCTGGCCTCTAGTTGGCCTCTTCTCTTTGCTGACCTTTATTCTGCCTCTTTCTGAACTTTATTTGGTCTTTCTCCTCATTTCCAACCTTTGTTTTGCCTCTTTCTGCTCGTGTATGATCTCTGTTTTAACTCTTTCTGCTCGTTTCTGACTTCTATTTTGCCTCTTTCTGCTAGTTTCTGGCCTTTAGTCTGCCTCTTTCTGCTCGTTTCTCATATTTGTCTTGCCTCTTTCTACTGGTTGCTGACCTTTATTCTGTCTCTTTCTCCTCTTCCACCGGGAGCCTCGAGTCCCCGCGTTCCCAGCAGGCTCCCAACTACTGCTGGAGCCAACATTGCTCCTGCAAGCAGGGAGCTGCTTGAAATAGCAGCTCCCTGTTCGCGGGAGCAATGTTTTCATCTTTTTCCCTGCACGCATATCTGCATGCAGGAAAACAGATAAAAACTCCACTTTCTGCAAACAGGAGCTGTTTGACAGTTTTGCTAGCAGAAAGCGGAGTTATGTTTGCTCTAGCGGGAGCTGTCCGCTCCCACCAAGCCAAGGCAAACAGCTACCTTGCGAGGTAGGCTCCCCCTCCATTGTAGTAATTAGCCCCAGGGAGGTGGTGGTCTCCGGGGGTCCCCCCCTACATTAATTTATTTCAGCCCCTGGGTGGTGGCAGACCCCCACGACAGCAGGGGGGCTACAAGCCCCCCCTTATTTTCAGTTAATTACCCCAGGGAGGTGACGGTCCCTGGGGTGTGGGCGGGCCCAGCGGGCCTGCCTGCATACATATTTTCAAGTGCCCCGGGGAGGTGGCGTTCCCCCGGGGCTTTCATAAGCCCTTGTGGGGGGGCCCGTGTTCCCCCCTCCTATTTTTATAGTGTGCCCCCAGGACCTGGCCCACCCAGAGGTTATAGTAAAACCAAGCGCTGGAGACCTTTATTGTTTTTTTTTTTTTTTTTTTTCCTGCGGATTCATGACCCTGTTGCGTATTCGCAGCAAAAAAATTAAATAAAACAGTCTGTGCAACAGTAGGTAAACTACTTCACTTAAAACACATTACATACTTCGATAACCCTATTAATCTAGAAAAAATATGAAACTCTAAATATAAAAATTATAGGTTAACATAGAATATATATATGTATGTATGTGTGTGTATATATATATATATATATATAAAATTGTAAAAAGCAATTATCCAATTTTTTTTTGTTGTTGAAAATTTCTTTATTGAGTTTTAATCAAAACATTAACATCCATTATAGTCAATAAATCCGAATGGTACAGGCAACACAAACGTTTGCATATTTAGCAGGTTTGTCTCATACAGGCGCGTGGCGAATACATATGGTGCAGTTTATGTGTAACACCACCACGGGTACCAGAGAGGGGTTCCACCCCTGTACAGTCACATGGTATGCAGCACATTACAAGTACTAGTAAGGACAAGAGGCTACATTGCGATGCACCCTACATCCATCCCAGATCTAATGTCGGGCTTGGGCCAGCCCAGCAAGGCGAGGGGATCCCAGAGGGTAATGTGGGGTCGTCCCAGACCAGTGTTTGCAACAGTGTCTAGGCTACAGGAATGAAGTATAGGACATTTAGCAACTCAAGATTTCGCAGTTGGCGGGACAGCAGGTGAGTCCTCCACTGCTCGCGTCATCAGGTAACCCCGGAGAGGGCTCCATATATCTCCTGGTCTGGAAGCACTCAGGAGCGTTTCAGCATAGTGGGACAGTTGTTCCTAAAAAGCAATTATCCAATTTGCAAAATTCATACAGTGTAATAATTTTCAAAAAAAATAATGCTTATTTAATTTTTACATAATTAACTTTACCACCCTATACATTTTTACAAACCTAGCAACACACACCTAAAATATAATGAAAATAAATAAGTATAACGCACTTTAAAAATTTATAAACAATTACATAACTAATAATTAATAGTTAGTTGTTCATTATTACTTAATTAACTTCCCACCCTACAATCCTACAAGCCCTGCAGCCCACTTCTAAAATATATCATTATTATATACTTTGCATAATTAATCGGTTATATATTTAATTATCCATTAATAATTATTTTTTAATTACTTAATTAACTTCTCAATGAATACTCCAACAAACCTAGCAACTCGCAACTAATATATAACTAAAATGAACCAATATTACATAATATACATAATAATCAATTCAATAATTAATACAGTATAAATTAATTTTTAATTAACTTCCCAGCCTATACCCCGACATACCCAGCCGCCCGCACATAAAATATAACTAATATATGATTACACAATTTACAAAATTGATAATCAAATAATTAATAATAAATTAAATGGGTCGTGTCTTGCGCAGCGAATATGGCAGCCGTGCCTTACCTCAGCTCCGTGCCTTTTGCCCTGCGTCCTGCCATAAATCCTGCTCTCCCCCGCGGCATGCACATACCACTTGTCGCTCGCTGACGACCCGTGTCAAGGCAACCCCGGAGAGCTGTTTTGAGAGACTGTGGACGGCCTTGTTGCGGCCGCGGCACACCTCACCTCTTTGGGGCGGCCTCTCCTTGCCTGCGGGGTCGTGGTCCATGGGCTGTCGGGTGCTGTAGCGGCCTTTGGCTGATCCGCACACAGTCACAGGACATCGCCTCCATGGCATAGGAAGGGCGTGCCAAACGAGGAGCGGTCTCCCCTTGACCTGCAGGCAAAACCGGGGACCAATCGGTCCTGCCCTTAGCCACCAGCAGTGGCCTTATGGCCCCTGGTGACGTGAGGCCCGTATGTGCCCCGGATCGCCTGCTTCACCTGGTGTTGCACTCGTGGGGCACCCCGCCCCTTAGCTGGAGGATCTACAGAGGCTTTCGCTGCAACAGAGTGCGCCCCATCCCCCCAACGAGGAAGTATTTCATAAATATATATGGTCACGGGTGGGCTTCCGGTGAGGACGTGACTCACCCATTTAGCAATGCTGCTGACCCTGGGCCTCACAACATGCTCTGTAGGTGAGCGGCTCATTCTTTTCTACATTGAGGCCATTGAACTACTGATGCCTCACTATGCCACTGATTCCTTTACTCTTGGGGGCATTGAATTTGAAGGCAGTGCGCACCCTGGGAACACACGGCCTGAATCAATACACTACCTCTCTGAGCCAATCCCACTTAGTGGTAGCAGGTTTGGACAACTACTTCAGTATTGTCTGCACATGCTGAGCCTTTACCAGTACATCGCTTCCACACAACGCTGGCGAATAGGGAGGCCCCAATGATAGTACTTGCTGCGGAACATTTAATTCAATGACCGCCTGCCCTCCTGTGTTTTAATGTCTTCAGTTTTACGCTGTCCCTGATCCCCTACCTACTGACCAGGGGATACACAGTGTGGGGCATGCACCGCTGCCCTGCGGCATCTCACAACCCATATTTACTTACCCAGTTGTATATGACGTTGGCAGCGATCCATAGCCTGGACATCATCTACTAGCCGCCTGAGCCTGGTAACTGTCTGAACTGCTGGCCACCGCAGCTATTTCCTATATGCGTGTGGCATACCTTACCTCTGCCGAATCTCAAGTACCCGTTCTATAAATTTTGCATTTGCCTGCTGTGATCTCTGCTGGACCGCCTGCTTATTTTGTGTGCAGCGGAGGTGGCGCTCGGCTCGCGACTGCCACAGAGAGAGATGGTTCACCAGCGAAATATGAAGGAGAATACCCCGGACAAGGAGGTTGTCAATGCCGGGGCGGATGCACCTGAGAAAGGTGAGGACTGTACTTCACTGGCTGCGCACATTGTGGCTATTCTGCAAACTATCAAAGACACAAAGATTTCCTTGGAAACCCAAATAGCGGCAGTGGTGGGTGAGGTGGGGTTTCTGAGAGAGGATCAACTGGGTGTTGCCTTGCTACAGATAAAAGACCTTACTAAGAGATGGTCGGCCAGGGAGAAGGAATGGAGACAGTTGGCCGGCAGGCTACAAGATGCGTAGGGGAATATCCTGTCGCCACAGTGTTCGCATTGTAGTAGTGGCGGAGAAAGCGGATGGGCCAAGCATGGAACTCTTCGTAGAAGAGTGGTTGGCTAAAACAGTTCTGCAGGGTAACCCTTCCCGGTTCTTTTCAGTGGAGCGGGCGCATAGAATTCCAACTTAGCCGCCGCGACCTGAGACGAGCCCTCGCCCGATTATCGCTTGCCCGATTAACTTTATGGACAGAGATGTCCTTCAGGCAGCAAGGAAGCATGGTCCCTGGATTATTGAGGGCCATGAGGTGCATATATACCCAGATTACACTAATTTGGTTCAGAGAGGGGTGATGGTGACTGTTAAGATGGTGTTGCCCCTGCTGGATCTCCAGTATGCCCTCCTCAACCCGGTGAAGCTGTGGGTGGTACATGAGTGACGGACTCACTTCCTGGTCACAGCACAGGAGGCTTGGTCGTAGCTTGAGCAGGGGGGGGGATCTAGTCAGGCCCACCACCGGGGATGAAGAGAGAGAAAGGGTGTAAGAGGGAGCAGTTGAGGCGAAGGAACAACAGGAGGCCCGGTGTTGCTACACCAACCAAAGAACAGGTGAAGGCGGCGCAAGAGCAAACTGTCAATGAGGTCCAGCGTTGCAGTGATGTTCTCAGCAATAATAGGTGGAGGCCTCTTATCTCGGAGACAGAGGGTAGCGGCTCACAATGAACTGATACTGAACTAGAGTTAGACGATTACCACCTGCCCATGGTGACACCTATGATGTTGACCACCTGGGGTAGGAGTGGCTCTGATTAGTGACAAGGTATGGTAAGAACATCAGTGGCTCTTGGGTGGGGGAGCCTTGGTCTACGTGGAGTGCTTCTGGCTACAGACTAGAGACTGCCTACAGTGGGGCATTGAACAATGGATAGCCCTGCATGCGTTTGTTTCCGGGTGTATACGTACCGTGAGTTTGGTGGGGGGGGGGGTTAGTTTTACGATCACTACACAGTAAGGTAGGTTTAGGGGTATTTCACAACACTTTGATGCACCATGGGCCGGAGGAGGTCTCACCATGACGCAGATTCTAACACTGGCACTGCTGATCTGGAATGTTAATGGACTAGGTAACAAGGTCAAGAGAAATTTGATACTCAGGGATCTTAATAGATATAAATCTGTCATTGTGTACCTACAGGAGACATACCTTATAGGTGACCAACATTGTAGCATGGGGAGGGGGAGATATACGTTGGTGGGATATGCACAATACTCCTGGCTTGAGAAGGGTGATGATTCTGATTAGGAAGGTGCTCTCGTTTCATGTGCAACACACTTTGACGGACCCACAGGGGTGTTACACTGTGGCCCTGGGAGAATACGAGGGAGAAGCAGTGTTATTGATTAATGTCTACACCCCCCAGCCTTCAATCTCTTAACATTACAACATGTGGGTTCTGTTCTAGTGGAAGCCCCCCCTGCACTGGTGGTGGTAGGTGGAGACTTCAATTTTGAATTAAATTTGCATCCGGACAGGATGTGTTCCAGGGTAGAGGGAGAGGCCACGAAGGAAAAATTAGAAGGTTTCACGCGGGCCCTGGGATTATGCGATGTTTGGAGAAATCATACTGACGAGAGGAGATATTGGTTTTACTCAGGGGCACACAGCATGCACTTGCGATTTTTTTTTCTTTCTTTCAATACAAGTGACTCACTCCTTAGATTTCGCGAGGCTACATATCTGGCCTGTGGAATCAGTGATCACTTGCTGCTGCTACATATCTGGCCTGTGGAATCAGCGATCACTTGCTGGTGCGAGTGACGCTGTCCGATAACATTCAGAGACACAGGGGGATATGGAAAATGGAGACTTGGCACTTATCTAATGTACAGGAGGTCAAATGCTTAGACAATGCATCTAAACACTATTTTGAGGACAATAAAACTTCCGTGAGCAGCCCAGTCACATTGTGGGAGGCTTTTAAGGCCACTATTAGGGGAGTCATTCTCACCGGGGTAATAAGGGACTGACGGGAGAGACGGGCTAGATTGACAACCTTGGAGGGAGAGCTGGCTCAGTTAGAGAGGGGCTATGCGGAGGTCCTATCTCCCCCTGGCAAGGAGGCTATGGATTTAAAGAGAGCCGAACTTCGGGCAGTGGCTATTTCTGAGGCCAAAACGTCATACCCAGCGAAACAGAAAAGGATGAAGGGGGAAGCAAGACGGGCAAATTGTTAGCGTGGATTGGGGGTAAGGTAAGGGAAAGTATGGCTGTTAGAGCATTACGAGTGGACTCTGGGGACACAGAGGCACTGTGGAGATAGCAGAGGAATTCGCTAGCTATTTTGCGGCCTTTTACAATACCCACTTGTGGGCCCCAGAACAGGAAGTGTTGGAATTTATCAATGACTGCCCTATGAGACGATTGGGCAGGGAGCAGGCGAGAGATCTAGAGGCAGATATTACAGTGGATGAAGTTTCCTCTGCCATGGGCCAAATGCAATACGGGAAACCCCCGGGACCGGAGGGGTTCCCGATTGAACTGTTTTGAAAATTACAGGGGGCGGACAGTGGCCTCGTTTCACGCAGCCTTTCTGAAGGCATTTCAGGATGGGGAGCTGCCGGGTGACATGTGGTCGGCGATGTGGTACTTATCCCGAAGGCAGGGAAGCCCAGAGATAGATGTTGGTCCTACCGGCCCATATCATTGCTGAACACGTCAAGATCCTGCCAAACTACTAGCGACCAGACTTAGAGGGGAGGTGTTAGAGTTGGTACACCCGCACCAGAATGGGTTTATGCCTGGCCACTCGACAAGACTGAACCTGAGATGTCTACATAATAGCCAAGCAGAGGCGGCGGCTACATCGTCTGATGTTTCGTTAGATTCAAATAAGGCCTTCAACTCAGTGAAATGGCCTTGCCTCTTAGATGTGCTTGAGAAAATGGGGCTTGGCCCTAGATGCATCAAGTGGCTAAAGCTGCTCTATGATTGGCCCGTAGCCAGAGTGGGGGTAAATGGCCATACCTATGGGAGTTCAGTGTTGAGAGGCATGAATCAGGGATTTCCGCATTTGCTGATGCTGTTCGCCCATGCCATAGAAGTTTTAGCGAAATGGGTGCGGGTGGACGCTCAAATATGGGCTTGGCTGGGAGGTGATGGATTGGAAAAACGCATATCACTGTATGCTGATGACATTTTGTTGTATCTAATGAATGTGGGCCCCAGGCTGGACAGACTGCAGAACATCTTCTGTATCTTTGGGACACACTCTGGCTTTGCCATTAACTGGGAAAAATCTTTGCTGTTCCCGCTGGAAGAATGGACTCAGAAGGGGACGCTGGTTCTGCCGCTGCGCATAGAGACAGGACAATTTAAATATTTGGGGATCTGGGTTACTACCTGTCCAGATTCATATTATGTGGCTTATCTGCTCAGGCAACTGGAGCAGGATGTGAAACACTGGAAGTCACTGCCACTCTTGTTACTGGGAAAGGCAGCAATTTTTAAAATGGTGGCACTTCCCAGGTTTCTGTACGTCCTCAAGAACAGCCCCTATAAGTTCCCAGATGGGTACTTTACGAAGGTGGACGCATTAGTGAGGATGATACTGTACGTGGGTGGACAGCCTCCTATAGCCCTCAGGGTCCTTCAGAGATCTAATTATGATGACGATATTGCCCTACCAAATGTGCGGAAGTACTATAAAGCGGCACAAGTGAGTGTTGTAAATGATTAGGAATAGGCAGCTAGGGCAGATCCGTTGTTTCGTCAAGACAGGTTAGGAATGGGGGATAGGAGCTACATACACTTGTTATATGGGGGTAGGTTGTTGCCCGAGGCGAGTCTAACGATGAGGACGGTGGTCGACATTTGGAGGAGATTGACCAGGGAGATGGGATGGGGCCCGCAGGCTGACACCAAGGACTCCATTGTGGGAGGGCTCCAGGTTGCGACCTGTCACGGCTTTGAAAGGATTTTAGAGATGGGATACTATCAGAATTTCCACTATGGCAGATGTGTGGGATGCGAACCGGGTGGTTTCTTTTGCCTTCCTGAAGCAGGAATATCAAATGTCAGAATCGCAATGGTTGCACTATGGTCAGTTGAGACATGCCCTCCAGACATGTATATCGTTAGAGGAGGAGACGCAAGAAGACTCCCCGCTGGAAGGTAGCCTCCTAGATGGGAGGGTTGACAACAAGGGGATCTCATTGACATGTGGGACAGTGATAAGAAACCTGCAGTCCCCTCTCTTGAGACTACAGGATACATTGGAACATGACATAAGAGATTTAGACAAGGGTGACTGGCAGGAGTCTCTAGAATTCCCAGCGATGGTGCCAATAAAGATGAGCTTCCCACTGATTCAACTTGAGTTCTTACATAGAGTCTATTATATGCGCACCTTGCTACATAAGATTGGAAGGGTGGGTGGTGCGGTGTCTTAGGGGCTGTGGCTGGAAGGCACCTTTCTACAGACACTTTGGAGCTGTCCCCATATACTTGTGTTATGGGATGCTGTTGGGCAGTCCCTAGCGGGGGCAACGGGCTGCTCCTGGAGATGCAGCAGTGACTGACGCTTCTGGGAATATGGGGCCGGACAGATCATTCCTGCTATCAGAAACTGGTAAATTTGGGTTTTATGGTGGCAAAAAGGGACATTGCGCAGAAATGGGGCTCCGGGACTCTCCTTAGATACAGGGACTGGGAGCTTGGAAAGGAATATTGTAGACTAATGGAAAAGGAAATCTATAAAGGGCGTGGGTGCCAAAGGAAATTTGACAAGATTTGGTGAGGATGGGATGCGAATGTGGGTTGAGAGTGGGGCAATATGGGTGTATTGCCCAGCACTGACACGGGAGGGAGGGGCAACATTTATCTGACTTGGAAGCCCTTGCGTGAAGGACTGGAAATGGGGGTTGTTTGGTGGGACCAAGTGGCCTGGGGGTGAGGGTCTGGAATTTGTTTCTTCAATTCAGCTGTGGCCGAACTCCTGACCGATTGGGATGTTGTGCTGTGAGTGTTGGCATACTTGTTATAATGCATAAACTTTAAAACCTTTTAACAAAAATAAATAAATAATAAACTATACATTGTTAATTATTACCTAATTAACTTCCCACCCTCGTTGTCTTATGCCCTGCCCCTGTGACAATGTTTCACCACAGACCACGATTCATGTTATCCTTTTTTGTAAATTTTATACCGTATCACGGATTCTGTTTTTAAAACCTGTTCTTAAACGCTATGGCTTACGTCAATGTCGACCTGCCTTAATGGCTCTACAACAACTAGATAATGAATATATTATTTTGAGTGTTATAAATTTTCTGAAAAAGGTTCTCTCCCGCAGGAATCAATTGTTTTTTACTTGATTAGTTGTCATTGAAAGCTCTTTTGTTTAACACTGTCTTAGCCATATAAAATCTGATTAGTTGCTATTTGAAAGCTCCTTATTCTAATACTGTCTTAATCATAAATTTTATTGTATAATGAAATGTTTTTTATTGTGCTTTTATGACTGTTTTCTCAAACAATCGAATAAAGCTTTCTTGACTTGACTTGAACTTCCCACCCTATACCCCTACAAACCTAGCAACCTGCACCTAAAATATAAACATAATAAATCAGCTTACATATTATACATAATATCAATCACATACTTAAAAATTAATAATTATTCAATGATTAATTATTACATAATTAACTTACCAACCGATCCCCCCGCAAATCTGTTATAACACTATAAATTGCTATTTACAATTACGTAAAAAATTCTAAATCTTTAGAAACTATATTTTACAAAATGAATAACAATTGTACAAACCATGCTAACACATAAAATTAATATATAAACTAAAACACATCAAATTAATTAAACTACATTCCTTGCAACTATATTATTGATAACGATATTTACAACAATGATATTATTAACAACGATATTACTTAACTAAAAATAAATTCTTGGCAAGAATAATTTTGCATCCCAATTTTTTTTCTCTCGATATCTGTCTCCTGATATTTACAACTTGATATTTTGTCCATATACTAGGTCAGAATTTGTTCTTCGGCCGTGGTGGGAAGTTGTGTTGCTAGGGTGACTAGGTCTGGTGGAGGGTAAAAATTGCTGTCTATGGAGGTGATTTTGTCACAGAAGAATTCTGAGAGCTTGTTGCAGAAGTCTTGGGGTGATGTTGCTGGAGGCAGCAAGAGGCATGGTGAATTCTTTGATGACGGCAAAGATTTCCTTGCTGCTGTTTGTGCTGGCTTCAATATGGTCTGCAAGAGCTTTGCGCTTGGTGTTTCGGATCTGTTGATGGTAGCATTTTAGGGCAGATTTGAAGACCTCTTTGTCCGTGGTGTCTTCGCTTGTTCTCCACTCGCGCTCTAGTTGCTTACAGTGGCACTTCAATAGTCTGAGTTCCTCTGTGGACAAGCCGACCTGTGGTCGGGTTCTTGCTCTTTTGTTGCGTTTGAGGAGACCTAGGGTGTTCTCACATTCAGTGATGCACCTGTTGGAAGTTTTTAATGGCTTCTGGTAAGCTGTTGCTGTGCTAGGGCCAGTGTGCAGAGAGGGCAGAGCCCCAGTCCTCCTCTGTAGTGTTTTTCTAGGTAGATTCGGTGGAGGGAGGCCTGTGGTGGGTGGGGTATGGGTATGTTGAAGCAGATGAGGGTGTGGTCTCTCCAGGTCATGGAGGCTGACTTGTCAATTGTGATGTTCTTAACGGAGGAGAAAACCTCAAGGAGGATGACAGTGCTGGAGTCGATGAGGAGAGGTGCGATGGTGTTGCTGGGGAAATTATTGCAGGGTCTTGGTGGTCTGTTTATGGGGGTTCTGCCTAGGGAAAAGTATGCAGAGATGTGGAGCTCGAAAGTGAGGTTCTTCATGTAGCCGGTAGGGGTGATCGTGTAGTTGGTGCACCTAAGAGTGTTAATGAAAATAATGGTGACTCTGCCTCCGTGCTTGTTCTGATGGTCCTATCTGACTATCTTTTTAGCCTGCAAGGATGGCTGTTGCAATTTGGGTGTGGAGGATGGGTTCAGCCATGTTTCCATAAGGAAGAACATGTCTGGGGCATGGTCATGCAGAAGGTCCAATATTTATGCAGCATGTTTGGTGAGTGATCTGGTGTTGAGGGGCTTACATGCGAGTGTGGCATGCACGTGGGTGGTGGTTGGTCTGTGTGAGTGGGTATTTGGTTTGTGTGAGTGAGTTGGGGTACTAGGCCTTGGTGTGGGAGTGAGGGAGAGTGCATGAGAGCTTGCAGGAGGTGCATTGACAAGCTCACTCTATCTTGTGTTGTGTGGTGCAGAAGCAGTGTGGCGAGTGTCAGCCGGGGTTGAGCGAGTGGAGGAACGTGGCGAGGTGGTGGTGGGTCAGAGGAGAGGTAGGGTTCCTGTTGCTGGCCGCGGTCAAGGCCATTAAATAGGTCCTGAGAGGGCGAGTAGTGAAGGAGGTGGTGTTTGGGGGCAGAGAGGGGCATGGGAAGCAAGAGGGCGGGCAAGTAGGAATGCAGTAAAAAAGGTATGGAGGGCTGGGGGAGACAAAGAGCAGGAAAAATGAAGTACAAGCAGTGCAAGAGACAAAAACAGTGGGCGAAACCTGGGAAGTCACAAAAACAAGCAAAAGGCAGAGAGCAATAGGAGAAAAAAAATCAGAGGCGCCAAAACCGTCAAAAACAGTGGTAGAGGACAGAAAAAGAGCTCAAAGAGGCACAAATGTGTCTCAACTATTTTTTTACATTTTGGTTTTGTACTAGTATCTAGTAGGTGAAAACTTTTGCCTAGGTGTTATGACAATTTTTTTTTCGAATTCATGATATTTTGCCCACTTTAAAAACTGAGGTTCGGCTAATCTTCACATTAAATAATGTTTTTTTGATATTAATGTGCTTCAAGTATTATATTTTGGAGTATCGTACAGTTTACTTGTTTTTCATTATTTGTGTGCATTTTTAGTGTTTAATTTGAAATTATATACTTTTTTCTCATCCATTTTTGCTTTACCTTATTAGGATGAATTGGAGTGGGGAAGAGCAAACTACTTTCAGATAAAGAGAATACGTGAGGTAGGTTCAAAAGTTTACTTTTAATGCTATGATTCAATCCATTTAAAATTGCAGAACTGTTCAGGTTGTTTCATGCATGTTTCAGCTGGATATCTATTAAGTAATGAGGTATTTATGTCGCTGTTAAGGAAGGATAATGTTGACGACTCAGACAATCTAGGTGGTCTAGCAATCTTCATTATGGGCATGGTGGATCCGTTTAAGATGTTGGCTCTTCCTAAACATTTATATGTACTCCAGAACTTCCCCTACAGTATCAAGTGGAACTTTTTCCTGTATCGCCTGGTGGGGTTTCACAAAAACGTTTCAGTGGACTGGGTGAGGAGTGTCAAGGGTTTCCATTGATAGTTGGTACCTGTCAGTGTATGTTGGGTGTCTTGGGATGTAAAACGTTTATGCTTATCAACAGGAGCTCACTTAAAAGTGATAAAAGATTATATTTGAGTAGAGATGCAATCAATCTAAACAATAGAAAATGTGTTACTACAAGATATCAGTCTTTGACATATCCTTTGTTTGTTGAGTGCTGGATGACTATCCATCTGCCACTATAGTGGTGCGACCAAAGCAAATACAAGGAGATGATGGACGGGGCGCTGAAACGTTTCAGACACTCTCCCCCAGTCACAGATCTGGGTTGAATCCATCATCGTTCTTTAGCTCACTTTGCCACCCCAGTTCAGACCCAGCCATATGCAAATAAGTCTTGACCCTGTTCCTCATGGGAACAGTCCAGCCCGAACTGCCAAGCCAGGTCTTCCCTGGACCGGAAACAAGCATCCTAGGACCGGTTTTGGGGAAACACCCCATATCAGCCAGGCTAACTTGAATCCAGTGGCAAAGTGAGCAAGGGACCCACGTCTGGGCATACCCTGTCACCTTACGGCAAACAAAGCAAACACAAGGAGATGCTGGATGGAGTGCTGAAATTTTTCAGACACTCACTCCCAATCACAGATCTGGGTTGAATCCATCATCGTTCTTTAGCTCACTTTGCCACCCCAGTTCAATTTGTTACCCCGAAACCGGTCCCAGGATGCTTGTTTCCGGTCCAGTGAAGACCTGGCTTGGCAGTTCGGGCTGGACTGTTCCCATGAGGCACAGGGTCAAGACTGATTTGCATACAGCTGGGTCTGAACTGGGGTTGCGAAGTGAGCTAAATAACGATGATGGATTCAACCCAGATCTGTGAAAGGGGGTGAGTGTCTGAGAAGTTTCAGTGCTCCGTCCATCATCTCCTTGTGTTTGCTTTGTTTGCCCTAAGTTGGCAGGGTATGCCCAGACGTGGGTCCCTTGCTCACTTTGCCACTGGATTCAAGCTAGCCTGGCTGATGAGGGGTGTTACCCCGAAACCGGTCCCAGGATACTTGTTTCCGGTCCAGGGAATACCTGGCTTGGCAATTCGGGCTGGACTGTTCCCATGAGGCACAGGGTCAAGACTGATTTGCATATAGCTGGGTCAGAACTGGGGTGGCGAAGTGAGCTAAAGAAGATGATGAATTCAACCCAGATCTGTGACTGGGGATGAGTGTCTGAAACGTTTCAGCGCTCCGTCCATCATCTCCTTGTGTTTGCTGTAGTGGTGTTTCCCAGTTGACCTGATATCATAAAAATGTGAAGGTATCAAAAGTAACTCCATTGTTAGGCGTCTGACTGAAGAAAGTAGCTAACCTTTGAAGGATTTTTAAGTAAGAACCTTTACCTTTGTTGCCGTTTGGGGCTGGGAAAAGAATCTACAGTCCACAGTCTGTATTAAATTAAAGAAAAGGCTGAAGTGGGTGTTAGCTTTTCTTCATTATATAATTACTATAAAGCATTTTTGATAACAAAAGTCTCATTATTTGTTCAGGAAAGATCAGACTAATATGCATGCCAGCTGGTACTATATTGAAGAACAATCCATTTAACTTTTTGGTTGCTTTTTAATGTAAAAGAAAATACAGAGCTTCAGAAAATGTTACCCAATTTTAAATGCACCTCTACTGTTTGGAAGCAGGTTCTTTTTGAAGCAGATGCATCCTACATTATGTTTTCTAATGCATCACTATGACATAATCCAGGTTAAAACTCGACAACAAATGTCTGTTTTGGAAATATTGGATAGCTGCAGGAATTCGGATGATTAAATGTTAGTTTTTGAGCTCTTAAAATCTAAATATGGACTCACTAACTGAAAACAGTTCAGAAATTCTAATCTTCAGGGGATACTCATTCAGACCTGATCCATGTTAATAGTGGAGCTACCATCCGAACTCTTCCCATTCTGACTCACTAAAAGTAATTGGATGTCTACTGGCGAAATAATGCCACTGCTTTTATGTAAAGAGAAGAAAGCAACTTTTATCTGTACTTCTCTTGAAAGTATCTTCGGTGATAGCAAGATGACTTTGGGCTTGACTTTACATGCTGGCAAAGGATTTGTAAGATGATTGCAGGAGTAAAACTCAATCTTGGTCTGAAATTTATTCATCAGCTATTATCATTTTGACTTTACTGGACACCTGTCCGAATGATGAAATCTGAAATATTAACATTTGCTCACTGTTGAGTAGGGCATAAAGAAAATGGTACTTTGGGTTACATGGTCCTTATAAACTTCTAGCATGATGTTATGGGTAGAGTGCCCTTAGTCAGAAATGTTGTGTTGAGAAAAACACCTATGATCCCATTTTCTCACCTTTTGCTGTCAAATCCTGAACTAAATCATGATCGCTAAGTTGGATTGATCACGGTGGCTATTACGAAATTGGTAAATCAGTCATATTCAGTAGAGGACTGGATAGACCATTTATTTTTACTGGTCTAGATATGAACCTATAATGTACCTAAAATGAGCTATAAAACAGAAATGTAAAGTAATATGGAATACTTTCTGTGAATTGTGTACTTAAAAATTGAAACAAAGATTCGGTTATTTATTTTCATCTTTTCTCATTTTACCCCTCGCCAGTTGCACACCTGTTGTGCAATCAGTGAATTCTGGTTAGTATATCAATTTATTATGGTAATGTTATCTTCAGTATAAATACAAATGAAATGGATAGGATTATGTTACATCATTGTTTGCTTTCATCAATAGTTTTTAAATTGTAAAATCAGTAAAAGTAATATTTGCAAAAAAGTTAGGACCTAATCAGCATAACAGAACTAAGTGATGTTCTGGACTCACGGGTAAGTGAACCCACATGCTGACCTTAGTGCAAAATAGGAGCTGCACCATAATAAGTTGTGGAAATACCCATCAGTATGCCAGACTAGTAGGTAAGAAAATCCTTGCTGGTCTCCAGAACTATGGTGATTAATGTTCCTGAACTCTTTCAGAAGTAAAGAGAGAAATGAGAAAGGGACCTTGAGGAATTTTATGTGAGTAATGGTGTGAATCCAGCTTAATGCTTAAGGGGGTGTTGCCTAGGTTCCGACTAATTCTCTTTAAATTACTCCATTGAATGGAGTGGTACACAATTAAAGAGATCATAGAAAATGAAATAGTCATTCCCCAGAGTCTTTTGTGTGCCTCACAGAAAGAGGGCACTTTTTCCTCTTCATATGATCTGTAAGAATATCCAGGGCCTCTGGATTGAGGTCACTAGCTTTTTCTCAGCAGCCATACAGTCCTTGGCCTGGTGAAAGGCTTGGAATTTGCCCATGGCTTACAAATGTGAAGTGTTCACCCCTAACTAATGATGGCACTGGTAAACATTAGAAAAATAAAAAGTGTAAAAAATAGGGTTATTCGTTGAGAGGGGTGAGAGCCCCACTGAAGTAATAAACTCAATCCTTTTCAGGGTAACCAAAAAAATCTCAAAATAAACTTGCACTTAACCTTCTGGTAGCTTGGCACAAAAGCAGTCAGGCTTAACTTAGAGGGAATGTGTAAAGTATTTATACAAAATTCAAACAGTGATAAAGTGAAAACACAACACAAGAAAAATCCCAAAGCAGCTGAGAAAAGTAGACTAAATCTTAATAAATAAAATGACACAAAAACGACACAAATTCAATATATAGAACCAACATTATGAATTTTTAACATTACAGGTGAAAATAGCCACAAAAAGCACAAATCGCCACTATCGGTTATCTGGTTGTGCTGTACTAAGCCAAAGTCAGACATTCAGGCCCACCGCGACGGAGCGCAGGTTTGAAAGAGCGACCAGCTTTGTCACCGTGGAAAGTTTACCTTCTCACTCAGTCCAGTTTTACACGAGGACCCTCAGCCGGAGCTTTGCTTTGGTGGGGGACGCGAGGAGGTCTATATCGGTGCGAAGAGCTGTTGGGGCTTCACATTGGCAGGAGACGAGGGTGATTGATGCTGATGTGAAGAGCAGATCGCTGTTGCAGCTTCGAGTTGGAGGGCGACGTGAGCGGTCATTTGCTGACACTGAGACCTTGTCACCGATGGAGCTTCTTGTTGGCGGGTCGCCGTTTGCTGACGCAAAGAGCCTAGAATCTCTGGATTTTCTCCAGGTTGGAGGAGTACACTTTGACACCTGCCATGGGTCCTGAACTTGAGGAGGCACCTCCTGGGGTCAGAACTCACTCCAGAAGAGGCCAGCAGTAGGGTCCTGGCTGGCTCAGTTGGTGCTGGTCGGCTGAGCAGTTGCAGGATGGCCTCTGGAAGCTTGTTGTGACCCTGTAGCTCAAACAGATCGTCAGCCAACTGACTCTTGAGGTCTCTTTTGGGATCCTGGATTCAAGGCAAGCAGACTCAGTCTTCCTTGTGTGTGAGGTCACTCTATTTGTCTACTTCTAAAGTGGTTCTGGTCAGTTCTTGCCCTTCCCCTGTGTTTGGCTTTAAACTCTCTAGGGTGACGAAGGGCAGTAAGGGTGTGTGTACAGACCTCAGGCTACCCTTTAAAGCTCAGGAAGGTCTGAGTACACCACCCCAGGCCATCCTGCTCTGGAGAGGAACACCTTAACCCACAGCCAAGGCCTTTTTGTCCCCTGCCTGGAAGAAATACACATCTTACCACAGCAGAGCCATTAACAGCCATGTGACACAGGCAGAAAGGCACATTTGGTTTAGGCAGCAAAATGCCAGCTTTCTAAAAGTAGTATTTTCAGAATAGTGATTTATAGTCTGACTTTATTGTTAAGGAGGATTTTAAATTACAATTCAAATGAGTGGAGGAAGTATTTCTCTATCTGCTCCAAAACTAACATTATCACATATTGTGTGTAGTAAGGTGACCCAGTGTTATTCAATAGGAGAGGAAACGTTGCTGCAGTAAAAACACATCTTTGGGGTTTTTTCACAGCCAAGACCTGTAAAGCTTACATGCATCAGTCCTAATTTTTAAATACCATGAACCCTGCCCTATGAAGCTCTAGGGATTAACTTAGGGGTGACTGATATATGTTAAAAAGAAAGGTTTAGACATAGCAAATGGTTACTGCACAACAGGCTGCAGTGGCAGGCCTGATGTGTTTTGCAGTGCTGCTTTAGTGGGTGGCACGAGTGCTGCAGCCCACTTAGTAGAATTTAATTTACAGGCCCTGGGTATATGTAGTACAATTTACTAGGGACTTACAATTAAAATAAATGTGCACATCGTGAGTAGGACAATTACCATGTTTAAAGGAGCAAGCACAAGCCCTTTACCACTGGTCCTAATAGCAATTATAATAAATCTTCATTCGGGAGCAATCGCAACCATAAAAGATACAATCATGCAGTAGTAAAAACATCATTACAACCAATTCAACGTTCAGGTAAAAACGGCACATCCAATTTAAAAATTAAGATAAAGCGCCACTCCTGGTAAATGTTGATTTAAAAAGGGTAAGAAAAAGCAGTGCTAAAACACAGATGGCCATTCAATGGTCAATCGGGTCTAGATAATCTGGATCTGTAGGCGGCCTGCAGGAAACTTGCCATTGCGCAGAGTGTGAGTTCATTAGGCAACTGCTGTAGATACAAAAGTGCCACTCTGGCTTGC
This sequence comes from Calotriton arnoldi, assembly GCA_963921515.1. Classification (NCBI taxonomy): domain Eukaryota; kingdom Metazoa; phylum Chordata; class Amphibia; order Caudata; family Salamandridae; genus Calotriton; species Calotriton arnoldi. Next base: position 617,963 of record CAWUFW010000193.1, on the reverse strand, counting down.
CTAAACGTCAGGCTCTTTAAAAGGGGGCGAAGAAACAGCCTTCTTGGGAGGGTAAAATATTTACACATAAGGACAAAATGTAACATGTCCTGTGGAGATCTAGTCATAGCCACATGGTCCTCTCGTGTTGGGGGGGATAAAACCAGAAGGAGATGCCAAAAGGTGGTGAAGAAGGTTAAACCTAAAACTGGTGAATATAACCTGTCAGTTGCACTTGTATGGGTAGAGAGGTAATTTTCCCTGCTCAGGACTGTCTTTAACAAGGCATGCACCCTCACTGTTGATTTCCAGTGCTCAGTGTTTTCACGGAGGGCAGAGGTATATTTGAAATATAGATCTTTTATAATGTTAAGGTCCTGAGGCCTTACAGTGTCACATGAGAGAAAAATATCTGGCCTACCTAGAGCAAAAAAAAGACTCCTTTACATATCGTAGCCAGGGAATTTTAAAAGCGTACTCTGACAGGCAGTCTGAGATAATCAGGCGATTTAGGTCCTTGTTCTCCCTAGACCATATTTTTACCCAACACAATAGAGGCTTAACTGCCACCTGGTCGGCTAAAAAATTAACACCCAGCTTTTTGTGCACTGCATAGGCGGGGGTACTTTGAGGGACCCACAAGATTCGATGCAAAAACTTGTTTTGGGCCACCTGTAACTTGTGTGCTGCAATATACCTCCATACTTCACTACCATATAGCATCTTTGAGGTGCATATAGACTGGTACAATTTTAAAATCACCTCTGGTACCCAAGATCGCAATCTATTGGCATAGCTAGCGATGGCGCCTATAGATTTGTTCAGATCGCTCAGCTTGCCCTCCAATAATATTTTCCAATTAAATTTCTCATCGAATAGAATTCCCAGATAAGGGAAGGCCGGGACCTTCACTAGAGTGTGAGAGCCCGCTTTAAAGGTTTTCGACTGGAGACCCCGGGAGCCAACTTCCAAAACGTACGACTTTGTTAAGTTGACTAACAGGTCCAGTCCATCCATAAAAACAACGAACCCTTCAATTAAAACCTGCAATCCCAGGGTTGTACGAGCCATAAGCGCCGCATCATCAGCATATTGTAAGACCGGCAAAGATCTCCTGCAGACTCTGGGGCAATCAGACTGTAATGCCAGGAGGGCAGCTCCTAAACCATTGATGTAAATGGTGAATAAAAAAGGGCTAAAATGCAGCCTTGGCGACCCCCCCCCTCCCCACCCCCGCTGAGTGCAATTGAAGTGTTCAGAGGCCTGAACTTCAATGATGTCCTGGAAGAGATTTGGGGGGATCCCATCAGGGCCTGGTGCCTTCTTCCGACGAGACAAATTCTCAATACCCCTGTGAAGTTTCTCCAGCGAGAAGGTAACTGGTGTGATTGCCGGGCTTTGTGCAATATCCATGCGAGACCCATCATGAAGGCCAAAATTAAATACCCTGTCAAAATGGATGACCCACTGTTCTGGAGTGATGTGGCATAGGACAGGTCTTGATGGCACCGAGAAGCAGGGGCTATTGATAATCTGCCAAAAGAGTGTAGAATCCTTCAGTTCGCCAGCTTTGATTAGATTAGCCCATGCCTGTTTCTGTAATTGATGCCTCCATTCTTGCAGGGCCCCTTTATAGTTTCGACTGCAATTTGCCACCCATTTCCTGTTGCAAGGCGACTGTTTCAGGGCTTTCTTCAGATGCCTTAGGGCTTGGGAGCACTCGAGTCCAACCATAAAGGGTGAGCTGGGCGATGCCCAACCACCGGGGTCGATAATAGCCCAGAAACCTACTGAGCGATGGAGGCAAAAGAACTTAAAACCTCCTCGCCAGGCATTAAAGGTCAAAGCAGGTGAGTATCTCCTGCTGTCAGTCAGCAAAAGGACTGATTAAAAGCCTTAGCGTCTATTTTCGACCAGCGAAAACTCATCCCCTGGTCAATTGGGGTTAAGGCTTTCGAGGCCCCTCCGGTTTGTTCCCTAGCCCCACCATGGACAGGGTCAGAGGGTTATGGTCACTGTAGGGGCAATGTAAAATATTGAAGGAAGCAGGAGGCCAACCCATGCAAGCAGATACAAAAATTAAGTTGATAATCGTGGCGGATCCCCTTCCTTTATATGTCAGAGGGATTTAAGGATTTGACCAGGTTATCAGCTGATCTAAGGTAAAAACCAAATTGTGCTTGTGTAAGAATTTATTTATCTCCTCCCCTTCCATGGTATGCTCCAGGTGCAAGTCCTCCGAAATCGGACAAGGTTGTGTGTTAGATAACAAGTGTAAAAAATTTGGGCACAGGTGACAATTAAAATCCCCTGCCAGGATAAGATTCTCATGCCCGAGGACCTCCCCTTTTTTATGAGTTTAAGGTGCCACTTAAGGCTATAAAATTAGAGGCCCGGCCCCCTATTTGCATTATAGAAATTAGTTACTACCATCGGTAGAGCTCTCCCAATGCGCAATTTTACGCCCTGGAACACATGGGAGTCTCACTTCATGATCTGCATAATGCCACAATACCCGAGAGCTACAAAAATAATGAGACCCTCCCTCGCTCTTCCTGCACTAGAGCCCATCACTGGGCATAAGATGGTCTTGTACCCCTCTAGGAAAAAATTATTCTTGGCTTCCCATTTCTCTTGCAAGTAAATAATGTGAAAGGACTTAATAAACTGTAACCACCTTTAGCCAGTGAACTTAGAGGACAAGCCTAACACATTCAGAGAAATGAGTCTGAAGTCCTTCCCAGGTCTGTGGGTAAAGCCCATAGTGGAAGTTAAGGTGGAGCGTGGCGAAACTGGTCCTAATAGCAACAAAAACAGGTTCAACAAAAACAAGGTAGTGAAGGCAAAAAGTCTGGGGGAATACCACCCCTAAGGTGGTCAGGTCTTATAGGGAGCTACTTACAATTGAGTAATGGCTTTGTGGCCTGGACGAATGTATGTTGCTGGAAAAGCCAATTTACCAGGCTCAGGATGCACCTAAAAACATGGTGAGATCCGGGTATGTGGATGGAGCACCTCAATGTGTATGGGTTCATGGTCAAGCTATGTTGAATTATGCAAAACAACACTTGATATATGCTCTGTAACCATGGAACACCTCGGAAACTGCCTGACTTGTACTGCCAGCATTAAGAATAGTATACACTCCCCAAGCAAGCAGTCATGTTTTGCCCACATGCAGATGTGCTTTTACTATCATGTGCTTGTTCTAGATTTTCAGCTTAAACCAGTCTCTTATCATTGTGACCTGAATATCCCTTCTAAGGTTTTATAGACTGTCTCCATGTGTACTTTCTCCATTATCAAGGGTATCTGCGGTTTGAGATAGTGCCAGTGCAGTGTTTAGGTATTGTGTATGACAACCGGATGACCTTTGCATCTGAAAGCCACTGTGATTGTAGATGTGCAAGTATTCTCACCACAGGTCCCAAGCACTTGGTCAGGGTCCTGGGTAAACCTGTAAACTCAATATTGATCAGGGAGCTGGTCAGTAAGAGGCTCAAGATTTAGTCACTTAACTCTTTTGGGGCCGTTTCTCTGAGTCCTGGAAGTGAACCATTCTCTGCAGAATACCTTTTTATCACCCACCTGTAGAATCCAGTTTCCTAATCCAATGTTTTGAAAAAAGCTTCAAACGGAAGCCATAGGGCTCTCCCTCCTCTTTGAGATATTTAATAAAGACTTTGCCTGTAAGCATTCAACCCTGTAGCAGCCACATACCTTGCCTGACACGCCTAGATTGAGCGAGGTTGTGTTGAAAAGGATAGTGGTCAAAGACACCCCACACCAAGATCTACAACCTTTTCAGAGACTCTGTATGTTGGGCTCTTGCATGAAAAAATAGAATAGTTAGGAGATGTGCACTGTGCAACCGAAAAATAAGTGCACATCCATTAATTGGGGTAAAAGGGTCATTGCACCCTTAGAGTCTGCAAGCAAAATCATTCTTAGTAGTAAGCATATCCACTGTGTGAGAGGAAATTGGGGGGGGCATTTAAAAATATCAGCACTACCCTAACAATACCATATCCCCACTACACATAACAAATCCCATATTTTGTCATGTCAGGTGTGTTAAGCCTTAAATCGAAAACTATTTGAAAATTGTTGCCAAGCCTCTGGAGTCTCTCGTAAACCCTCCATGTATTACCCATGAGTAGCAATAGCTTCTCAAAGACTTACCATTTATGCCCATTAAATTGGACTCATTCTATTAATATTTTCTGTAGAATGCCCCTTAGCAAATTGCATGACGCCCAATGAAGTTGAAAGAAGATTAGGCTTGGCGCAACAGATTGCCAACTGCCCTCCACTCTTTACCAGAAGCAAGTTTTGCCAGCAGGAGAATCCTCTTCCTGCCTCAAGAGAAGTAAACCCTTCAAACATGTTGTTCAATTTCTCACAGCCCCACCCTGCCCCCTGCATCGTGAACCCTCAGGTCAGCCAACTGTTTTTAAAGGATCTTCTATTTTGATTATAGAAGGATGATACAGTTTTTAGGTTTTACTGCTAAGATATTTTATGGGGGCCCACAAATTCAATTTTTTTGTAAATTAACCAAATCTAATTCATATCTCCTAATATAACTTTTCAACAAGTTTATTTGAAATCCTTAAAGTTGTTTAATAAACACAACTATATTTCTGGTGTAAACCCCCCACTGTCCTGCACTTTCTACCACACAGCTATCATCTGCTCTTCATGTTTCTTCTAACTCTTCAACCTGGCTCCTGGCCTAACATTAAGAGTGAGGGTGCTGTGTTGTCATGTTACTTCCACTTGTAGTCTGAGCCAACGGGAATAGTGGTGAACACGAGAACTAGGCAATGCTCAGTATTCACCTCATTGCCACTGTGCTGGTCATGTTACACATCACAATATAAAAATCCGCACCAAAGCTCTTGCTGAGTACTTCTTCCCGCAGATTCGTCACCGTATGAGTATTATCCAGATGTCAAGCTGGATCTGGAAAACTTTTTTTTACCAGCAATAGCTCTTCAGTGCCATCTAGTGGCACCTTGTGACTCCAGTCACCAAGAACCCAGGATGTACAGACATCGTTATATTTGGCGCAGTTGGTGCACTGATATCAGTTCCAGTTCATTCCAGGCCTTATCTAAACAGTTATTATGCTCTTCTTTGTAATTAACTGACAAAATGCGGTTGCAAATTTGAAAGTGACTAGGTCAAATGTGTCCCTTCCAACGTCCCAAAGATTACACCCTGCTCATGGTGATACTTTATAGGATCCACATGAGATCTGCTTGTGGTGTTGTAGATCCAACCACAATTCCTTGGCATGAGACTGTTGCTTCTTCATGCACCCAAAGGCCATCAGGTAGCGAAAAGTCAAATTATACATGGCAAGATCATATAAGTATGCTTCAAAGTGGTCCCTCTCCCCTCCTTCAGGGTAGTCCACTGACAGTGAGCAATTCCCAGTGGGATCCTCCACAGAAAGCTCATTAAACTTCATAGGAAGGACAAGTGCTCTTCCTCCTTGGTGAAAACGTTCTACTCCCAGGAAAGCTCAGAGACTCAGATGCGCTGTTCTCCTTGCCATTCTCTAATCTACGTCATAAAATATTCTGGTTCTGAAAAAGATGAAGCTGGAGGTCCAGTCGACCCCATTTTCTGCTGAATCAAATTCTGTTAGGGACGAATATCTCCTATTTTTCACCAGTTAGGGGAATATTACTATGAATCCCTGGGTAATTCAGTTTATCCACAAGGGCTAGGCCCTCCCTTTCCACAATTTCCCCCCCACCACCTGGATCACTCTTCTTATGCTCTCTGATGCACGCCTCAACCTTCGGCATGAAGGTTCTTTCTCTGTTGAATAAAGAGGCCTTAGAATGGTTCTCTTTGAGTAGAGGGGCACATGAGTTCAACCCCTTTACTTCTTTGTCCCAAAAAAGGATGGAGGCTTCTGGGCATTTCTGGACTAATGACTCTGAATTCATTCGGTCCCTCTTCATGTTGTCCCTCCGTCAATTGCTACTGGCCCTCACTGTGTGGGATTGGATGGTGTCCCTTGATCTTCAATATGCTTATCATATCTGCGATCCTCCCTGTTCACAGGGGCTACCTCTGATTCATAATGGAGTCCCAGTACTATCAATTTACAGTACTGCCATTTGGTCTCAAGCCTGCTTGGTATGTTTGTACCAAAATACTGGCTTGGGGATGACTTCCCTCAGGAGATTAGGAGTCTGTGTATTCCCATAGTTGGATGACATCGGGGTCTTCTTCACTGGCGTTGGAAAATCTGCAGCGCACTATGACCTCTCTGCAAGGTTTGAGCTTCTCCATCAAATCTTAGATGTCCAAGCTCCTCCTTACCTCTTCATTTGGGATATGATTCTGATGTTTGAGAATCACTTCCAATCCCAGTTCTGTAAGTCCTCTATTGATGCGCTTGATGGACTTTTCCTGTTGGAGTCTCAAATCCGATTGTGAATAAGGACCCTTCAGTGATGCTTAAGATGATGAGCTTCACCATTTCAGGAGCCTCTCAGTTTGGTTGCAGATATTTAATTTTGTCCTTCTGGATCTTCATTGGTGAATGTGTCCCTCCAGCCTAACAGTGGGTCGTCTATTCAGTCTTCTTCAGTCACAGTCCACAGATGCCTCTTTTTGAACTTTGACACTTAGGCGCAGAGGTCAAAGTGCAGCTCCTCAGAACAGCTACAGCACATCAGCATTCTAGATTTGCCAGGGTCCTTGCTTTGCCCTTCAGTCTTAGCTTCCTTCCATCTCAAGAAGAACCATTCAAATCCATGGATTTTACCCTCCTGTCACTTTTAGTAATAGGGAGTTGGGTGTTTCAGGGTCGATTCCCAAACCTATGTAAGAGCAAGAGGGAGTACTTTCCCATACGAAAAGATGCTTTTATGAATCTGACCCTTAGTGCTTATATTATAGGTGTCTTTTCCAGTGAGAAAGGGTTCATTGATACTGTCATTCACTTGTTGATTTCGGGGATTGAGCAGAAGAATTGAACTATTTTGTTGATATTAAAGTACTTTATTGGAATTTTGGAATCTTTGAATGATGTTTTACTGAGGTGTACTTAGATTTTCACCAAAATGTTACATTTCAGATTAAAGTGAAATGCATGTATGTGAATTGAACAAAGTACTTGGTGTAAGGCTTCTCAATTTTTTGTTACATTTTGAATAATGGGGTTAGAAATTAGATTACTGGCAAAATGTAAACATTGGTACATTTATTAAACAAATTCGTAATTAGTTGGGAATTTGAAGGATATTATTGATTACAATGTGGCTGGTGGGGCCTGCAGTAGACCCCCCAACTGGGCGATCTGCTTCACCTCTTACCCTCATCAATGGATAGAATGGGCAGATGTTTTCAACAGTGAAGCATGTAATCTCGGGAGGAGAGAGCTGAAGCTTGAATGACTCAATCCCACAAATACCTCATAGTCAGTCATTAAGGCATGCAAGCTAAAGGCTTTAAAATGTAAGGAAAAAATATGTTGTTTTCTGATTCTTTACAATACGGGCTGCTGTTTAGCTAGTATTCAGCCTAACTACGATTCTGAAGGTCCTGGTATAAAGTAGCTGGTAGATAAACTTGCTGCAGTGTAGTGTGACAGTCATGGTAAAATTGTGATTATATTTTATCTATGTCCCTTGTTCCTGCCCAGAATAAATTGTATATAAATCCACAAAAATGGTAGAGGTGCCCTGTAGTCAAAAGGGACAGGGTCTCAAAGTGAATTCCAAAATCAAAAAAAAATCCTTTTGTAACAGTTGCTCACTGATTCATACCATTCATAACTATATATCTCATGCAGGTAGAGAATAATTTCCCTACCGAGTAGCATGTATCAACACTCTATACACCAACCACTGTATTATTTAAATACGTCTGATTTATTACGGATTTATTATATATAAAATTAAGATATACTGTTTACAATATTACATTACAATGGATATAAATTCACATTTTAAAATCACTAATAAACATGTAAATATCAAAATTCATCACAATTCCATCTCAAAATAGTTTGCCTCTTCTGATGGTTATGGATGACAGTAAAAAAAAGTAGCACTAAGTTCTTCACACACACAAATAATGATAACCAAAATAAACATATAAATCAATAGCTCAAGTTGTCATTCCCAAATAGCATAGAAATCTATAGCTAAAGTTGTCAAGTTATATTTTCGCTTTAGTTATAATTATTTGTGCATGTGAAGAACTCAGTGCTACTGTCATCCATATCCATCAGAAGAGGCAAACTATTTTGAGATGGAATTTTGATGAATTTTGGTATTTAAAAGTCTAATAGTGATTTTAAAATGTGGATTTTTTCTATTGTAATGTAATATTGTATACAGTATATCTTAATTATATATATTATGAATCCGTAATAAATCAGACATCTTTGCATAATACGTGGGTCGGTGTTTAGAGAGTGTTGATGCATGCTAGTCGGTAGGGAAATGTTTCTCTATGTGCATGATATATATTCTTATGAATGGTATGAATCAGTGAGTGAGTGTTACAAAAGGGATTCTTTTCTATTTGTGAATTCCTGCCCAGAGAATGCCAGTGTTAAGCAATCAGAGGCTTGGTTTCTCTAGGGACCTGTACTTTAGGCCTGAGGCTCTAGACAAGGTGTCAGGGCTAGAGGAGAATCAGTCCTATGCTCCTTCGCACCTCATATATATTGACATATTTACAGATCTGGTTTACTCAGGTTTCCAGGGATGCCTTGAGCTACAGGCAGTGGGCATTTATTATGTATTTGCTCATTATTTGCTTGTGGTTAGTGTTTGTTTTTATATCCTCTTTATAGATATCCTTCAGTATCATTCTACAGACATTCATTATGCTGGCTTGCAAGAGTCAAGCACACACCCGTGCATTTAGTCAGTCACTTACTCATTCATCATCCTCTCACTCATTCTCACACCTACCCACTCACACTTCTACACATGCACAAATCACCTGTCAGTGAAGCAACAGGAGCTGTGCAAATATACATTCTGGCTTATCCAAAGCTTGTTTGTGTGGATCAGACAAAATGTAGCTACTTCAGAAGAAATAAATATTGTTGCAACTCTAGAAAAATCATATTCTCCTGTCCCTTCCAGCTTTACCTAGTGCTTGTTCTGTATTGTTCTTCTGGAGAGTGTCTCAATATTGACTTGCAGTCCTTTAGCTACGTTTTTTTTGCCCCTGACACGTGAAACCATATCAACACGAAGGGTCTTGATACATTTTATCAAGATTTTTTGGCTTTTGGTCATTTATTGGTTATCTATTGTTTGAGAGTCTTCTAAGAATGTCTCATGTGGCCATTGTAGGCAGGTAGGCTGGGTTTTAAGTGTTCATTCTAGTTAATTTCTCACTGCTTTGTATGATATTTAACCACTTAATGGCCGCTCTGTTTTCCATTGTATTGTAAACAGAAACTAATCTAAGTTTGAATCTTTAAATCCCACTGGCCTGATTCCACATAAAAGTAGGTGATTAAAAAGTGGAAGAAGGCTGTATCTTGCATCAAAAAACTGCAATATTGCCTAACCACTGCCTATTCCATCAGTGACTGCATTGTCTGTTATATGTTCAATATATCAATGGGCTGCCCTTAGCCATTCAGTAGCATAACCACGGACACTCTTCCTGATTGTCTCATAGCTGTCATTCAGAATTGCAGAAACAACCTGAAACAGAACAGCTTTCAGTGATCAAATATTTATGATGGAAGCCATTCGCAAAAAAAACACAGCTTGCACAACATGAAGCCATTCTACAATTTGGGAAGGCTGAAGGCATCAAAATGCAAACATTTTTCCAGTAGGGACTTTTTAGGTCGAGCCTAGGCAGCGCAGGTGCTGTCTCTTTGAGACATGCTGTATTTACTCTGTGGGCTTACAGCCCACTCATTGCCTTTTTATTCATCCCTTTGATGGTTGTTCAAAAATGCTTGCCTGATAGTGGTTAATCCTTCACCTTTGTCCTTCCTTTTTGTGTTTGTTTTCCTCCCACAGAGCACCGCCCAATTACTGTTAACGGTACGCTTCTGTGTTGTGTTAATTTGGGGGGCTATTCTTTTTCTTTGATTTCTGCTCGTGCCACTGTTTGCCCGTCTTCAGTGGTTCAGCTTTGGCGCCCGTCACTTAATCTCCCCGTCCCATTCAAATACTGAAAGATGAATTGTCAGACGCTGTTTTCTAAGGCGCCTCTTTAATTTTCTCTGACTTCAACGTGCGAGGTTTACCCCCAAGCCCCTCCTGCTTCGCTACTTGATGCTCTAGTGAGCCTCGGTCACCTGACCTTCAGCAGCCCAACCTTGCCGCACAGTTAAGGGCAGGGGTTGGGCAACTCCTGTCTCATTTTCTCTGACGCTTGTTTATGTAATGTGAACTCGAGCGACCCAAAGGTGTTGGAGTGCTTTACATGAGTGCTAGTTACAGTACACGCCAGATGAATTTCTGGGGGCAATTTTATAGAGCGCAAACTCGACTGACTCAAAGGTATTGAAGCGCTTTACAGAAGCGTCAGTTACATTACACATGGTCAGGTTAATTTTTTTAGATGCTTGGAGATTAAGTGATGCTGACGATGTCCCTGTTTATTCATTATTTTCCCTCTACCTGTCAAATGAGAGCAGCATTCGTCTTGCCCACCTCCTCCCCTGTCGCTGCATGCTCGCCTCGCTGACTCTTCCTGTCATCCTCCTCCTCAGAGCTCTAATTCCAAAGCTCCCCAGGGACTTTGAGACATTTTTTATTATATAATGTGAACTCGAGCCCCCCGAAGGTGTTGGGAGCGCTTTACATGAGCGCTAGTTACATTGCACAAGGTCAGCGTAATGTTTGGGGTCATGTTTATAGAGTGCGAACTGGACTGACTCAGAGGTATTGAAGCGCTTTACAAAAGTGCCAGTTACATTACACAAGGTCATATACGTTTTTTGGGTGTGCGTAGAGTAAGTGATGCAGACGCCGTCCCTGTTTATTCATTATTTCCCCTCTACCTGACAAATGGGAGCAGCATTCATCCCTCCCACCTCCTCCCATGTCGCTGCATACCTGCCCTGCTGCCTCTTCCTGTCGTCGTCCTCCTCGTCTCAGAGCTCTAATTTCATAGCTCATTCACGGCAGCTCCCAAGAGACTGAGACAATTTTATTATATAATCTGAACTCGAGCTACCCGAAGGTGTTGGAGCATTTTACAGGAGCGCTAGTTACATTACATGAAGGTCAGATTAATTTTTCGGGGAATTTTTAGAGTGCAAACTGACCTGATGGTATTGGAGCGCTTTACAAAAGTGCCTGTTACATCACACAAGGTCAGGTTAATTTTTTTGTTTTTAGGTGCGCGGAGATTAAGTGATGCCGACGCCGTCCCCGTTTATTCATCATTTCCCCTCTACTTGGCAAATGGGAGCATTTTAATGTTGTTGCTATGTGCTGTGCTCCTATACTCAGGGGGCTGGGACAGAGTGCGGGGCTGATAAGCAGATGGTGCGAGTAGAGTTTTGAATGGAAAACTCTGTAGGTGGGTGCCTTGTGAATAGAGGCCTGTGGAAGGATGGATGTGACGTCTTCGCCACTGGAAAGTACTTCACTGCTTTTTTTCATAGGCTGTTCAATACTCTAGTGATGCAGTTGTACACAGAATGTTACAGTGCTGTTGATTAGCATCGAGGCACTTGTCTTTTTGTCTGTGTGTTAAAAAGCCTTGGAATGTGTCCAGAAATATTTCCTGAGGCAAGCATGAAATTCCTGAATCAGACTGCATGCCCAGTGTGTAAGAATCGTGTAGCTCTTCAATCCCTAGTGGCACAGCACCCAGGATTATGTGATACATGGCTAAACACTTACAAGGTCCCAAAGGCGAGACCTCTTGGCTATGCCAATGCTTGTTTATCTTGGATTCACTTTGTGGGCATACCGAATAAAAAGGTGGATTCTCCCCATTATATTTTTAAGCCACCCTTACTAGTGTGATGTGAAACAAGATGGTGCGTCCAGCTGCATAAGGGAATAAGGAAAGCACTCATGTCTAGAAATAATGAAGGTGGCCTTTATTTAATGTGTAAACCAACCCACCACCAGCCTGCTTACTACATCACCAGCTAGGGTTGCTTTTACATCCTGCAACCTGGAGGAGGATGCTCCTTCCTTGCACCTTGTTATAGCTTTGGGTGTGCTACGAGAGCACTACCATCTCTCCCATTATCCCTCCAATGTCTCTTTCTCTTGCTGTTAGGTTATTGGTATTTGACTCTCCCATTGTGGTCAAAAGCCCGGCTGACCCATGCCACTGTTTGCGCTCTCGTTACATGGTTACGCATGGTTCTGAGCTGTTTTGAGGGGGGTAAGTGGGGGGGGGGGAGGAGGGCGGTATTGGTGTCAACATTATCAATCTGCTACTTCCTGAGTCCCAGGGAAAGCCAACGTTTGATTCATCATTTGTTTAAACGTATAGAAATATGCCTCTTTAATGAACTATTAAGACTTGCACCAAGAGACTGTCGGGTATGTGCCATGTTAAAAATGTTCTTAATCAATTGTATGTTCCTATAGGTTGCTGATTTGTATGAAGAGTTGAAGAAGAGAATTCGAGCGTTCAACATGTTTGTTGATTCCCAGAAACGACCACCCATGGATCGGGAGTACAACTACAAACAGCGATTCATTTTGCAAGTAAGAACATTTCTTTTGAGAGATTATTTTGTTATTTAGGTTTTACCAGTGTTGGAATAGAGTGGGAACTGGCTGATGTCTGGTTGTGGCAGCTATTCTTGAGCTGGACCTGAGGTTTGGGCAGGCCCCACCAAATTGTCTTAATTGTGTACCATACCAGTGTAATGTGCAGGCATCACAATACTGGCAGCAGTACTGCGCATATTCTGTATGTTCTTCAACTTACACAACAGCAACTTGGAGTGAGTGTGGGGGCTCTTTTTTGGTGCGACTGGCTGAAAATGGTTGTCATGGGCAAATTATTGTTTTATATTTTCTGAGTTCTGTCCTTGCTGAGAGCAGGAATCGTATGTAAAACCTAGCCTTGCTTGACAGCAGACCTGTAACACGTGACTGATCAGCTCTTACGCGGAAACAAAGATACACTGCATGTCACTTATAGCCATGAGAGGACCTGAATTCTGAAAGTGTTTTTAACTTTCTCAAGCACTCTACATAGGATACTTCATGCATTTTTGTGCTTTGTAGGAATGTCGGGTATCTGTATGAATTGCAACAAAAGTAATCATTTTTACAGTAGCTAATACAAATTGAAACTGTTTTTCTGGTACTCAAGTGTTTATTAACTTAAAGACCTATCTTACATAGAGCACATACCCTACCCATTATTACACACATTGCTTTGTTGCCGGCAGATAAGCCTTCTATGATGATTTAGATCTATGTCTAGAACCTAAAGTTATGCACACTCAAACGTGTCTCTCCTTCAAAGGCATTAACCATCTGAACTGTTGCTGAATTGATAGAAAGGCATAGGTCATGTGCCTCAATCCCTTAAGACAGTGTTTCTTAACCTGCAGTCCCGGGACCCCTAGGGGTCGGCGAAGTCTACCAAGGAGTCTGCAACTGCTTTGAAAATTAAATATTATTAGCAGATCAATATGTTGTTTATAAATAAAGCTAAATGTACAACTGTACATTTTAAAACTTTCAGTTAATGTTAAGGAATTTGAAATTGGCAGCTAAAAATTGTTAGTATCTTCAATCAATCAATCAATCAATCAGGCATTTATAAAGCGCGCTACATACCCGTGAGGGTCCCAAGGCACTGTGGGGGGGAGGGAGGGGGGTGCCGCAGCTAGAGGTCGAAGAGCCAGGTCTTGAGTAGTCTTCTGAGGGTCCTCTGTCTGCCGAAGGTGGAGGGGGAGGGAGTTCCAGGTCTTGGCGGCGCAGTAGGAGAAGGATCTGCCTCCGGAGGTGGATCTGTGGATGCGTGGGACGGCAGCCAGGGAGAGGTCGGCGGAGCGGAGTCTCCTGTTGGGTGCGTAGAATGACAGTCGGTTGTTGAGGTAGGCCGGGCCGGTGTTGTGGAGTGCCTTGTGTGCGTGGGTGAGGAGCTTGAAGGTGATTCTTGGGAGCAGTGTAAGTGCATCAAACAAAACACAATATGGATGATGGGTGGCCTTAATTGGATTTAGAAAAGCACTAACCTACCTATTAAAATTGAAATTTAGATTTTTTTTTAAATTAAATAAAATATTCATAATTTGTGTATTTGTTTGATGAATGGTTTCTATATTTTTTATGCCGATCTTTGGAGTTCAAATTATAGAAAATGCTTAGGCCGGAATATTTGGCTTCTAGTAATGACTTTGTGGGAGTCCACAGCTTTCACTAATGATTCAGTTGGGGGGGGGGCGTTTGATGGAGGGGGGTCCGCAGGTTTCTGTTACCATTAAGTGGGGTTCCACAGAAGTCAAAAGGTTGAGAACCCCTCCCTTAGGAGATCTTAAAATATAGTGCAATAGCGAGCAATTAAGTAAACCAGCCTGACTAAAGCATCTTTCTTTATTGCCAATTTCTTTGCAGCTAGGGTTTGTGTATGTAAAGCACATAGCTGACTATAGTCCTTTTGACTGCGCCTCTCTCAGGCGCTGCAGACCTCTGTTACTAAATTCGTGGATTGCTGAAGTAGAATTGTTTCCATTTTCAGCATTTGGTTTTGTCACAAGGTTTATCTAGTAATATTGTTTAAAAATTAAGGCTCTTTGCTAATTCCTTGATTTTTTTTTTCCAGACTGTACATTCGGTCCCATCAAATGACGTAGTTATTCTAACATCAACAATATTTAATATTGGTGACAGATGTCCGTTTTCTCAAAATGAGAACTTTTTCCTATTCTTGCCTGAAACATGGCCCTGCCTTTGGGTAACCCTATACCACATTTTATTGAATCAGGCTATCCTTAAATCATAGACCCGTGCAATGTTAAGGGAAAAAGACTGACTACAGCCAGCTTTTTCTATTTGCAAGACTTCACCACTTCTAATGAAACGTATAATAAGAAGCACAGAGAAAGAGTGCTTTTGATCTGCCCTCTTCAGGTATTGGCTTTAGTATGTTTATAATAGTACACCAATGCTTAGATGAGCTCTCCTTCAAGGCTATGTCATTTCCTGGATGGTACAGTGTTCCATTTTTTATTCCCATCAGGTTTTTATGATGTGGCCTCAAGGAGGCCTGTTGTTCGATCGCAAATGTGAAATGACAAGTAGCATGCAGTTGTGACAGCCAGTACATGTCCTTTGGTGTATTTACTTTGCAGATGCAATGACATTTTATTTGCTTATTTTGTCTGTCATTTAGATACCATACCCTGTCAGAAAAAGATGATGCTATTTACCAACTACCCTTTTTTTAATACTTGTTTTATTATTTTTAAAAATTTCCACTTAAATAACAGTCTAATTGATACACATTGCATAGTTTCAATTGGCATATTAGTCATGTATACAGACCTGTATTCCATCTGTCGCTCATACAATAAAATGTGCTATAATTTACAATATGGTACTTTTACCTTAAGTCAAATAATTGAATTATCCTCAATCCTAAACCGCAACCCATGAAGTTCAGGCTAAGTTAATATTTCTCCCACCCACCCCCGCTTCCTCTTCTTAAAAATGTTTTCTATCTTATAAAATGAAAGAACAGTTTATTTTTCAGGCGCCTATTTGTTTGTTAGATCACAGTTTATGCATTGTCAGCTTCCAATGGCGTTGCACAAGGCCGCGTTAAGTTTACCTATACATATTACCTGCAGCTCAGCCAATTTTCTACAGCACCTCAATATACAGATTGGGGAGGAAGTAGTGTGTCAGTCCTACGAACTTGAAATGTTAATCGACCCTCAGTGCGGTATATCTGAGTGGACATGGTGATGGGGTTGAGAGGGTTTTGTATGAACATTCATCATCTTTCTTGTACTCTTTTGGTATCTGCAGGAACTCGTCTCAATGTGCCGCTATTGGTGGCTTGCAAAGTTCACTTTTTTCCTCTTTTAATAGACAGAGCTACTTTCTGCTTTCTCCTAAGATTCTACCATTTGTTTCCACATGGCAGACGTGGGAGGTAAGAAGGCTTTACATCTGTGTTATGGCTCACCTGGCCAATATGAGTTTTGTTGCAACCTTGGCTTTCTTTGGTCTAAGTTAATACCAAGAAGGCAAGCCTTGATGTGTTCTTATTTCAGTCTAGCAGTCACAGTTGAAATCATTATCAGCGCCTACTACCAAAAAGGGTGGAGGTAAGCACCATCCAAATCCTATGCAAAAAGTCCACAGATTAGTGCGGGCATTGAGAACAGCTGTCTAGGGCTCCGGTAAAAATCTGGCTAGGTTTATAAGGGGTAAGGTAGGCTTTGTGTACGATGTTAAACTGGCTGAATTTGAATCAAGCATTTCGGGAGACCCTCTGGGTGTATACTAGGGCCTTCTGTCTTTCTTCATCATTATAGTGGTGTCCTGAATTCTCTTCCCACCAATCTTTAAGTGGATGCAGGGATGTTCCAGTACGGTCAATTTAGGGCTCTATAAAACCATGTAACTAGCGTACGCCCATGACCGATGGTATGTAGTGTTTGCAAGACACCATGATTAGCAGGCTTTTCGCAGTTCGCTCTCCACAAGAGTTGGAGTGCATGTGCAATCTGACCTCATAGCAGTAATTGTCCGTCCTGCAACACCTAGGTATCAATCAGTGCTTGAAATTCCTGGAAAACAACTTCCTGCTAGAGGTCTATGGGCACTAGCCAGTAAGCCAGTCACCAGAGCTTTGCAGAGAAGTGTAATCCACTGAAATTGTGGGCTTCCATGCCTCCCCTACTGGTAGCTAATTTTAGTTTAGCTAGGCTCACTCTACGCCGTCCATGTCCCCACACCAATTCCACCAGGCGCGTGCCTGACTGTCAGAAAAAAGGCATATGATCAGCAGTAAATTCACAAAGTGGTATGAGTGGCAAGGAAGTGTCACTGTTTTCGCTATAGCAGTACGTCTAGATACCTTTAGGGGAAGAGTCATCCAAAAGGCTAATTAGGATTTAAATGAGCTTATCATTCTTCCCAGAATACCCTCCAGTAGGTTAGAGTGATTGTGATGTATGTTAATCCCAAGATACAGAAAGGTGTTGGGCTCCCATTGAAGTTCCTGGCCTTCTAGTGTGATTTCACGTTGTGGCTGGGTGGGTGAAAGGGCAAAAGTGATTTAGTGTGGTTAACTCTGCTGGCGTTGTGAAAACCTTGAAGGGTACGGGATATAGGAGCAAAGTCAGCGGTCACATCTTGAACATAAAGTAGCATATCATCCACACATAAAGAGAGGAGACGTGCACCTTCCTGTTCAGTGAGATACCCCAGGACTGTCACTGACCCTGTACACACAGCTTTATAGCCAGGGGTCTTTATTGCAAGACCAAACAGTAATGGGGAAAGTGGGCAACCCGGTCTGGTTCCCCTAACCATTTCATAGGTGTCAGAGATGTTACTGCCAGTTTTGACCCAGGCCTTTGGTGTGGAATAAAGGAGCTTAATTCAGTCAAACAGGTAGTTAGAGATGACATACCCTCCTAGTACCTTCATCAATTATGCCTAGTTGAGAGTATCGAAGGCCTGCTAGAAACAAGCAGAATTTGGCTAGATTGCAGGGGCCATCTGTAGTATGTGGTAGAACCTTCTTATGTTGAAGGAGGTGCTGCGTCGGGGGATTAAGCCATTTTGGTCTGTATTAATGAGTTCCAGCAGAAGAGGAAGTAATCGACCTGCCACAATTTTACTTAGTTTTTTATACTATGTGTTTAAAATATAGATAGGTCTGTATGATGACAGCGGGTCTCGACCAGGATTTGGGATAGGAGTGACCACAGCCTCATTCGTTGTGGCAGGCAGGTGACCATCCTCTTTTGTGGCCTGATAAAACTCAAATAACCGTGGTTCTAGGAGATTCAAACATAGCATAAAACTCTGTGGGTAGGCTGTGCCATGTGTTTTTCCCCTCGTTAGTGAGCGGATCAATTGCCGTATTTCTTGATAAGAAATAGGAGCAGCCAGGTTTTCAGCTGCTTCCTTCGGTACCTGAGGGAAGGTCATATCATTTAGGAAACTGTCAACTGGTGCATTTGTGGAATGAAAGTGGCTAGATTAGAGTGCGGCTTAGAAGTCCCTGAAGGACTGGTTGATGGCTACTTGTGAATGCACTTTATTTCCCTCTTGGGTTCTGATGATTAGTGTAGTTTTTTGGGGATTTTGACGTTTGATCAGCCATGCATAAGAGTCTCCCTGTCCTCTTCCGATTGTGTCTTAGCAAAAAATGTCACGTGATCTAAACTTCTAAGGTGCTCTAATAATTAGACCTGTTTCTCTCTGGCTTCACTGAGGGTGCCCACTTTTATAGGGCCAAAAATAAATGCATGTTCTTAGGCCTTTTTAAGCTAAGAGTTAAGCCTCTCGTGCTCCCATCATAGTATGAATGCATGTTTCCTGCACCACTGCTTTAAAGATGCAGTCCATGCGGAGAAGAATAAAAGGAATATTGCCTCCTTTACAAATGACCTTTGTCCTTCATATTCCAATGCTTTTTCATAATGCTCTTATATGAGAATACAGCGTAACCTTTTTAGTGCAGCCTTTTTAGCAAAGTGGCCTTATTATTTTTTATGTCTTTGAGACAACTTTAGCTGTCTCGCCAGTTTGTTTTCCAAAATTCTCTTACATAGAGGGTCTTTTGGTCAGCAGGCTTAATTCGTTAGTCTGTTAAAAGGCTATTTACGTTTTGCTTCCGCTCACCACAGTGACCAATTTGACAATTGGTCAGACCTCTTAACCCAGTGGCTTCCTTGACTTTGAATGACATCACAAAGCTTGTGCGCATTGTTCACCTCTCCTTAAAAATAGTTCCTTTATCTTATTATTATAGTGACAACGCTTTTAAAGTATGCTTTTTTTAAGTGTGATTTTTTTTTTTAATTTGTGTGTATTATCTTAAAAAAAGGCTATGTATTTAGGTTTATTATTTAGCCTGCACCCTTTTTACAGTTGCTGTTATAAAGTTTATTAATTACTTTATAGCTGCCTACAATTTGTGTGTTTGGTTGGGTAAGGGTTATTTCAACAGTATTAGTAAATTGCGTTGCACAACTGAAAGTCTTTGTTTTTTTTTAACAAGTACTAAACCAGTGAATGTGTTTGTTTATTGCAAGCAAATTATTTTTATTGCATTAGTGTAAAATATAAATTGAAAAAATGGAACCATTGCAGCAGCATTACAAGGCCAGACCAATTGACTGTGCCAGTGCTTATTTTAACTGTTATAGTTTTGTTATTTTCTGATAGACCCCACCCTCCCTACACTGCTTCAGCAAGTGACGGCAAGGAGCTGTATATATGGGGCCACACCTGCATGCTGAAATCAGTTCCTTTATTTCTGCACCTTTCGGGCGCAGATCCAGAGCTCCGTTCCCAAACATTTGTCAATGTTTTATCGTCTCCCAAATCAATTTTCCAGAGAGTTCTAGGAAAATATTTTACCAATAACCACTGCCTCCAAGTCGTGCTGTATGAAGCCAATGACGCTCACAAACACGTACAAATGTCTGCCTGTACTGACTAGGATCTAAGCTTGACTCCAAGTTCTGCAACATATGCAGACTTGCTCCTTCTCCAAATCACTGTTCTCAGGAAGAGCTGCGCCTCAAACACAAAGTCCAAGAGGAACTCTTCTCTGTCCCTTCACTTCTGCGCTTGGGAAAACTTGTAGAGTCGGCCCCCTCTTGTTCAACTCTGAGCCTCCTCTAATGCTGGTTCTGGTGTACCCTGAGTTACCTGGACTATCATGGATCGTACAGCAGATAGAGGCCTTTGAGAGGCCATGCTGCAACTTTTCGGAACATGGTCTGTTACCTCTGGAGCACTTTTGGCCCCATAAAACCACAGGGACCTCCAGTCTGAGAGTATATTACTACTTGCTGAGCCTGAGCATTTGCCCTTAGTTCTCTTCATCATCTAGAGGATCTCCTTTCTCAGCAACAGGGCAGGATTCTGCATCAGAAACTCCATATACTACACCTCCATCCGTAGTGTTTGAAGTGCACCAATTGAGTGTTTTTGATCCTCTTGCAGAAGTATTGGATGTAATCCTTGTAGTACGGTCCTTGTCTACCAAATCTATTTATTCTGCCCGACATTAAAGACCTGGAGCGGAGACCATTCGGTTGATTAGGCCAACTGGTCTGATGTTTTGATGTTTCTTTAGTCACTGCCCTAGCAAGGCTTTGCTGAATTATTTGTCAGCACTTTCGTCCTCATTGCATTTGCCTTACTAACCTTGATTATTCAGGTCACTGGTTTTGATGTCTTTTTTAAAAGGGCTCTCACATGTTTCCACCTGCCCCCTTTATTATGCCTCAATAGGACCTTTACTTGGTCCTCATATTATTGATATGCATGGCCTTCAGGTCTATGTACAGTTGCTCTCTCTGGTTTTAGAGCAGTAAGGATGTACTCCTCATTGTAATTCTGTGCGCCTTCATTGAGCTACAGTTGTGGTCAGTGTCAGCCACCATATATCACCTTCTTCCCTCACAAACTTGTGCTTCCTTTTTTGCTGATGATGGTGTCACTTTTCTCGTGAGAGAGTGCAGCACTCTTTGCCTTTTTCACTGTCACATGACTCTAATGAGAAGTATAGTCTTCACTGGTTGGACCCAAGGAGGGCCCATACGTACTACAGTGAGTAAACTAAGGATCACTGAGTGGATAACCAGCTTTTTTAGGGAGTTTCTTGTGCTATAACGGGAAAGCAGTTCAGAAGAGAACCTTGCCTATGGCATTATTTAGGGGTGTTTTAGTGTAAGTTGTCTGCCGGACTGCTACATGGGGGTCTGCACACGCATTTACCAGGCATTATTGTCTCAAAAATCAAGTCCTCAGAGAGGGCCTTGCTGCTTACTTTCTTGTACAGCACTTCCTGGTGTAATTCCGCTCCTCAGACCCTCCATCTTCGAAAGAGATACTACTTTGGTATCTAATCAGATGTGAAGAATCGGTTATTAGAAGTATTCATCAGAAGAACAAGTTACTTACCTCAAGTAATGATCTTTCTGGTGAATACTCTAACCGCAGATTCCTCACAACTAGGCCTGGGCAAACTCGCAGAATGTCACTACTCTGACTTCCACGGAGTTGCATAAAAACTCTGCGAGATTCCACGGAGTTCCGCGAATGGACGGAAAAAGCATGTTGTGCTGCTCATGTTGCATTTTAGAGACAGTAATGCTTTTCGCGTTGAAAAATCAGCGCAAACAGCACTGTGCAAGTGAGTGGCAATTTTGTTTTATCTAGCTTGCTTCTGTTTTTTTCTCCTTATTCTGTCCTGCTGCAATCCCATCCAATTCATCCCATCTGATCTCTTCTTTTAATCATTCCCACCTTTTCTTTACTTTATTACTTTCTGATTTTTCCTGTGTCTATTTAAGTTTCTGTGTGTTTTTTGTGACTTTGTGTACTTTGTTTTTATTTCCCTTTCCATCCCAGTCCGACTCCCTTCCAGTCCCAAATGGCAGAAGCTGGCGGCGCTACCCGCATCCCAGTGGGTGACGTCGATGGGCGGTGGTGTCGCCCCGCCCTATTTTTGCTGAGTGGAGGTGGCTGCACTCATCTTTTGGGTACAGTGCCACTTCCCCTGCATGTTGGCAGTAGGCCCGTGAAGGGTTACGCCCTGCGGGAGCGTTGGCTGCTCTGAGGGAGAGTGCTGCACTACCAGCGTCCTGTGCACCAAGCAGCAGCTGACGCACCGCTCGGCAGACATCCAGGACCAGGAACGGGACCTGCTAGGCGTCGACATTGAGGGATTCGGTGGGTAATACTTTTGTTTCTAAAAATTCTAATATTACTTTTGTCAAGCAGCATGATCAAAGGTAAGTTGCTGTTGTGTAAGGGTGCTACGTTACACCCTGGATTGTTTTTGTTATGTGCAGGAAGGGACAGCTTCCTGCACAAAAACAATCTTTAGAGGCTTTTTCCTCTTCTCTAAGTGTACTGTAGCAGAATGCAGAACACTTAGAAAGAGGAAAACACAACGAGAAATAAACACATTTTATCCTCTACTGGGAAGGCGTAGCATTTTGATGCATTTCCAGGTTTATCAGTGATGGAAGATCTGGGAATGCACCAAATCGTATACATGGGTGGATGTGTGGGAACAGTGGAACACTCACTGTCAGTCTTCACCCATGTTATGTAGAACGCCTTCCCGGCTCAGAGTAACACAAAGCAGCAATGTGCTCTGCCTTGTTAGTTACTTTACTCCAGATTTACCAAGCCACGCATGGCCACTCAAGGTGGTGTTGCATGGCTTGGTAAATATCACTTAAGGGTTTGCGTTGCACCACCTTGCATGGCGCAAGGGCAACACAAACCCTTGATAAATCTGGGCTCTGGTATCCAAAGTAGTGGTGCATGTTGCCAGCCTGACAGGGAGGGTCTAAGACCGTAGGAGTGGAGTAGACATCAAGTGGATATAACTGCCAGGATTCTGTTCAAGTGTGAGCCAGGTGCTCGCTTGGGCTGATTTAAGGGGTGTCACTATTACAATAGTAGTATAGCAGTGGAGTTAATGTTCTTCTTTGTGGATTATTTCTTACTTTCAACTATTGCCAAATGTATTATGGCTTCTGCATTTACCTTTTTTTCAATTCCACTACCTAATGTTTGTTATCCCTGCATTTCCCTGAGTATTCTATATTTCCTGTTCCTGCAGCTGACTTTCTCCTGTCTATAGCTTTCTTCTGCTCCCTTTTTTAGTAAGCTTTCTCTCACCCTTCTTTTGCGTGTCTTGTTTAGTACTGTTAACAGAACAGATTTTTGGTGACACAAAGAGGATCGCAGGCCCAAGTATTCACCAAACATGTTGGTTTAGAAGGCTTTCTTAATGAAACAATCTGAAAGAGACACGTTAGTGACAGATTCCTTACCTTAGAATATCCCCAGGCGTCAGGCTGGATCTGGAAAGTTTTGCGTAGCAGTACCCCTGCGCGTCGGTAGGCGGCGTCGTGCGGCTCCGCGTCCGTCGTCGGCGTCGTGATCGCCGGGATGACGTCGCGGCCAGTACTTAGTCGCCGCCCATGCGCGCTGGCGTCAGTTCTTTCTTTTTCCGCGCCAGTAAGCGCAGATCCGGATTGAGCAGTGCCCCAGTCATTTTTTGAGTATTTTTGTGACTTTTTGTCCAAGTTTTTCGAGTCGTTCGACTCCAAAGGTGTCAGTAGGGATGCCTGGCTTCAAGCCATGCAGAGTCTGTAATCGCATGATGTCGATTACGGATCCGCACCGTGAGTGTCTCTTCTGCCTGGGGCGCGGCCACGACACCCAGTCGTGCCCCGAGTGTCGGTCCCTCGCCCCGAAGGCTGTGCGAGAGCGTTCTCGAAAGCTCCTCGAGGCCCGGCACTCGGCTCCGCGCCGTTCGAGGTCCCGGTCCCGTGAGAGGTCGAGGGGCCGGTCCCGGAGCCGTCGTCTTTCGTCGGGGTCGAAGTCTTCGTCCTCAGGTAAGGCGAAGCACAAGAGGTCTAAGAAGCGTCGCTCTAAGACCTCCCCTCGCCGGTCTCACGACCCGGCCGAGGGTCCAGACGGTGCCGCCCCCACGGTTCCGGGGTTGCCCGCGCAGCCGACGCCGGCCTACCCGCCTACTCCGGGTCCGACGTAGACTCCGGCCGAGATACAGGAGTTCCTGTCGCCCATGGCCCGCCTCTTCGGGCCTAAGGGTTCCCCCGGTGCACCTACGGGCCCCGCGGGCCCCAGTGGGAGTCCTCCCTCGGCACCACCGGCGGATCCGGCCCCGGTGCCTCCGGCGGCTCCGGCCCCGGCGCCGCAGGACACCCTTGGATCCAGGCCTGGATCCCGGTCGACGCCGGTTGACCTAACCACACCTCCACCGGCACCGACCTCACCGGTACCGTTCACGGCGCCGTCCCCAGATTCTCCCCAGCACCGGACACGGAGCCGGATCGACGTCGCTCGATGCCGATTCCGACGCCGATGGGACCCTTTTTCCCCTCATGTCCCTCCTCCTTACTTTTCACCTGTTTTGGAGGACGGGGGGGACTGGGAGGGGTCGGAAGACCCTCTCACAGCTCAGTGTGAGCCTTATCAGGACTGGGCTGAGGAACTAGGGGATGCCAGTGGTCTGGACACCTCTCCGGACCTTGGCATGCTGTCTCCTCCTTCCGTGGCTACGGAGGAGGGAGCAAATTATGCAACGGTGTTGTGTAGGGCGGCTGCGGCCTTGCGCCTCGAGCTCCCTACGGTGGCTGTCAGGACTAACCTCCTGACGGAAGTGCTTCAGCCGGCGGCTACCTCTTCGGAGCCACTGCTGCCGTTCAACGACGCACTTTCGGATGTTCTTTTGGGCACCTGGTCCAGGCCCACCACAGGGGCTCCTGTGGACAGGAACGTAGCCCGACGCCATCGCCCGGCCCCGGGCGACCCTCTGTTCCTCTCCCAACACCCCACCCCCAAGAGCTTGGTTGTCCAAGCCTCTGCCTCTCAGAGCGCCTTCCCTACGGCTCCGCCGGATAGGGAATCCCAAAAACTGGACCAATTTGGGAAGAAGGTTTTTTCTTCCTCCAGTGCTGGCTTACGGTCCGTGAACACTGCTTGCCTTTTGGGCCGTTACTCCCACTCTCTGTGGGATTCGGTGGCGCAAGTGCTGCCCCAGTGTCCTGAGGAGGTCCAGACACTTCTCTCCCGCGCTATTGCAGAAGGGAGAGACGCAGTGAAGTTCACGATCAGATGTGGCCTAGACACCGCTGACTCGCTAGGCAGATCGCTTGCTACGACAGTGGCGCTGCGCCGTCACGCCTGGCTGAGGACCACTGGTTTCTCGGGCGATGTCCAGAACACCCTTATGGACATGTCCTTTGATGGTATCCGCCTTTTTGGCAATAAGGCAGACAGCGCGCTGGAGCGCTTTAAGGACTCGCGGGCTACGGCCAAGTACTTGGGCCTCTCCGCCTCGCGCCCTCCGCAGCAGTCTGCTTTTCGCCCCTTTCGTGGCCACGGAAGAGGCGCCCAGTCACGTCCACTGCCCAGCCACCGACCCGCGCAGCAGAGGCCTTCGCGCGGCCGAGGACGTGGCTCCCGCCGAGGCGGGTCAGGTAACCAGCGAGCGGGTCAGGCCACCACCTCTGCGGCCTCCAAATCCTCCTAGTCCGTCCTTTCCAGTCCACAGCACGCCAGTGGGGGGCAGGGTTCGCCATCACCTTCCCCACTGGCACACCATCGGACAGGAGGGTTTTGGACATTGTCCGAAGGGGCTACTCCCTCCCCTTCGAGACTACCCCTCCAGCCATGCCACCTCAGCACCACCGCATGTCGGGGGACCATTTGGCACTTCTTCGTCAGGAAGTTCCGGCCCTCTTGGCCAAGGGGGCCATCGAGCGCGTTCCGACCCCAGAAGTAGGGCGTGGTTGTTATTCCCACTACTTTCTGGTGCCCAAAAAGGACAAGGAGGACATGCGTCCTATCTTGGACCTCCGGAACGTCAATCGCTTCCTCCGGAAGGAGAAGTTCAAGATGCTCATCCTAGCGCAGGTCTTGACTGCCCTCGACCCTGGAGACTGGAGGGTAGCGTTGGACTTGCAGGACGCATATTTTCACATCCCCGTCCTGCCGGCCCACCGGCGTTACCTGCGGTTCACGGTAGGCCTCGAGCACTTTCAGTTCACCGTGCTTCCCTTTGGCCTTACCAGCGCCCCTCGGGTGTTTACGAAGGTGATGGTGGTGGTCGCAGCTCATCTGCGCCGGTCAGGGGTTCCAGTCTTCCCCTACCTCGACGACTGGCTGCTGAAGGCGGGCTCGTCCCAGGCAGCCGTCTCCCACCTCCAGACTACGGCCGGACTCCTGCACTCGCTGGGGTTCTCCATCAATGTGCCGAAGTTGCACCTGGTTCCTTCTCCACAGCTCCTTTTCATCGGAGCGGTTCTGAACACAACGCAGTTTCGGGCCTATCCTCCCGAACGGCGAGTCCAGGATATTCAGGCTATGATTCCGATCTTTCAGCCTCTATCCTGGGTTTCGGTACGGATGACCCTGAGGCTGCTGGGCCTCATGGCCTCCTGCATCCTGCTGGTCGATCATGCCAGATGGCATATGCGGGCTCTGCAGTGGGACCTGAAGTTCCAGTGGGCGCAGCATCAGGGGAACCTGTCCGATTAGGTCCAGATCTCGGAGGGGACTGCAAAACAGTTGCAGTGGTGGCTCTCGAACCGGCAATGGGTCATGGGCAGATCCCTCTCCCTTCCCCAGCCAGAGCACACAGTTGTGACGGACGCGTCCCTTCTGTGATGGGGCGGTCACATGGGAGAGGCGGAGATCAGAGGCCTCTGGTCTCCGGCGGAGTCCCGGCTCCATATCAACCTTCTGGAGCTCCGGGCGATCCGACTTGCACTAAAGGCATTCCTTCCCTCTGTCAAAGGGAAGGTAGTGCAGGTGTTCACAGACAACACCACCGCCATGTGGTACTGCAACAAACAAGGCGGGGTGGGGTCGTGGACCCTATGTCAGGAGGCTCTGCGTCTCTGGACATGGCTGGAACAGGGCATTTTCCTGATGGTTCAACACCTGGCAGGTTCCCTGAACGCCAGGGCGGACGAATTCAGCCGCAGGTGCATGATGGATCACGAATGGCGTCTTCACTCGGAGGTGGCGCAAGGACTCTTTCTACAGTGGGGAGAGCCTTGGTTAGATCTATTCACCACCGAAGAGAACGCGCAATGTCCGCAATTCTGCGCGTTGGAATTTCCAAGGCGGCACTCGCTCGGCGACGCTTTTCGTCGCGAGTGGTGTTGCGGTCTGTTGTACGCTTTTCCGCCTATTCCACTTCTACCCAGAGTGTTGAAGAACATTCGGCGCGACGGGGCCCAAGTCATTCTTGTGGCTCCGGACTGGGCTCGAAGAGTTTGGTATCCCGAGCTACTCAGTATGAGCATCGATCCCCCGATCCGTCTGCCTCTTCGGGAGGATCTTCTGTCGCAGCAGCAGGGGACGGTCCTCCACCCGAACCTGTCCAGTCTCCACCTCCTTGCATGGAGATTGAGCGGCGGCAGTTGATTCCTTTCGACTTGCCTCCCGAAGTTTGTGATGTGATTCAGGCAGCCAGGCGTCCCTCCACTAAGGTGGTATACGCCTGCAGGTGGAACAAGTTTGTGGCATGGTGCACAGCAAAGGCTGTGAATCCCCTTTCTGCCCCTCTTTCTGAGGTTCTTCTGTTCCTTCTTTCTCTGGCCCAACAGGGTTCTGCCCTGGGTACCATCAAGGGCTACCTTTATGCAATCTTGGCCTTTCTCAGGCTTCCTGATCAGCCCTCCCTTTTCAAGTCCCCTGTTGTTAACAGGTTTCTTAAAGGCATTACACACCTTTTCCCTCCTGTTCCGTTTGTGATGCCTCAGTGGGACTGGAACTTGGTTCTTACCTTTTTAATGTGCGCTCCCTTTGAGCCTCTCCATAACTGTCTTCTTCGTCTTCTCACTCTGAAGACAGCCTTTCTGGTGGCTATCACCTCCGCTCGGCGGGTGAGTGAGCTCCAGGCTCTTTCTTGCAAGCCCCCCTTTCTGTCTGTTGATGCAGACAAGGTTGTTCTTAGGACGCGTCCGTCCTTCTTGCCAAAGGTGGTTACTGCCTTCCACATTGGGCAGACCATCACTTTGCCCACCTTCTTTCCGCCTCCGCATCCTTCCAGAGAGGAAGAGAGGCTCCACCGTCTGGACCCAAAACGTGCGATTTCCTTCTATCTGAACCTCACACAACAGTTCCGGGTGGACGACCAGCTCTTTGTTGGCTACGTGGGCGCCAAAAAAGGTCGGGCGGTACACAAGCGGACCAACTTCCGCTGGGTTGTCTTGTGTATCAAAGCCTGCTATTCTTTGGCTAAGAAGGAGCCCCCTGTTGGGCTACGTGCCCATTCCACCAGGGCGACAGCCGCCACCACGGCTTTGGGACGTGGTGTCCCATTGCAGGACATTTGTCAGGCAGCTACGTGGGCCTCGCTGCACACGTTTACCAAGCATTACTGCCTTGACAGCCAAGTCCAGAGAGACGGCTTCTTTGGCCGTTCTGTTCTCCGAGACTTCCTCGTCTGATCTTTGTTCGCAGACCCACCACCGGGGTTGGTATTGCTGGGGTATCTATTCTAAGGTAAGGAATCTGTCACTAACGTGTCTCTTCCAGATGCACAAGTTACTAACTTGTGTAACGATATATCTGTAAGAGACAGTAGTTAGTGACAGATTCCTACCGCCCACCCATCCTACCCGTTCTGCGAACTGATTTCTAGGGTTAAGGTCAATCCTTTCAGGGCCCTAGTTTTCAGACACCAGTGTCAGTTTCTTGCATGGCTCTGAGTTTCTGGCGCGGAAAGTCGTGTACAGAACTGACGCCAGCGCGCATGGGCGGCGTCTAAGTACTGGCCGCGACGTCATCCCGGCGATCACGACGCCGACGACGGACGCGGAGCCGCACGATGCCGCCTACCGACGCGCAGGGGTACTGCTACGCAAAACTTTCCGGATCCAGCCTGACGCCTGGGGATATTCTAAGGTAAGGAATCTGTCACTAACTACTGTCTCTTACAGATATATCGTTACACAAGTTAGTAACTTGTGCGTCAAAATGCACAGAGACACAGATAGAGTGGTCATGATGGACCCCCATTGTTGTCTTATAATAGCGGTTTCCATGACAGTGCAACATGGCAGGATGAGATACCATTACTAACCAGTACTACGTGTCCTTAGCATGCCCTTCCACCCCTTCATTGTGTTTCATTCTCCATCTGTAGCCTATCCCTCCATTAGAACTCCTAAAAAAGGGTTTTGGTTGATTACCTGGTTTTTAAAATGTTGTCAACCAAATGTCCCTAAGTAATACTTTTGATAGAAGGCAGTGATAGCTAACCTAACTTTAGTAAGGTATTGCTGTTGTACCTTGAACAATTACTTTGGTGACTAATCTGGTATCTAAAATGGATGCATTATGTTTTTGTCTAGGTGTGCAGTTCACCAGTGCTTGCGCCAGCCAAAAAGGGACAGCAGAAGATGCCAACAGGTCGGGGGAGCCATCCCAGGGGTGGCAGGGGCAAGTGGTAAGCCACCTTGCTTTCTTATTGACAATACTGTATTTGTTCATTAAGACTGATATCACTCACATCCCCTCCATGCTCACAGCATTTTGCCACCTAAAACTGCAGTGCAGTTTAATTTAGCGCCGCAGTGTAGGCAGTGAAGTGTGAATCTGCTTCAGTCGGAACAAATTCTGCAATGCATACAACCAGAAGACAAGGTGTGTTTCCCAGTGCCCACTCAGTCACCTACTAGTACTTCACTTCATCATTCCTTCTTTCCCAGTCTACCCAGTAATTTAAATTCCATCATGACACATTTTTGTCCACAAGTGACTTATATTTCATGGCTTACATTACAGATTTACAATTCTAATTTTTCCCTAAGTCAACCAGTGTGGCTAAGCAAAAGTGTAGTACATGATTAGTTACACCCAGCCATTCCATAGCTAAACCTCTACCTAGCCCAATCCCTACAACTTACCCTCCTGTAGACTAACTCCTCACTGCCAAGTGAAGTTGTTTGTTGAAAATAATTAGCGGTGGAGGCCAGAGTGTAATATAGGACTAAAGGACTGATTGAGAGTTTGGAGGATGGTATATTCTGACAGACAAACATGACTAATAAAATAATATAGCCCATTTGTTGTACTACAGTGCATCATTTATATTCTATGTACTGCCTACTGTAATACAGCGGATGGTATAACTGTTATCCGCCACATGTGTGATGGTGTATACCATCGGCCAGACTCTATCAGCCCCTAAGTTTGTAGTATGGACTCAGGGCAGAATTAAAGAGGGAGTAGGAGAAGATCAGGGCCATGATAATAAGTTAATAATATGCCATTACAGCTGTCCAAAAAACATGCTGTAGAGTAGTAGACCCGCCAGAATGACTCCATTAATGTTGCCCATATAGTCAAGTAATTGTAATTCATATAGAAGCCTTCATCATTAATGGCTGATAATTCATTCATTAACACATAAAGTGGCTGTTCAGTTTTACCTATGAAATCCTTTAAAATAAAATCACTTTTTGATTATGTTGGTGGTCTGACTTCATTCTTTGGAATCAGTGATATTGCATTAGGTGATGCATATGCGGGAAAAACAAGGCCTAATCACTAATCACATCAAAAATTCCAATGGACCTAGGGGACCAGCAGTGTTCTGCTACTGTGCCACTATAGACAGTATAAATAAGTGTTTGCGCTGAGCATCACAATTTGTGTTTTTTTTCTTTCTTAATCCTATTGCTACTTCTGCTGGAGCCAGCCAACCATCCCGGCAGGAAATAGCCGCCTGGCTGCAGCACCAAAAATGGCAAGACGTGGTGATGGAATACTGCTGGCTGGTGACCTTAGAGGAGAAGGAGAAGGCACGGGCCTCTACTACTTTAGGCTTCCAGCCAGGCCTGCCTCCAACCCAGCAACGCCGCCTGCAGCCGGGGTCTACTGGAACGCAGGCCGGGACACCAGGAGCCTCCAATCCTCGTCATCAACAAACTGCCGCCTCCACCGCATCCTCCATGAGCTGGCTTTCATCAGGCATGGCCAGCAGAACCTGGCCCGAGAGGTGACCGATGTCTAAAGTACCTGGATGCCCTCAGAGTCCTCTTTTATTGAACATTGGGTTTTATTTTGGGTGAGAGGGCCTGTTGTGGGTAGAGAGGGTGCGAAGGGGAGTTGTTGAAAAGGGGATTTTGGGGGTTTTGCTTGGGCATGTTGTTGCTCATGTAAAAAATAAAAATAAAGGGACCTTTGTCTTTTTTAGTATTTGTTTTTGCATTACTAGTTAGCCTAGCATTGTGGTTTACGAGAGTGAGACGAGAAGCTGTCCTCTGAAATTGTCACACGCTATACTGTACATTCACTTTTTCATCGAGACTTTCCCTACATGAAGTCCCTTGCCATGTATTTATTCTTCAGTAGGTTATACTTACCTCTTCTTGTAGTCCAGTATGCCCTGCTACGAGAGTGGGAATGGAAAACTGACTATAGTATCTATGTTTGACTTTATTGCTTGATGAGGTTTTGTAGCACCTAGCCACCTAACAGTGATACTTTTATGCTAGTTAGTTACGGCTCTTGTCCTACCCTCTGAGGTATTGACCACTAATGGGGTCTGTCACGTGCCAACAACCTACACAAAAATCTCAATCTCTCCTTCCGGAGAACAATTTGATTATCAAGTTCTTAACGTTTTTTTTTCTTGGTAGATTAAACAATGTCTGCTACCGCTCTCAATCTTCACAAATCTTATTGCAGGGTTTCCCAAAGGGCCTTCTTAATGCTGGTGGTAGTGCTAACAGGGAAGACATCTCAAAAGAAAAAGCCCCATCTATACCGAATGATGATTGCGAGGTGAAATCCAACTGTAGGATTATTCAAGAGGATTATCCATTACAGGCAACTAGACTGAAAGAAAACAGAGTTAGTGGATAATCCAAGACCGAGACCACCCTGACAAAATTGTGAAACAGCAACTACGCAAGTAATTTGGGAGCTCATATTTATCTAAAAATGTAAAACTAAACTTACAGAAACCTGGAATCAGGACTCAGGATAAGGTTACTCCATGTTGCATAGATTTTGTAAGCAACACTAGGCCTGTTTCACAATGGTAAAGTTACACTTTTGGTATTATTTTTCTGTTGCAGTGTAAGTATATGACTGGTAATTTGTCTATCAATAACTTCACAAGTAGTATATTTGCGAGTAGTGAGTAACACCTATTCTTTTGAAAGAAGTTACTACTTGTTAGTTACTACTTGTAAAGTTAATGGTAGTACAGCTACACTGCAAGAGTAAACTTACACCAAGTGTAACATTACCTTTGTGAATCAGTCATAGTGCACACTAGTACTGTCTATCCTTGGACAGACATTGTTTTAAGACTCTGCACTATGATGATGTCCCTTTCATGCCTGGATAGGCAGTAGGGTTGGTATGGTCTATTGTATAGTTTAAAAGATCCTGTAACAGTTGGTGTCGCTTTAAACACATCCGCCCCACCCAAGTGTGATCTATTTATGTTTTAAATTATGAAGTCAAAACTCAATGGGTCACACAATCTGGGGGAAGAGGGTTAGGAGTTTCATGAATGGACTGGAAAATGGGAGTTGGGGAAAAGTGAGACAAAAACAAATACAACATTCTTCAAGTCGATGAGCAGCACTTCATCATCACATTTTGTTGTGGAAGGAAGAAGGCGGGTAACTTAACAAATGCAAAAAGTCCTTCATCCCCAGTGTGCCATGTTAACTAATTATGTTACCTATGGTTGAAAAATATAAAATGGGTAGGACCCACACACTTTTAAAATTGTTATTGTTAAGAAAAGAGCCATGATACTGTACATAAAAATGTCAAAATGGATGGTTTATCTATATTCTGCTTCTCGTAAAATTCGTCTTGGGTGCAGGACTGAACCCGTCCAAGCAGGAGTGTTATGGAGCTTTCATGCAGAAGACGAGAAGGCCTGTGGAATGCAAAATGCTAAATGTCAATATTGTGGAGCCAAGTACAGGTAAGCTTCATGGTGGGTGAGGATCAGGAGGGCAGAACATAGGCTGATGCAGTTGTGAGAAGTAAGAACAATCGCTCTACCAATCCCAGACAAGTAGCTCAATGTACCTTGCTTATCAATCCCACAAATATCAAATTTCCCATTGAAGTAGATAGGCAATGTTCCTAAAATCCTTCTTCTAGCTGTTGTGGTAGTCCCGTCCCAACTCCCGTACCGAGTCCGACTTGAATGAGATAAACCTGTAGTGTTGATGAATAAGAAAAGCAAAATACGTTGAGCATTTTGTGTAGGTTTGGTAACTAAACTGACTGGTCTCTTAAGAACCTGACAAAAAAGTACACAAAAGGATCACATATGTAATTATAGTGAAATGTGGATGAAAGGCAAACATTCAGGCAGAACCATCCCCCGGGCCCTAAACATAATAAATCAAGTTTAAAAATTAGTTACAACCCTCCCGGCCACCACATGAATCATCATTCACTCAGTATATCACAAATTGGTGCAATAGCTACCTGTTCCAAGTGGAGTTCATATTTGCCTATTGTATATCTTTACCATGGAAGTAGTACTCAAGGGCAGTCTAGTATATTTAATGATGATCTTTATTGGCAGCCCAGCTAGGGAATGGAAAAAAGCAGCATAGGAGGCATTGTCTCCATGTCCTTTAATTGAATGGAGGCTTTTTGTGTGCACACTGAACCACCTCAGACATGTGACTAAATGAGGCAGCATAGCCAGACACCAAATATCTATCTATATATATATATATGTATATATATGTATATGTATGTGTATATAGTATGTGTATATATGTGTATGTATGTGTATATATGTGTATATATGTGTATATGTGTGTGTATATATATATATATATATATATATATGTGTGTATATATATGTGTGTATATATATGTGTGTATATATATGTGTGTATATATATGTGTGTATATATATGTGTGTATGTATATATATATGTATATATATGTATGTATATATGTATGTATGTATATATATGTATGTATATATGTATGTATGTATATATATATGTATATATATGTATGTATATATATATATATGTATATATATGTATGTATATATATATGTATGTATATATATATGTATGTATATATATGTATATATGTATGTATATATTCACTGAAAAAAACCGTAGGTTTCAGGCACGTTATAGTTAGTTGGACATTGCACTCGTACAAAACCCGTGAAATTCCCCCGTTCTAGTTAGTTCAGCTAACTATAACTCGCGCCCCCGCAATGCACTGCTGATGACGTCACATATTACATCACTCATGACATGGTCCGTGACATCTCAAATGACATCACTGATGACATCATCCAGTGACTGTGTGTTTCTGTAAAGTTTAAATATGTTTAATATATATAGGGAAAGGCGTATTGAAGAATGAGTGGGTGTATAAGTGTCTGAATGGATGATTTAGTACGTGCGTGACTGACTCTACAAGTGAGTGATTAAACGTATCTTACTGAATGCATGGGTTAGTGACTAAACTGGGTGAATGTCTGTATCTGTCTGTTGCTGTGTAAGTGGCTGCATGGGTTTGTGAATAGCTACATGAGTGTCTATATGAGTTATTGATTGGTTGTCTGAGTATCTGTATGGGTGCCTGAGTGTTTGTGTGGGTGGGGTGTGTGCGACTCTGTGCATAGATGTGTGAGTGGGTGATTCACTGGGTGGATGGTTTCAAGAGTGCATCTGTGATAGACTGTATGGGTGGGTAAGTGTGTGTAAGAGTGTGTTAGTGAGTGAATGTATGTCCCAGTGGTACATGTGTGAGTAACTACATATGTGAAAGGCAGTATATATGTGTGTTAGAGTATTTAAATGGCTATAAGTGAGAGTGTGTTATTGTGAGAGTGGCTGTATGGATGAGTGTGTGCTTGTATCAGTGATTGTATAAGAGCGTAACAATGTGCTAGTATTTGTATGATTAAGTGAGCTGGTGTGTGTATAACTGTATAGGTGAGTAAATGGCAGTGTGTTTAATTATTTGCATGACTGACTAGGTGTGTGAGTACCTCTATGGATGAGTGGCGGTGTTTGAGTGTCTATATAGGAGTAAGAGTGCATATGATAGTCCTGTACTGAGTGACCATAAGTATGAGTGACTGTACGGGTGAGTGAGTGGATGTGTGTGTGTAGACCTAAGAATCAGTGAGTGGGTATGTAGTTATTGGTGTTGGAGTGTCTATGGTTTTGCGAATGGCAGTCTGTAATTTAGAGTGGGTGTATCAAAGGTTATATTAGGGTGTGAGGAGGTGCATCAGATTATCACGTGGATGATGTCATCAGTGATGTCATTTGAGATGTCATCAGTGATGTCATCAGTGATGTCACTGACCATGTCATGAGTGATGTAATATGTGACGTCATCAGCAGTGCATTGCGGGGCGCGAGTTATAGTTAGCTGAACTAACTATAACGGGGGAATTTCACGGGTTTTGTACGAGTGCAATGTCCAACTAACTATAACTGTCCCTAAAACCTATGGTTTTTTCAGTGAATTTCAAAGGTTTTTTAAATGCTAATTTGTAACTATAACGTGTCTGAAACCTATGGTTTTTTCAGTGAATTTCAAAGGTTTTTTAAATGCTAATTTCTAACTATAACGTGCCTGAAACCTACGGTTTTTTCAGTGAATTTCAAAGGTTTTTTTAAATGACAATTTTTAAATGTATTAATTTTTATATTAATTTTTTTCATACTGATTTACTACATTTTTAGAAACAATTTCTTTTACATATTTTATTTTTTAAATTACATTGTAATTACATTATACATTACATTACAAAAAATACTTTCTCAGAATGAATTACTTTAGTTTAAATACTTTGCACATAGGCAATAGACTTTTAAGTACAGTAGTTACAGTTGTTGCAATGGGCAACACATTTTCAAACACAATGCAACATTCAGCTCAATGTGAATTTCTAGTTAAATGCAATTAGTTACTTTATGGATTACTTTTCTAACCACAGGACTGGATCCTAGATTCAGTCCTGGTACATCTCCTGTAAACAGTTGAGTAAAAGCGTTTTGGTTACAGTCGTGATTTTTAAG
Source organism: Calotriton arnoldi (assembly GCA_963921515.1). Classification (NCBI taxonomy): domain Eukaryota; kingdom Metazoa; phylum Chordata; class Amphibia; order Caudata; family Salamandridae; genus Calotriton; species Calotriton arnoldi. The sequence goes on along the minus strand of CAWUFW010000193.1, from coordinate 582,223 downwards.
GAATATTATTGTATTTTAAAAGTTGACACTTAGAAACTTTTTCTCATAGAATCACCAATGTTATCCTATGGAAGGAAATTCACTTAGCAGGTAAAAACTGTTATCGTTACTTTTTCTTACTCAGTGTTGGATCCTGGATCCAGCACTGGTGCATCTCCTGTAAACAGTTGAAAGAATGCGTTTAAGTCATACAGGCGATTTTTAAGGAATATTTGTAGTTTGTGAAAATCGACACTTTGAAACTTTTTGCTGAAAACCAGGATTCCTATGGAAGAAAATATAAGTTACTGGTAAGTACGGTTAAAATTACTTTTCAGGGTCAGTGCTGGGCTAAAAGATGCAGCACTGGGTTCTCTCCTGATAACAGGTGAGTAAATCTGAATTCGTATTTCGGCTGATTTTAGAGGAATATTTTAAAGTTCCAAAACTCCACACTTAGAAGAATTTCCAAGTGAAACCAGTCAATGTTAGCCTATGGAAGGAAATTCAAGTTACTGGTAAGTACGGTTAGAATTACTTTTCAGGGTCAGTGCTGGGCTAAAAGGTGCAGCACTGGGTTTTCTCCTGATAACAGGTGAGTAAGTCGGAATTCGGATTTCGGCTGATTTTAGAGGAATATTTGTATGTTTCAAAAATCAACACTTAGAAATTTTTCAGCAAAAAGCAGGCAATGATATCCTATGGAAGGAAATTCAAGTTACTGGTAAGTACGGTTAAAATTACTTTTCAGGATTAGTACTGGGCTGAAAGATGCAGCACTGAGGTCTCTCCTGATAACAGGTGAGTAAATCGGAATTCGTATTTCGGCTGATTTTAGATGAATATTTTAAAGTTCCAAAACTCCACACTTAGAAGAATTTCCAAGTGAAACCAGTCAATGTTAGCCTATGGAAGGAAATTCAAGTTACTGGTAAGTACGGTTAAAATTACTTTTCAGGACCAGTACTGGGCTGAAAGATACAGCACTGAGGTCTCTCCTTATAACAGGTGAGTAAATCGGAATTCGTATTTCGGCTGATTTTAGATGAATATTTTAAAGTTCCAAAACTCCACACTTAGAAGAATTTCCAAGTGAAACCAGTCAATGTTAGCCTATGGAAGGAAATTCAAGTTACTGGTAAGTACGGTTAAAATTACTTTTCAGGACCAGTACTGGGCTGAAAGATACAGCACTGAGGTCTCTCCTGATAACAGGTGAGTAAATCAGAATTCGTATTTCGGCTGATTTTAGAGGAATATTTGTATGTTTCAAAAATCAACACTTAGAAACTTTTTCAGCAAAAAGCAGGCAATGATATCCTACGGAAGGAAATTCAAGTTACTAGTAAGTACGGTTAAAATTACTTTTCAGGACCAGTACTGGGCTGAAAGATACAGCACTGAGGTCTCTCCTTATAACAGGTGAGTAAATCGGAATTCGTATTTCGGCTGATTTTAGAGGAATATTTGTATGTTTCAAAACTCCACACTTAGAAGAATTTCCAAGTGAAACCAGTCAATGTTAGCCTATGGAAGGAAATTCAAGTTACTGGTAAGTACGGTTAAAATTACTTTTCAGGACCAGTACTGGGCTGAAAGATACAGCACTGAGGTCTCTCCTTATAACAGGTGAGTAAATCGGAATTCGTATTTCGGATGATTTTAGAAGAATATTTGCACAATGGTGAAGGGAGGGGCGGGGCCTGAGGTGACATCTGTGCAAACGCGCCCCGTGGCGCGTTTTAAGTTGGGGGATTAAGTCCCCTTGAATCCTGAGGGTCCCTAGGGGCCAACTAGCCCACCAGGAACCTCCAATATGCGCCAGGGGGCTGCGTTGCAGAGACGTGTAGAGAGGCCACACCCCTTGCAACGCAGCTCTGTGGCGCTTTCTGGATGTACCTGTTGGGCTAGTTGGCCCCCAGGGACCCTCAGGATTGAAGGGGATTTAATTCCCCATCTTAAAACGCGCCACGGGGCCTGTTTGCACACATGTCACCTGAAGCCCCGCCCCTCCCTTCACCACTGTGCAAACGCGCCCCGTGGCGCGTTTTAAGCTGGGGATTAAGTCCCTTGAATCCTGAGGGTCCCCGGAGTCCAACTAGCCCACCATATACCTCCAAAAGCGCCACAGAGCTGCGTTGCAGAGGTGTAAAAAGGGTGTGGCCTCTCTACACGTCTCTGCAACGCAGCCCCTGGCGCATATTGGAGGTTCCTGGTGGGCTAGTTGGCCCCAGGGACCCCCAG